>OV884057.1:256365925-257098425 GCA_930367215.1 Pollenia angustigena
ACTTTACCCATAATTCCCTTGTTGTTGTTGTTTCTAAAAATTTTTGGAATATCTGGAGAACGGCAAGAACCAAAGCTTCCTAATTAGGAACAATCATCTTGGTTATCAATACACAACATCCGGCAATGCGAGTGGGATTGGAGAAGTCGTCGTGGCGTAAAATATATTAGTTTATATCTAAAGAACAGAATATATCTATCACTATCTGGTGAAGGGTATATAAGATTTGGCATAGCCGAAAATAACACTCTTACTTATTTAATTTCAGTATGGTCATTAAATAAAAGGTTTTTACAAACTTAAAAAAATGTTTGCTATTCATTTCTTTAAGAAATTAAGTTGGTACTTAAGCTTCGTACAGACGATGGTCAGATCTTACAATATTGTAAGCAGGCGTTGCCAACAGCAAAATTTTTCTGACAATGGCCCATTGTCAGATGCATTAATTTTGCACATCTGCAATTACAAATGAGCTTACAATGTTCACACAGTTCTAAGACATTTTAGCCAATTTTAATGCAATTTAAGCAACGCTGCTTACCAATATTGTAAGATCTGACCATCGTCTGTACGAAGCTTTAGATTAAATTTGGTGCAATCTTATTTTATTGTAATCTTTACCGGGAACCCACCCACCAATCAAAAATTTAAAATGATTTAATTGCTGCTGTAACTGATGTATTTCCCAAAAAGCAAATGATTGCGATTAAAAGCAGTTGTGTAAGATTTAAGTTGTTGATAACAAACGAAAGAGTAAACAAAATTGAGTTAAACCTAATCAAAAACTCAAAATGCATTTGTTTGACTTAACACCTTTTTGCCTGACGTCAAAGAGATATGTATGTATTTTTGTTAAAAAAAAAACTTTTAAAGCTTACTAACATAATAGTATTTCTGGAATTAGTGGTTGTAAATACATCTTACAAGTAGGGCATCGTTTAATCAACTTCTCTGTACATGTGTGTTTTACAAAACACGAAGAAAAGCGTGCTTTATTCAAACCATACGTTTCCCGAATTGAAAAAAGTTTTAATGTTAATGCCTTACCAAGGTATATTTACACAAGGTAAACTCGTTGCTACAACAAGTACAACAAGACAAAAACAACACGCCAAATTGTTTTTGTGTTTGGAACCATAGTGTCAAAAAAAACGCAACAATGTGCCTTTAAAATAAAAACACAAATTGAAAAAAAAACAACACGTGCAGTTCAGAATAAGGCGGTACGAACTAAGTCCCCAATGAACTAACCCCCCAAACCCAAAATGAACTAAGTCCCCAAATTTTGGGACGTCGTTCATTTATGGAAAAAACCCGAAGAAGCCAATATGAACTTAGCCCCCAAACAGGTGAACCAAGTCCCTAAACAGGAATGAACTAAGACCCCAATTTCACCAAATTTCCACAAGAGTGAAAAAAGTCCTCTAATGAAAGTGAACTAAGTCCCCAAATGAATAAAATATAGAAATTGTTTTGGGCCTCCATGGTATAACAAAGACCGGCTTCGCTAACTAAAGCTTCTCCGTATAGCCGGCCTTCGGCCGGGCGCAAGGATTTTCTCCTCTATGGTATAACAAAGACCGGCTTCGCTATCTAAAGCTTCTCTGTATAGCCGGCCTTCGGCCAGGTGCAACGATTTTCTCCTCTATGGTATAACAAAGACCGGCTTCGCTAACTAAAGCTTCTCATTATAGACGGCCTTCGGCCGGACGCAAGGTTTTTCTACTCTATGGTATAACAAAGACCGGCTTCGCTAACTAAAGCTTCTCTGCATCCTTGCGCCCGGCCGAAGACCGGCTACACAGAGAAGCTTTAGTTAGCGAAGCCGGTCTTTGTTATACAATAGAGTAGAAAATCCTTGCGCACGCCCGAAGGCCGGCTATACAGAGAAGCTTTAGTTAGCGAAGCCGGTCTTTGTTATACCATAGAGGAGATAATCCTTGCGCCCGGCCGAAGGCCGGCTGTTCAGAGAAGCTTTAGTTAGCGAAGCCGCAAGAGTGAAAAAAGTCGTCTAATGGAAGTGAACTAAGTCCCCAAAAAATAATTTAGGGGTTTAGTTCATTTTATTTTTTGGGGACTTCGTTCATATGTACTAACTCCCCAAAAAATAAAATGAACGATGCCCCAAAAACGTGAACGAAGTCCCCAAATATCGTTGTTGTTTTTTCACATACAGTCGTTTGGGGACTTAGTTCATTTTGGGTTTGGGGAGTTAGTTCATTGGGGACTTAGTTCATACCGCCTCAGAATAATAAGCTGAAACAATTCTCAAGCATAAAAATAAAGTATTATTGCAAAAAATAATGCATTTAAATGTATTTTGTTTGCTTAGTAATCACAAGAATTAAAATTTCACAAAAATAAAATGTTTTTCACAATTTTACACTTTTTTAATTCAAAATGGCGCGCACTTACCATAAGTATGTAAACAAACACAAGGAACCAACGGAACCAACATAAATAACTTTTGACACTAGGGTTCCAAATGGGGTAAACAGCTGACAAACATATGGGCCAACGAGTTTACCTTGTGTAAATATACCTTGATGCCTTACATTTTCAATCAAAAGTTTCTCATAATACACCTTAAGGCTAGTTACACTATCTCACAAGTCTTTCGTATTCCATAATATATTGTGTGATAGAAATCTAATGAGTTTTGTTGCGACTGTCAAAAAATCTAATTTAACATAACAGTTTGTGTTCACACCATCATACAAAGTAAAAACACTCACACATGAAATAAAATCCAGTCCTGATCCAATGAAAAGTATTATTGTTTAGAAATTTTTCAAAAAACGATGAAGTCGTATGGGATGTCAAACTTTTTTTTCATAATATACACTTGTCATTTTCATCACACAAGCATTTACACTATCAGACTTTAACATATAACTTGAGTTTTTGACATGTATTAATACTAAGTATAATATTGTAAACTAGGAAATATTTCTTGCAAAACTTAAGAAATTATAGCTCGATTCAAGTTAATAAGTTTTAAGTTTTCTAAAAAGAAAGCAATAATTACTCGATTCAAATATTGTAATATTCTTATCCTAAACAACAGAATCTTGTAACAAGACCATTTTTCTTAAGTATATATGTAAATTTAAAATTTTCTTAAAAAAATAAAAAATACTCAATCCAAATACATGTTTGGTCTTTGAAATTAAGTAACTACACTCAAAAGAAAACTCAATTACATTTACTTACGGGCATTAACAAACTACTATTATCAATTAAATAATTTGGATATTAACTACATTTTTCTGCAGCTATGTTTTTGATATAAGTAAACGTTTATTTCACTTAATTAAATTTTAAATTAAAACCGATTTAATTTTTGATTAATGGCTTAAATTTTCATATTAGTTCCAAGTCAAATTACAATTTATAAAGCTTTCATACTTTAATAGTCTTATTCCTTTCATATTTTCCAGGAATTATCAAAGACATCTTTGGGAATACAAAAGTTTTAATTAATAAGATTTTGTTTGTCGTGTTTAATTCCAAATTTTTATTTTTGATAAAACACTGAAATTTAATGTTGGGGGAGAAGCGGAATATTTTCGATGGACTATCAGAATTAATATGAAAAGTTATAAAATAAATGGTACTCACTATGAGAAATAAATTCCCAGATTCTAATAATGGTTTAATTAAAAAAAAAAAAAAAAAAAAAAAATTGGCGAGATTTTTTTCTGCGTATTATTGTTACGTCCGCTTGAATTGAGCTTGAATTGAGCTTGAAATGAGTCTAAAATTTTGAGTGAACATGAACGAACCACAATAAATCAAAAACTCCATTTCGAATTTTTGTGTCGTTACTCCTGTTTGCTTTTAAGGTGACAATATGTTTGTAATAACAAGCTCATCAAACAAATATAGGTTTTTTTATGTGGGACCTTTTGCGTCAAAATTATCATATACACATAAAATTTGTTTGTTAAGACCATAAACCAATTTTGTATATTTCCAACAGCATTATCTAAATAATGTTTTAACCTGATTAATCATATACATATGTATATCGTCTTTAATATACATACATGTTAATAATAATAACCTAAAATTTGAAATAGAGTTTTTGATCGATTTTTGTTTGTTTTCTTAAACTTCATGTTCACAAAAAATTTTAGATACTGTAATGAACACGACACTTCATGGTGATACTTAAAGTGAAAAAAAATTTGCCCTCTGCTGGATGAAGATCTTAACCAGAGATAGGAGTGACGAACGGGAGCCATTGAATAAGCTAGCGGTCAGCCGGGTGGGGGTGGTTCTTGTCTACTCAAATCTCTCTTACCAGAAGAAATGTCACAACACAAATAATTATTGTAGACTCCCTAAAATCTAACTATTACAATATTGGTTTGGATAGTTGATTTGTATTATCATGCTGTTCCTGCAACGAAGTGCAGATCATACTAAAATTCTTATTTTAAATCAACTTAAAACACGGAAACTAAAGAACCAACCATAATCACCACTTCAAACTCCTTAGATGGTTTTAGGGATAACGCCTCAAAACCCTCCCTAACTGTGATCTTAGGGCGTTTAACTTTTTACTCTAAGATCCCTATAACCATTTTTCCTCATAATTTAAACGTTCCCTAGAGGAAAGGGAACTAACACTTAACTTGTCACGTGACAGTTCTATAGTGATAGGGACCGGTTCGAGTTCTAACACTTTATATGAAGGGGACTTGTCACTTTATCATGGCGATGTCCTACGAGGGGGTTAATTGGCACCTTTTTGACGCTTTGTAACAGGTCACATAAACCACCTAAATGGACACATTTAATTTCAGTTTAAATAATGCCTGTCGCAAATATTGTCCCAAATGAACCATGTTATTAGATCCCCTTCATTTAAAGTAAAAGAACCAGGTAGAATAAATCAGTCATTTCCCACACAAAATCCAGTTACATGACAAGTTGATTGTCAATTGCCTTCTGGAGTAACTACTCTTTTAGCACATTATCACGAGTTAAGTGATATGTTCTGTTTTAACCTATCACAGTTCGTTCCTTTTTATTATAAAACTGCTTTTAATTTGTCACGGGATAAGTGCCTTAAAACCAATTGACACAAATTTCCCGCAGGGATGATTAACATTATCATAGCAATTATAGTTCACCAAAAAAAAAAAAAAAAAAATTAGAACAACTAACTGATCATTCTATTCTATACCACTGGTAAATAAAATTCTGTACATTACAATCCCTGCGATCAAAAATTGCGACTTTATTAAACAAATTCAAACGCCAAGTACACATTTTTGTTGTTGATTTCGTAAAGTTTTTGGCTTCTCATGTAAAAAAATAAAAAGCGTTGTTACGCCCTTTTGCATTTTAGATGACAATATGTATATATATCTGCCTATTTTTTCTATCTTGTTGTTTTTTGGTTTTAATAAACAAATATGAATGAACTAATATTATTTTTAACCTTCCTTCCTTCCTTAGCGCAATGGCACTTCAGACTTATTAGGCACTCATACAATTGGCACAGGTGTCGGAGACATGGACCAATTTGGTCAACTTATTTTGTGGAATGGCAAAAATTATACTGAACATTTTCCACAACAGTGTTCTTCCATTAAGGGATCACCAGGAGAATTTCAAAAGACCAACCTTAAGAAGAATGAATCCATTCAATACTTTTTCACCGACTTTTGCCGCTCAGTAGTCTTGGATTATCTGGATGAAGTAATGGTGGAGGGTGTAATGGGATACCGTTATATAATATCACCAAATGTCTTCGATAATGGAACATTAAGCCCAGCAAATGAATGCTTTTGCAATGGCGAATGCTTACCCTACGGCTCATTAAATATATCTGGTTGTTGGTTTGGCCTACCCGTCTTCGTGACAAATCCTCATTTTATGGATGCTGATCCCTTTTTTATATCCCAAGTCGAAGGACTGAAGCCAGATAAAAATATTCATACGACAACGGCTATATTGGAACCACGCACAGGTTTTATGTTGGAACTGAAAGGACGACTGCAACTAAATTTTTACATACGACCAAGTTCTCATATAAAGTAAGCAAGTCAATTACAAATAATTTTCGAATCTTTTATAATTCTCTTTTTGACAAAATGGTTTCAGATCATACCAAACAAAACATCGTATGTTATTTCCCGTCTTTTGGTTTGACATGAATATGCGCATTTCAAAAAGTTCCGCAGTTTTATTGAAAATAATCAAAAATCTTGAAATGTATTGTCACATTTTTGGTGCTTCGGTTATAATTTTAACATTACTGTTATTACTGTGGCAGCCTTTGAAACGAGCCTGGAACAAACGCTACACCCATCACATGGAAATTAATACCATAAATTATTACGATGACAATGATAAGGAAGATAATGGTAATAAGTTGAATGATATTAAGGTTAAGGAGGCCTTATATTGTCTACCACAAAACTTCTCCTCACTTTTAAACATTTCACATCCACGTCGAAGTTTGCCGGTAATTATTTCCCCTTTAGATGAGAATGAAATTTTAAGTTCATGTCTTGAGGATTGTCTTCGACAGGATTTGGAAAACGAATTAGAGAATTTGGCTCATAATGAAAGAAATAGTTGATGAATTTATTTGTTTATTGTAATCTAATAATTATTATTGTAGGCTTAATTTCAACAAACTTTTATGTTTTTATATTATTGTCTCATTTATTTTTATTTCTTTAGATATTTTTAGGTTAAGGGTGCAACCAACATCTTTTGTGCGTTCATAACTCATTTATGTACTTTAATTTATCAAATTCATGTTGATTGTTTTAAACATATTTTCAGGTGGTTTTTTTAAAAAATACTCTTTAATTTTTTAAGTACATGCGTACAGCAATATTTTTCCTTATTTTAATTTTGTAATAAATGAGAAAATTGATAAACGTTTTTTACTAGAAATATATTAAACAATATATAGGTAGTCAATTTTTTTTATGTTAATATTTAATATATATACGTATTATAAAAATAATTTACAAAATTTAGAAAATACTGCAAAATAGCGCTTAAACTGTTATGTTCATTAATATATGAAATTATTGGTCAAAAATAAAAGCATATTTTTTGAAAACAAGTGAAACATTAATATTTGTAAAACTAACTACTTTGTGATCTAAGGATTGACATACATTTAAAAAGAATTAAATTTACTTTTACTTACAAAAAAATTTTGGAATAGTAAAGTTAACTATATACAGCGAATTCCTATTTTGTAACAAGTAGGCGCGGATCCAGCTCGAGCCTTAGGGGGGGAGGGGGGGGGGAAATTTTGTATGATACAAAAAAGTAAAAAATTTGTTTTTAAAAGTTTATTAAAAACAATATGTAACAAGCAGGCGCGGATCCAGCTCGAGCCTTAGGGGGGGGGGGGGGGAGGGAGGGGGGGAAATTTTGTATGATACAAAAAAGAAAAAAATTTGTTTTTTAAAGTTTATTAAAAACAATATGTGTTTATTAAATTAAAACAATAAGTTCAAATAAAATATAAGATGCGTTCAATATAAATTAAAATAAATTAATCTTTTTTAATAAGTAATTTATGATTTCCTTGTGAAGCAAATTTAGATAGTACAGTCTATCTTCGGTCATTGTTGATCTGAGCCATGTTTTTATTCGACGAAGGGTAGGAAATGACATCTCGCTCGTAGCATTACTGACGAACATTGACACGATAACTTGAAATATTTTCCTTTGATTTGGGTAGATATCTTCATCACAGTTTATTAAAAACATCTACAACGTTATCTGGTAGATTTTCAAATATTTTCCATGTTTGTTGCCAATGCAACAGTTCAGGCTCAAGTTTAGATGTAACTAGGTGTTTATCTCTTTTATCAAATATAATCAGCTCATCCGCTTCTTGTGGTTTTAAAAGTTTTGCATCTGTACATGACTTGATTACACTTTGAGGTAGAAGTTTAGGTATGTTCAAAACATTTAGGATATCTATTGAGAAAGGTATTTTGAAAATTAATTCAATAAGAGGAATGTTACCTACAACTCGGTAGTAATCTTCAACATTTTGAATGTGATTATTTCGTTAAAATCTTGTCTTTTCGATTGGAGCCTAGATTTGAACGTAAATAAGTTTAACTTTTTCAAAAATCGCTTTAAATTGTTCTTCGGCTTTATTTTTTTACTCTTCAAGGCACACGGTTAAAATTTTGATAAGGGTTGATTCTTTTTTCTATATCGTGCTTTTGTAAAACGAAACTATGTAAGCGGCTGTGTTACAATAAGTATCACACTTAATATGTTTATTCCGCAAATAAATTCAAAAGTGCTAAGTGAGTTCCTTAATATAAAGGTAGAGTTACTACCTTTCCCCTCAGATATTTTTCCAAAGCTTCTACTATATGATGTACACTTGTTGCAAAGTGTATAATTGAGTCGTGACGGTCCGCCCACCTTGCCTCGCATAATGCAGAGAGTTTGGCTCCCAAATACTTTGCGAAGACTGCGTTTCGCTTGGGATGGTTATATTTAAAAAATTTGCGTTTGCATTAATGGCACTTTATTGCTTTTAGAAATTGAGTTGTTTAATTTATGGGAATACCAAGGTGTTTGTTTTGCATTAGCCGCGGTTTCCAGAATTTTTTAACAGCTCCATTTTCTCTGACATCAGAGAACACACATCTGTTCCAACTCCTACACAATTTTTTTGGTCAAGACCAAAATTTGTCAAAGCTTTAGAACTATTGATAATAGTGCCTTCGCATCAATACACACATCCACGTCATCAATATCCTTTGAAGCCTCTTCAAATGCGTTTACAACAAAGCCAATATCTTCAAGATAAGAAAATCTGTTTTTTCCCCGACAAATCCGTGCTTTCGTCAAAAATTATCGAATCGAATTTTGATTCATTTAACACATACATACATAAATATTGCATATACCAGGAAACTTCATCCATAAAGATTTTATACAAACTAAAGATATTAAACCAAATAAAACTGTTAAACGTATAAGAATTATAGCAACAGTTCTACTTGTAACAACATCAAAGCTTGAACAAAACACATCAACAATAAACAACAGTGGGTTTATCTCATCTTATTTAATTATAATTATTTATTTAATAAATAATTTTTGGGTTACGATTTGGATACTTATTGAAAACTTCGTTAAGGATTCAATAAAAAAAAAACAAAAACAAACTTTGCTGGGATTTCCAAAAATTTTAACATTTAAAAAAATTATTATTATTGAGAATTCTTGTATTATCGAAATAAACAAAACATATTTTTATAAAAATAAGGAAATTCCCCCCCCCCCCCCTGAATCCGCGCCTGGTAACAAGGTACTTTTAACAACAATTATTCAGAATTAAGCTGGGATCACACGATTGTCGCAAATGCACCAATATGGCACAATTTTGATTGTGCTAGTTGGTAAGTTCATTAAAAATGAAAAATTTCTTCATAGGTACTCTACAATTTTTTGTTGAATTTCACAGCGTCATTTCTAGTCCTTTAAAACTGTGACGTACCAATTTCTGTTATGCTAGCATTATTAATTATGGTGTTAGGTGTACTAAAATGTTTTCCGGGAGTAGGGTTTCTATGGGCCCTAGGGTAAATTATGTACCGATCTTCACGAAATTTCCCAGTATCATTTGCAGTCGTACAAAACTGTGACGAGCCAAAATTTGTTATGATTGCATTATTTTTTACGGTTTTAGGCGTACTAAACTGTTTTCCGGGAGTAGGGTTTCTATGGGGCCTAGGGTAAATTATGTACCGATCTTCACGAAATTTCACAGTGTCATTTGTAGTCCTATAAAACTGTGAAGTACCACATTTTGTTACGCTAGCGTTATTTTTTACGATTTTAGGCGTACTAAACTGTTTTCCGGGAGTATTGTTTATATGGGGCTTAGGGTAAATTATGGCGGGATCATCACGAAATTTAACAGCGTGATTTCCAGTCAACTAAAACAAATTTTTGCAAAATCTTATCTCATTCCGTGCCTTGTTCCAGCATTTATGTTATTTTTTGTAACAAAATTATCAATTTTTTTTAGGTGGTGGTTCCACATTTTGATTCATAGCTCTGGTCCTACTGAAGCGATTTTGCTGGATTTCAATCCCAAACTGCTTAGGATAACTACAAGCAATTTGGCACCAAGTTTGTTCATTTCTTTTGAGTTGTTCGAAAGTGAGCGTGTTTTCAACAGACGGACAGACGGACATGGCTAAATCGACTTAGAATTACTCAAGGACCCAGAATATATATACTTTATGGGGTCTGAGATGAATAATAAAAAAGTTTCACACGGAATGACAAACTTAATATACCCTCTTCACAACTAATTGTGGTGGAGGGTATAAAAAGGCAAATATTGGCTCGTATTGTGTTGTTTGGTTGCCGCACAAGAAGGCAATAAATATTGGTGCATTTTTGTTATTTTTATTGACGCGCGGTTGCATAGCAAACAGTCACACGATTGCCGCACCAGTGTTGCATTTGATTGGTAAAAGTAAGCACAATATTGTCCTCGATTGGTACATGAGCCAATTGGTTGCGCAGTCACACGATTGGTGTATTAAAAAGTGTGAAAATTGGTGCATTGCGGAAATCGTGTGATCCCAGCTTTAGTCTTATTGAAAAACATCTTGCAAAATCATTAAAAATAACATCGCGGATAGACTTGGGAATTGGCGAAATTATGGTATTTTGAATATGACATAACTTTCGAAGAAAAAATTTCCTTATAGGATAAAAGGAACCTTCTTACCAAATAACTTCTAACTTAGTTTCTAATTAACACGGCGTGTCAATAAAAAAGTCAACGGGATTGGAAAAGTGGGCGTGCCATAAAACAGAATTCTGTATATTAGAAGAACAGCAATAGCTAAAGTATCCAAGTTTAGAATAAATGACTGGGTTATCAATGCACAACATCTGTCAAAAAGTAGGTGTGAGCTAGTGCTGGGATACTATCGATATTTTCTACTATCGATATTTATCGATAGTTCAAATTTCACTTTCGATATATCGATATTACTATCGACTGAATGTTTTTACTTGTGCAGGAAAACTTTAATTATTTTTTTATAAGGCTACAGTCCGTTGTTTTTATCACTTTATTGAATATATGAGACGTACATATGTATATATACGCACGTTATTTTAGGTGCCAGTTTTTTAAAAATTGATAAGTACCTTTCTGAAGGAACCGAAGTAACAGGGACAATAAAAAATTCCATTGCCACTTTAAAACATTTTCTAAATTCTTAACCCAAAAAAAGAAACAATCTATCAGACTTATCCTCTAATGGTCGGTCGTTCATTGTTTTGTCCTATGCTTGCAATTGCATTTGGATTTGCTTTTTTTACAACATTACAAAAATATTTGACATTTCAGTCCCTATATAAACGGCTGACTTCCAAAACGTACTAATACAAAGTTTGTATACAGTTTTACTACAGTATTTTAACGATACACAGGTACAAAGTACCAAAACAATGCAACTATGTGTTCTGTTTATTTAAACGTTTTGAAATGTAAGTGATGCAATGCATAATGTTAAAATAAATCTGTATTGCTTGCAAATTAAATGTCAAATATCACAAAGCATCAACTTTCAAACCGATGCTTTGATTGCTTTTTTGCTGCGTTACTAATACTTACCATTGATGTTTTGGAAGGGTTTGCATTGCATATATATTGTACTGCGGCGTAATGAAACATTATTCTTTATTCTTATACAAAGCATTTGACGTATTGGAAGTCAGCCAACAACATGTACAAATTTCGACTTAAAGACCTTTAATTAGCAGTAAAAAGCACTGCTAAGCAATCCATACCACTTGCCATTCTTGTTGTTTGTATTCATTGCTGTAATTAAGCGCGAATTAATAATAGCATGTAAAAATTTGCGGCAAAAAACTGTGTGTGTATAACTGCTGTTAGATGTCTTCATAGCTGTATTAATAAAATTATAATAAAAATATCGATATTTTTTTTCCTATCGATATTTTCGATATTTTAAGACTATCGATAATCTCGATAGTCTCCCAGCACTAGTGGGAACACGCAAGGACATAATAGATTTCACTTTATCAAGAGAAGTGGGCGTTTCACCTCCCATACGCAGGGATGAAACGATACCTCTTAGGTATCGAAACTTTTACTCGATGTGGTATCGCTTGTAAAGTATCGATACCTACTCAGTATCGAAAAAAGTATCGGTACTTGTATCGGCTTAAAATTTTAAAATTAAAAATTTTTGTGCAAAATGAAAAGTTTAAAAATTGAGACCACTTTTTGTTACCACCTAGTACCAATTCCCTTCCGAAAAGTCTTTTTTTATCTTAGGAAACGAAGTTTTATAGAACGTTCAGGATAACATCCCTCATTCACCTTTTATTCCAGAAATCAACAATGTCACTGTGTATTTATTTTAAATGTAAATATGTATTTTATTTTTAAATTGGTAAATATATAATAAAGTGTGGTAAAACCATAATCTACGATGTTAATTGTGAGTCACACTTTAACGTCAAGTTTTTTGCGCAACTTAATTTGGCCTTTCTTTGTTTCAGTATTTGACAGCTTCTACCATTGAGAGGTACACAATTAAGCAGCGCGTTAAGATTGTTAAAGCCTTTTACGAAAATGGTCGTTCAATCAAAATGCATTTTGTGCACATCGCGATTTTTTTGGTCAGCATAATCGACCAAATGTTTCCACAATCGGGAGAATTGTGCGCAAATTTCAGCCAACCGGGTCTGAATCGTACTTCTTCGAAAATGGGGTCGGCCAAGCAATTACCGTGAATGGTGTTCGCTATCGCGAGATGATAACGGACTTCCTATAGCCATAAATTGAGGAAATGGACCTAGACGATTTGTGGTTTATAGGTGTTAACTGGTCAAACGGTTTCTTGACACCGTTACTGCTGCTCCAGCTTTGGAAAATAATTAAAAATTTAAGATTAATTTCAATACCAAAGTGAAACGATTACTTTTGACCGATACCGAGTATTTTTTTATCGATACTACTTGTTACTCGGTTGCTAAGTATCGATTACAAAAATACTTGGTATCGAATATGTACTTGTATTTACTCGTATCGTTTCATCCTTACCCATACAATGACAATAACAATTTCAATATCTCTTAAAAACGGTTACGTTAAAAGTTGCCAAATTTGGTACAAATAACTTTGTAATCAAATGAGATCTGTATTAGAAACATTTTACTTACTTTATTTTAATGGGAAGTAGCTTAACCCCAGTTAATCAACATTGTTAAAGACCTTTTCAAAGTAGGCAGAGTGAAATGAGTAAAAGTTTATTAAGAATGGGTTTGTAAACCTTCTTAAAGGCCATAACAGAGGAAGTTTTTGGAATTGTACCTACTGGGTGATTTAAATGTGTGTGCCAAATATTTTATATGATGTTTATTTGTCAAACTATGGGGTGCTAAAGTGCTGCCGTTTTTGAAAATTGTTGAAAAAACGTTACAATCTTAGTACAACTCAAATGCTAACAACTCTGTTCTAGTAATGTTCTAATTCTATGTTTTTGTTATTACAATTACATCGTTAAAATATTGCAGATATTGCTAATTCTTTTTTGTGCTTTCGTTAAATAATAAACCTTTTGTTCTTTTAGAACCTTTTTCCTTAGTATACATATTTTTATCATTGTTAATAAAACTTATTGAATTGAACGACACGGTGTTTCACTTGAGCGGAGGTTTAGTTTTTGATTTTGGAATCCAAGCAAATTCCATTGCACTACAAATTTGCTAACAAAGGTTATGGGCCCAGAAACAAACAGGGAATCCAGAATCCAGTTTTTAAAATAATTTTTATTAAATTGTTAAACTTACCGTTTGGAAAAGTGTGGTTATACTTAGTGTCGTTTTTGGTTTCATTGTTTTTTGCCGGTGATAAAAGAAAAAAAACAAAATAATGGCGAGTGCTCTGGCAAGTATAGAAAAACTAAATGGTGATAACTATGCAACATGGTGCATACAAATGAAAAGCTTGCTTATCACGTTGGATCTGTATCATACCCTTGTTGATAGTTGTCCTGCTGGCGACAATACAAAATGGGTTACAGATGACAGAAAAGCTCTGGCCACCATAACGTTAAGTGTGAAAACCACTGAATTGATTCACATAAAGAATTGTGTTTCAGCTAAAAGTGCCTGGGATGTTTTAAGTTCCTTATACCAGGCAAATACTGCATCCAGGAAGGTAAATTTGTTTAAAAAATTGGTTCGTTTTAAATTAAACGCAAATGAAAAATTTTCTCCACAAATAAATGATTTTTGTTGTACCGTGGATGAATTAAAAGAAATCGGAATCACTTTGAACGATGATTTGTTGTCAATTTTGCTATTGTGCAGTCTTCCCGATGAACTGGAATCTTTTGTTGTGGCCATAGAAAGCCGGGATAATTTACCAACATATGAGAATTTAATTTCCAAGATTTTAGAAGAAGAAATGCGACAAGGTAACAAAAATAATATACAACATGAAACTGTTTTTGCAGCGAATTCAAGAAATGATTTCAAAAGAAACAAAAAGAATTTTAATAACAGCTTCAATAATAAAAATGTCAACAATAAGAATATGCAGCCTAAATTTAATCAACAGAGTGAAAAGAAAAACGCAACTGGTAATGTATACAGCAGCAACAACAGCAACAACAACAACAACAACAACAACAACATTAAATGTTATCGTTGTGGTAAAAAGGGCCACATACGATCACAGTGCAAAGAGAATGAGAAAAAAGATGACCTTGCTTGTTCATTAAATGAAAACAAAGTTAATCTAAGTGAGTTGTGGGTACTTGACAGCGGCGCGACGTCACACATGTGCAGAACGAAGGAGTATTTTGAAACGTTGGCAGAATCTAAGCAGAAAATTGTTTTAGCATCTGGTGAAAGCATCTATGCTGAAGGTATTGGAAATGTTAAAATAAAAACAAACGTTTGCAATCTCACATTACACAACGTATGGTATGTACCACAACTACACTCAAATTTTTTATCAATAAATAAAATTGTTAAAGCTGGTCATATTGTTCAATTCGCTGCGAATAAAGCTGTAATGAAAAGTAAACAAAATAAAAATATTTTGACAGCTGATTTAACTAATGATATGTTTATTGCAAATTTGGAAAAAATTGAAAATAGTGAAAAAATAAATGCTGCTGTTGATGAGAGAATTGTAAGAAAATGGCATGAAAGATATGGTCACATAAATGTAAATGACCTGAATAAATTAAATACAAAAAATATGGTGAAAGGTTTGGATGTGAAATTGCCAAAAACTATTGATTGTGTTACCTGCGCTGTTAATAAAATTTCTGCTAAATCGTATAAAAATTATGCAAATGTGCAAACCAAAGCTGTTTTAGAATTGGTGCATACGGATTTATGCGGACCTATTGGTGTGAAATCTGTTGGTGGATCGTCGTATTTTATAACGTTTATAGACGACTATTCTCGTTATATTTTTTCATATTTTTTAAAAAATAACAGTGATGCTTTTGATGCTTTCATCCATTTTTCTGGGCTCGCGGAGACGCAGACAGGCCGCAAAATAAAAATCGTTCGCAGCGATAATGGTAAAGAATTTGTAAATTCTAAATTTAAACAACATTTTTCCGAAAAAGGTATTGTTCATCAGACCACAGTTGGTTACTCACCACAACAGAATGGCGTTGCTGAAAGGGCAAATCGAACCCTTGTTGAAATGGCGAGGTGTTTGCTAGAATCATCTGGATTACCACAAAGTTTATGGGGTGAAGCCATAAATACAGCAACATATATAAGAAATCGTGCTCCAACAAAAGTTCTCGAAGATGTTACTCCTTATGAGAGGTGGTGTGGTAGACAGCCGTCTGTTGCCCATTTAAAAACGTTTGGTTGTGATGCTGTTATGCTGAAAAAAGGCCCTAAACCTAAAGGTGGTAAGTTTCTACCTAAAGGTGACAAAGTTAAATTTGTTGGCTATCAACTTTATACAAAAGGGTATCGTTTATACAATCCCAGTACAAGACAAATTGTTGTTGCTCGTGATGTAATATTTTTTGAGCAATCTTTTGAAAAAACGGATATACGTGATGGTGCTTTAAATGAAATTTTTTATGCTGATCTTTTTAAAATAAATGATGATGATGCTGTGGCTGTTGAAGATGATCGTGATAAAGAAACTGATGGCGTTAATGCTGAAAATCAAGAAGAAGAGGTGAGTTCTGAATCAAGTGAAACTGAGAGGGAAGATACACCTGTCGGTAATAATAAAAGAAAACGTGGTAGACCAAAATTGGTTAAAGGTGGTGGTAAAGGCAGACCAAGAAAAGTTTATTGCACTGAGGATGGACCGGAAATGTTGAACTCAATTATTGAAAACCCAAATACTGTGGCCGAGGCGTTGAATTCTGAAAATTCTATGAAGTGGAAGGAGGCAATGCAAATTGAATATAATTCGTTGCTTAAAAATAAAACATGGCAGTTGGTGGATAAGCCAAATAACAAAAATGTTATTGGTTGCAAATGGGTTTTTGCCTTAAAACGCAAACCTGATGGTTCCGTAGAAAAATATAAAGCTAGGTTAGTAGCTCATGGTTGTTCGCAGAAGTACAATGTCGATTACCAAGAAACTTTTGCTCCGGTGGTACGACATTCAACAATAAGATTACTGTTGGCTCTATCGGCAAAACACAAACTGTTGGTAAACCACATTGATATTGTGGCAGCTTATTTAAATGGCGATTTAGAAGATGAGGTGTATATGGTGCAGCCTAAGATGTTTGAGGACAAAGATTATCCCAACAAAGTCTGCAAATTAAACAAGGCCCTATACGGTTTAAAACAAGCTGGCAGAGAATGGAACAAAAAGGTGAATGATATTTTGATGGAAATGGGTTTTATGCGGTGCAAGTCAGATACTTGCGTCTATGTTCAACGAAATGGAGAAGAAATTTGCCTAATTGCCATTTATGTTGACGATATGTTGCTAGCATGTTCGAGTGAGCTGGAAATGAAAAATATTATTTCAAAATTAAATAAATACGTGGAGGCTATTGATCGTGGTCCAATATCGTTCTACCTGGGGATGGAGTTTTATCGTGATGGTTTGCGAGGCGACATTACTCTTCATCAGCAGAAATATACCGAACAAATACTCGAACGATGGGGTATGACTGACTGTAAGCCAGCTGCAACTCCATGGTCAAGCGGTACTGTTTTGAAGAAATGTGATGCTAAATGTCAAGATTTGGACACGAAAAATTACCAAAGTTTAATTGGTGCTTTGATGTACCTGGTCGTGATTTCGAGACCTGATATCATTCATGTGGTGTCGAAATTGTCCCAATTTAATTCACATCCACATAAGGAACATTTTCAAGCTGCAAAATATGTTCTGAGATACCTGAAGAAAAATCCTGTAGGTAAAATTACTTTTTCTGCTAATTTTAAAAATTTTGAATGTTTCACAGACTCAGACTGGGGTTGTGAACCTAATGATCGAAAATCCTATTCTGGTCATGTGGTGTTCTTGGCTGGTGGTCCTGTTGCCTGGGAGTCCCGTAAACAACCTGTGGTGGCTCTAAGTACAATGGAGGCCGAATATATTGCTCTTTGCCAATGTACGAAGGAAGTCGTTTTTCATCGTGGTCTTTTAAGGGAGATGGGTTTTGAAAATTATATCGTGCATCCTACTCCGATTTTATGTGATAACCAAGGCGCTGCTTTTATGGTGAAGAATCCAACAGTTCATAAGAGGAGTAAACACATTGATATACGTTATCACTACATCCGAGAAAAATATGAAGAGAAGGCTATCGATATACAGTACGTTCCCTCCGATGAGAATGCGGCTGATATTCTTACAAAATGTTTAGAGAAACAGAAACATATTAATGGTTGTAATCTTTTAGAAATTGAAATGTAAATTTTTGTTGATGGCATTTGACTTGAGGGGGAGATTGTTGAAAAAACGTTACAATCTTAGTACAACTCAAATGCTAACAACTCTGTTCTAGTAATGTTCTAATTCTATGTTTTTGTTATTACAATTACATCGTTAAAATATTGCAGATATTGCTAATTCTTTTTTGTGCTTTCGTTAAATAATAAACCTTTTGTTCTTTTAGAACCTTTTTCCTTAGTATACATATTTTTATCATTGTTAATAAAACTTATTGAATTGAACGACACGGTGTTTCACTTGAGCGGAGGTTTAGTTTTTGATTTTGGAATCCAAGCAAATTCCATTGCACTACAAATTTGCTAACAAAAATTTTTTTCGAACTAGAAACAAAAATAAAAACAAAACAAAAAATTAAGATAAGTTATTACTATAGAAAATCATTTGATCTTACAAAAAATTTCATCTGCAACACCTGAAATGCCCAATTAAAAAAAAAAACAAAAAAATATTGTGACTAAGATAGAAAAAATTTTATTAAATGATCCCTTCCGGTTCCGCAGTACGACAACAATGGACATTTATTTGCGCATCCTTAAAACTTATCGTCGGTTGATTATTAAATTGTCGTATGAGGATACAAATTACATACGACAATTGAAGCACAGCCGCGAATAACGTTTTAAGTTACAAAATAATAATTTCTCAGGAGAGAAAAAAAATGTTTTTTGACAGGCAGCATTATTTGTTTTAAAAATTTTTTTTCTATTATTAAAAACAATGATATTAAAAACTTTTATTCCGCACTGCAAAACCATTTCGGTTTCATCATATTGTTAGTAACTTGCAATGTTCTTTCACTGGCTGACACTTTGCATCAGTGTTCGAAAATAAACACTAAATATCGTTTCTTAATGTTCGGTTCGGTAGATTTGTGGAAAACACAAACGCTGATAGTGTTTGTGTAGAAAATCATTAAAAAAAATAACGTTTCCCTGTTATTCATCTTTCAAACACAAAAACAGTGTTCGAAAATAAACACTTAATATCGTTTCTTAATGTTCGGTTCGGTAGATTTGTGGAAAACACAAACGCTAATAGTGTTTGTGTAGAAAATCATTAAAAAAATAACGTTTCCCTGTTAGTCATCTTTCGAACACAAAAATATTACTGTTTTTTTCAAACTCAACAAAAGATGTGAACATTAATTTCCGTTCGGTTTTTTTTTTGAAAATCCACAAACTTCAATGTGTTCGGTTCGGCTCATTTATGTTCGTCCCTTTTGACCTTTTTTACAAAAACAAAATACATACACGAAAAAAACATTATAGAACATTAAAATATTATGTTTGTCTACAGTATCACTACAATTGTTCTGTTTTTTAACGAAGAACCGAACATTATATTATGTTCGGTTCTTTCTTGAAAATAGTTACAAAAGGTATTAAGGGTTGTGTATGTCTACACAATCACTAAAAAAAATAGATATCGTTCCTGGGTGTGTGAGCAGAACGTTAAATAATGTACTGTTTATTTTCGAACACTGCTTTGTATGCCATTTTGAAGGCGTTAAGGTGCATAGTTTTGTTTGATTTGATGTTTAAACTGTGTAAGAGAGTAAGGCTAAAGGTTATCTGCAAAAAACGTTTTTTGCAAAATGTGGCGTTTACAACGTTATTCGCGGCTGTGCTTCAATTAAATAATCAACCGACGTAATGTATTTCTTATTTAAAAATGTTTTGCAGTATGGCTGTTTTCCTAAACGTGTGTTCACAATTTATAAATACAGTATTGCCACCGTGTGATGTATTGTCTGGTTACAATTTTATTTATTGTTATATTGTTTGTGTATGTATATACCAATATGCTGTATCTTCATTTTATTTAACTGCTTTTTTTTTTTGCTTTTCTCTGCGCAGTGACAACTACAAAGTTGCATTTAGGAACAAACTGCATTGTCAGAATATTTATGGTTGCATATTATAAGATAAACAGCCTATTATTTTAGGTTTTGAAGATGAAATTTTTTTTTCAAAATTTGTTTTACTTAATTTTTTTTTTTTTTTATTTATGATTTTAGTTCGAAGCAATAATTAAAAAGAAAAAAATTTTTCAAACACGGAAACAGTTAAGCACCCCATACCTCGACAAATAAACATCATAAAAAAATACTTGGAGCCTGCGTTATATCTAATACAGGTTATGTTTCGGTTATCTACTCTACAAATAATAAATCATTTGTAAAGTAAATAGATACATGGTGACGCAAAAAATTGTCATCTGATATTCACTAACTGTATTTTTTTTTAATAAATGAAAAATGCCCCAGAAGCGGTTATTCTGCTAATTCAGGTATCTACAGAGATGAAAATTGGCCTCGCCGCTTATGATGATTTTCGGGCAACTGATTTATTTAACACAGTTGTATACCAGTTGCAACGTGTATAAGGCTGCAGTATGACAATAATTGCCCCTAATAATAAATCCTATCTTGTCTGGTTTCAATGATTCTCTTTTTCATTTATGCACTAAAATTAATTTAAAAAAAATTTATGAAAGAAAATTTGTTATAAAAAATTATTAAATAAACAAGCTGTTAAGCCTGTCCTGCCATGCAGGAAGAAAAACTACTTAAAGGTGAGCCCTAAGGTCAGTACCATATGCTAAGCATCAATGGTCTTTAGAAGGCTTTAAAATTAGCTGAAATGTAAAATAATAAAATTTTGCCACACCCCTTTTCCTCTCAATATTCCGCCCGTAGTCCAAAAATCTTAGATCCGACTACTTTGGGCTATGCTCCATTGCAAGGACTATATGCTAGGCAATCTTCCTATGTTATCAGGGGCTTTAATATAAGTTAAAATGTAAAAAATTTTACTTTGGCACGCCCCTTTTTCCTCTTAATTATTCGCCCACAGCTCAAAAATCAAAAACACGGCTGCGTTAGGAGTGGGCCCATGTGTTAAATTTTATGCATTACATTATTGATTTGTTTAGAAAATTCTAAATCGGGCTTATTAAGGTCATGTATTCTATGCAAATAAAATATTATTTCATAATTTATTTTTCCGACGTTTCGTTGGAGATTCCCAACATCATCAGGGATATTTTATAAGATCTGGCAACATCAAAATAAATATACAATTGAAAAATAATAGTACAGTACCTCGTTTCTGTATTTCTCGCTTCGTAAAATTTTCCGCATGAAACGTGTGAATTGCAACAAAAATAGTGTGAAATGAAACAAAAAATGGTTTTTCTCACGCAAGTGTTAGGCCAAAATTGCCTAGCGTTTTACACAAAGTTTTGTAATTTTGTTGTTGCTTTCTACATAAAATCATATTGCGTGTTTCAACCGTACAAGATATGCAGTGTTTTATTTATATTTTAATTTTCAATGTCGGCTGCTTAAAGTTGCCACTTGCTTATATTTTGTTGTATGTTGTATGAAAAATTTGCTACATTTGAGGTGGCACCCAGCTAAAGTCGGTTCAATTTAAAACATACTTTAGTTTCGACTATAGTAGCAAAATATTTAAAAGAATGTTTTTATTTTAAAGTTGTTTTTAAATAGAACCGACTTTAGCGTTTGACTATGATTATGGGCCAATATTTTTACAAAAGCAAAAAGAAGCCAAGCTTAATAAAATAAACATACATCCTTATTTAAAATAGATAAATATAGATAAAAAGATAAATTTTTTAATTAAATCAGCTTTGTGAAAAACCTAGAATTCATAGTGACAACGTTGTTTTATATTTATATCGTATGTAGTCCGAAATAGTATATTATTGAAATTTAACTATATCGGTTTACAAATGGCTGAGATATAAATCTGTAATTTACCTATTCCTATAAATTTTTTTTCTTTTTTTTACCTGAAATATACTTAGTAGAACAGCTGGTAGTTGTAGTTAAAAAATCGGTTCATAAATGAACGGGTTACAGACAACTTTTTTTCTTGAAGAAATAATGGTTTTGGCCCAAAAATGTCCATATAAGATAAGAATATCAAAAGGGTGTTTCCACAGAAATTGACCGCTTATAGCTTAAAAATTAAATTTTTATTTTGAATTAATTGTTCCGCTATTATACAAAATAAATGTATCGTGTCATATTCCTAAAGATTAACTTTAATTTTATTTATACATACTAACAAAAATATATTCTTTTTGTCACCGATAATAAATGAATTCACACGCAAAAAACTTGTAATTTTTATAATGTATTATTTAAACAAAACATTTCAAAGAATTAAATCAGATATTTAACTTGACATATCCTGTGCAAAATTTTACAAAACATGATGTTTGTTTCAGACATTTAAAAACAGCACATTTATAAAGTAACGGCCGTTACTTTGGATACACCCAAATATCAATCATATTTTGTTAATGTATATAAGAAGTATTAAATGTTCAAAATAAGCCAAATCGGTCCATTTCTTTCCCTCGAAATTTTGCTTTTGCCGATACATATTTCAGGGAAGAGGCAAACAACTTCGAGGACAATTTTCATAAAAGGTATATATAAAAAAATTTAAGCTGTTTTGTTTGTAAAGATATTTTTTTTACTAATAAACAAACATATTAAAATATTGAAAACTATCTTATTTCGAAGACTAAGGGGCAACGCCAACAATTTTATTGAAAGCAAAAAAAAAAATCAAAAGTATTTTATAAATTTGTTGTTACTTTCTACAGAAATTCATATTGTTTTTTCAATTTTCAACGCCACAAAATATGAAGTGTTTGAAATTTAAAAATTCGATATGAATTTCTATAGAAACTAACAACAAAATTATAAAATATTTTTGATTTTGTTTTGGCTTTCGTCACTTTTTTAGAAAAATCATTAAATCGTCACTTTGCTAATTTCGGAACAAAAAGTTGTCCAAATGACAATAACTCGTCAAATCTGGCAGCCCCGTTTTTATTATATTTATTTCTTTTGTTGACGTTTCGCTTTTATTTGGCACTTAATTACTGGAAATATTCCAGTATAAACAGAATTTGATGTCAGTGATGCCAACTTAGTGCTTTTGGCACTATTTATGGTGCTTTTTGATGCCTGAAAACGCCAAAATTCTATCCATAGTGCCAAACTAAGTAAAAGCACTAACTTGGTGCTTTTTAAATTTTTCGTTAGTGCCTTTAGTGCTTTTTACAATTTTTTTTACCATTTTTTAAAACTTCGATTATATAGGGGAAGATTTAGATGAGATTTGCTATTTGGGGTACAATTTTGGGAAGGCTTGTAAAGATTTTAAGATTTCAAATGATAAAAAAAGCGATAAAAGAAAGTTGCATTCGTTTTGCCATAAACTTTATTTACGAGGTTAGAGAGAGCTAGGCTTCCTAGCAATTTGGCAATTTTACAAAACGTTTACTTTTTAGCGTTGACAACATATTTAGTAATCGTAATAAAACGATGTATTTGTTTGCGGTAAACATTGTTTTAAAGATGTAGACACTGTTTCAAAAATAGAAAATGGCTTGGAAAATATTAGAAATTGTGAATGGCAAAATAAACAACGATTTTGAGTGATGTAGAAAAAACGTATTGAAAAGTTAAAAAACATGCTGTAGGAAACCATACAAAAGAACGCAAGACTTTAAAAACAAAAAAGAGCCGTAACTTGGTATAAGCAAAGTGGTAATTATAAATAGATGACAGGAAATGATTTTATAAAGAGCGTTGTGTAACCTGCCATTGTTCATGCGCTTTAGTTTTTAAACGCACGACACTCGTCTCCAAATAACCGCGCGTTGTGCACTTCTACCTCTAGTGCTATTTTAAAAAGGTTTGACTAAGTATCAGAATGCAAACATACATGTTTTTTCTATTTTACACCTTATATGTGTTCTTTTTTCAGAAACGTACATATGATAAAATAATTGGATAATATCATACTCCAATTGTTTTATTAAACTTTGCACGATTTTAATTTAGATTTATTTAAACGATAAAATATAAGGTTTTTTTTTTATTAAAATATGGGCTATCATTAAGTTTTATAAAGAATGGTCGGTCACTGCAAATTTTCGGTAATTGCAACTGGCCAGATTTTTTCGAGCTACGAAAATCGAGCTCGCACTTTATTACTGTTTTATGGCCAATTCAAACTCAGCTAATGATGATCCAAATGATTTGGTTGATATAATTTTTATTGAAGGTTATAATAATAAATTTAAAAATGTTTATATACAAATGTAATTATATTTATTATTTAATTTTAAATGAAAATGATAGCCCATCAACGCTGTCGCCTTTTTCTAAATTTTAGTGGTATATAATATTCTGTACAGCCGAATGCAACTTGTTTTGTGTTTAATTAAATTGTGAAAATGGCTTAGTGCTTTTTTACGCTTTTTTTTGTTCAAAATAGTGCTTTTTAGTGCGTTTTTAAAATTTTAAAGTGCTTTTTGCTCTCAAAAAGTTGGCATCACTGTTTGATGTGTCTGTTTTCGCATTCAAATACAGAAACACTTTTATCTCATAAATCGAGAAACGATGGAATTTTTTGTTTCACACTTCATGTAAGAAATTTTACGATGCGAGAAATACAGAAACGAGGTACAGGTAAATGTTTTTCTGCAGCACAGTGCATAGCCAGAGCTGTAGTTATTTTCTTTTTCCTTATGTCTGTTTCGTGTTCTGATATCCGTGTACTAAGGCTTCTCTTTGTAGTACCCACGTAAACTTTACCACACTCCTCATCTGTTTTTCCTAAACATGTGATTTCATACACAAGATTACTCTGCTCACTTTTCTCTATTTTTGTTTTTGTTTGTGTAAATAGAGTATTGATTGTTTTGCTTGCTCTGTGCGCCAATTTTACTTCGTTGTCTTTTATTATCTCTTGAATTTGTTTGTTTTCTGTAAGCTTTGGTATGTATGGGAGGCTGTAATACTTAGTGTTGCCAGATGAGTTGTTTATGTTTTCCCCCAATTCCTTTTCTGTTTGTGCCTTTTTTATTAGATTATTTATTAAATATGTCGGATAGCTGTTTTTAATTAGTATGTCTCTTAATTTGTCAATATTTTTGGATTTAAATTTGTTATCGCTCAATTTTAAAGCCGTTGTTATTAAATTAAGTGCAGTATTTATTTTTTGACTTTTTGGCTGTGTAGAGTCATATATATTATTTCTAAAGCACTTTTTTTTGTCGGTTGCAAATATCTCCCATACCACCGCATCAAATTTAATGAATGATATCTCATTTTAAAGCTTATTTTTAACACTAATGACGAAAAATAATTAGAAATTGAAAAATTAATATTTTGATTGATAAAGGATTTGTACGGGCAAAAAGTTAACGAAGTATTATAAAAGCATTTAAACATATGTATGTATGTATGTAAATATGTATGATATATATTATGATTTCTAATATTTTTATACTTTTAATAAAATGTATTGAAGTTACTAAAATTTCTATTAATTATTTTTATTTTATGTTACAAAAATGACAACTAACGGTGCGAAATATTCGCACGGGTAATCTAGTGATAATTTATAAGACGACCTGAGGCAATACTTTTCGAATACCAATCCGTTATTATAATTTTGTTTTCCCGAAATATTTTCATATCCAGATATGGGATACAATTCGTCGTGCGGGAGTTTATGTGCTCTATCCGCCATTTTACACATTTCGAGTTAATTATGCCACTTTAGGTTTTCGACCCCAAATTTTTCAAATATGTAATCCGTTTTCGGCTATCTCATCTAGTTTCTGAGATAAATAGTGTCTGTTTTGTTCTATATCCTTCAAACCTGAATTATGTTAAAACTTCAAGATCGATTTTCTCAAAATACACTTTTGGCATATAGAGCACATAAACTCCCGCACGACGAATTGTCTTCTTCTTTTTCTATCGTGAATTTTATTTTGTTGTGGTAGTTATTAAATGTTTTTAAAATTAGTTTTTCGTCCTTTCTTTAAATAATCGCAAACAAATCGTCCACATATTTTGAAATTAGTTTTATATTTACATTTTCCAATTTTTAGCTTTCTAAAAACTCTGGATAGACAAAAAAGAGGAACACATAAATAAGGAAAATTTATTTATGGATACCATGCAAATATTAATGACAACTCATGCGAGAAACATAACATTTTGGATTTATATAATTTCTAGTGCAGTTATGTCATTTAAGTTTTCTGTGCTTGATTTGGCATATTATTGTATAAAAAGAATAGGTTTGTTATAAGGAGCAAAAACCATCCTTTCAAATATGTTCTTTGGTTTTTATTTGCCTGTGTTGTAAATCAATCAGAATAACAAAACTTTAACTGTTCATGTTAACAATTTAATGGCAAAATATGGGCTTCTGATTTAAAATCTATTCGCATTTCGAACTTGTTGCTTACTTATTAACGATACATATGTAGCTATTGCCGCAAAGTTTTAGCATTTTTTGCGTCTGTATACCATATTAGCATAACTTTTTTTTTTGCGTTTTAGCACTTTTTGAAATCCAATTTCTGGCAACACTGTTCTAGTGATAAGAATGTGTAGTTTAAGAAAATCCAAAAATACATTAGGGCAAAATTAAATGAAAATAGTTCTAGTTTATTTATATATTTGAATGTGTTTTTCGATAAGATTCATATCAGGCTGAAAGTACAAAAGTACTTTTGTACCTATATAAATACATATATACATGCATACATATGTATGTATGTACCTTTCTTCTATTTATTAGTTTTACGCAGTGTTTTTTAATTTGTCTCATCGAATTAACAATTTCTAGACAATCATACCATGATTCATAGTTGTCAGATTAGGGGATTTATCCCCGAATTGTGAATTTTATTTTGGAAACGGGTATTAAAAATTTGATTTGGGGATTTTTGTTTTAATTTTGGTAATTTTAATATTATTAAGCATAATTTTTTTTATTTATAAACAATGTTTGTAATTAAACTTTGGCAAGACCTTTACTAAATAATTGCTTTAAGCCTTATTATTATTTTATTCGCTTTTACTTTTCTTTACCCCGGGTCTCCACGTAGCAATATTTATTGCGGCAAACGTCAAATTTGATTGCTCCATAAAATTTGCGATGTATAGACCGCATATTGCTATGAGTGGCAATCCATTGCGCAATGATTGCTCTTCTTATTGCTTAGCAATCTGCTGTCAAATCAGTTGTAATTTATCTGACATTTCATTTCTCTGTACGGTTGTTTATTTGTTAGTGTGTTTATTTATTAAAAAAGCAATTAAGAAAAAGCCGCCAAGTGAAAAATACTTCAACAAAATACAGAAAAAGTGTTTATATATTATAATAGTTATATTTTCCTCAAACTCATCTAGAATATTTTCACAGGCATCGTCATCATCAAACATTTCTGGAATTAAAGTATTTACAAGTTATATGTATGTATGTATATTACTGTTCGATATTAATGAATTACCTTCGTTCAGAACTATTTCCTGGGCAACTTCTTCTACTAATGCTTCGATAATATTTTCTTTTGCACTACTTCTTGGCATTTTAAAACAATTTCACAAAATAATTAAACACCTTTTTGTAAATTTTCACGGCCAATAATTCTGTAAAACAGCTGTTATCTAATTTGCATCTAGCATTGCAAAGTTGCTTAAAATACCGCTCACTGTCAATGATAAAATTATTGCACTACCAAACCGTTGCAACCTAAAACGCACCAAACACTGAATACCGCTATTATATTTTTAAATAAACGTCAATATTAACAAAAACAAACGACACATTTGTTTTTTTTTTTTTTTTTTTGTATATTTTTATTTTTTCAATAGAACAATACAAGTTTTAGGCTTTTTTTCATACGCAAGGAACCAAAAAAGTAATACAAAACACAGCTACGACAATTACAATTAATTATTTTTTTTTTTATTAATTTAATTTATTGATTTAAAAAGAAAATTTAACAATCACTTCAAAACACAACATGAAACATTTGTGATAAATAAAGGCACAAAACTTTATACAACTACTCGCGGTGAAAATTGCAAATTTATGGCAAAGCAATAACAAGTGTTCTCCAGCAATATAATCAGCAATTATTGCTCCATTGTTCTGCCGACGTTATTGCTTGTACTTAGCAATAAATATTGCTACGTGGAGTCCCAGGGTTAAGTACCGAAAATCCTTTATTTTTTACCTTACATTGCAGCCACACGATCAAGCTTTTCTTGATAGTCTTTTACATATACTGTTTGTCAAAATATGCAAAAATTGGCAGCTGTGACGTAGGCTGCGCGCAAGTTGAAAGCAATTTACTTTTTCAAGATGTCGTCGCCGAGAAAACAACTCAAAATGTTTTGCTATTTTCCACTTTTGATTTTTCTGCACTGTAGGCTGTTCGAAGGGACTTTATTTTTTTCTTTACTTCTTCCTCTGGCATTTTTGTTTCAGAAGCTATAGACTCGTAGGCTTTTATTTTCAAATCATTTCGCCTATATGATGAAAGATTCATAAAATTTCATGGCTTCTGTACAGCTCTATGAATCGCAGAACATAATTTTGCTTATTAATTTTATAAATAAATTTTATTAATAAACATATTTCACTATTTTTTTAGGTTTTTCAGGAGGGGAATTTATATTGGAGAAATGGTAAATATACATATTTCAAAACAGCGGTGAAATTTGTTTTAGCGTTTACAGTGAATTTTTTGAAGGCTGCTAAATATGGGATCTAAGGTAAATTATGGACCGTATATCACAAAATTACATGACATTTTTTCTGGCCAAATGAAGCTAACTTAGATGAAATTTCACCGTAATATTATTTATTTATTTACTATACCAGAATGGGCTTTATATGGGGCCTATAGTAAATTATGGACCGATCATCACGAAATTTATTAGTGTGAGTAGTAAAGTATTCAATTTAATTCAGCTTTATTTATTACGGTTTTAGGCGTACTAAACTGTTTTCTGTGAGAAGGGTTTATTTCGGGCCTAGAGTAAATTATGGACCGATCTTCACGAAATTTATATAACGTTGCAAATTTTGTTATGATAACATTATTAATTACGCTTTTAGACGTACAAAACTTTTTTCCGGGAGTAGGATTTATATGAGGCCTAGGGTAATTTATAAACCGATCTTCACGAAATTTGACAATGTGATTTCCAGTGGAATAAAACGAACTTTTGCATTCCGTGAATTGTTCCACCATTTATGTTAGTTTTTGTAAAAAAAAATTATCAATTTTTAAGGGTGGTGGTTCCACATTTTGATTCATAGCTCTGATCCTACTGAACCGATTTTGCTGGATTTCAAACCCAAACAAAAAGTGAACGTGTTTTCAACGACGGACGTGGCTACATCAACTTAGAATTACTCAAGGAGCCAGAATATATATACTTTATGAGGTCTGAGATGAAAACTAAAAAAGTTTCACACGGAATGACAAACTTAGTATACCCTCTTTTTTTATTTAATAATTTAATGGCAAACAAAATTCATATAGACGAAGGTATATTATTTTTTAGTTTTCTAAGCTAATCCTGCAAATGTCCGCAGGAATAAAACCAGAGCCTCTGGCGGGAATCGAACCCGCAGCCCCGGCGCTGATCACTACCAGCCAGCCTACCGGGGCACTACTAACAACTAATTGTGGTGGAGGGTATAAAAAAGCCCTAACAAATATAGCTCATTTTATTTGTTTTTTTATGATGGGGATTTGTTTTCAATCAAAAACATTATATTTTGTAAACCAAAAACTAAGCATTTGCTTTCTTTTGGTTGGCCTACTTATAAGTCTTTTTTTTGCTTATTTATAAAAATTCTTTAAACAATTTCATGGTTCAAGAGAGATTTATAAATCACAATATAGAAAAATGTCGTTTGCTAAAATAAAATATTTACATGACGTACAAAAATTTAATAATTTATACTTATTTTGGACAGAAATGTATACATTTCAATATGCCGCTCGATCAAAGTTATTTGAAGATTTATGGCGATTTCTTTTCTGAAAACAATATGCTACCGTATATACATGTAACATTTTCTAATGTTACCTATAATCACTGGAAGTGTTACATGTTGTGCAATTTTAATAGAACACAATTAGCTGCTTTTATTTACAACTATTACACTTTCATAATTAATGTACTTCATGAGCGATTTTTAATGCTATTTGAGCGGTTTCTGAACGCAATTATGGCTTGAAAACAAATATTGACATCACTAATGGCTTAGAAAAATTTAAACGATTATAATATAAATAGACTTTTTTTGATTTTAATGTGTAAATATATTTATATTTTCTTTTAAAATAATTTTTTTTACAAAATTATGAGCTGTATGAATTATGACAAGCAAAATAAAACATTGGTTGTACAAACAAAGTAGTAAGTACCAAAGTTGTAAGACAGGGCAGTATGAACACCTTAAGTAAAAGTAAGGGTAAAACATGCAACATGTTTTGCATGTTTTTTATCAACATATTCACAAAAGAACTTGAAAATTTTTCCCACAGTTGTATTTTATGTACAAACGAACACAAAAATGTAGAACATGTAACATTAATGCAACATTTTTCTCAGAAAAGAAATCGCCATTAGCCATGTTGGTATTAATACTAATTAGGATACCAACAAGCACTACTTGTGTTAAACGGGGGTTTTCTGATAATAAAACAAAAATACGAAATAAAAGGCAATACGAATTGTTAACATCATTACTACGAATAAATACTAATTTTAAAAGTAATTCATCCCCAAATAAAATACCTGTTTAGTTGAAGAAATATGTTACTTATTTAAAAAAAAAAAACAAGTAAAAAAATATATTCGGTCAAGCCCGACCATATGATACCCTACACCACAGTATGTAAAATCAATTTTTGCTAGTGTACCCTATTTGGGACCCATGATATCTACATCTGAGTGCCCAGGTAGGCCAGCTGGTAGGGAGATAGTCTATCGGCACCGGGGTATGTTATTCGATTCCCGCCATAGACTCTGGTTTTATCGCCAATTTTTATCTTAATACCAATATTTATAAGGAAGTTATGGCATTAAAAGGTATTTTCGGGAGTAGTATTTGTATAAGAGCTATGGGAAATATGGAAATATAATTTACCTGAATATTCAGGGTATAGTAACCCTTTCTTTTATATAATATTGGGCTATTTTCCCGCCGGTTTTTTTGATACGTATGTGCGTACCAATAACGTCTGGGAAATTGTTAAGTGTCTTAAATTCTCTCATTGGGATTGCTTCCTCTATAAGAGATGAAGGCATTTTAATTTTTCAATTGCCCCAGCGAGCCACTCTGGCTGAAATTCTAGACACTGTTGCTTGAGAGAAACCACCATCCTAAATCTACCAATTGTTTTTTTTTAACTTCCTTTTAATTTGTTATAAGCGCTTTTTTGGTAATTGCTAAAATAAGTTTTTAAATTTATAAAATTATAAATTTAATTTCATCGGGTGGTTGCTGGTAGGCACATTTTTACAAAAATCTAGTTTGAAATCAATTCTATATAATAATAGGGCGCCATTACTTTTAACATTTAATACCTGTTTTGAGATCTCAAATATAATTTATCTTATATCCCTAATTTTACAGTTCTCTAAACATTGTTTTGCTTCAATCGTCACTTTTTGTGCTATAAATCAAATTTTCGATGCAAAAGTTAAGATATTCAAAGCATGTAAAACAAAACATTTTTGTTCCGTGCGGCTAGGCTTGCCATTTCTATTTTGAGAAAAAGAGGACGCCAGCATAAAAAATGTAGGACATTTGCTTGAAAAAAAGAGGACACTTTCTAAACTACCTAATTTTAATAAAATAAACGACGGCATAAAAATTAACAACCAAAATTTGTTTTACACAAAAACTTAATTTGGGTAATTCCATGTCAAATCGACCTAGAGTGGAACTTGACCCCTTTCGATTTGAATGAAATTTGGCGAGAGGGTTTCTTTCATTCCATAAAGAACATATATCAACGAAAAACAATTTTTTAATTTTTTTCAAAAGTTATGCCATATTCAAAATGTCATAATTTCGCCGAATAAGTCGAATGTGTTGAGTTTATTTTTTTAATACATATCTTGAAAACAACATTACATACGAAGATGATTTTTGTCAGTTTAAAGAGAATACTTGAGGCTACAATAAATATATTGAAAAAATGTCTTTGCAATATATTAAATTTTAATAATGGACTTAGTCAAAACCCTATTTTATGCTGATTTTTTTTTATATAATACTTCAAACTGTTCTTTCAAAATCCTGAAACTTTGAAGGATGTACTTTTTTTTAAGATATGTTTTGTTATTTCTTTCCAAAAATAATCTTAAAATAAAATTTTAATATGGTAATTTGAGCAATAAGTATTTATTTGTTGCTTTTGCTTATTTTCTGCATTTTTTTTTTGGGAGCCCCATTATCATTTTGTCACGTTACGTCCCCAAAAATTAAATCATACCTATCTTAAAAAAAACCAGAACACCTAAATCTTTTTTTAATGAATTTTGTGGCCTGTGATTTAAAGTTTAAATGCAGGAACACATTTTCAATGAAGGTGTAAAAAGCCGGACAACCCAGGGCACTTGATGAAAAAGAAGTAGGACTGCCCCGGATACCCAAAAAAAGAGGACGGTGTCCGGGGAAAAGAGGAAGGATGGCAGCCCTACTTGCGGCAAACCAGTAACCAACAGACGATACACTATATGGTTTCTATTTTGAGTTTGCTTTAACAAATACTTTACCTATTTGAAAGACATTTTAAAATATAAGTGAAATGAATGGTTAAATAAGGTTTGCATTATTTGAAATAAGTATTAATAGCTTTTTATATTTTGTGCAAAAAGTTATAACGGCTTTAAGTTTCAACAGAAAACATATCTCGCGACCCACGTTATTTTTAGCAAAAAAATCTATCGAGCAGTTTATATTTAATATTAATTCAAACGTTAGTTATCGTTTTTCTTAAAAAAATTTTTAAGCGTATTAAGCTGGGATCACACGATTGCCGCAATGCACCAATTTTCACACTTTTTAATACACCAATCGTGTGACTGCACAACCAATTGGCTCTTGTACCAATCGAGGACAATATTGTGCTTACTTTTACCAATCAAATGCAACCCTGGTGCGGCAATCGTGTGACTGTTTGCTATGCAACCGCGCGCCGATAGAAATAACAAAAATGCACCAATATTTATTGCCTTCTTGTGCGGCAATCAAACAACACAATACGCGCCAATATTTGTCTTTTTTTAATAAATTTTACGTTTTTGTGTTTCCTTTAGTAAATAAGAAGATAAATATGTATATATTTATTATGCATTTTAATTTTGGCTATTAACAAATACATATGGGCATTTCCTGGGGTCACGAACGTACGTTCATACGCTTTTGATGTACAAATAATATAGAAAACAAAACTTTTCCTAGCAGTTGTTAACAGTTGCCAAGTAAGAACAATCGTGTGACTGTGCTGCGGCAATTATTGTACCCATTTCACTTTGTACCAACTAGCGGCAATTAAATTTGTATAAAACAGGGCAATCGTGTGATTACAGAATATTTGGTTGGTGCAATTTCATTATTGTGCGTCAATAAAGCACAATCAAAATTGTGCCATATTGGTGCATTTGCGGCAATCGTGTGATCCCAGCTTTAAACTTTTTTATTAAAATAAATAAGAAGACAAAAATGTTTAATTTTTCGTGCAATTATTAAAATTTTATTTTAACAAACATTGAAATATCACTTTAATAAACGCTTAAAGTAGGGTAAAGGCTACTATAAATATTTCAAATTTATGAAATGTTAATTAAACGTTCAATATGCTATTAAACATTTATAAATACTCTTTTTCCGACTTTTGCTTATTAATGACTTATAAAGCTGCAATGATGCGTTTATGAATTAGTCTGATATAATTTAAAAAACCATATAATACAATAACAACATTTTCTACTTTTAAGATATGATTTATATACATAAATCATTCTTTATTTTTAAGCTTTTTGTTTATTTCTAAATTTTTCACCCGAAATTGAAAAACTCCTTTCTTGAAATTTTTTTAACGTTTGATTTAAAAATAAAACAGCTGATACAATTGATAAGGTGAGTTGCAAACCTCGTGTGTTGCAAAATTAAAAATACGAGATGGCAAATGATTCTTACAGTTCTTTTGGCGCTTTATTAGACGAAATATTCAATGCATGACTGTGCTAAAATCATCGAAGAGGACATGCGTTGATACAATTATGGTGTTTTCTTTTCTTCAAAAAAATGTGACATTTTATTTAAAAAATGCAATTTGTTTTCTGTTTCTTAAAAATTTTGCTCCCGAAAAGGGTGAGTTTTTTAGAATAATACAAGCCACCCTTTTCGGGAGCAATATTTTTAAGAAACAGACCAAAAATTGCATTTTTTTAAATAAAATGTCACATTTTTTTGTAGAAAAGAAAACACCATTAGTATATTTATTCTCTTAAAGCGCCAAAAAAACTGTTAAGCTGGAGGTCCATAACACGCGTTTTCGCCTCCACGCAGCGCATGCTTTTATAACCTTATGCTAAGTTCACACTTGGGTTTTTAAACGCGTTTAATGCTATGTTCACATTTGGGTCCTTGTGCATGGCCGAAAGCCCAACCGTGCTATCAATCGTACTGTTTTTACAACCAAAACTGTATAATTATCCGGATTTTGAAATCGGGATTCTAAATTTGGGATTTTTAGTTTTGGGCATATGAACTCCACCGAAAATGTTTAATGTCACTTTCTTTGTGTTCTTTTTTGGGGTTAAAATTCATTATAAATTTTGAGGTGATTTTTCATAATGAAGAATAACCCCAAATTTAGGGACATATTTCATTTATTTTTGGGGGCCATATTTCCTGGGGCCATATTTCGCATCGCCTGGGTAATCATCTCGATTTTGGGCGCTGCGAAATATGGCCCCAAAAAAATAAATGAAAATTGACCCCAAATTTGGGGCTTTTTTCATAATGCAATATGGCCCCATTTTTTTAATGAAAAATTACCCCAAAAAAAATGAAAAATAACCCTAAAAATAAAATCAAATATGACCCTAAATTTGGGGTTATTCTTCATTATGAAAAATCACCCCAAAATTTATAATGAATTTTAACCCCAAAAAAGAACACAAAGAAAGTTACATTAAACATTTTCGGTGCAGTTCTTATGCCCGAAACTAAAAATCACAAATTTAGAAACCCGATTTCAAAATCCGGATAATTATACAGTTTTGGTTTTAAAAATCGTACGATTGATAGCATGGTTGGGCTTTCGGCCATGCGCAAGGATTTTTTTCTCTATGGTATAACGAAAACTGGTTTTGCTTACTAAAGCTTCACGTTATAGACGGCCTGTGGCCTGGCGCAAGGATTTTCTCTTCTATGGTATAACGAATACTTGCTTCGCTAATTAAAGCTTCTCAATATAGTCGGCCTTCGGCCGGGTGAAAGGATTTTCTTCTCTTTGGTATAACGAACACTGGCTTCGCTCACTAAAGGTTCACTACATAGCCGGCCTTCGGCCGGGCGTAAGAATTTTCTTTTCTATGGTATAACGAACTCTGGCTTCGCTCAGTAAAGCTTCTCTTAATAGCGGGCCTTGGGCCGGGCTCAATGATTTTTTCCTCTATGGTATAACAAACCCCGGCTTCGCTAACTTAAGCATATCTGCATAACCGGCAAGGATTTTCTCTACTTTGATATAAGAATTCGGGTTTTTTATACCATCCCTAGAAAGTTTGGGGTGATTTTTCATTTCTTAAAATTTGCATTTTTTATTACTAGACGAAAAATAGCCCCAAAGTAAAAATTGTGATTTTATTTGGGTCCATTTTTCATTCCTTGATATTGGGGTCATTTTTCATTCCACTTAAAATGCTAAAACACCCTAACGAAAAAATGAAAAATAACCCCAAAAAAAAACAAAAAAATTGCGCCAAAATTGCGTGTTGTTGTGTCTCATGTAAAATTTTGGGGCCGTTTTTCATTTTACTTTTGCGGCCATATTTCCTGGGGTCATTTTGCGCACCGCCCGATTTTGAAGTGATTAGAGCTTAATCACGTTCGAGCTTCTTAAACGCGTTTAAGAAGCCAAATGTGAACATAGCATTACTTGCGTTCTATGTTTCAAGTTACATGCTACGCTTTTGATGCAGCAGCAGCACAAGTAAAAATAAAATTTAATTTTTCAAAATCAGCTGATTTGTTCGAACGCTGCTTGTGGCGCTTACAAAAGGAGAAAGTAAACCTACTTTTCGCCTCAAGGCATCTACGCTTTTGTGCATGTAACTTACTACGTATAACTACACAGATTCTACTTTTTTGACAGCTGCGTATACTGCAAAAAAGCGAGTAACGCGTGGTGTGGACCTCCAGCTTTAGAATCAATTGTGTTTCAAAAATGTTTTGCAACTCACCTACTCAATTGTTTGTTAAGATTTGTTCAATAAGAACATAAAATACATTTTGAAATACAATGAGTACTCAACGCTGTTTTTGCTTACTAAACATTGAGATTAATTACAAGCAGGGCTAAGGCAACAATATTTTTTAACTTTCCTACATTTTGTATAAATCACTAAAAACGTATGAGAATAAACTAAACTAAATTTAATTTAATTTATTTTTTAATAAAAAAAATTGTTCGATTAACCGACATTAATTAATCGATTTATTCGTTATTCGAAAATCGTCGTTGTGAAATTATTCGAACAAGAGTTTGGATTTCTTTGTTCGATTAATCGAATTATTCTTAATCAGTTGACAACTCTACTATCAACATAATAAGATACTTTATGGACACAAAACATTTTCAGAAGGAAGTTTGTATGGGGGCCATGTGAAATTATGGACCGTTTCTCACCAGTTTATTACAATTGAAACGTATATACAAGGGTATTCATTTAATCGGCCTCTTGATTTATTCGGTTAATCGCTCGATTAATTAACCAAGGTTGTGGTTTAATCGGTTAACCAATTAATAATTTTTTTATAAATTAAGTAATTTCAATAAATAAAAATTCATAAGTTATTTATTATTTGGAGTTTTTTAACAAAAAAAAAATAACATGCCAAGCATAACAATTATTGCAAACAAAAAAATAATTCATAAATATGTAATATTTTTTTTTAAATTAATACATACATGTCTGTGCCATTTTGACAAAGCAGAGTTTAAAAAACTGCTGTCATGACCAAAAACTGTCGAACAAAAAATGAAAATTTGTGTACAACTTTTCGATTTTTGAGTTGGTTTGACAGCGACTGTTTACATTAAATGAATCAGAATCAGTGTTCGAAAATTAACACTAAATATCTTTTCTTAATGTTCGGTTCGGTAGATTTGTGGAAAACACAAACGCTAATAGTGTTTGTGTAGAAAATCATTAAAAAAAATAACGTTTCCCTGTTAGTCATCTTTCAAACACAAAATATTACTGTTTTTATCAAACTCAACAAAAGATGTGAACATTTAATTCCGTTCGGTTTTTTTGAAAATCCACAAACTTCAATGTGTTCGGTTCGGCTCGTTAATGTTCGTCCCTTTTGGCTGGTAAAAAAACCAAGCATTTTTTACAAAAACAAAATACACACACGAAAAAAACATTGTAGAACATTAAAATTTAATGTTTGTCTGCAGTATCACTACAATTGTTCTGTTTTTTAACGAAGAACCGAACATTATATAATGTTCGGATCTTTCTTGAAAATAGTTACGAACGGTATTAAGGGTTGTGTTTGTCTACCAGAGAACAGCTTTATGCAATTGAAAAAAAAAATCGCATTTAATCAACAGCAACAAATACACTCGCTTGCGGTCATACAATGAAATTTCCTCAACCGCAAATATTCGCTGCTGGTTTGCAGTCATTCAAATAACGCACATCGTGCTTTGTTATTTATACAAGCGTTAGCTTCGTTTTTTAATAAAGATGTTTTTGTGTTCGGTTCGAAAATGATTGTTTTGGTACAGAAAAAAAAAAATACAAACAAAAAAGCCAGAAATCAAGCAATCTTACTCATGGATTTATTCAGCACTAGTTGACCCGGTCCGCGTTGCTGGCCCTAAGCAAGCATTAGTGTTGTATTTCCAGACGATTTTAGTTGGTAATAACAATCGGCCTTATTCCGGATGTCGTTATCGTCATCGACAGTGTCGTTTTTTGTAATATATTAAAGTGACACACTGCCTGTGTTCTTTAATCTTCTACAAAAAACGGCACTGTCGATGACGATAACGACAACCGGAATAAAGCTGAATATTCAGCTGACTTAAAAAAGTTTTCCCAGTTCCACCGGGAGCGTTTAGAAAAAAATCCCTCCAGTTTTATCTTTCACAGCTTTCATAAGGGTTTCGTATGCCTATTTTTGTTGTCGCATCAACAGTGGAAATTTTGTTCGAACTGATTCCCTTAGGGCTCCGCAAAATCGATGCAACAGTTTTCCGATTTTAGATAAATAGAAAAAGTAGCGTGGTATATTTTTCTTTCGATGAAAACTTAAAATGGATTAATACAAACATTTAAAAGAAAAATTAGTCAATCGATGGAGCCGTTTTCTGATTTTCGGTAATTCAAAAAAAGGGCGTAAAAGTGGGCAGGGCAACATTTTCTTTCCGCAAAACCTAAGTTAGACCATTGCGATCATTTTAAAGAAAAAATCGGTCAAGCCGTTCTCCAGTTATGCGCTTAATAGAAAAAGTGGGCGTAAAAGTAGGCGTGGTAAATGTTTCTTTCGTTGAAAACTTAAAGTTGATTAATACGAACATTTGAAAGAAAAATTAGTCAACTCGATGGAGCCGATTTCTGATTTTAGGTAAATCGAAAAAAGTGGGCGGGGCAAAATTTTCTTTCCGTAAAAACTTAAGTTGGACCATGGCGATCATTTTAAAGAAAAACTCGTTCAAATCGGTCAAGCCGTTCTCAAGTTATGGATTTTTGTCACGCCCCTCCGCCCCCAGACCGAAAATCAAAAATCAGACTTCACGGTGTCACCCGCCTTAATATTCTGAAGATTCCCTGAAAATTTCATCAAAATCGGCCCAGCCGTTTTGGAGTCCATACGTTACATACACACATACATACATACACACACATCCTATTCTGAGAAGTTCTGAGAAGTAAGTGCTGGTTCACACAGGTCAAGTTTACTTGAACAGTTTTATTTAAATTTTCTTTTGAACTTGCGTTCACGTTCATGCACAAAATTAATTTTTGTTTTCTTTTCCTTCAACTTTGTAGCTATTTATTATATTACGGATGAAAAAAGTAAAGAAAAATACAAAACTGACTGGTACGGTCAAGTATGTACCCCTTTCCATTCTCTTTACCCCTCTCTCCTAAAAGCTCAAGACTTGAAGAGTCAAACTTGACCTGTGTGAACCAGCACTAATGGAATCTACCGATTTGTTCGTCTCCAACTTGCCAGCGATTTCACTTTGAATCTTAAAATTCAGTTCGTCGACATCAACGTAGCTAATATAGCACGTTCGCTCAACAAATCATGATTTCTGTAATTTTGTATAATGTTTGAAAACACCTTTCGGATGAGTTCGGACTTGATTCGGTGAACCGGCAGAAATTGAAATATCCACCGGGATTTTGTCGTTTCCTATGTCCAGCAATTGTTTGGAAAATACGTCTCGAGATTGATTGTTTTGCAGCACGACCCACATTTTCAGAGTCAATTTGAGCTTCCTAACGTGTTTCCACAAAGCAGACGACTTCAAACATGCATTTAATGCATCGGCGGGCGTTGATCGTGGTATCTCTGGAAGTTTTTGCCAAAAATTACCTGCCAACAAATCATCGTACCTGCAAATCGGCTTTGATTGTTTCGTAGTAGGCGTAAAAGTAGGCGTGGTAAATTTTTCTTTCGATAAAAACTTAAAATGGAATAATACGAACATTTGAAAGAAAAATTAGTCAAATCTATGGAGCCGTTTTCGGATTTTAGGTAAATCGTACAAAGTGGGCGTAAAAGTGGTCGGGATAAAATTTTCTTGCCGTATAAACCTAAGTTGGACCATGGCGATCACTTTAAAGAAAAAATCCTCCAAATCGGTCAAGCCATCCTCAAGTTATGTGCTTAATAGAAAAAGTGGGCGTAAAAGTAGGCATGGTAAATTTTTCTTTCGATGGAAACTTAAAATGCATTGATACGAACATTTGAAAGAAAAATTAGTCAAATCGATGGAGCCGTTTTCTGATTTTAGGTAAATCGAAAAAAGTGGGCGTAAAAGTGGGCGGGGAACAATTTACTTTCCGTATAAACCTAAGTTGGACCATGGCGATCACTTTAAAGAAAAAATCCTCCAAATCGTTCAAGCCATCCTCAAGTTATGTGCTTAATAGAAAAAGTGGGCGTAAAAGTAGGCGTGGTAAATTTTTCTTTCGACGGAAACTAAAATGCATTGATACGAAGATTTGAAAGAAAAATTAGTCAAATCGATGGAGCCGTTTTCTGATTTTAGGTAAATCGAAAAAAGTGGGGGTAAAAGTGGGCGGAGAACAATTTTCTTTCCGTATAAACCTAAGTTGGACCATGGCGATCACTTTAAAGAAAAAATCCTCCAAATCGGTCAAGCCATCCTCAAGTTATGTGCTTAATAGAAAAAGTGGGCGTAAAAGTAGGCGTGGTAAATTTTTCTTTCAACGGAAACTAAAATGCATTGATACGAAGATTTGAAAGAAAAATAAGTCAAATCGATGGAGCCGTTTTCTGATTTTAGGTAAATCGAAAAAAGTGGGCGGAGAACAATTTTCTTTCCGTATAAACCTAAGTTGGACCATGGCGATCACTTTAAAGAAAAAATCGTCCAAATCTGTCAAGCCATCCTCAAGTTATGTGCTTAATAGAAAAAGTGGGCGTAAAAGTAGGCGTGGTAAATTTTTCTTTCGATGGAAACTTAAAATGCATTGACACGAACATTTGAAAGAAAAATTAGTCAAATCTATGGAGCCGTTTTCGGATTTTAGGTAAATCGTACAAAGTGGGCGTAAAAGTGGGTGGGACAAAATTTTCTTGCCGTATAAACCTAAGTTGGACCATGGCGATCACTTTAAAGAAGAAGTCGTCCAAATCGGTCAAGCCATCCTCAAGTTATTTGCTTAATAGAAAAAGTGGGCGTAAAAGTAGGCGTGGTAAATTTTTCTTTCGATGGAAACTTAAAATGCATTGATACGAACATTTGAAAGAAAAATTAGTCAAATCGATGGAGCCGTTTTCTGATTTTAGGTAAATCGAAAAAAGTGGGCGGGGAACAATTTTCTTCCGTATAAACCTAAGTTGGACCATGGCGATCACTTTAAAGAAAAAATCGTCCAAATCGGTCAAGCCATCCTCAAGTTATGTGCTTAATAGAAAAAGTGGGCGTAAAAGTAGGCGTGGTAAATATTTCTTTCGATGCAAACTTAAAATGCATTGATACGAACATTTGAAAGAAAAATTAGTCAAATCGATGGAGCCGTTTTCTGATTTTAGGTAAATCGAAAAAAGTGGGCGGGGAACAATTTTCTTTCCGTATAAGCCTAAGTTGGACCATGGCGATCACTTTAAAGAAAAAATCGTCCAAATCGGTCAAGCCATCCTCAAGTTATGTGCTTAATAGAAAAAGTGGGCGTAAAAGTAGGCGTGGTAAATTTTTCTTTCGATGGAAACTTAAAATGCATTGATACGAACATTTGAAAGAAAAATAAGTCAAATCGATGGAGCCGTTTTCTGATTTTAGGTAAATCGAAAAAAGTGGGCGTAAAAGTGGGCGGGGAACAATTTTCTTTCCGTATAAACCTAAGTTGGACCATGGCGATCACTTTAAAGAAAAAATCGTCCAAATCGGTCATGCCGTCCTCAAGTTATGTGCTTAATAGAAAAAGTGGGCGTAAAAGTGGGCGGGGAACAATTTTATATGCTATAAACCTAACGGAGCCCGAGACCTTTCCAACGAATGCAAAACCGTGGAAATCGGTTCGTGCGTTCTGGAGTTATAGCGTCAGGAAGGAAAACCCGACTTATTTTTATATAATAGATTAACTAAGTATGTAGTACAAGAAACAAAATTGAAATCAAACTAAACACACATACATAGTATGTAGGTACACACAATTTCCATAGAAACAGACTTTTTTTTCATTTTAAAAAGTACAGTAGTAGTAGTAGGTATGTACAATGTATTTTTGTTATTGTTGTTTTTATTGTTGTTAATTTGGAAAAAGCGTCTCATCGAGTGGTTTATTGTTGTTGTTAAAGTAAACAAAAGTATAAGAACCCAGGGGCGAATTTGTCGATTACAGAAGCGATGATGTGATAGACACGAGTAAGACAGTAATGCACACCATCTGAATTACAACCTAGTACACTTTTTCGAATGCATTGCCGCGTTTGTGGAGTGAACGCCTACCACTTGCACACAAAGTAAGCGGGATAGTGAAGTGTTCATTCAATAAATATAAACTCAGTACTGCTTCGCACACATTGTAAGCAGGCAGTAGACAGTTTATACACAATCTCGCTTACTTCGTGGGCAAGTGGTAGGCGTCTTGCACACAACTTCGCACACATTGTAAGCAGGCAGTGGACAGTCCATACACAATCTCGATTACTTCGTGGGCAAGTAGAAGTAAAAGATGAACGAAATTCATTTTTGTAAATGCCATACACTTCCGTCATACACTTTGTAAGATAGAATTCATTAAACAAGAAGTGATACGCACTTCATTGAAGAGATGTGATGTGGTATGCAAAGTTCGCCGCTGGGAATGTGTTCTTTTGAATTTACTCAGTTGTGTTATATTGCGTAAGCAACAAAAATGCAAATAAAGCACTTTCAATAAAAAACGAATAAATGCAAAAATAAAATGTGTACGAAAGGATGTAAAAATTACCAACGTTGAACTTTGTTTTGCATGTATAGAGTTATTGCAAATTTTAGCGTATGAATAAATCAACAAAAATAGTGAATTTTGAGGTTCTCTGATGTCTACACAATCACTAAAAAAATAGATATCGTCCATGGGTGTGTGAGCCGAACGTTAAATAATGTACTGTTTATTTTCGAACACTGATCAGGAGTAAAAACAACAGTTTTTTTTGGCCAATGACAAAAAAAGACGAAGAAAAAATGGCAGTTTTTCTACTTTGACTTCAGTTTTATAAACAAAAACATCTTAAAAGTTGAAACAAAATCTTGTAAATCATACGAATTTTCATTCAAAAACATTTTTGTTTACGTTTTTAAAGTTCTGTATTATAAACGAAATTTTTCTTTAATTTTGGTTTATTTTATTTTTTAATAAAAATGATTTTTTTCACCGAGTTTTTTTTTATCTTTTTTGCTATCTTATCTCGACTTAAGTCAAAATACCAAAGATATGTATTTATTAAAAAATAGACTGTTTGATCATTTTAAGGAGAATATGAATAATTTTTATGTATAATTTTTATATCGAGGGTTATTTTTCAAATAGTGCTATCTGCAAATTTTCAAAAATGTGTTTTTTATAGAAATGAGTTCACTAACTGAAGGGCCATCTGTCATTTAAATTTGGAAAAAAAATTTTCCCCAAAACTTTTTTTTTTCATAAATATTGTTTGTGCTATCTAACACACATGTTCTTTTTTCTTTGTAAAAAAGTGCTATCTACATAAAAAATATTTCTTCATATAATAAAATGATAAAAATGGTTATTAGAAAGTAGACATATTATACATCAAAGGGTTGGGAATTGTGTCTGGATTTCATAAATTAATATAATTTTAAAATTCGTTGTAGAAATTTTGCAAGATAACTGCATGAAATTTGCTTATGACTTTTTGTAAACAATATAAATTTTAATTTATACAATAAAATCTTTGTTAGCTAATATTATTAAATAAAATTTTACAAGTAAATACATTTTTTAATGTTTAGTTATTAACAAGAAACTTACAAAACGAATCCACAATTCCCCAAAAACTTCCGAAAATTCTTAAAAATTTGTGTTTTTTAGAAATATAATGGCTACCAAGCACGGGTCTTAGTATTCGTATTGCACAATTATTATAAACATATCGGGGCATACAAACTCGAACGAGTCGCCCAAAATGGGACCGTCCGAAAGGACCACCTCAGACAAAGTCATGGCCAACATTTACATGATACATATTATACAAATAAAACTGTTAAGCGAATCTTTGGATGAACTTTCCTGATGATCTGGCCTAGGCAACCAGTGAAATTCGCATAGGAATAGCTTATCTCATCAATAATAAATTTCAGTGTTTTTATCAAAAATAAAAATTGGAAATTAAGCACGACAAACAAAATCTTGTTGATAATTCACAAAAAATATTTCGAACAAATTATAATAAAATTGAGTCCGATATTTCCAAAATACTAGACCAATTATAAATTATGAAGAACTCGGCAAGCGCATTTCATTGAAAAATGATTTTTAGCATCCAGCTAAAATAAAGAATTACGGATCGATTTTAGTTTTGTTTATACCCGAGACGTCCTAATTTGGGAACCTATAGCAACTCTCCTGCTAAGTCTATGGAGGTCAAATCCAAGACTTAAAATCAACTACAACTTTTTAATTGTCACCTCAAACTGCGTTTTTGAAATATAGAATTATTTCCATTTTCTCCTAATTTCCCACACTGTGCGGCGATCATAGAAGCGAAACCCTTATAATCTGGCCAACGTTCTTTTCAACTAAGCAAACGGATGCGTTTCCAAAGCATTAAAGTCTGCTGTTTATGAAAAATTAAAATATTTGGAAAAAGTTTAATAATTTAATGCTTTTCAATAAACGTTAGTGTAAAATTTTAACTAAATTTCGAGTTCTGTTAATATGATTACGCGTTTCTTTCAATTTAACTTATTATTTTAATAAAAATTCGTGTAACTAAAACTAAAGTCTCAAATAGTTTTCATTACAGTTCATTTTCATTTTTGTTCAAATAGTGCTACAGTATAACCCGGTTAATTACCCCACGCTTAAATGCCTTTCACGCTTATTTACCTCGAGTTTTAAATCCCCGTTTTTTTTTCCATTTTTTAAACAAAAATCCACGTTTAATTGCCATACGCTTAATTACCCGATTCGCATAATTGCCTTAAAAATTTAACTCCCAAAACAAAATTATACCTAAAATTCATTCGTTTAATTGCCTCAGTACTATTTCACAAAAACACAGCAAGTAATGCTACCAAGTTTTACATGTTAATAATTTGAAAATATGCACTAAATTTTTTTTTTAAAATATGCCTAAAAACAAAATATGGCTTGATTAAAACAAAATATTTAACAAATTAATATTTGTATTTATGTTATGAGTTCAGTATTCATATAAGAGTTATATATTATCTAGATACACCAAATTTATGAGATATTTTGTCTTAAAGAGATTAAAATTTGAAGTTTGCATGGGGACTATGTGATATTATAGACCGATTCTTACAATTTGCATAGGTTTCGTTCTTATGACAATTAAACGTATATACCCAATTTTATCAAATTATCTAAAAACTGCTACCTTTACTTTTCGCACAAGGTTTACATGGACATACAACCAGTAAGATGGAGGGACGGACACGAAAAGATTACTTAAAAAAGTGTTTCTGATTCGATCATTTACTAAACGATGCGTCTAGGTTTCAACAAAAACTTGCTTTGGTTTAAAATTGTACAAATTTAATGTGGTTGGCGAAATTAAAGCAACAGAAAATTCATCTGTTAACTAAAATTTTAAGCAATTTTTTTATTTGCTGAACATGACCGCATTTAGACTATGCAATTATCGCCGAGTTTTTTTTTCTATTTTCTTTTAAAGAAGTTGCTACGAAACTCTTTTCACATTTACATTTACATTTTTTTCATGCATTTTTTCAACTTTTTCAACACCGTTTTCTTCCCTACACCTCTTGCTAACAAACAAAAAGTTGCATGCGAAAGTTGCGGCATTAATTGCATAATTTAAATATGGTCCATGTATTAAAATATGTTTTAATAACTTAAAATATGTCTGCAATAAAAATGCAGCAATAGCTAAAACATGTACTAAATTATTTACAAACAAATCGATACCAAAATTCATTAAAAGCTCTAAACGCATAAATATATTGTTTATGCATTCATTGGTCGCACAAGAATAACCATGCAATTGAATATTAACGGGTTCCATGAGTAGTAGTAGGGTATGACAGGTCATCTCAAAAAGCACTACAAAAAAATATAAGACAACAAATCCCATTGTTTTTACTTGCTATCTCTTAAGATTTAGCTGATGCATGTAAAAATTCCTGTCTTTAATTTTTTCATACATCAAAGTTAAGTTATCTTGTAAATAAATACGTCTAATTACCTCACTCAGGTATTTAAACGAATTCGCTTAATTACCTCAATGAGGTAGTTAAACGTATTCTTATAATCACCTCAACGAGGTAGTTAAGCGTATTCGTTTAAATGCTTACCCCGCATAATTACCCAAAAATATTGGCATTTTTGTCGAGGTAATTATCCGTGGAATACTGTATCTGCTTATTTCAATGTTCAAATCGATATAATTTTAGTTTGTAAATAGTGATATCAGACATATAAGCGCGTTGTTTTTTAATTACATCGTTAAATAAGGTTTAGTTAATACTCTGTAGACTTCTGTCAAAAAAAAAAGTTAAACTAGTGTATTTTCATAGAACAAGCTACATGCAAAATATTTTGACGCGTTTGCGCCAGAAAGTTGGTTAACTTTGAACTTTTTAACGAGTTGACAATTTTTGACAAGTAATCAGCTGACAGGAATCGTTTTTGTAACGCGCGTTGTGTAACTTGCAATTTTTCATGCGCTAAAATTTTTAAACGCACGACAAACGTCGACGAATTAACGCGTGCTATGTACTTCTACCTTTAAGCTTAGAAAAGTGTTGTGATAACTGTTTTAAAAGGCTTATTAAAAGTTTGTAATAATGAAAACTGATCCCTTGAAAAATATTACTTGTCTATAACACAGCTTTACAAATTTTTAGCTTGGAAAAGTACCAAGAACGCCACATGCCTAGATAAGTTAACTGGGACTTCCTGAACACGAAAAACGCTGTAATTTTTTTTCCTAAGTACCGTTTTTTAGATAACGATTGTTTTCAAATTACGCTTAAAATGTTGGTAGTTAAATATAATATTTGGTTAAACAATAATTAAAATTAAATTAAAATTTAAAATTTAATTAAAAAAAAACGTAAAAAATAGGCAAAATTTTCAGCATATCGACGGAGAAGGCATTCAATTACCTATCCAACGATATGCCATTTATTTCGATCGGACTTTTTTGTTGGGCTCCACAAGGGTTTGAGTGGGACCATACACCGAAAAACACAAAAGCACCGTGATCTAAAAAACGGTACTTAGGAAAAAAAATTACAGCGTTTTTCGTGTTCAGGAGGTCTCAATTAACTTATCTAGGCATGTGGCGTTCTTGGTATTTTTTGGCTGTAAACCAGTGTAATAATATAATTTTAGAATAAGCATACAGAAAAATACTTTTCTTAACTGTAATAAGATTACATTATTGACGAACACTATTTTTTAAAATTTAATGGCATATTTACAAAAAGTTTTTTAATTATATGATATGGGATCACCAGCGTCCCCTGTCGTGGCCGATATCGTGATGGAGGAACTTTTGCAGACTTGCATTCAAAGATTGGACTGTAAACCGAAAATTCTAACTAAATATGTGGATGACCTTTTCGGTATTGTAAAAACCAACGCCATAAATGAGATGCTAGAGGAGTTGAACCGCTTCCATACACAAATAAACTTCACTTTGGAACAAGAAATAAATGGACAATTACCATACCTTGATACTCTGGTAATTAGATCGGGTAACAAACTGAAAATAGACTGGTATCAAAAACCTACATCGTCAGGTAGAATAATAAACTTTCATTCGTGCCAGCCAAAAAACATTATTATGAACACCGCCAACAACTTAATAAAAAGAGTTTTAACTATAAGTGATGCACTTTTTCACCAGGATAATATGACGAAAATAAAAGAAATATTGAAGAAAAATGCATTCCCAGACAATATTATTAAAAGACTCTTACAAGTTGAAAACAGACAAACCAGAGAAATAGATGGAAATCAAAAATGGTATAAATCAATGACATATGTGCCAGGAATTTCCGAGAGGATTGAAAAATCTGACATCTATGATAAGGAAAACTATAAAATAGCACCTAGATCGGAAAACACTTTACGACAACTTTTTTCAAACACCAAAAGTAAGCTGGATAAAATGGAAAAATCTAATTTCATTTACAAAATAAATTGTAATGGTAACGAAACCAATGTATGTAAAAAGGTATATGTTGGTACAACAAAAAACAAAGACAAGATTAGCAGGACATAAATCTGACCTGAAAAATATAAATAAAACTTCAACACAAAAAACCGCACTTCTAGCCCATTGTGCAGAAAAAGGGCACACACCAAACTTCGACAATGTGGAGATATTGCAAAGAGAGGAAAATTACCATAGACGATATACACTAGAAATGTTAAATATAATAAACACAAGCAAAGAGTACCGAATGAACTTTAAGGCCCGTTTTCACAACTTACCGATAGCTAAAGGTAGGATTTTATCGGACGTATAAAAAGTGTTCCATTATTACAACTTTACTTTAACCTACCAGGTAGGTTGAACCTTAATCTACTTTATCGCTCACTTTAGGTTAAACTTTAACCGTTAAAGTAAAGTTTTAATAATGGAACACTTTTTATAAGGCCGGTTAAAGTCTACTTTTAGCTATCGGTAAGTTGTGAAAACGGGCCTAAGAGTGATTTAGAGACGAGCTCAGCAAAACAATATAGACATATAATAAACAAAAATAGAAAAAAGAATTAGTGCAATTTTAAATGTAAAACCGTGTGTGGCGTGTTTTTTATTATTGTTCCTCTTGTAAGTTTTTATTTTTTTGTGTGCTTATTTCTGTTTATATGTTTTATGACACAGTGGTACAAAATGTATTCATTTAAAGTTAAAATTATGTTTTTATATTTTCTTAATTATAATTGAAGTACCCTGAAGATGAGATCCAGTGGATTTCGAAATATTGGAAAAAAATTTTAAATAAATAAAAAAAATATAAAAACCCTGACCTTGAGCTTAACGAATTATTTACATTAAAATTACAACAAAAGGTCGAACAACACACATATTGAATATATGATATTTAATTAGTTTTTTTTGAATTGTGTACTGTTTAAAACACTTCACTCTTCGAACAAAAAACAAAAACTGAAAACTTTAACTAAAAATACAAAATTTAGACAAGCGTTAATTATCGGGACGTTATTCTCAAAAACACTTACAAAACTGTGGCAATAATAAGTCATTTTCAATCATATTTGTTGTCATGTTGTAGGATATCTCTTATGATAAGCTTATTCTACAACTCATTTACATTTAGCTCGGTTTTGGTCTATTGGGACCAGTTTTGCCAATTTAGCCATTTAGAGGCTAGATTTAGCAATTTTTCACCCTGTTTAGCCATTAGCCATTTTTTAGCCATTATTCAACTTGTTTAGCCATAAAACTTTTTTGCCATTTTTCTTTTAAAAGAATAATTTTTATTTTATTATAAAAATTTATACAAGTAAAAAAAACATTTTGAACAATTAAAACGCCTTTAATTTAAATCACAACTTTTACAAATGTTGAAAATCGCTATAAACTATGACGCTGAAACATCTTTCAAAATAAAGGAACAGTATTCCGCTATTAAATTTTTAAAATGGATCAACACAAACATCGCAGTTTCTTTCTGGTTGCAAGTATTTCAATAAAGGGATGCAGGCGGTAACAAAATTGTTTTAGAAATTTCAAAATTGGCTATAAAGTTGCTCTCACTTCCATGGTCTAATGCTGAAGTAGAGAGGGTGTTTAGCCAAGTAAACATCGATAAAAGTAAATTGAGAAATAGGTTACATTAAGCAACCGTTAATTCGATTTTTATCAATTAGGTAAATATAACATAACAATACAATATTTATACCACCACCACAATAGTGCAGAGGGTACTATGCGTTTGTGCTGATGTCTGTAACACCTTAAAATATTGGTCCTTAGCCCACCTTTACGTATACCGATTGACTCAGAATCACTTTCTGAGTCGAATTAACGATGTTTGTCCGGCTGGCTGGCTGTCCATGTAAACCTTGTGCGCAAAGTACAGGCCGCAATTTAGAAATTATTTGATAACATTTGGTACAAAGGTACTAATGTGGTGTAGGGTATCAAATAGTCGGGTTTAACCGAATATACTTTCTTACTTGTTTTTTATTGTAGATCTGGACTTAAAAGGTTGGGTAAATGTTGTCGTGATTATGATTTACCTTCAAATTATTTAAAACTTTTGATTATTTGAAACTAATGAGTGAGTTATTCCTATAAGATGAACAATAACGACATCGAATTTTTCGATGATTTAATTTTTTAATATTAATTTATTTTATTCTTATTTAACAAATTGATCTTAACTCACAATTTCATCGTAAACAACTTTGACTTAATTATTTCTGTTTTTTTTTTTTTATTGAATTTTAATGTGTTTTTATTTAAAAAAGCTTTTAGCCATTTTTTAGCCCATTTTTTACCGTAAATTTAGCCATTTTTGGACACCAAGTTTTGGCAACACTGCTACAGTATCACTACAATTGTTCTGCTTTTTTAACGAAGAACCGAACATTATATCTTTCTTGAAAATAGTTACGAACGGTATTAAGGGTTGTGTATGTGTACACAATCACTAAAAAAAATAGATATCGTTCCTGGGTGTGTGAGCCGATCGTTAAATAATGTACTGTTTACTTTCGAACACTGTTCTAAATACTATGTATATATATATTTATAAAGATATCATCTCAGTGATATATCGAAGTTATTTTAAAGACAAAGGTGGTTAAAGGGCCCTTAAATGATAAGTTGCAAAGGCTCTTCAACGTTACGACTTATTAATCACCTTTAATTAGTCCACAAGCTTGACATAAATAAACGTCAAGTAAAACTTTACTCTGCTCTAAGTAGTTTTTAAGAGACTGCAAATAATACTTTACCAAAATATTTTGCCAATAAAGAATGAAAAACTCTTACAGCCATACCTAAACAAGAGCGGAAAGCGTATTCTAGCTGTCCAAAATGTTCATGCCAATACAATTTGTATGAAGCATCCCTTAATAGCGCGGCGTCAACGCTTTACAATGGGAAAATCCGATTTTGACAGCGCGTTTAATAGTGAAGTTGGCCGCTTTGTTAATAAATAATGTCAATTTAGCTATTTTTTCGTCAATCTATCGGTTTTTTCTCTTATTTTTATTTCTATTATGTGGGTTTTATTAAACAAGAAAGTTAACACTACTGTTTGGGGCATAACGTTGATGCTCTTGTTTGGGTATGGCATATCAGCGTAAGCGGATGAAAACGTCCCGCCTTCCTCTCTTGTTACGGCCACAGAGCACACAGAGGCGTCACGAGGCTGAAAATATTGTGTTTTTTCTGTTTTTTCCTTCGAAAGCTGCCTTTTAACATTTTTTGTTTTTATTACGCAATTTATGTTGAAAGTAGCGGCCTGTTTTTACACATTGCCACTTCACCACCAAAAAACGTTTTATTTCTCTTTCTTCGAAAGCTGCCCTCGCAAATGATTTAGGCATATTTCATACGTTACTTTTTTCATCTCTGTATGCTTTGTGGTACGGCTGTTAAGTAGTTCTAGCATATCATCATGCTAAAAACTACAACATACCGGCGAAATCAACGATGTGGAAAAATTCTTATGTTTTATTTATTTTAAATTACCAAGAACTTAAAGCAAAATTTAAGGAATCAAACAATCTCATGGAAGGGTTTAAATTGTGATCGACGAATTGACGGATATTTCATACAAAAAGCATATTCATATTACTATTCGTTTTTATACTGCTGAAACAAAATAATTAAAAATATATAATCCTGGATAAAAGGTGTTGTTTAGAACTTTTCAAAAATAAGTTTGAAGTCTTCTGATTCATATGAACATGCTTAACCACCATCAATTAAAACTCATTTAAAATAAATTTGGGGGAATATCTCAAATAATAAATTTATTAAATTCCTATAATTTCTCAAAACCAAAGTGTTTCAAAACTTCTACGGCTATGTTCACACCTATTAAATATTTGATGTCTTGCACGTCACCACTAGTTTTCTTAAAGAATTGTTTGCTTTTGCAAAACGTTAGGCTAGTGCAAACATTATTTAACAGTTTCTAAATTACATTATACAATTATCACCTTGGGAATAAAGTTTAGTTAATAAACAGAAATTATTTAAAATAAAGCCAAAGTTTGATCAATTTACTGCTCACGCTTTTTTGGGTTTTATTGTCAAATATTTATTTTGTGAATTGGTTTGTTTTTATTTTAATTAAGTTTTTATTGCAAAATCTAATTTGATTTTGGTATTTTTATGTATTTGAATTAAAACCGGTTAACCGGTTATTTTTAAAATGCTTAACCGAAAACCGATTTTTTTAAAATAGAAACTATTCGGAATATTCGAAAACCGGTCATTGAAAAAAGTCGAATAATCGATCACCCTAGATAAATGGCTTACTTTATTTGGCTTTTTAATTGGAATGACTTTGGATTCTTTAAATTGTTATGGAAAGTAACAAAGCTTAAGGCTCAGTAAGGCGAACGTTGCTGTACCGTATCTCTACTGTATCCATCAGCTGTTCGCTTTTTGTTATATGAAAACCAATACAAAACCTTACCGAAATGAAATGTACCGTAGTTGCAACGTACCAATCTGTATAAAATAGAATTTCATGCCGTTGTTACGTGACATTTGTAAGAAAGTGAGGGGCGGCTTGTATGTTACATTGAATGCGGGTAATTTTGCTATTTTTTTTTTTTTTTGTACTTTTTTAGTATATCTATGGAATTGCGACAAAACAACTAACAATACAACATATTTACAAATATACTTATGTTTAGATGTTTAAAGTGTGCATATACACATACAATGGAAATGTGAAACTGATAAAAGACTTTAAGGGCCATTATTATAACTCGGCGTTAGATGTTATCTGACAGATAACACATTACTATCTGTCAACTTAATCTTAACTTTAGCTAACTTCAAGTTCTAATAATGGCCCTAAATGGTATCAAAACCTTGTTTGGTGTATGCACATTTACAATATATGTATGCTAAAAATTTATATATGCTAAAATACAATTTTATTTATTGTTAATCTATAATATTAATATTAAGTTATTAAAATTTTTTACATACACAAAATACTGTTTTAATACCATTTAAATCACGTGGTACCTTTTCTGCACAACGGTCACCATTTGAAAATTTTTGACTCCCATCACTGTGTGTTTTGTTTTATTGCTTTTTGTTTATGTATGGCAAAACATATGACACGTTTTTAAACGTTCTATAAGTGCACCAACGTGCTTACAGTACGGTGCGGTACATTACGGGTACAGCAACGTTCGCCTAACTGAGCCTTTATTGTTGACACCAACAATTCCTGCCGATTTTTTATTCCGGAATTTGTAGTAAATTTTTTGAATAAATATTCAGAAAGTGGCAACGCTGCCTAATTTATGAATTAAAAATGTTTACTTAAAATTGGTTTTTTATAAGAGAACTTACTTTAACAAGGTTCGTTAACATTTCATTAATATTTTCTTAATTTTTTTTTTGAAAAATCTCTTCGAAACCAATGTTAACTTTATCAGATTACCAGAATGACGAAGTTTTTCGAATCTAGTTTTGTTGAATAAAATATCTAAAATACCCAAGCAATTAAATATACATATGTATATTTTTATGAATAAAGGGATTATTTTAATTAAAGCATTAACTTTAATTAATGTTGATTTAAATTAACTTCCAGGCTTATAATAAAAAGTCAAATTTACATAAATTTATATCGATGATAAAATAATAAATTATGCAAAAAAAAAATCACATTTTAGTTCTATGTTTTAAAATCTGATGTAACCAGATTTTGTTAATTTTTTTTTTATATGAGCTCACTTCTTTCGAATGGTTTTTTATATCGTAAGCTGTAGAAAACCAGTAAATAATTTATGACATACCGGGTTAAATTTAATAAATTGACCAATTCCTAACTTTTTTTTGGAGATATTTAAAAATATGAGCCCCATAACAAAACGAAAAGCTATTTAATTACACTCTTTCAATACTATTTGTTTTTTTAATAAGAGTTACAAATACAACTACGAACCATATTCAAACCTTATTAACCCAGCAAAAGTAACTTGAACATTCAGCCCGTTGTGGAGAAACAGACCAGAGTCCCTGGCGGGAATCGAACCTGCAACCCTCTCACTGATACACTCGCTCACTATCAATTAGCCTTTTATAAATTTAAAGACGACAAAATAATCTTTCGCAAAAGTTATTATATGCTAAAATATGGAATTTTAAATGTAATTTGTGAAAAAAAATTTTGGTGTATGAATTAATAGTGTACAGGGGGGCTACCGCGTATTTCGATTCGAAATAAATCATTTACGGATTCGAACAATTTGTACTGTGTATTACGATTTTCGTAGTCGTTTGAAACGATGACAGGGTTGTATTTTTTAGTAAATGGGAAATTTGATGAACAATTTTTGTTCGTAATAGAGAGTGACTTTTAAGAAAGTGATTTTTTGTTTTCAATAAAGTATGAAAAACGTCCGTTTCTTCGAAACAAATATTACGAAAATCGTAATACACAGTACAAATTGTTCGAATCCGTAAATGATTTCTTTCGAATCGAAATACGCGGTAACCCCCCAGAGCTCGTAGATATGGGGTTCAGGTTTTAGGAAAAACTCAGTTTCCAATTACACATTTTCTGTAGTATCAAATTAGTCTGGCATCCCAAAATGAGAGTCTCTGATAATTAAAAGAAGTCAAATCACTTTCGTATAAAAACATAGTATCAAATCAACAGCCGAAATTGTGTGATCGTTTAGCGGTGAAGTAGTTTGTGCGATCGTGGACAAAGAATATAAACAGAATGTGTATTAAATAAAAGATATTTAGAAAAATGAGAGCGATTAAACAATTTTCAAAATATTTTGTTAATAAGTTTTAATTCAGTGAGCGTTAATTTAAACAAATATGAAAAATAAAATGAATCATAATAATCGCAATTCGAAAAAAACAAAATTAAAACCTGCTTTACTTTAACGGTCACAATAAAGCAAAGTGTATTTTCTCTTATTATTTAATTTAAAATTGCGTTGATTTTTTCAATTAACACCATACCAAAACAAAATACCTACATATTATTATAATTTATGTATAGAGTACTGTGCCGCAGTGTCGCCCAAACAATTTCATAAAATGTATATATGTACACATGCAATCTTAGAGACTTGACTAAACTATTCAAACAACAATAAAAGTAAAAAATACATACGTATGTACATACATATGTACGCACTATGTTACCTACATGAAGAATTTTTAAAGATCTTTAAAAAGCCTGTTTTTTTATTTTTGGCGTAAGAAAAAGTAAGCCTTTTAAAATCTTTGTTTATTATAATTTAATTATCAATTAATAAATTTGCTGTGTTAAACATCATTTAAAGTGAAATAATATTTTGGTTGAATGAATTTAATAAAATAAAAACCAAAGGAACAACAACAAAAGAGCAGTGTTATCAACTTCTTATAACGAAAACGCGCTGTACCCCTTTAAAAGGCGTATAGCGTAATAGTCTTGTAAAACTATGGCACGCACGGCTGCCAGATTTGACGATTTTGGGGTCCAAAAATGGCCCATTGACGATTAGACGATTTATACCCTAAATTTTACGATTTTTCAATTGACAAATTTTGTACTAATTTACAAAAGTTTTAAGTATTATTTCGTTATTTTAAATAATTTCTTGGATACTCTCAATTATTTAGATGCCAGTAATTGTCCCGTGTACGCAACTTAAAATACGCTTGGAATTCTGTTAAAAGATTAATATTCAATAATTTTTAAGGCACTTAAACAGAGTTGCTGATGGGTACAATCGGTATTCGATATCCCTGAACTGTGTCACCCAATTTTCGTAATTTTTTATGAATGATTAATGAATGATGTTATTCGAGTCACGTCGCACAGTGGCTGAAAATTTTATTTCATTGGCCAAAAGTCCAATTTTTGTTTGTCACCGATTTCAAAAATTTTAATTTGATTTAATAGTCAACATATTAAAACTAAGGTAGCCAACAGATTTGGTCAAAATATTGGTAATTGTGGGTGTGACATGTTGTTAAACACAACTTTTTTTTTTAATTCGAGAAAAAAGTATTTTTTTTAATATTTAATCCGAAAGAAATTATCATTGCACAAAAACTATAAGCGATAATGACCTGCTTGCTTTTCTGCTAGGTTGGTAGTCTTGTTATCTTTAAAAAGGTAATATTTGCGACTGTTGTGTTATTTATATTTGAGATGCTAGGACATATTTTTCTAAACTACTATATTTTTGTCAAATTTCAACTTTAGTACAATAGAACTTTTGCGGCCCAAAAGGGACCAAGAAGGTGAAACCACTGACAGAAAGGTGAAAGTGTTTTCTTTTACCCTGTATATACTCTTGTACCCGTTTTGACCCGTCTGTTTAACACTTTTTTAAAAGTTGAAATTACTCAAAAAAAAAAAATTTCTAAACTACTATATTTTTGTCAAATTTCAACTTTAGTACATTAGAACTTTTGCGGCCCAAAAGGGACCAAGAAGGTGAAACCACTGATAGAAAGGTGAAAGTGTTTTCTTTTACCCTGTATATACTTTTGCACCCGTTTGTACCCGTCTGTTTAACACTTTTTTAATTTTAATGAAATTACTCAAAAAAAAATTTCTAAACTACTATATTTTTGTCAAATTTCAACTTTAGTACAATAGAACTTTTGCGGCCCAAAAGGGACCAAGAAGGTGAAACCACTGACAGAAAGGTGAAAGTGTTTTCTTTTACCCTGTATATACTCTTGTACCCGTTTTGACCCGTCTGTTTAACACTTTTTTAAAAGTTGAAATTACTCAAAAAAAAAAAATTTCTAAACTACTATATTTTTGTCAAATTTCAACTTTAGTACAATAGAACTTTTGCGGCCCAAAAGGGACCAAGAAGGTGAAACCACTGATAGAAAGGTGAAAGTGTTTTCTTTTACCCTGTATATACTTTTGCACCCGTTTGTACCCGTCTGTTTAACACTTTTTTAATTTTAATGAAATTACTCAAAAAAAAATTTCTAAACTACTATATTTTTGTCAAATTTCAACTTTAGTACAATAGAACTTTTGCGGCCCAAAAGGGACCATGAATATGATATAGGGAAAATTGATCGTGATCGAACATAATACAGGTAGTACATATAAAAAATTGTATTAATGTTACACAATCAGAAAAAGTATAGCTACCCTGATTCATCCTTATCCGTTACACTACGTTCACACTAGCGTATTCTTTAGTAGAATAAAGAGCTTATACACGCGTTTACGCTAAACAGGTATATCGTGTCTCCCACCTTAGAAGGGCTTTTTAAATTTTGTTTGGTCTTTTTATTTTATCTTTTTTTATGACTCTAATAATTGTCCATGACCCTATAGCTATGCATTGCGTTGTTAAATTTGTGTCAGGTATTTTATAGCATATAAATAAAAGGATTTTAGGTTTTTTTAATCCTTTTTATTCTACCTGTACTTGGTATGAAAAGGTTTAAAAGCAAGTGACATTCGGATGCAAACTCAGTATATATAATATATCTGAGCAATAACAACGTTTTTCATAAACATGGAGGGCTTCAGCTATAAAGAATTGGCCGGAGAGTATTTTAGAAACAAAAACGAGGAAGATGTTAAAAATTACATTCGAAAAAAAGGAAACTTAAATTCCTATAGCACTAAAATACAATCGGACTTAGAAAATAAATTATATGTTTTCATCAAACATTTAAAACAGCGATACAGGAAAGTTGATTACAGCAAAGATAGATTTTATAAAAGCTTTGCAAACTGGTTAGAGAACGAACTTTCTGTCCAGATCGCTTCAGAAACTTCAAATCAAAACACACGTGGGAGACCACAAAAATCGCTGGACAACTGTAGCGATAGATCCAAGAGGCGGAAGCTTAAGGATATAAATGAAGAAATCGGATATGAAAATATTCAAGATACTTTCCTACATCAATTGCGATCACAGAAACAATTGACAAAAGTGGATATCATTGAAAAAGTTGTTAAAGCTAGTCCATTGAGAACAAAACGGATTCTTAAAAGTATACCAACTCCAAGCGATGCAAAAGAATTCACAAATGAGGAGGCATTAGCATTATTTCTGGATTTGAAATTAACAAAACAGCAATATATACAGCTCAGATTGCGTGCGATTGAAAAAGGCTCAAATCTGTATCCAGCATATCATCACATAACATCTGCTAAAATGGACTGTTTGCCATTAAAGGACACTATTACAATCACATCAATTTCGGCAGAGGTACAATTACAATCTCTACTTGATCACACATCCGAACGCTTGCTACAATCAATAAAAGGAAATGAGTTAAAGAAATATGGAAACACAAAGTTAATTCTTTTTTGTAAATGGGGATGTGATTGTTCTTCCGGACAAAAACAATACAAACAAGTAGTATGTGAAAATATTTCGGACTCAGATATGTTCATGGTATCATTTGTACCATTGCGATTAAAAAAGATTTTGGAAGATTCAGAGCCTTCGACAAGTACGCAAACAAAGGATATTTGGAAAAATGAGACACCATCTTCTACGAAATATTGCAGACCTATAAAATTTGAATTAAAAAAAAAGGTTGGCAACTCTATCGTGAAAACGTCAGAATTTTAAGTGTTCCTAAAGTAATTTAGTTAATCTTTTAAAAAAAAATAATAAGCGTATTTTAAAATTCCCTTGGCTAATACTGGTTATTAAAACAAACTGTAAGTTATCAGAATATAATCAAGTATGCCACCAAAAAGGCGTCAAAGCATAAAAAACACAAAAGTAATATGCGGTCACTGCAATTTGTCAATAGAAGAAGAAGATGGTAGTATGCAATGTGACAAATGTGCTATAGTTTTACATGATATATGTACAAAATTGGATAAACGACAATATCAGAATCTTTTACAAAACGAAAAAGAAGAATATATTTGCCATTTTTGCAATGAAAGTACTGGAAATATAAAAGATGAGTTAAACATAATCAAAACAGAACTAAAGAAATTAAATCAACTGGAAGCTTTGCATGATACAATGCAGTTCATGTCAAAGCAATACGATGATTTACTGCAAGGTATAGCTAGTAACAAAAAAAAGTTAGATGTTATACAAAAGGAAAACAAAAATTTAAGAACTGAAGTTTCAGATTTAAAAGCATCTATAAGTAAATGACCAAAGAGTTAAAAATGATGTCATTATAAATGGTATAGAATGTGCAGATAATGCTGATGCTGTAGAAACTCTAGTAACCTTTATGAAGGATGTTGGTGTAAAGTTAAACCCAATTGAAGTCGATGATGCGTTTATTTTAAAGAAAAAAAAATAATTCGAAAACTAAAGAAACAAATGAAAATTTGAAGAAAAAACAAACAATGGTGGTAAAATTTTGTAGTAAGAAATCTAAGCAAGTAGTGATGTCGTCAAAATCTATATTAAAGGAAAATGATACTACTAGTTCCGTCTTTATAAACGACTTCTTAAGTAAGGAGACTCTTGATTTGCTTAATCATGCCAGAAGTTTAAAGAAAGTGGGCTATCGCAGAGTTTATGGGAAGGCTGGGAAAGTTTATGTTAAAAAAAGTGAATTGTCTAAACCAAAAGTAATTAAAAATTTTGAGGATGTTGATAATTTGTTACTTGAAGCTACCACAAATCAACGCAGGAGATCAATGCGCTCTCAAAATACTGGCGAGGAAGTTCCTGATGATGATGATGGGGACGAGGTTAATTATCCATTTTTGTCGCCTGCGTAAAAGCATTGTAATTTAGTAACATTTTTTTTTATTCTTTTTTATCATTATTTCTTAATAAATACAAATGAATTCTAATCAATATTTTAACTCTGTTTTATCTTATCAAACTTTTTTAAAAACGCAAAATATATCTTATTTATCCATTGTTTCTGTAAATGTTAGAAGCATTTCGTCTCTAGTAAAGTTTAATAAATTTAAAACGATTATTACTCAATTTCCAAAACTACCCGATATAATTTGCATTCAGGAAACTTTGTTTGAAAGTAATCTGACTCAACTTTATGATATTCCAGGATACAATTCGGTTCACTGTTGTAGATCTGATGGCTATGGAGGAATTTCGATATATATTCGTGAAAGCATGTCTTTTCTGGTTGAAGCTTGTGAGAGTAGAGATTTCATCGAATGTATAATATTGAATATTCAGAATCAAAAATTATCAGGAAAACCAATTAAAATAATATCGTTTTATCGATCACAAAAGTGTACATTTAATAAATTCTCAAGTTATGTCGAAAATTGTCTAAATAAGATAGCTCAAAGTCCATCCATTTTTGTCGGTGATTCCAACGTTGATTTTTTGTTAAATCCCTTGTCTTATGAACTAACAGACATTTTTCGAAGTTATGATTTTCATAACTGTCATACTCTTGTGACTCGGCCTAGTAGTGGAACGTCGATTGATAATGTGTTTTGTAATTTTCAAAACAGTTTTATGGTTGATGCTATCGAATGTGATTTGACGGACCATAACTTAATTTCGTGCAGGTTAGATTTACCCACTGAAACTCAAAATTTTAAGGAGATTGTTCGCTATCAGTGTAACTATGATCTTGTCAAAGATAAAATTGAGCAAACCATTTCTGTAAACGGTCTTACTGGAAATTCAAGCAATGATACTAACCAGTTAATAGAATGCATACAAAATGCTGTTTCTAGTTCAACAGTGACTTCAAAAATAAAAAAACCATTAAAATACGAAATTACTCCGTGGATAAACGGAAATTTACAAGCGCTTATTGAACACAAAAAAAGTCTTTTAAAGCTAAGAAAGAAAAAACGTAACAAGGGTGATATAGAATTTCGTATTAAACGAATTAGTAAAATCATTAAAATTTCTATTAAGGAATGTATGGACAAGTATTATCGTGACAATCTGTGCAGAATCCAGGAAGAACCAAGAAAATGCTGGCAGTTCTTAAATCGCGTTCTTGGAAGAAATGCAAAATCGAAAATTAATCTTAAAAATAATGATAATGAGGACGTGGTTGGTGATTATGAGAAAGCTGAGGCTTTTAACCAGTATTTCGTGGAATCTGTTAAACAAATTAATCGTCAAATTGAATATAACCCCAATGATGATTGTAACTCCCTAAGGACTATGAGATATGCCCGCAGACAATTTGTTTTTCAAAACATCAATAATAATGAAATACTTGATGTCATATCAAATCTTGAATTGAGTAAGAGCCCTGGAAGTGATGATATAACTTCAAAATGTATCGTAGAGTGTAAAGATGTGATTTCACCTCTGTTAACTGCAATTTTGAACTCTGCAATAGCAAGTTCAATATATCCTGAACCGCTCAAAACTCATAAAATAATACCAATTCCTAAGGAAATAAGTTTTCATACAGTAGATAAATTTAGACCAATTTCCGTTTTATCTGTAATTGATAAAATATTTGAAAAACTTGTGCATACACAATTATCAACATTTTTAGAAGAAGAAAAGTTAATTTACCCAAGTCAATATGGCTTTAGAAAAGGATGTGGAACAGACGAGGCTGTACTTAATGTGGTCAATTATATTTGTGATGGATTAGATAAGGGATTTTCTGGAGTTGGTGCCATTTTTTATGATTTTACTAAGGCGTTTGATCTTGTAGATCATAGAATAATGGTTAAAAAGCTAAGTTTTTATGGAGTGAGAGGAAAAGAATTAGTTTTTTTCAAAAGCTATTTGCAAAATCGTAAGCAATATGTTCAAATAAACTGTAGTAAAAGTTTAATGGGTAATGTGGAGTATGGAGTACCTCAAGGTAGTGTTTTAGGGCCGTTACTATTTAATATATATCTGAATGATATAAATAACCTTGGCTTGCATGGAAAAATTTTTATGTATGCTGACGATTTGTGTATTCTTTATCCATATAAAGAGGAATTAGTTTTCAAAACCTTTGCTGAACGAGATGCTTCTTTAATTTCTGAATTTTCCAGACTGAACAAATTGGTCCCTAATCCTAACAAAACTAAACTTGTAAAATTTAAACCTCAACCCAATCGTACCTGTCACAGAAGCATAATTTTTATGGATGGAAAAGAAATTGCAGAAGTAGAATCTATAAAGTATTTAGGAGCTGTTTTGCAAAGTAATTTATCATGGCAGAAACATATTCAGTATATTCGGTCTAAGATATCACCTGCACTCGGAATCTTATGTAAACTAAAGTATAAGCTGAATAAAGAAACTAAATTTATCATATTCCAATCATTAATTCAGAGTCACCTCAATTATTTAACACTTATCTATGGATTTAGAAAAAATGCTGAGCTTAAATCTTTACAGGTTATTCAAAATAAATCTTTAAAAGTAGTTTACAATCTACCTCAATTGTTCCCCACAGTTTTGCTGTATAGGGATGTTGCGAAAAGGGTGCTACCTATTTATGGATTATATAAATTGCACTTGTTGTTGTATGTTTACAAGGTAGTACATAATATGGGTCATCATACCTTAAGATTTACAAGAAATCAAAATGCCTTCAATACTAGAAACAACTCCAACTTAAGGGTTTCAAGATGTCGACTGGAAGTAACCAAGCAAAGAATTGAGTATATCGGTAGTTTGGAGTTTAATAATTTACCTGAATCTTTAAAACAGTGTTTAACAATTTCTGTATTTAAAAATAGATTGAAAGAGTATCTCCTACAAAATATCGAAATGCTTCTGATATAATTGTTTTTAAATTATACATACATGTGTACATATGTATTTATTTAAATTTTTTTATTTTTTTTTTTTCTCTTTGTATTTTTTACACTTAAAATTTAAAATTTTAACTTATTGCCACCTTGTCTCAAAAAAGCCCTAGTGGCGCTGAGACACATATATTGTAAGAAAATTAATTGAATTTTTAATAAAAAATATTTAACAATAAAAAAAAAAAAAAATAAAAAACTCATGATGCCATTAATAAAGAAGTTAGTGATATAAAGGCCAAAATTGCAATGCTACAGCCATTACAGTTAGATTTAGATGGGCAGCAAATTGAAGTTAGCTACCAATTAGTGCTAACAATGATAGATGGAAAAGTAGGCCAGGCTTTGACTAACACGAAGGCTGCATCCAGCTGCATCATATGCCATGCAACATCAAGCCAATTAAACCAAGTCCCGACAAAATCATTAGATAATACTGATGCATATGAATTTGGATTATCACCACTACATGCAAGAATACGACTTATGGAACACATACTTAAAATCAGTCATGATTTGGATTTCGGATCTTCAGGATCAATAAGAAACACCGAAACCGACAAGGAGTTAAGAAGTTCAAAAAGGAAACATGTTCAAGATGAATATCGCAAATTTGGGTTGATTATAGATCAGCCGAAACAAGGGTCAGGCAATACAAATGATGGCAATACCGCAAGAAGATTGACTCTAGAAAATTTGGAGATTTTGCCAAGGAAACTGCAAAAATATAAACAACCAAGTACCCATGGAGAAATATGTCTGCTACAGTTCACAAAAACCTTTATCATGGAGAAGATGTCATTAAATATCAGTTGGTGCCACTTGGAGATTTATCAGAGGAAGCTCAGGAAAAAAGGAATAAGGATTACAGATTTTATAGAGAGCACAATACCAGAAAAATTTCACGAAATTCCACTAATGAAGATCTATTTAATATATTATTGGCAACGTCAGATCCGTTTATCTCCAGTATTCGAAATCAATGGAAAGTGGAACATCGGGATTTAGATGAAGAAGTCAAAAAACTACTAAAGAACAGATATAACACAGAACAAAATATGGAATATTTGCAATCAATCTTTCAATTAAATGAACAATAATTATAATTCATTAGATCAAAGACAGACATTGTATTAGTAAAAAATAATAATAAATAGAAGCTCACGTTGTTACAAAAGCTATTAAAATCTTTTGCTGCTATTATTCATACATTATCCACATACATATGTATGAAATGTTTTAATAAATAAGAATAAATAAGTGTAAACAAATTTGAAAGCAAAAAATTGTTTATTTTTCAGCATAATAGCAACATTTCCAGTGGATTTTACAATTTTTTTTTTATGTTCAAATTTTTTTTATAGTAAGCATTTAATTTTTTGAGTGTCCCATTATTACAAAAAATGTTAATGATTATTATTTAAATCAAAAAATTACATTTTTAAATAATTAAAAGAATTAAAAAAAACCATATTGCACGCTAAATTAAAAAAAAAATTTAAAGTTCCACTTTGACCTTAAATTCCTCAATAACTACTCAACCGATTTTAATGAAATTTAAAGTGAAGAAAGTTTAAGAATCTAACTGTCGATTAAAAAAAAAATTTCACTAAAATATCTCCTTCGGTTCAAAAGTTACAGATTTTTGGATTTGAAAAACGATTTTCAGCCACTGTGCGTCGCTAATTATACATATATTTTTAAACAGTTGTAGCATATTCGAATATATGACATCCTGAACAACACCAAGACAAGCAAAGTTATCTGTTGACTACCTTCGAGAATTGACTTATATATACTAACAAAATGTTTTTCAAATATTTTTCTATTTTGGATTTTTGAAAATCTGAATTTTTCATATTTGAAAAGCGGTTGCAGTTCTAATTTAAGTTGGTATGTAAAAGAATTTAAAACTTGCATTTATATTCAATTAAAGTGAGAATAGCGGTTTTATTTTAAGAAATTTTTTGAGATAATATATATTTTTTTGTTTCAATTAAAACAAACGGAAAACAGCTTAAAATGTTCTAATACAGTGAACTCGCGATAATGTGAGCTAATAAAAACCAAGGTAGTTCACATTATCGAATTTGTTCACGTTTTCGATGGTAAAAATTTTAAACGCCATACTGTGTTTTTTTGCTTGAAAAAGTCTAGAGAGAATCGAAACTCTTGGTACTTGTAACATAACATATAATTTATTGCAAACTTAACGATTATTTATTTAAAATTTATTTCAACTCTTTTCAAGAAGTTTGGTTTTGTGATCTTTAGATGCATATGCACAGCAAAGAAATCTAACTCTTTGCCTCTCTATCTTCGCACATGGTGCGTTTTTTTTTAATGATGTTACTAAAGTCTTTTGAGGAAGAATTTTCCAAAATAAGCCTGACTCATCTGCATGGTAAAGCTGATAATTTGATAAGCCTTGTTTATGTATCTATCTTTGCCTTTACCTTCAATTTAAAAGGATATTCCAGATGAGGTTGCGTTCTTCTCTAAAATTCGGAATATGTATCTCTGTTTTAATTTTTGAAGCCACCCATCGCTGGCATTAAAGTCGTGTCCATTTTCATTTAAATTGGAATGAAGCTGTTTCGCTTTTTTTCAGCATCAATCCACTTCTCGGAAGGTTTTAATTTCTTATCTTAACAAACCACTTGTATGAAGATTTGTTGTTAAGTCACAGGTGTGTACGAAAAAATATAATATTCAAGCTATTTCTATGCTTAACGAAAGACAATTGGCCTTCATTAACAAATCTCAAAGTATGTATGCATGTTTCCCAAAATTAGAAACTAAATAAAAATCGCCAAAATATTTGTTTACTATTTACAGCAGTTTAATGGTTCATTATTTTGAGCGCTAATATAAATAAAATAGGTGTTCATATTACTGGATAATTCACTATATACGAAGTTCACACTACCGAGAGTTCACTGTACTATCAAAAGCTAGTGTTATTTTTCAATGACGATTTTTCTGACGATTGAAGTAAGCCAATCGACGATTTTGACGTTTTTTTATGCAACGTTTCCGATTTTCGAAACATTTTCTCTGGCAACTATGAAGACAGGCCCAATTTAATTACAAAAGCATTATTCGCTAAGGTTTTAGACGTCCCAAAGTGAGTGGGATTTATATGGCACCTATGGTAAATTATGGACCAATCTGCACAAAACTCAGCGGAATGATTTCTAATCATAGAAACTATGACAGACCAAATTTTATTACAATAGCGGGCAAAAGTGCAGTTTACGGGTTTAAAACCCGCTCACTTAGTGTTGCGCGTGGGTACTCAAATTTAAGATAATTGTCAAGAAAAACGACTGGGGCCAAAAGTGCACCCCGCCATTTATATCAATGCGTGGGTACTCAAATTAAAGGTAATTTTCACAAGATTGTAAATATTTTGTTTTTATTTTAGTACTTTTTTTTGTTTTTTTGGTGTTTTATGCTCGATTTTTTTCAAAATTTTCGTTTTTTATTGTTGTTTTATTGTTAATCATTGTAACTACTCGCAAATAAATTTTATTTTTTTTAAGGCCAGTTTACACTGTTATACTTTGTATTAATACATGTCAAAAACTCAAGTAATATGACAAAGTGTGATAGTGTGAATTTTTCATTGGATCAGGGTTGCATTTTATTTCATGTGTGGGTGTTTATACTTTGTGTGAACACAAACTGTCGTGTTAAATTAGATTTTTTGACAGTCACAACAAAACTCATTACATTTCTATCTCACAATGTATTATGGAATACGTAAGACTTGTGAGATAGTGAAAAAAGCCTTTAACCACGAAGTAAAAATTTAACGAATCGACATTTTTATTGTTACATTTATTTTTCGCTTTAGTATTGCCAAGTTTAGTTTTGGATTGAATTTAACATTTGATACTAATTTGACGTCAAATTGTTAAAACATTTGATGTCAAATGTTTATTTTTAAATCATTTATCAATTTGAATTTAAATGTTAAAATCAAACAATTGAAAAACGGTTGAGAATTGTGTTTGAATTCAATGGTGACTACTGTGCAGATAAAGTACCAAATGATTTAAATGGTATTTTGTGTATGTATAAAAGCATTATTAATTTAATTTTTGATATTTATATTACAGATTGACAATAAACAAATATCTAACAAATAAGAGCGAAAAGCAACGTTCGCCTAACTCGGTCTTAAATCAGGCCTTATGCTTTAAATATAATTCCGACAAAACATACAAAAAGTTAGAATATCATTTATATAAAATTTTTTTTAAGTTTTGGGGCTTAACTTTAAATAATATATTTTAGCCCTTTAAAAAACATCCAGGATAATGTAAAAATTCCTCATTTTTTTTTATTAAAAAAATTAACTTTTTTTAATTTTTTGGGTGGTTTTATACACTATATTTATTTCATTTTTATTCTTTAGAAATAAAAGAAAAAACTTTAATAAAATCGAAAAAATTTATAAAAATAAATAAAAGCATTTGGGAAATTTTCTCTCTTATAAATTATTTTATTATTAAAACATATTTTCATTGCTAACCAAAAGAAAGCTACAATAAAACATTTAACAGGAAGATACAAGATATTCTGGTAGTAATTAGTATTGTTCTTAAAATATGCGTAAAAAAACGAACCACCTGACAAGCAAAAATAAAAATGTTTCGTAAACCCCCTTGTATAAAGTTATTTTGCAAGGTGGTTTCGACTTTTTTATTTTCGTTATATCTTTGCATTTGCAGTCGGAATCACTGTCTCAATGTTTTGCTCTAAAAGTCATTTACTTTAAGTGCTCCGTTCTAGTATTTGTCAATCAGAAATTTGATTGTACACCCTAATGTACCATCCTAAAGCTTTGTTCACAATCAAAAATACATTTTCACTTGGTGTTCATAATAGAGCAATAATTTCTTTTGCAAACACACACATTTTGCAATAAGAAACCGTTTGCAAATTTTACCCACAACAATTTTATGCGTAAATTATTATTATTTACAACATTATGATAAAATTTTCATTCAAAACTAAGTAAAATTATTTTAAACGTCAGAAACAATTTCATACAAATTGTTGCTGTAGTTCTAGTTGACTCAACTTTAGTTACATTTTTAAAAAAAGTTTAGTTACATTTTTGTTCTAAAAATGAAAGGAAAATATTTGAAATACTTTGGGAAGAAAAAAGATAGAAGAAAAAACGAAATTGTTTTTTTGATTGTGAACGTAGCTTAATGTCAGAAATCAATAAATTTCTGCTAATGAAGTAATTCGCTAATTGCAGCAGCAACATGTTAAAAATTTAATTATTATAAATTACAATGGGGTACAGTCATTTTGCGGACTGGAACTTTATTGCAAATTTTTACTAATTTGAGGTCATTGATTTCATATCAAATCTCCATTTTTCTCTATCAGCTCGACTTTTCGAGATATACCGTTATATCCAAAATTAAGGCTCTTTCACTACATATATTGGAATAACTTGAAAATGGTTCACCATATGTAGTTAAAATAAAAAAAATCCGAAACTCGGCAACAATATTATCTTTAAGCCGTGCCTAATTTGTTTCTAAATATGCACAGTGGCTTCAGAGATATCGTTAAAGTTTCGAAAAATAACAATTTCAAAAACAATTTTTTTTTGTTTAAATTATTAAAAAAAATATGCGACAAGAATCAAAGTTTTGGTCTAAAAATATAACTTTGATAAAAATATTTAGTTAAACATATTTCCAATGAAATGAGTTTTATTTCCTAATTTCAAGTAGATTTTCCACTCCCGAGATTGTTAGAAATTATTCTTTTGTTCCCTGGAGTATTTTGTAAAAAACTACACTCCGGTGCAAAACTATAATCGTATACATATAGACTTTATATTTGATTAAAATATTAAAAACATCTATTTATGAATAAAAATGCTTTTATTTCGAGCTCGAGGCAAGTTTTGTCTTATTCTTTGCCGATATTTCGATATTCTTTGAAGATCATCATCTGGGATTGTTAAAAATAATAATTTATACTGAGCATAGACTTCAAAATTACTGTTGTTTTCTTATGTTTAATAACTTAACTAAGTAATGATCGCTCCTTTATAGCAACATAGTCATATCTCAAAAATCAAAAAAAGCTAAAGTGTTTCTTCATACCTTCTTTATACATACATATGTAAAAAAAAAATATCAGCAATATAAGTATCTCAAACTGTACCGAAGTTATAACAAAAATATTTTATCAAATCTGAATATAAAGGAATATGTATTTTGAAAACTTAAATTGCATTTTGCCGAGTTCGATTTTTTTGAGATATGACTATATTGCAATAAAGGAGCTATACGTATTACATACAATATCAGTCACAATTTTAAAATATAGAACTATTTTGTTTTGCCTGATATTAAAAAAGGTACAGTTTAAGCAAAATTATTATAAGTTATAATAAAGAGATAAAATATTTTTAAACGTAAGATGAAACATTAACTTAATATGAATATGAAAGATTCTAAAAATAGTTTGTTCAAATTGACCCAAAATGATCATACATAGGGCAAAGTTAGAAGAAATGCAGAAGGTTTATAATTTTCCACTTATATTATTATTATGTAAGGCCATAAGCAATGCGACCCAAAGGATCTTTTTTGTTCACTGAAGTAGATTAAGGCTACAATAAAGCCAATTATTCTACATTTCCAATTTGTTTAATGGAATTGGAATTATCTTGATATTTGATTCACACATTCCATTTGTCGATAATTTTCTTATGGTAATTAGACAATTGTTTCGAGTGATGGTAGTATATCTAGCAGCTACTTGAGCTTGTACAGTATTTTCTACAGTTCTCCAATTTAAGGCATATCCCTAGAGGGAAGCGAACTGACACCAAAGTAGTCCTGTGATAGGTCTTTGGTGGTAGAGACCGGTTCTAGTTTTAACACTTTCTATGAATAAGACCTATCACTTTTACATGGGGTTGTCATTGGAGGGGGTCAATTGACACAATTTGACCAGTCACAAATCTATTCTCAATGGACGTGTTTAGTGACAGTTACTAAAATGTAGTATTATTTCAATACGATGAAGTATTATTTCAATAAAACAAGTCCTAGAATTAAATTCAAGAACCAAAATTTAGAAAGTCCTATAAACTGTGTCACACCACCGCGGTGCACCGGTGAAGACTGTACTGTAATTCATTACTTTTTCTACCGTTTTGCTCTTCATAAACCAGTTACATAATTGGTTCTCCTTTCACTGGTCATGAGTTCTTTCTTTTTGTACCTGTTCTATTTTCACAACTCCCAGGACCAGTCTGTGAGACCAATTGACACAAATTTCCCGCAGGGATAGGAGAGAATTCTGTATGTTGGTGTTATTTTTTACTTTTATTTGTTTACATTCATTTTGCTCACAAGTTAGTGAGTTGTTTCTATTTATATTAGTTAGGGTTCCCAGTTTTTTCTCGAACTTTATCCCCAATTTACGAATTTTTATCCCCAAAAATCTCCAAAATAGCTATTTTCTTAACCCCAAAAATCGCCACAGATCCTTAAAAATAAAATAATACTATGCCAGTTGTGTTATTAAATGTATTTGTACTTTGAGTAACTTAAAAAGACGCACAAGAAAAATTATTTTGCATCAATGTTTATCATTTCAAAAACTTCTGCTTCATCAGCCAATGCAATTTTGTTTTACATGTTGTTTGTAATAAAAGGTGTTAGCATTTGAGAGGATGGCATAAATTTGTCTTAGAAAACTGAATTATTTTTAAAGTGTGTATTTTTTCTTAGAAGGGTTTATAATAACTCATACTGCATTATGTTGCAAATTTTGGTTTTAATTATATTTATTTTAGAAACAGAAAGCATACTTAAAATTATTTCAGCAAGCTTTTGAAAACGTATAGAATCGCCAGCGTCTTGGTATGACAAAACAAAAACTTCGAACCGAAAAAAATTTAATTTGTATCAACGTCTGGACCAAACCGGCCTTGCAATTGCACAAATGGCGTATATAAATATTATATTATTCTCAAGAACCTCAAGCGAAATAAGTGCTCTTTCCTCAAAAAATTCCCTGGGTATTTTCACGAAATTTTTATCCCCAAACTTTGTTGCTATTAATTTTGCAAAGTTTTTTTCTTCACCTATAAAAAAAAAAAAAAAATAGTAGTTAAGTTTGTTTGCATTTAAGGTGACGATATGTTCTGTAAACTTAAATATTTTTTTTTATCTTATTTTAAAAATATTTTAAAAAGTACAAAACTGAAGATATTACCTGGCGTTTACATTTACCAGTACTGGCAAGACAGTAGCAATACATGCAAACCCTGCAAATAAAATTGGACCACCTGATCCATTTTGATAAAATGGACTATTCCATGGACTGGACCGATGTAATGTAAGCATGGACCATGTCATTGTTAAAAAGTGTTTGTAGTGAGACGACATGTCTTCGTTTTTTATCAACATGCTTTCATTTTTAAACGACTTCAAAACTAATCCTCTTGTGTATACCATGGAATAGTTTTAAAACTACTCCTTAGTGGTCCAAAGGTGGGTTATATGGTCCTCTCCTAGGACATCGTAATGTTAAATAGACCAGGTTTTTTCCATACGTTTGGGTTACTTTTGGACTAGTCCTGGTCCCTTGTGGACTACTCTTTACACGCGTGTTTGGACTGGTCCTATTATTTGCCGGGAACCTTTTCATTAATACATGCACACTTTTCCAACTGTCTTGTCTACTGTCTAGCAAATTTTGCAGACAGTAAAATTGGACAGTGATTTGACATTTGCTAACAGTAATATAAAGTTTTGTTAGCAAAAGAAGAAAAATATCAAAATGTAAAAAAAATTAAACATATGTATTTTGCTTTGATTATTTATGTTTTAGTTAAGTTTTATATTTGTTCACACAATAAGTGCTTTTAGGAGAGAAGGGAAAAGAGAAGGCCATTTCTTTTCCCCTCTTTCCTAAAAACTCAAGACTTGACGAGTCAAACTTGACGTGTGTGAACCGGCACTAAAGTTACTTTAAGCTTTTTTTAAATTTGTTTAGTTTATACAAAATACGTTTAGCTGGACTTGCGCTGCAACATTCAAGTTTGACATATTTTAAAAAGTGAACTGTCTTAACTACTGTCTGGACGCCTACGTCACGAAGATAGTTTGAAGTGTTTTTGGCAATTAATATGTATTTTCTTACTGTATTGCCAGACTGTCAAATGTAAACGCTGTGTTATAACCCGAAAAGGGGCTTTCGTTGTAAAATATTATTACGGAATTTAATTATATTTGTTTGTATGTACGTATTATAAAATAACATTTCATTGCATTTATTTCAAAATATTCAATAAGGGTATTCACGATGGTTATTGTGCAAATTTGCAATGTGTAAAATTACAGTGCATATTCGATTGATCGTGAGCAAACCACTTTTATTTTTTGTGCAAATGTGCTTTTTTTCTAAGAATTAATTCTGGCAACACAAAAAACTTCTGGCAGCACTGTAAAAACTCTGCATTTGTTTACAAATACATAAGCAAGGTACATATCACAGATTATACAGAGGCGTCACGAGACAGAAAATATTGTGTTTTTTCTGTCTTTTTCTTCGAAAGCTGCCCTTTTTGCGTTTTTTGTTTTGATTATGCAATTTGTGTAGATAGTAGCGGCTTGTTTTTACGCATTGTCACTTCACTAACAAAAAACGTTTTCTTTCTCTTTCTTCGAAAGCTACCCTCACAAATGATTTAGGCATTTTTCATACGTCACTTTTTTCATCTCTGTATACTTTGTTGTACATATATTTCACAGAATACATATATTCTGTGATATATTTACACATTGTTAATGTTCCTTGTACACAAGTAAATTAAAATAAATTTTTTTTTTAATTATTTAAATTTGATTCTCTATTTTATATTAACCCTGCCTTTACACATGCAAGTAGTGGCATGCCACTGTTGTATACATATTATCAAAGAAAATTTGTTCGAAATAGTCGAATCTTACATAGCGTCTTCACCTGACAATTTTTTGTCATACAAACGTCAAACTTCATATTAAAAAAACGCTGACAAAAATTTTCGAGTTTTTTTTATATAGACTTTGACGTTTGGTATGACAAAAAATTGTCAGGCGAAGACGCTATGTTATGCCATTAACCCTGCGGCCACACGGTCAAGTTGTTCTTGATAGTCTTTTACATATACTGCTTGTCAAAATTTACATAAATTGAAAGCTGTGACGTAGGCTGCATTCAATTTTTGAGCAATTTACTTTCAAGATGTCATCAAGAAAACAATTTATAGAGAGAGATAAACGAAAAATTTGCTCACTAACCTTGAAATCAGCTGTTTTCTTGAACGTAAATTGAAACACTCACTGGCAAGAGAATTTTAAAGGCAAGTTCGTATCAATTTTTAAAAGTATGAGTGTATTGGTAAAAAAGTGTGAGTGTATTAAAACTTGATAGGCAAAACTTGATCGTGTAACCCACAAGTTACTTTTGTGATTACACATGCCACTGCGAGTTCATTTTCAAAATGTCGTAGAAGCGTCAACTTATGCAATTTTGATTACTTCTCAAATTAAAAAAAAAGTACCAGAAAACAAAATAAAGTTACCGAGTTAATCATAATGGAAAATTTTTGGGGAAATTTTTTCATTTATTTATATTAGCATTATTTTTACGATATTAATGCTCTTTTATTAACAAACTTGCTTTTATTTATGCGCGTTTTTAAAAAATTAATCATAATAATTCTTTATTAAGTTAAAACTTCAATAGCAATTTGACAACAATCCAGTAAATGTGAATTAAATTTTTAACAGGGTAACACTGCTTATCGTTTTGACATTTAGTGGCATGCAAGTGCCAAATTTCCACTCGCATGCAATTTTTGCTGCCACTGGAGCTGCCATTGCGAAAAATGTGAGTGTATTAGTAAAAAAGTGTGAGTGTATTGAGTTTTTTCGAACTGCCAGTGGCATGTGTAAATGCTAGGCAAAACCCACGAAAATGTTCAATTTATAAATTTCCTTAGTGCCAATTCACACGTTGCAAGTCTTATTGATCAGCTTGCTACCTTATAGGCGAGAGAGAGTGAGAGAGAAACGTTTATTTTCCTCTCTTCACTCTCGTTATAAAGTAGCAAGCTGATCAATAAGACTTGCAACGTGTGAATTGGGACTTAGAAAACATTATGGCGCTTAATATGTCAAATGTTATTCTTTACATTTGTTTGCAACTGAGCAAATATTCACTACTAACTTTGCTCATAGTTTTTTTAGTGCAAACGAAATAAAATATTTTTGCACGCATTTGCATCGTTTGCACAATTGCACTACTCATCGTGATTTCCCTTAATTTCTGAAATATGCTGTTAGAGTTTTTTCTAATCCTGAATTTTTAATTAAAAAAATAAATAATCTAAACTGATAATTAAAACGTTTAGAGACGTTGTTTATATATAAAATAAATTGACAAGTTCAAGAATTTTGTAAATTTGTTTGTACTTGTACTTAAAACAGTGACAATAAAAATAATTTGAATATAAACAAGTAAGAGTGCTATATTCGGCTGTGCCGAATCTTATATACCCTTCACCAATGTGCGAGCAGAATACAGAGCAACTAGACAAAAACTTAATAAAACTGGTAAATATTTTTTTTTTTTAAATAAGAGACAACCGGTTTTGAACTTCGCTTTTCATAAGGGCCCAGAATATATATACTTTATAGGGTGTAGGATCAACATTGTATATACCTTTTTACCTTCGGTGAAGGGTATAAACAGAGTAATTTTCGGGAATTCAGGGGTCTAATCACTGCATTCGATACTATCGTATCGAATAAACTATTGAATTTTTTTGCATACGATAGACACTGGCGTATCGAATGAAAACTCGATAAATGTAATGTCGAGTTACTCGATGTCGAATGCTATTATTTCAAATTCAATATCGTATGCGGTGATTAGACCCCAGTATTTCGGTTATAGCTCATACAAATTTCCGACATTTTGGTATATAAGTCATATACATAGGACATATGGCAGCCCTAAAATTTAGGTTTTTATAAAAATGTTGATGTTTTTTTAGCCCATTTTTGGAGTATTTTGCTCATAAATTACCCATTGTCTAACCGATTTGATAGTTTTATATACCGACGTGTTAAGGAAGAATTTTACCATTTACTTAAGTTATATTTATATATAAACATTTATATAAACTTGTAAATATATATTTTAAGAAAGTTAATTATAAAAAAGAGTAATTTTTGGGGATTCAGTATTTCGGTTATAACTCACCCATTTTTTAAACGATTTGGCAGATTTATATACCGACGTGTTGAAGAAGAAATTTACCATTTACTTTGGTTATAAAGCTTGGACTCGGGGAGATCTATGGTTCCCGAAAGTGGGTATTTAAAAAAAAAATAATTTAATTTTGGTCATAACTTTTTTGTATCTGAACCGATTTTCCCGAGTTTTTTATAAAATATGTTATACTAAAAATTTCCGATATTTTGATATATAAGTCATATCCATAGAACATATGGCAGCCCTAAAATTTAGGTTTTTATACAATTTTTTATTTTTTTTTGTACGGGAGGTACCACGCCCACTTCTCCAATCCCGCCCACATTTTGTAGGATGGTGTGTATTGGCAACCTTAATGTGTGTACCTAATTTGGAAACTTTGGCTTTTGCCGTTCTCAAGATGTACGGAAATAAAAAAATACAACAACAAGGGATTTTTGGAAAAATTTAGAGGTAGTCGTGGTTTTTTGCTCATATCTCCGTCATTTTTGGACCGATCTGGCTGAATTTCAATAGCAAACTTAAACGGAGTATATGTGACATAAATATACATCAACCTAGTCCACATCATTTCTGGGGTTTTCGGAAAACTCATTTCAACATACACACGGACAGACGGACAGACGGACAACCGGATTTGAACTTCGCTTTTCATAAGGACCCAGAATATATATACTTTATAGGGTGTAGGATCAATATCGTGGAACATACAAACGGAATGACAAAGTTATATATACCCTCTTACCTTCGGTGAAGGGTATAAAAATCGGCAACTAGGTATGCACTAATATCTCAATTTATTTTTTTATATTTTACGAAAAGAAAAACTACATTACAATTGTTTTTTTTTATTAAGTTCTGAAAAATAAATGGGTAAAGAAATTATAAATATGTACCTATGTACCTGCAAAGGAAAACTAAAATAGCAAAATAAAAATTTTGTTGTCAACAAAATTCATTTATTTTTTTTAATATTCCTCTGCCAATTTTAAATATTACGAAAATTTTTTGCTTCCCACTGTACAACTTTTTTACAATATGTACTTGATTTTGAATAATAAAAATCTGCTGAGTAATAATTTTTTGCGATGTATTTATATAATGCCCACATAATTGTGGTTTGTTATATGTAACAACTGGTGCCTGATAAGCGTCATTCAATATTTAAAAATAATATAACAAAATACTTAACAAATTTGAGCAATAAATAGTACAAATAATTTTACAGCATCATTAAAAGTTTACTAAAGCCTACTCATTACCAGTGTTGTTAACTTTTATTTTTTCATTACCGTTTTTGAGAAGAAATTACAGTACGCAAAGATTTTTAATCAAAACATTAATGTGCTGTTCCAAATGACAGGCGATTGTTTGTGAAGTGAAATTTATATAAAAAGCATATAAAAAGCATAAAAGCACTTGTATATGTGTTTTAAGAAAAATTTTAATGAAAATTTGTGTCTTAAAATAAATGTTTAACAAAAATTTTTGCATTTTTTATAAAAAGTCACAAGAAAAATTAATCCATCCGTACTTAAACCAAGGCAAAGCGGTGGTAATAGTATGGTAAGTACGGATTTTCTTAAATCAAGTATAGAACGCTTGATTCAAATGCGGATCAAGTGCCAAACACTTAACCTAAGCCACATTTAATCCCTGATCCGTACTTAAAATAATCCGAAAACTAGTTAGTTTATAACATTGCGCCTATTTTATATGTTTAAGAATTTTTGATTTTTAAACAAACAAAAAGTTTAATATAAAATTAATAATATACAAGAATAATTTAATTTTTCATACTTTGCCACTTATCGGTGTTGCGAAAACATTTGCAGAAACATTATGTTCTTATTTTTTGTTATAACATTCACTTATTTTTAAATTGAAAATCACCTCTCAAAAGTTAAAATTATTAAACCTACATATTGATCCTTTATTGCAGCATAGTCTTATCTCAAAAAATCAAAAATCTGAACATACTTTAGCAAAATTGTTCATATACCTTCTTTAAATGTAAAAAAAATAAGTATTACATACATATATCTCAAATTGAACCAAAGTTATAGCAAAATATATTTTATTAAATCTGTATATAAAGGTGCATTTTTAAAACTTTAATTGCATTTTGCCAATTTGGATTTTTTTTGAGATATGACAATGTTACAACAAAGGAGCGATATGTAAGTATAACTATGTTTACCAAAAACCCAAATTACCATATTTTAAATAAAATTACCTTGCTACTTCTTGCGGCCCAAAATTACCCTAAAAAAGGGTAATTACCGTACGATTAACATCTTTGCTCATTACTGAAATAAGTGCTGGTTCCCACACGTCAAGTTTGACTCGTCAAGTCTTGAGTTTTTAGGAGAGAGGGGAAAAGAAATGGCATCCTCTTTAATTTTTTGGGAATACAAAATTTTTAATTTACAAGATTATGTTTTTATTCTTGATAAAAACACTGAAATTTATTGTTGAAGGGATAAGCTATTCCGCATTTCACTGGTTGCTTAGCCAGATCGCCAGCAAACTTCATCCAAAGATTTTAGAAAAACTAAAGATATTAAACAAATAAAACTGTTAAGCGAATAAGAATTATAAGCAACAGTGTTACTTGTAACAATATCAAAGTTTTAACAAAAACAACAACAATAAACAGTGAGTTTATCTTTTCTAACGTTCCCCACTACAATTGGTTGGAACTCTTCCAGCATTAATTTGAGTTGTAAGTAGGTTAAGAAAAAACAAATTGAAAACAAAAACAACTCGCTTTATTGTCCTCGAAAAAAATAAAGCATGTTGCAAGTTTAGTTTTCTTAGCCGTGCACTTGCCAGTTTATTATCACTGTTTATTGTTGTTGTAAGCAAGGCCTGTACATCGATTTTGCACAAAGATTTTGTTCGCTTAGCTAACATTGAAAACAAAAACAAATTTTAATATATGTGTCAGTTTCAGTTAAAAGGGACCTATGGGCAAAAAATGAGTTTTGGAGAAAAACGATTTTGAAGTTAACAGGCTAACTTTTTTTCTTATCAAAGGTGTATTTTAAAGCTTACTTGTGACAAAAGTAATGCAGTTAGAAAGGATTAGAAAGAGCGTATTGTCTATTTTAAGAATCACCAAAAAAGTAAAAATCGACTGACACATATTATTTTTGTTTTAAATGCGTAATGGCAGTAATGGCGTTTTCTTTCTAAAAAAAGTGTTGCATAAGTGTTACATGTGAATTGGCAACGTTTTTAAATGCTCCCCTAATGTTTAAGAAGTGTTTCATATTTAACGTTTACAAAAGAACACAAATTTTGGCAATTAGCAAGGTAAATTCAATTACGGGTGGAGGCAAGACTACAACAATCAAAAGCCAAGGCGGCATGAAATAAACCCCCAAAATATAACCCCCAAAAAAATAATGAAATAACCCCCCAAAGCGTGGGGCCTTATTTCATATGCAACAAAACCCCAATTTTGAAAATGAAATTATCCCCAAACGAAATGAAATAACGCCCCAAACATAAATGAAATAATTCCCATATGAAATAAAACCCCAGTTTCTGATATGAAATAAGAGCCCAAAATATGTAATACAATTAATTATATAGTTTTGCTTTAAAGAATCCCGTGATAGCTATCATGGTATGATATACCAAACACAAGCTTCGCCAACTAAGGCTTTTCAGCATATACGGCCTTCGGCCGGGCGCAATGACTTTTTCCTCTATAGTATAACAAGCACCGGCTTCGCTAGCAAAAGCTTCTCTGCATAGCGCCAGGATTTTCTTCTCTAAAGTATTAAAAGGGGGGGGGGGGGTGCTTTAAAACCATGGTAGATAAGGCCATGATGGCATTATTGCTCAATTGAATGGGAGATAAAGCCATAATCCCCTTATTGCCCAATCATTGAGAGGTATGGTCATACTTTAAATTTTGCGAAATGAGAGATATATATTTTTTCGCAAATGAGATTTAAAGCCATATTTTTTCAGAAAATTGTTATGCATGGTGTAAACATTTTGTAAATGGGAAAATTCTTAGTTATCATTGAAAAACATTTTTTTATTCTTGTGACGCACGCAGGAAAACTTTATTCAGCGAAGCCACCTGCCGCGTCCTACTGGAGGTAAAAACCCCTAAGCACTGCCGCGGGCCGTCACGCAGAAAAACTTTAGTATGCGAAGCCACATTTCAATACTTAACTTAAGTATCTCCGGAACTGAAATGAGAGATAAAGCCATTTTCTAATATTGCTAATGTGAGCTAAGGCCATGATGGCGCTATCTCCCATTCAAATGAAAAAATAAACAAAAAAGGCTTTATTTCGCTATTGAATGAGAGATAAAGCCACCATATCTACCATGGTATTAACGCACCCCCCCCCCCACCTATAAAAATTCCGACTGGACCCGGCTACGCAGAGAAGCTTTAGTTAGCCAAGCCGGTGTTTGGAATACCATATAGAAGAAAACCATTGCGCCCGGCCGAAGGCCGGCTATGCAGGGCAGCTTTATTTATCGAAGCCGGTGTTCAGTATACCAAAGTGGATAAATCCTTGCGCCCAAAAACGTTTTCATTATACATTTAAAAATGAAATAATCCCCCAAAAAATATATTGGGGCTTTATTTCATAATGATTTTTTGGGGGATAATTTCATATGAAATAATACCCCAATTAAAAAAATGAAATAACACCCCAAACAAGATGAAATAACACCCCAATAATCGTTTTTGTTGTTCTCTGTACAAACTTTTGGGGGGTTATTTCATTATTTTTTTAGGGAGTTATATTTTGGGGGGTTATTTCATGCCGCTTAAAGCCAACAGAAACAACAGATGTTTTTTGTTTTGCATTGTTAGTGTTTATGGCCCTTTATTTTAAAGAGAACATCAACAGAAAAGAACGCTTTACACTTTTAAAATAACACATGTTTTTCAGAAAAGAACATAAAAAAATGTAAAAGGCAGAATTTTTCTCAGAAAAGAAAACGCCATAAGTCAAATAAATTTTAATTTCTTTATCAACATTATTTTCATACACTTCTGGATCTTTTAAATATGGTGCTGAGTCATATTCTCTACATAAAGGTGAAACTTTTATGCACATTCTTTTTAGACTTTTTTGTACGGTTTTGGGGGTTTCCAAAACAATGAAGTTATCATTAACAGAGTTAACAGAACGAAGAACATCAACCGAATAAAGCTTATTGGTGAACTCCGACACCAAACCCGAACTTTCGGTCGAACCCTAGATTTTGTAAATAAAAATGATGTTTTCCAATTGCAAGGTTTTTTTTTTTTTGTTCAATTTCATATTTACATTAAAAAATTAGAATTATTAAACAATTTTTCTTTTGTTTATTTTGAAATCCAAAGTTTTATTTTGTATAGTGAAATTAACACTAAATAAAACAAAAACATTTTATTTAAAATAATTTGTTTTTTTACGTATTCACATCATTTGTTTTTGCTTACAATGTAGGCCCTACATCAACAAGTGGGCAATAATTATACTCATCAACAAGTTCATTTTAGTGTTATTAGCAAAAATTTTTTATTAAGTAAAATATCTCATTTAATATTACGATATCTCTCTGTTATTCTCTTTTATTTTTACTTTATCAGTTACTAAGAACTACAACAAAAACAACAGTATAGAGTAGAACACAAAATCGATTCCGTGGTAGTGTCTATCACCTTCAAGGTTGGTCAACGACTTACACTATTGGCAAAATTTAGTTTGTTTCCGTTTCCGAACGAAGAATAATGTCATCGCGGCAATGCATTTGTATAAGACGTTTCCTAGCTGTTGGACTCGGTTTACTGTCGATCTTAGCTGGAGTGTATCTCTATCTAAATTGGATTGAGATATTTACCCAAATGAGAGGAAAAGTAAGTAAAAAAAAATTGTCTTTAAGGGAAATGTTTAAATAATAAACCATTTGTGTAAAGTGTAATGAAAATTAAATTTGATGAACTCAAGCCTAATTAAAGAACACCAAAAATTAAAAATTAACAGTTTAACTAAAATCAAAATTATTCTTAAACAAGTAAGAGGGCTATATTCGGCTATGCCGAATCTTATAAACCCTTCACCATGGTTTGGAAAGAACAGAAGTTTATATATATGGATATCTAAATATATGTATATATACATGTATATTATATAATATGTATTGTTTAGTTTTATTTAATTATTTGCACATGCTTGCGTGCTATTAAATATATTAAGAGTTTAAGTATAGTTAGTTTAGTTTTGATCAAATTTTAGAATTTGGTCATAACTCGGCCATTTTGTAACAGATTTGACAGATTTTTATACCGACATCTTAAAGTATAAAATTACCATTTACTTTGGTAATAAAACTTGGAGTCGGGAAGATCTATGGTTCCCGAAAATAGGTATTTAAAAAAAGCTATATATTTGCCATATCATTTTTTTCCCCGATTTTCCGATATTTTGATATCTAAAACGTATGAATAGGTCATATTACAGCTCTAAAATTTTAGTTTTTATAATAAAAATTTTAATGTTTATTATCAAAAAGTAATTTCAATTTTTGGGAATAAAAAATTTTTTAATTTAAAAAGATTTTGTTATTCGTGCTTAATTCCCAGTTTTTATTCTTGATAAAAACATTTGAAATTTATTGTTGATGGGATAAGCTATTCCTATGCATTTCACTGGTTGCTTAGGCCAGATCATCAGGAAACTTCATCCATACAATTAATGTTGAGAGAATTTCAACTAATTGTGGTGGGGAGTGTAAGACGAGATAAACCCACTTTTTTATTGTTGATGTATTTTGTTCAAGCTTTGATATTGTTACAAGTAAAACTGTTGCTATAAGTCTTATACGTTTAACAGTTTTATTTGGTTTAATATCTTTAGTTTGTCTAAAATCTTTATGGATGAAGTTTCCTGATGATCTGGCCTAAGCAACCAGTGAAATGCATAGGAATAGCTTATCCCATCAACAATAAATTTCAAGTGTTTTTATCAAGAATAAAAACTGGGAATTAAGCACGAATAACAAAATCTTTTTAAATTAAAAAATTTTAATGTTTTTTAGTGCTTTTTTTGAGTATTTTGCCCATAACTTAACCATTTTTAACCGATTTAGCAGATTTATATACCAACGTGCTTAAGAATAATATTACCATTAAATTGGGTTATAGGTATATATATATATACTTACATATATGTATACATATTTAAACAAACTTAATTATAAAAAAGTAATTTTTGGGATTGCAGTATTTTGGTCATAACTCTGCTATTTCTTAACCGATTTGACAGATTTATATATCGACGTGTTAAAGAAGAAATTTGCCAGTTATTTTGATTATAAAACTTGGACTCGGGAAGATCTATGGTTCCCGAAAAAAAAAATTATATTTTGGTCATAACTTTTTCGTATCTGAACCGATTTTCCCGAGTGTTTCAGGTTTTTCTACAATTTTTAATAATTTTTGTACGGGAGGTACCACGCCCACTTCTCCAATCCCGCCCGCATTTTGTGGGATACTGTATCTGCATAATCTAAATGTTTGTACCAAATTTAGAAACTTTGGCTCTTGTCGTTCTCAAGATATACAGAAATAAAAAAATACAACAACAACAAGGGATTTTTGGGCAAAATCAGAGGCAGTCGTGGTTTTTTGCTCATATCTCCGTCATTTTTGGACCGATCTGGCTGAAATTCAATAGCAAACTTAAACGGAGTATATGTGATATAAACATACATCAACCTAGTCCACATCATTTCTGGGGTTTTTGGAAAACCCATTTCAACATACACACGGACAGACGGACAGACGGACAACCGGATTTGAACTTCGCTTTTCATAAGGACCCAGAATATATATACATTATAGGGTGTAGGATCAATATTGTGGAACATACAAACGGAATGACAAAGTTATATATACCCTCTTACCTTCGGTGAAGGGTATAAAAAAAGACATATTTTTTGGGATTTCAGTACTTTGGACATAACTCAGTCTTTTATTAACCGATTTGAAAGATTTATATACCGATGTCTTTAGGAATAAATTTACCATTTACTTTGTGATAAAACGTGGACTCAGAAAGACCTATGGCTCCCGTAAATGGGTATTTTTTAAAAAAAATTATATTTTGGTCATAACTTTTTTGTATCTGAACCGATTTTTCCAAAATTTTCAGAAAATATTTTCTACTAAAGATTTTCGATCTTTTGATATATAAGGCGTAGCCATAGGTCATATGACAGTCCAAAAATTCAGGTTTATATACAATTTTTGATTTTTTTTGTATGGGAGGTACCACGCCCACTTTTCCAATCCCGCCCATATTTTGTTGGATACTGTATATTGATAATCTAAATGTTTGTACCCAATCTGGAAACTTTGGCTCTTGCCGTTCTCAAGATATACAGAAATAAATAAAATACAACAACAACAAGGGATTTTTGGGCAAAATCAGAGGCAGTCGTGGTTTTTTGCTCATATCTCCGTCATTTTTGGACCGATCTGGCTGAAATTCAATAGCAAACTTAAACGGAGTATATGTGATATAAACATAAGTAGTGTGTTTAGAGCGGTTCTAAATATGATTTTCCATACAAAGTTGGGAGCCAGTCCTTTTATACTAGAGGGGTTCTAAATATGATTTTCCATACAAAGTTGGGAGCCAGTCCTTTTATACTAGAGCGGTTCTAAATATGATTTTCCATACAAAGTTGGGAGCCAGTCCTTTTATACTAGAGGGGTTCTAAATATGATTTTCCATACAAAGTTGGGAGCCAGTAAATTTTGTGAGGGATGAAAATTTTACTTGTGCATAAGAATTTGTGGGAAAATTTTTTTTTTTGTTTATAGTGGCAGGTGTTAAATTTTACTTGTACGTGTCTTGAATATTTGTTTATGACTTTTTTTTTGCTTGTGCGTATTCATATTGATGATTTACAAGTTGTTGGTGTGAAATTTCTTCGTGGACGTCTCCGTCTTGAAGATTTTAAAAATTTTGTTAGGAATGATAATTTTACTTGTGCGTTTTCGTATTAAAGATAAAACTGATTGTGAAATAATTATTTTTAGTTTTTTCAGTTATTGTGTGTGTGTTTAGAATAGTTAATGACTTTGTTGCATAGGTTTCCTAGTGACTTTTTGCTTTGAATGACTCGGTAGGTTTGTGGGATAGTGAGCTGGTCTATTAGTATAAGGGTTGAATATTTGATTATCACCAGAGACTCTGGTCTGTTTCACTACAACGGACTAATGGGCAAGTAACTATTGATCGGTTGTGTGTGTGTGTATGTGTATGATTGATAACGATTATTCATGTGAAAAGTAGGATTCCATCCACTTTTTTTGTATCAACAGCAACCAGCTGCACATTACCTATGCTTACATAATTAATCAGTTAGATATGTATAAATACTCAGAATTATATTACAAAAAGTAGAAAGTAACTTCTTGGTTAATATTTGTCCTTATCATACTCTACTCCTCCTTATTTATAACAACAACAACAACAACTTAGAATAAACTTGAATAGAGCTGACGCAGCTGTAACAAGTCTTACAAACAGAAAACAAAAACTAAGAATGTTTGGTTCTCTGAAATTCTTTAATTTTACTTAAATAAACCCCGTCCCTTATTTATAAATTTTTTTAACTAATGAAATATGACGGGACTATACCTAAAATATGATTAATTGTGAAATTTTTGTATAAATACCGCTGTTATTTCTCAATCGAAATCAGTCTTGTTTGACAAATCATAAAGTGAAATTTAAATTTTTAATTACTTAAATAAAAAAAAAAAATAATATCCTCAAATAAAAATGCCTTCTTTTGTGTGCGATTATTGTAAAAAAGTGTTTACCCAAAACAAAAACTTAACGCGTCATATAAGATTATTTCATGATGGTCCGTCCACATCATGGAAGTGTATTACATGCAACTTGAAATTCGCAAACCATGATGAATTTCATAAGCATAATCATTTGACTGAACACTTGAAAGAAATGAGTGAACTTGTGAATGTTTATTGCGATGTATGTAATACACATATACCAAAATCAAAATTTAATCATCATTTAAGGACAAATGACCACAAAATTAATTGTGAAAAATCTAAAGACAATAATAATATTAGCTGTATTAAGACCACTTTTAAAAACCGAATCGCCACATATCTACTAGAGAACGAACATACCGAAAATTTATTGCCCGAAAAGTTTCTAGGAGAAATAAAACCGAAAATTATTCAATTGTTGAAGAATATTATTCAGAAGTATTCTGCAATAAAATTCAACATTGAGTTATTTTGCGAGTATGTGCTGGTAAAGGAAGAAGAAGACGCATGCACTATCGACATGAAATCTCATCAAACAAAAATGGTTATCTTAAATGCTGCAACAACAACGGATGATATTCTTAAGCTTTATGATGATCATTGCAATATTGTTATGAGAAAGATGAGCGAGTTTCAGGAGCGAGATAGTGGATGGGCCTTAATAGAGATCTCCCATCTTGAAATAAATATCAATAAATATAGTTCCATCAAAGGATCGCAATACCTTCCTTTACCAGCAACAATAATGAGAAAAAAAGCTTGTATAAACGTTCAAAATAAAGACGAATACTGTTTTAAGTGGGCAATAATTTCAGCAGTTTCTCCAGTAGCCATCAATACCAGTATATGTTCATCATACAAAATTCAAAATATTGAAGATGACATCATTTTACTAAATAATGGAATCACCCTAAATTTCAAAAATTTGAATTTTCCTCTAGCGGTAAGCCAAATTAGAGATTTCGAGGTAAATAATCCTCAAATCAGTGTGAATGTGTTTGGATTAGAAGGTGATGTAATCGTAGGGCCATACTACTTCACAAAAGAAGAGAAATCCAAACACTTCAACTTATTACTGCTAGAGGACGGTGAAAGATTCCATTATGTATGGATCAAAAATATTTCAAGGTAGGTTAATAATATTTAAATAGTATTAATATGTATATATTTAAAAATTTATATTTATTTAAATTATTTTCTTTTTTTTCATTTAATTACAGATTAATACGTAGTCAATTAACAAAAAAACAACATCAAGTATATATCTGCAACACTTGTTTAATTCATTTTCATACTGAGTCATCGTTAAAAAAGCACCAAGATGAATGCAACAAAATTGTGACAAGGATGCCTACTGCGGAAAAAAGTTTAGTGAGCTATAAAAATTTCAAAAAGCAAATGGATGTGCCTTTTGTTGTATACGCTGATTTTGAATGTATTCTGGAAACAGTAAACATTCAAAATTCTACGAACGTAAAATCAACACAAAAGCACATTCCATTTGCGTACAGCTATTATATTAAGTGTTCATTTGACTCAAGTTTAGATATATTTAGAATTTATAGCGGTGTAAATGCACCAAATCATTTTTTCAATAGTTTAGTTAAGGATAGTGTAGAAATTTACAACAATTATTTAAGTGTTGTCAAGCCAATGAATTCCTTGACACTACTTCAACAGATAAGACAAAATGAAGATAGAAATTGTCATATTTGCAATAAATTTTTATCTGTTGAAGATAGAGTAGCTGACCATTGTCATCTAACTGGCAATTATAGAGGTCCTGCTCATAATAAATGCAATTTAGAGTTTCAAATCGCCAGTTTCATACCAATATTTTTTCATAATCTTTCGGCATATGATTGTCATTTGTTTGTAAGAGAACTGTCATCAATTGAAGGTGATATTAATATAATTCCTTTAAACAAGGAATTATATATTTCAATATCAAAAAAGATATCGGTAAATGAAAAGAAAACAATTGAATTACGTTTTCTAGATTCATTAAGATTCATGCCATCTAGTTTAGACAAATTATCGAGTTATTTAACCGATGATGACTTAAATATGATAAAATCTAATTTTACAAATGACAATGAATTTAGTTTAATGAAACGTAAAGGTGTCTTTCCGTATGACTATTTGAATTCTGTGAATCGTCTCCAAGAGACTCAATTACCAGCCCGTTCAGTATTTTTCAATAAACTCACTAATGAGTCGTGTAGTGAGGATGATTATAATCATGCCGAAAAGGTATGGTCTACATTCCAATGTAAAACCTTAATGGACTATCTACTTTTATATTTAAAAGTAGATGTTCTCTTGTTATGCGATATTTTTGAAAATTTCCGCAAGATCTGTAAAAACATTTATAATTTAGACCCCTCGCAATATTATACCATCCCAGGTCTATCGTGGGATGCAATGTTAAAAACAACTAAAATTGAGTTAGAATTGCTAACTGATATTAACATGTATAATTTTGTTTTCCGGGGTATTAGGGGAGGTATTGTACAATGCAGTAAACGTCATTCCATTGCTAACAATAAATATATTAGTGATTATGATTCAACCAAGGAATCAAATTATCTAATGTATTTAGATGTGAATAATTTATATGGTCATGCAATGTCACAATATCTCCCCTATAAAAATTTTAAATGGGTTGAAGACGTTGAAAATTTTAATATTGCAAACATTGAAGAAAATTCCGATTTAGGGTATATATTGGAAGTAGACTTAGAATATCCATCCACATTACACGACTACCATAATGACTTACCGTTTTGTGTTGCAAATAAAAAAATAGAAATAATGAAACAAGTAAAATTAATTGCGGACTTAAATGACAAAACAAACTATATAATCCATTACAGAACATTACAACAATGTCTTCAACATGGATTGATTTTAAAGAAAATTCATAGAATTCTTCAATTTAATCAATCCAATTGGTTGAAGATATACATTGACTTGAACAATCACCATAGGACGTTAGCAAAAAACTCTTTCCAACAAAATTTCTTTAAATTATTAAATAACGCTGTATACGGTAAAACTATGGAAAACGTTGATAAACGTAAGGACATTAAAATAGTATGTGAATGGGAAAGCAGGGGTAAGAGATTAGGTGCTAGAGCTCTTATAGCTAGACCCAATTTCCATAGTTCGTTAAAAATTCATGACGATATGGTTGCTATTGAGTTGGGAAGAGTAAAGACTGAATATAATAAACCTATTTACATCGGATTTTCAGTTTTAGAGTTGTCAAAATGGAAAATGTATAATTTCCATTATGATTACATGAAACCGAAATATCTTGATAATATTAGTTTGAACTACATGGATACCGATTCCTTTATATATGATGTAAGAACAAATGACATGTATGATGATATTCGAAATGATATTAGCACCCATTTCGATACATCTGCATATCCGCAAGATAATGCTTTTAACATACCATTGTTAAATAAAAAAGTATTGGGTATGATGAAGGATGAGTGCAATGGCAAAGTTATAAAGGAATTCATTGGCTTAAGAGCGAAAATGTATTCGATAAAAATAGATAGGGAGGATAGGGAAATTAAAAAAATTAAGGGTGTTAAACACTCAGTAACAAATAAGTTAAATATAAGTGATTTTAGGAAATGTTTAGTTGATAAGAAATTATATTATGATTCTATGTATGTATTTAAATCAAAGATCCATCAAATTTATACACAACATATTAGTAAGTTAGTTTTAAGTTATTTAGATGATAAGCGTTATATAAGAGAAGATGGTGTTGATACGTATGCATGGGGGCATTATAAAATAAATAAACCTTCATCACCATCATCATTACAACCATCAACAAATATAAGTTTATATAAAGAATATATGGAAAATGATGATGATGATGATGATATTCTACTTAATGTAGATTTTAATTATCCCCCATCAATATCAACACCATCAAACATTTATAATGAATTGATGGAAGTTGATGATGATATCTTATTAAATGTAAATATAGATTAAATAGTTTATATGAATGTTAATATAGAATAAATAGTTTTAAGGAGTCAAATGAATATTTAATATAAATCCAAATAGTTTTTAAAACTCAACTAACGTTATTTAGATTATAAATATGTAAATTTATGTACATTAAATATTTTATAAGAATCAATCATTGATATTTAGATTGTAAGTATGTAAATGTTTATTAAATAGTGTATAAGGATCAATCATTGTTATTTAGAATATAAGATTGTTATATGAAAAAATAAAAAAAAGATAATAAATAATAAATAAATAAAATATTTATAATATAAAAATTAAAAACAACCAGATTTTTTTTTTTATTTTTATCGACTTTATTTATTGTATATATAGATAAAAGAAATAAAAATATAAAATTGTTTTTCTTATTTAAATTAGATTTTCTCTTTCAAGTAAAATAGCATTTTTCAAGGCGCAAACTCCATAGTTGTGATAACTGCAATACAGGTTTTCTGGATACTTTTCATTAAGTTTCTTTAAATTTATACATCCAAAATCCTCTATATTAAATACTTTCAACTGCAGCATTTTTTCCAACCATTTGCTTTTTTCTGTTCCTTTAACATATATTTTGCAATTTTTTAAATTATCTTTTAAGAAATTACAAACACTCTTAAACGATATTACTCCTATATTCCACTTAAGATGATGAAAATATTTGATTAACCAATATGCTTCTTTTTGCTCCTTTTGCGATAAACAATTGAAATCAAAAGGTGGTTTTATAATGAAATTGATATATTCCTTTGAATTGAAAACAATTGCGACTTCTTTTACGATAAATTTGTTTGATTTTAGTTTAAAACCTTGTAAATCAATGAAAACGTGTTTGCAATACATCTTTTTTCTTCTTCTTTTTATTTATGATTTAGGATTTATACAATTTTCCGAACTTGTCCCTTTAATGGTATATATTCAATGATTCGATCGTGAATGAGAATACAATAAGCTGATGTGTTTGCTGGAACATTAGTAGCTGTTTCAAATTCGATTTTAATATCAATAGGTCCACTAACTATAGATTCGTTTTGATAGCTTACATCTACTACTATAATTGGAGCATTATTTTTAAACTCTTGAGATGTGAGAAGAGGTTGGGAGTCTCGCATATAATAGCTTTCTTGAAATCTTAAATACATATCATATAGAATTGCATAACGTTCATTCTTAAACTTTATGTTAAGATCGTCATATGGATAAGACTCTGAATTCAAATGTACTTTTAAATTAGTCAATTCGCAGTGTAGAAATTTCTTTTCATGTTGGAATGCAATCAAAACAAAACGAGGGCGTTCTCTATTTGCCGCCAGCTTAACATTCCACACATGATTAGTTGTCATATTTAGTTGTGGATTTATATGACAATCCCAACTTCTAAATGTAATTGGTATTGAAGTACCACTGTTTATTATTTTTATAGTATTTAATTTACTAAAATCAGATAGTTGTACATGAGGAATTCTCCACGATATACTTGAAATTGTTAATTTAGCCTTTTCGGTGGAAACAGTTGAATACACAAGACCCTCATCATTTTTATTACGTAATAGAATCAATTCATGTTTTGCATTCAATAAAATTTTATTATAGTCTTCAGCGAATCCCAAAAACAATTTAAGTGGTACATAAAAATTAAAATATCCATTTACGAGAACAATATCATCAATTTTATTCCATCCAGCATTTTGCATTCCATTACTATCTATTGGTGATAGTGAAACCAAATTTTTAATAGTACTTGATATTCCTAAATGTCTCGTTTGATCAATTTCAACACCATTTACTTCGTAACGGATTTCATCAAACAGATGTGCTACAAAATTATTTTTTAATTTAAAGTTGGCTACAGAAGATACTAATTTTGTATTGCTTTCATCTTTAACAAATCCTTCTACATATATAAAACTTTCCGACGGTAAAACATACAAGTCTTGATTTTGTATTGTAATACGAATTTCATCGTTATTATTATAAGATTGTAAATATGGGCTATACGTATGGTAATCCTTTTTAATTATATTTTCATCGGATAAAGGTTTATCCAGTACATCTATTATTGAACTCATGGTTTCTTCAATTTTAAATTTAATGATTTAAGAAATTCTTTATTTGATTCTGTTAAGTTTATATATTTTAATGAACTCTTTAAATTTAATTTATTTTTCAATATTTTGTTAGAAGATGATGACTGTGATAATTGGTTTTTAGATGTTTTCTTATTGTAAATTATCATTATTTTATTAGTCTCAAATGTATTCGAATTGTAATTTCCTCTCCTCGAAAATTAAGTAAATCACCGTCTTGATCAACCACTCGCAGAGTAAGGGTGTTTATCTCTTGACAGTTGATTGGTAAATAAATGAGATTCCTAGGAATCTCATCTATTTTATAGCCAGGTGGGACATTAATGGCAAACTCATGCAAAGTATGTGCTTGGGAGTTATTCATGTATGTGTTGACAGCTATATTACTCTCAATACGTAAAAGATTAACTTTAAAAATATTAACTGGAAGATCTGAATAATATTCTTTATTAGGTAATAGAATATTTTCTTTAAATCCCAAAAGCTTGCCAATAGTATTTTCCTTATTAAAGTATATTGGATCATTAGAGTTTTTTATTCTAACTTGCATTGTATTATTATTAGCTTCAATGATAAGCTTATTTTGAGAACTATATCGATGATATTGTCCTTTAATATAATCAACTATATCCTTCAATTCATAAGATCCAACCGGAATTTGAATTACTTGTTCACCAATATGAAACATATTATTATATACATCTATATTTGGAATACTATTATATGAATGAAAATCTGTAAGTGCACATTCATATTTTCCATTCAACTCAATTGGAGGAAAATAGTTAGCTGTCAACTCTGATGAGTTAGAGCTTAACGTTAGAGTTATTGACATTTCGACTGTTGAATTATAAATAAAGTAAAAAGCATAATATTCTTTATTTAAAAACAATTTATTTACATAATTTTTTTTCTTTTCTTACATAATAATACATTAACTCTTACATACTAATTTTATTATTATATCTACTCTTACAAACTATAATATATCATTTCTATTAATCCAAGAATTATGTTGATTAGAAAATCCTAACCATTTTACATAGACCATTTCTCCTTTAGTTTTAAGAATTTTTTCAACAAGATATGTATTAGGAAATCGAGTTTTTGTAAGTTCATCATCATAGAAACCACCTTTAATTGGATTGCCTTGATAGTCTTCCAATATGTATGTCGAGGGAAAGGTAACTTTTACTGTTTTAATTTTAAAAATTTCTGTTGTCCAATTGGGAGTATAACCTTTTTCAAAAATGTGTTTATATTTACTTATGCGTACATAATCTCCAACATTAAATTTAGATTTTTTATATATTTTTAGATGATTGTAGACTGTTTTCAATAACTTCATTTCGTTTTTAGAATTTACATTAATTGGTGCCATTTTAATGGTGCGATGAACTTTTCTATTATATTTATTAATTAGATCTTTGTAAATATCAAGCCAATAATATGATCCATTAAAACTAAATTCTTTCCACATCATTCCTTTTAGAGTTCGATTAAATCGTTCTATTATTGAGGCTTTCATTATACTATATGTTGAATAGTGATTGATATTGTGGTTGTCCATGAGGGTTTTAAATTTTTTATTGAAAAATTCTTTACCATCATCAGTATGCAAGTTTTTGGGAACTCGACCTAATTTTAAAATACTTTCCATTGCTTGAAATACTTCAGTTGCTGTTTTTGTTTTAAGTGCAACACCCCATGCAAACTTTGAAAAAGTATCAATGATAGTTAATAAATAACGATATTTTTTATTATATGTAGAATAGTTCCCCATTTCAACTAAATCAGCTTGCCAGAGATCATCTATACCTTTCATTACAACTCTTCGACGTATGAAATTTTTTCGAGCTGGTTTATGAAGTTCATTTACTAATTCTCTTTTTCTTGAATGCATTATTTGGTTTACCTTCTTTACTTAAGGGAATATAGTAATCTCCTGTTCTTTATTTTTAATATCAAGCCTGTTATATAGTTTCTGATTCAAGATCTTCATTCTTCTTTCAAAATCTTTTTTAATTTTCTCTATTATTTGATAAACTTCATTAATATTCTTGTTTAATTGATCCATTATCTCCTTCTCTGTTTTTTCAATTTGAGATTGTAAAAACATTTTATTGACACCATCGTTTTCTTCCAAAGCATTCGACATATGTTTGATTCTTTTGTTTTGAACGTCAATGTTGTTATCTCTATCCATAAAGAACCCAAACAGTTTAGGTGCATTCTTCATAGAAATTATATCACTTGTATCGTTAATGTAATGTCCAAATTTATCAATAGACATTGTTTTGTGTTAATTTAATAGTTATTCAATAATGTTAGCTTCGTATAATTCTTCAATAATAGACACAATTTCGTTATTATGATTGCTGTGACCTGCAGCTTGTGATGCGAGCAGGAGTCTAAGTCGATCTATCAACTCATTTGGATCATCCCAGTATATATAGTTTGGTTTATTTGAATTGTAATCCATTAACCCACTTCCCATATAATTTTCTTTTGTTGTTGATGTATCAGATGAAGTGGGTGATTGCGGTATTGTGGTACATGAGTTCTTAGGTTTAATCAATTTTCTAATAATATTTCTGTATTTATATGCTCTTGTACCCCTTATGTTACCATCTATGGCATAACCCCTTTTATAGGCATTAGTATTAATTAATATCTTTTTATAAATATCTAACTCGGATTTATCATAGTTTTTTGGTATTTTTTGAAACATTAATGAAAATAAACCTGGAGTGAGTGCCCATATTTGATTTCCAACTTGAATCTTATCTTCATTAAATTTAATGTTACTATCACCAAATTTCCATTCATTGTTTGAATCTTTATGTATTCCATATAGTGTGTCTAATTCATGTCTTTTTTCTAGATATAACAAATCATTAAAATTTATGTTACTATTTAGATTTTCTGTTTCTGGTTGAGAATAAAAATCATCATCATCATAATCTTCAGAGTTACTTGCAGTAGTAGATAATATATTTTTTTCTCGTTTTATAATTGGAATACTTGAATCTGGTTTAAATTGTTCTTGTTGTTGTTGTTGTTTTGATTCATTTTTAATTTTATTCTTTTCAATTTTTAAATTTACTCTGGTATTTTTTGAATTATTAATAAAATTTTTCAAAGGTTCTGTTATGGGTTTAAATGTATCTTTAAGTTGTTCACGAGTATCAGCTTCACCAATTTTTATACTGCGAAATTTCTTCTTTAAGACATTTCTTGTTTTAACTAGCTCTTTTAAAACTTTTTCATTCATTTTTTTTCGATGGGTAACAAGGCGTTTTCTTGTTGTTGTTGTTGTTGTAATATCTTGAAAGGTTGATGATATACTAATAATGGTATGTAATATATTCTCGAATTTATAATGTTATAAAATAATCAAACTGCTTTCTATATCTTCCATTATTCAAATCATCATCTTTACTTATAACCAAAAATCCATATTTATCCTTCCAACATTCTCTACAAATTTCACGAAACTTTTCGTAACTCATATCGCTACCGACATGATCAGCATAAATATGTTTCATATTCATTTCATCTTGCTTAAACATAATAATCATATTAGCATTATCTCTTATTAAATGTTTAGGAATTCTTGTATATGTTTGGCATAAGTAGAATGAGTCTATATTTTTATGTCTACCCATACAAAAATATGCACGTATATTGTTTTGTTTTTCACATGCAACATCATCGAATATCATAACTGAATTGTTTTGTGCTTCATCAGGAGGTATTACGGAATCATTATCTGAAAACGTATAAAACCCCATTCCTTGAATTGGCGATATTAATTTTTTTAAATATTCATACTTTGGTTGGAAAAGTGATTTTGAGTATAAATAGATGTTTTCAAATTTCAATCCATTAGAACTTTCTAGTAAGCTAATCATAACGTTAGTCTTTCCACAATTTGAAGGACCTACAATTAGCGCACGAATTGAATTCGGTAATATAGAACTATGTCTAATCTTTGATTTTATATTCGTTGAAGAATCAGTATTGCGAACAAAAATATTTTTATGTTGTTTTATTAAACACATCTTTATAACTGAGTTAAATAATTAAATATTATGCTTTCTTATAGGATGAAATAATATAAAATGGTAATACGTTTTAAAAACAAGGTTAATTGCAATAAAACCGTCAGAGGAGGAAGAGGTTTAATTAATAAATTAATAAACTCAATTCCTTTCGAATTACATCTTCCTGGTTATCAATATTGTGGTCCTGGAACGAAATTACAAAAACGTTTAGAACGAGGTGATAAAGGAATAAATCTATTAGACGCTGCATGCAAAGAACACGATATTGCTTATTCAAAAAGTAAAGATTTAAATATTAGACATCAAGCTGATAAAATTCTTGAGAATAGAGCTTGGGAACGAGTACTTTCAAAAAATATCAGTCTTCCAGAAAAATCATTTGCATATTTGGTTACTAACGCAATGAAAGCAAAAACTAAATTCGGTATGGGTATGACTAAGCAAAGCCATAATAATAGACAATTAAAATCAAAAAAAGTTAATGGAAGACAACTATTCAATTCAACGATAAAAGCAACAACAAAAATTTTGAAAAAAGCAAAACCAACAGATCTTAATAGTGCTATTAAGATTGCACGCAAAACCATTAAGAAATCCTTAAAGGGAAAAAAATCTGAAATTGTAATACCACGTATAATACGTGTTCCAAAAATTGGAGGTGTTTTACCATTAATACCAATATTAACTGCATTAGGTGTAATTGGAACCCTATCTAGTGGAGGTGCTAACATAGCAAAAGCAGTTAATGCAGCAAAGAATGCTAAACTTCAACTTGATGAAGCGACTAGACACAATAAGAATATGGAAGCCATAGCAATGGGTAAAGGACTTTATCTTAAACCATATAAGAAAGGATATGGAATAACTTATGAAGAAAAGGCAAAAAACTTCTAAAAAAGCTACCCAAAAGACCATTGACTGACATTGATATACGAAAATTCTCAAAAAATATACCACACTTTAGAGGAATTTTCATGCTAGACTCAATACCAAAACATCCCAGAAATATTGAATGTGGAGTGATTAATTTGGATTCTACAATCGGCAATGGTACACATTGGGTAGCTTACTATAAAAATAATCAACAAATAGAATACTATGATAGTTTTGGAAATTTACAACCACCAGTGGAGCTAGTTGATTACCTAGGAGGAAATATAAAATATAACTATAATCAACATCAAAACTATGATTCATTTAATTGTGGACATTTATGTCTTGAATTTTTGTATAAAATAACTGAAAAAGAAATTAACAAATAAAACAATTGAAACTATTATAAAAAGAAAAACAATATTTTTTATTTAATTATTTTTAGCTTTAACTTAATTATTATTACAATATTGATATACATATTTAAATTTCATTAAAATAAAATTTAATAATTGTTAAAGTTTGCGTATATGGGGTATCTAGAATTGGATATAAAGATGTCACCCTCTTCTAATGCTTTCAATCGTAAGTTTTTCTCTCCTTCCTTTGATATAAGATATGCTCCAGAAGATAAGTTCTTAACATCTTCGTCACTTAGCGTATTATAGCGATATGGTAAAAATAATACATTATCCTCCAGCTCAATTTTAATTGTGTTACCATATTTTGTTGTTACTCTGCTTGCATTTATAATTACATATTTAGCTGACATTATAAGATCCTTAATATGTAATAAGGATTTGTTATATCCAAGAGAATTAAATTTATTTATTAAATTTTTAGAGGAGTCCATTTTTCTATAACTGTTCACTTTAGTTTCTTTTCTTCAACTAAAACATTAAATCGATTTCTATGAATTTATATGAGTTAAACTAAACCGATCTTAGTATATTTAATTAATTTTTATATAATAATGTGAAAGAAAGAGATAAAGATATATAGATCTTTTCAGATTAAAAATTTTAAATTTTTTCTTTTGTTTTCTTTATTTACTAATTTCAACAAATAAAATATATTCTAATACAAATAAAATTATAAATAAGATGAATAATATTAAATGATAAATAAAAAAGTATTTTGTTATATTTTTTATGGATGATGATGATAAAAAATCAGCGTTTTGTGATTTCGTTTTTGAGCATTCAACAAATGAAATTGGGATTTCAATAACTTGATCTCCATAATATGTTATATTTTTACATCTATAGATATCATCGTTGTTCCCTTCTATATAATTATATTCTGGAATGTTATAGAAATGATCGTCTCGTATTTCCCCTTCTACACCTCTTAGACCACAGGTATCATAGCTGGGTGGTGGTAGTATTTGATCTAATACATTCGAATTAATTGGTACATTATTGGTACAACGTCTTCTCAGTAAAGCACAATTTGGTGACCAACGCAAATGTTCTGTTAAAGGTTGATCAGTAGGCCCCCAATTCCAAATTTCAACTTCGCAAAAATAACATTTTGTTTTATCGTAATCTCCGCTATAAAACAAACCAGTCATTGCTAATTCCCTTTTATCTAACCATTTTAATGGCCAACATATAAAAGTTTTTAAACGTTCATCTTCTCTATGAAGATCATCGTTCATGCTATAGCGCGGTGTGAATGGAGATTGTTTTAAATGATGATGAGAATCTTTATTACTACATTCGGATTTTAATTCTTTAACCATTTTAATTTTAATTTAAAAATTTTAATATATTAAAATATTAAACACAATTATTAAAAAATAGTATTTTAACTTTATGAAATATTGCAATATACTAATTGTTAAAATAAAATGTATGCGGTATTTATATCTCTTTATTATTATAGATAAAAATTTTACTTTTAAACATGTTCAATCATGTTTGGTTTTGATATTGCTAGGTTAGTCTTATTAATGTATTTGTGATATTAAATAATTATAAACATGCTTAAGCATGTTCAATCAACAGTTTGAATTTCACAATTAATCATATTTTAGGTACAGTCCCGTCATATTTCATTAGTTAAAAAAATTTATAAATAAGGGGCGGGGCTTATTTAAGTAAAATTAAAGAATTTCAGAGAACCAAACATTCTTAGTTTTTGTTTTCTGTTTGTAAGACTTGTTACAGCTGCGTCAGCTCTATTCAAGTTTATTCTAAGTTGTTGTTGTTGTTGTTGTTGTTGTTGTTATAAATAAGGAGGAGTAGAGTATGATAAGGACAAATATTAACCAAGAAGTTACTTTCTACTTTTTGTAATATAATTCTGAGTATTTATACATATCTAACTGATTAATTATGTAAGCATAGGTAATGTGCAGCTGGTTGCTGTTGATACAAAAAAAGTGGATGGAATCCTACTTTTCACATGAATAATCGTTATCAATCATACACATACACACACACACAACCGATCAATAGTTACTTGCCCATTAGTCCGTTGTAGTGAAACAGACCAGAGTCTCTGGTGATAATCAAATATTCAACCCTTATACTAATAGACCAGCTCACTATCCCACAAACCTACCGAGTCATTCAAAGCAAAAAGTCACTAGGAAACCTATGCAACAAAGTCATTAACTATTCTAAACACACACACAATAACTGAAAAAACTAAAAATAATTATTTCACAATCAGTTTTATCTTTAAAGCGTAGTACTCTGTTCAAATTTGTGAAATATGTTGAGCAACATTGATTATTCCACACGAAAATTTTGACATTTCTCAATGTTACCAATCTTGCGAGTGTGTACAATTTGACGTTTTTATTCTTTCAAAGTATGCTACATTGTTTCATGTATGTAAACAAACGCCACATGTATTTTACTAAAATTATTTTTTTTAATAAAAAATTTAATAAAAAAAAAATGTAAATAAGGATAAAAAACTGTTACCGGTTGTGTTATTTTAATTTTTTATTTCTTATTTAATATTAAGTTCATACTTTTTAGCTTTTGCTTAAAATTCCACGTGAAATAAAGGCAGGTTACATTATTTCGCAGTTGTAAAAAAATGTTGCCAGAAACATTTCGGAACTTTTTCACAAAATAAACAGAGTACAACTCTATCAACATTATTTCATAGATATTCCGCACAAGTTTTTTTCATATGCATTTTGACAGCATTTCACGTGAAATGTTGAACAGAGTACCAGGCTTAATACGAAAACGCACAAGTAAAATTATCATTCCTAACAAAATTTTTAAAATCTTCAAGACGGAGACGTCCACGAAGAAATTTCACACCAACAACTTGTAAATCATCAATATGAATACGCACAAGCAAAAAAAAAGTCATAAACAAATATTCAAGACACGTACAAGTAAAATTTAACACCTGCCACTATAAACAAAAAAAAAAATTTTCCCACAAATTCTTATGCACAAGTAAAATTTTCATCCCTCACAAAATTTACTGGCTCCCAACTTTGTATGGAAAATCATATTTAGAACCCCTCTAGTATAAAAGGACTGGCTCCCAACTTTGTATGGAAAATCATATTTAGAACCGCTCTAGTATAAAAGGACTGGCTCCCAACTTTTTATGGAAAATCATATTTAGAACCCCTCTAGTATAAAAGGACTGGCTCCCAACTTTGTATGGAAAATCATATTTAGAACCGCTCTAAACACACTACTAACATACATCAACCTAGTCCACATCATTTCTGGGGTTTTTGGAAAACCCATTTCAACATACACACGGACAGACGGACAACCGGATTTGAACTTCGCTTTTCATAAGGACCCAGAATATATATACATTATAGGGTGTAGGATCAATATTGTGGAACATACAAACGGAATGACAAAGTTATATATATATATACCTTCGGTGAAGGGTATAAAAACAGAAAAATAGCTATGTCACAAGCTCTAATGTTTACCTTTTTACTTTAATATGTACAAATAAAATGTCGACGAAAGTGGACAAAAAAAACATAATAAACAAATGTATTCAGGTTTTCAAGATACTGTATCTGCAAAATTTCAAAATTTGTTTTTGTTTTAAATGTAAGTTAAGCGAGTCACTTTTGTGTTCGCGTTCTACAAACAGGCAGAAAGTCTTGACGGAATGAATACGAATAAAACAGAGGAAAGGAGGCAACATGTAATTTGAAATTTAGGTGATAATAACAGCAAATATCGAACCACCAGTACTTTAGGTTAAAGATTGATGTTTGACTGTTGGCTAACGGGCACCGCAGTGGTGCAGTGGGTAGAACTCAAAGATCTTCTAAGGATAGAATGTGGTGATTCTTAAAACATGTAAAGATCAACCCGGGTCCAAATCCCCGCTCAGCCAAGAAAAATGATCAATAAATTTTAATAAAAAATTCAAAGTTGTCAAATTCCTTCTCTCAGTGAAAATAATTTTTTGAGAATTAAATTTGATGAACTTAAGCCTAATTAAACAATATCAAAAAAAAAAAAAGTTAATCGAAATGTTTGTTAATTTATCTAGTAATTTTGCTGGCGAATTTTTCTTTATCATAATTTTATCTAATCTTACTAAGTTGCCAATTTTTTTTTTTTTTTTGTTAATTTTTTCGGTGAATTATTTAAAGACGATGAAAAAAATATAATCTATTTTACTTTTAAAAATTTTAGTCAAATACTACGTATTTTGTTTACAAATTAGACATAATTTAGTTCCAAACTTAGTATCTATTAAAAGCAGGGACCGCAAATAGTTACTGTTTTTAAAATGTTAACTTAAAAATGCTACATGCATAAAAAGTATACCGACATTGGTTTTTTATTTAAGTTCAATTGTTTGCATAAAAATATTTTGTTCTAAATTTTGTTATTTCAAAAAAATATAAAACGTCATACAATACAGAACTATTTGCAGCAGAAATAAAACTAGTTTTTTTATTTCTAATCAAAAAATAATTCTAATTAAATCTCAAAATAACATTTTTTTAACTTCTTAGCAAAAAAGAAAATTCAAAAAAATCTTTAAAAAGTAATTTTTTCAAATTAAACTTTTAATCTCTACAGTCCCTGGATAAAAGAAAAGTGTATTTTAAATTATAAAATTTCCCAGTAGGAATATGTTCTCTTTTTATTGTTTGTTCCTAAAAAAAATATTACAACCATTAACAATTTAATAAATTATGTTTATCAGTTAAACAATAAAGATAAAAACAAACAGACAAAGATTATTTTTTTGCAATGTAAAATTGATTCTTATAAAACACCTGTGCTGTTTTTCATAACAAAGAATTTTTTATTGCAAATAAATTTGATAATTGAAAATATCCATCATTGGTACAAGTTTCTAAACATTTAAGAACCGAAACAAAAGTTTGTAATTAAATAAACCAAAATAAAACTTAACTTATGGGTCGGTTACGGATGGCAACTTCAAAGAGAACAGAGAATTTTCGCTTATTCTTCCATAATTAGGGAATTGTTAAGAGATTCGAAAATCGATTTTTCGATCGACTTTTTTTATTCCGTTGTTGGTAATCGATTAATCGCACCATATAATCGATTTTAAAATTGTTTACACTTGTAAAACTGCTCTGAGTGGAGAAACAGCTCGCGCTTTTTGTCATTATTTCTTAAGGACAAACAGGTCGTTTTTGTTTGTCTGCTTTTGTTGCGTTTTGCGGTGTCACCCCCATTAGTTAGTGTTTCGGTGTCGTATAACTGTACCAAATTACAGTGTTTGCGGTTTCTACATTAACTATATGCAATCGTTTTTAACCTCAAGGTTTTAATGTGTTGTCTGGTGTAGAACCAAAGAAAAAAACTCAATGTGACTGGTAGAGAACCATATATAACTCAGACGTTTTACTGGTGGAGTACCAAGGAAATAACTCAGACGTTTACTGGTGGAGACCAAAATACTCTGGAGCGGATTCTGGAAGCTATCGCCTTCCTATACGAAGGTCTAGGTTGAACGAGGTTTTGCGGTTAAAGCTCCAAAAATTTTGTGATACCCTGGCATTATAACTCAAATAGTTCGCCAAAAACATTTAGATTTAAGCAAAATCAAAAAAAATTGTTTAAAATAAATTTGATTTGAGAATTTTGTAAAAGAAGCATTCAATAATAATGGAATGATTGCAACATTCTTTGCTCAGTTACTTTTAATTTAGCCTTAGATATGGTATCGCATAGAACGATATCGCAAAAATGCACAAATAATACTGTGTCGCAAAAATGCACAAATAATACTGTCTGTGTCTTTCCACTCTTCTAGTGGATTTAAATTGCGATCACAAAATGGTCTGTTTAAATACCAGGATGGGGGTTTCACTGCATTTTAAACCGCACCTCAAAAGAAGTTTCCCCGTAAACCCTCTAATATAAAGTATTTTTTGCCGTAGTCTTTTTACATTTTTCGTTATCTTAGGCATTTACTGTCCGATCTTAAATTATGATATATCAATGTTTTTCTCGAGAAGACCCCCTTAGGGGCCATTGGCCTCAAGTATCTCGTTCTAGTATTTATCCAGCAGATCTCTGTTCAAACCACCCTAATGTCAGTAAACTAAAGCTCGCAAGAAAAAATTTAACTTTTGCTAAGGGAGTAATTCGATAATTCCAGCAAAAACATTTTTAAATTAAATTATACAAAAATGTATACCGTTATTTCGAAAACAGAGCAGGTTGCACAAGATTTATGCGCGTAACTCAGAAAAAAACGATTCAATGTATTGAAAAAATGGACAAATGATAGAAAATAAATTTTTTATCATTTCTCCCATTATTTTCTTAACACCAAAGTGAAAAATATGATGATTCGCTCATTCATTTCTTGTAGGGATACAAACTATTCCAAAAATTTCTTCTCATATACTGTGGTGTGACCAACTATACTTTTTTACTTGTTTTTCTTCTCGTTTGCTAAAGTTATTTTTTTTTATCGTATAACAGGAAATGGCTTTAAGTGAAAAATCCCCTGCATATGAAGGCTGGAAAGTATCACCATTACCTTTAAATTTTGATGTTTACCTTTTTAACTGGACAAATCCAACAGATTTTTATATTGGCTCAACAAAGAAACCACATTTTGAACAGTTGGGACCATACAGATTTCGTGAGGCTCCCGATAAAGTCGATATACAATGGCATACAAATTTTACAGTATCATTTCGTAAGAAATCGGTTTTTTATTTTGATCAAGACGGCAGCAACGGTACTATGAATGATAAAATAACAACTGTTGATACCGTGGCACATGTAAGTTTTTTAATAATTTAGTTTTGCTATAAAAAGATTCAATTGTGCTTTTACAGTCTGCCGCTTTAAGACTAAAAGACAAATCGAATTTCGAGAAGTTCTTCCTTAACCGTGGCCTGAGTGCATATAAAAAAACATTTTTCATAACAAAATCAGCCAAGGAATGGTTATTTGCCGGCTATCAAGATCCTTTAGTAACTATTGGTGGCTTTGTCTCAAAATTTACAAGTGCTGTCGAAGTGCCTTTCGATCGTATTGGATGGTTGTACACTGTAAATTAAATCCGCTTTTTATAAATCGAAATCAAATTAACTAAAATGTGTGTAAATTTTTGTATTTATAGCGCAACAATAGTGCTTATTATGAGGGCCATTTTAATATGTTCACCGGTGCTGATGATATTCGAAAAATGGGCCAAATTAATGAATGGAATTACAAGACTTATAATGGTGCCTTTGAAGGTGAATGTGGTCGTGTTAAAGGTTCTATGGGTGAATTCTTTCCACAAAATTTAACACCTCAAGATTCCGTTTTTCTATATGTACCCAATATATGCCGTGCTGTTCCTTTAGATTATACCGAAACTGTTGCTATTCATGGTGTAACCGCATACAAATTTAGTGGCACCGAAAGATTAGTGAATAATAGTAAGTTATTAAAAATTGGTTTTTATTTTGAAAATAAATTTAAAAATAAACATTTTTTTCATTTTTCGAATTTATTCTATGAGTTAAATTTCAGTTATGTATTTTGTAAAGCTTTTTGTAATAGTTATATTCCTTTAATTTTTCAGAAATGACTTTATACACTACCAGACTATTATATTGTATTTTCTTTTTACATTTTACCTTAGCCTTCCTTTGGAAAGCAATGAGGTATATTGAATGTTCAGAAAAATTTACAATTATTAGACACCAGCAGAATGCTGGTGTCTAATAATTGCTAAGGTAAAATGTAAAAAGAAAATACAATATAATAGTCTGGTAGTGTATAAAGTCATTTCTGAAAAATTAAAGGAATATAACTATTACAAAAAGCTTTACAAAATACATAACTGAAATTTAACTCATAGAATAAATTCGAAAAATGAAAAAAATGTTTATAATAATATAAAGTAACCTTCACAAGGAAATAATTCCCAATTTCTAATTGATAAATTTAAAAATTTATTTTTTCATGAAAGGTACTTTATCTCCCGAAAACAAATGCTTTTGCATTAATGGCAAATGTGAAGCATCTGGCATTTTCAATATATCACCTTGTAAATTCAATTCTTCAATTTACATGTCTTTTCCACACTTTTACAAGGCTGATCCCGTTTATTTAGAGGCTGTCGAAGGATTAAAGCCTGAGAAGGAAAAACATGAGTTCTTCATGACTCTGGAACCTAATGCTGGCGTTCCAATGGATGTGGGCGGTGGGTTTCAGGCAAATTATCTACTGGAATCAGTAAATGGCATAAAGTAAGTGAATGAAACCCAACTAAAAGGAACTTTACTTAATATTTTTTTCCATTTATTTCAGTGGTTTTAGTAATTTACCCCGCACTTTTATACCCCTAATGTGGGCTGAAGAACGGGTGCGTGTTACACCAGAAATTGCCTCAGAGATTGCTTTAGTACCACTAATAGTATTAGTGGGCCAAGTAATCACTGGTGTTCTTTTGGCCATGGGTGTCATAATGATTTGCTGGTATCCCACAAAATATGTAACGCATTTATGGAACGATCCGAAAGGGAAAAGTGTTTTGCTTAGACCATTATCGACCACAGCTTCAGTAAGGGTTCCAAAATCGCCTCTCCACCGACCCCGAGAACAGCTTAATCTATTGGAACGTAAAGGTGTTAACCTGTTGCGCACCAATGATTCATTGAATGAAGGTTTATTGTATAGTAATTCAGTAAATCCAACGTCTAATTCAAATGTGATAAGTAGTTGATAAATTATCCCGTTTAACTTATTCCATAAGCATGCAAATGTTCTGTTTAACTTATCTAATTAAAACCAGGGCACAGAAAAAAATATTAAAGGTATTCACGTCAAAGGTTGCACCCTTGCGAAAAAGCAAAAGTGCAAAAACATAACAACAACAACAAAAACATTGACAATTATTTCGCACAACGATGCGAAACGATTGTCAGAGTCTAAGTACGTGCAAGATTATCAGAGTCAAGGCGAATTCAACTACAGGTGTTTTCGGAACTACAACAAACCAAAAACAACCGAAACTACAAAGAGTTTTTTGCATTGCATTGTTAAGGCCCAAATACATTGATCAAAATACTTATCAAGCATTGTGGTAGTTTTAGTGGAAATGTGTTTGTATGTGTCAAACCGACGATGCTGGATGGAAAATCAAATAATTTAGATATGACGGCGAATATTACGTCAAGCACACGTACACGATGAATTCGCCAGCTGGACAAGCATTTGACAAGTGTATTTAGGCCTTTAGTACTTATAGCTCGAAATGTCAACCATTCTTAACACTAACAAATCAAAACAAATAAGCTCAAACTGTCAAAATTAGATGCCATTTCGACACCACCTGTAGTTAATTCGCCTTGCTCATAAAATCAACTCTACACTAAACAAAAACGCAGGAATACCATTTTGACGTATTTTTTTTATTGAATTGAAAAATATAATTAATTGTAGTATTTAAAGATGAAATTTGTAAAAATAAAACAATTAAAAAAAGAAAAAGCGTAAAAACATGGAAGAAGCAGAAATAACAAAAATAGTAGTATACTTATCTAAAAAAATTTTAGGTACATAAGTTATTAATTCAACTTGTAAATTATTAAAATTAATCATTTTGAGTATTTTTCAAGAAACTTACGAAAGTGCATGCATCTTGGAAATTTGAAAACGATAATATCGTTTTCAGTATCTTTAAAAATTGATTTCTAATACATTTTCCTCCGTTTTCATTTATATGAGTAGGTGAGTTGCAAATCTCGTTCGTTACAAAATTAAAAATACGAAATGAAAATTTACTCTAACTGTTCTTGTGGCGATTTTTGAGAAGAAGTATACTTATTGTGTCAATCCATGTCCTCATCCATGTTTTTCCAAGGACATGCATTAATACAATCCGCATATTTCTTCTCAGAAAGCACCAAAAGAACTGTGAGAATCATTTTTCATTTCAAACTTTTTATTTTGTAACGAACGAGTTTTGAAACTCACCTACTCATATATTCTGTTAAATTCTTTATTAAATATATTAATTGAAATGTATTTTGAACAAATAATAAAGACTTTACTTCAGAAATGGATTTAAAAATCGGTCGAAATTCATCACACCTGCTAAAAACTATCATTTTGAAAACGATCTTGTTTCATCACATACCTGAGAAAATAATAGCTATTTTTAGAAATTACCTGTCTGTTTTTAGATTTCAAAATTTCTTTTTGTTTTAAATATAAGTTAAACGAACGAGTTTTGCGCTCGTGTGCTTAAAACAGGCAATAAAAGTTGTTTTGATTTTTTTTTAATTACATACAAATTATTTCAGATTAAATGAATTTGAATAGAAAATTAGTTTAATAAACATTTAGTTATCATATATTTAAGTTTATTCATAGACTCTGGATATAAATTCGAGCATTAATGGGTAAATACGAGCTTTAGTGAAAGCAAATTCCTGTTTTGGCAGTTACTTGTTACATTTTCCTAAATTTTAAATTAACAATAAAATAAAACTCGAAAAATAACTTTTATTTTTTAAGCAAAAATTGGGCACCAAACAAAAAAATTTTATTTTCTAAGCAATAAAAGTGAAACCCAAAAACTAATCATTAAAAAATAATTTTCAAAGAAAACTAATTGAAGTATGTTGGTGTACTTCTTGTACATGCAACTTTTTTCTTTTTTTTCTTATAGTTAAAATTTAAAAAACAAACATTATATATTTTTGATCCCTGATCTACACTGAATTGTTTGCGTTTGGTTAAATGACTGTTTACAAACAACACCAAAAATCTAGGTACAAATCAAGTTTTTAAAAATTACGACACAATTAAACGAATTCATTAAACATGAACAACATGCATTAACAGAAAGGTCATCTTTAATTGCTTTTTTATTTTTAATCTTACATATATTTTCCTTAATTTTTATTAAGCAGTTATTTAGTCGTATAAATATATATATTTTTTTTTGTCTAATCCCCCGTTTCCACATGCAAGTGCAAGTTCGAAAAGTTCAGTACACTCACAATTTTTTACTAACATTCACACAATTTTTGTACTTTCAGACAATCGGCTGTTTCCTCGATTTTTCGTTGATAATACGTATACACTAAATGCATGTAATTACTTGCATGTGGAAATATAGCAACATTATCTACCTTATACTTAAGTGTGCACGTGTAAATTAAGTAGTGGTTAAACTAGCATCACGTTAAACTTTTGATTTGTGTTCGTTCTACTATAAAAGGCTGGTATTTTTGTATGGAATTTAATTAACGCAAAATAAAAAGAATATATTAAGACAAAACCACTCACTACTAACGTAATTGCAATAACATTGCTGAACTTTATACCTATGTAAGTCCTAAGTACTGTTGTTAAACTAGCATCAGGTTAAAATTTTAATTTGTGTTCGTTCTATTATAAAAGGCTGGTATTTTTGTATGGAATTCAATTAACGCAAAATAAAAAGAATATATAAAGACAAAACCACTCACTACTAACGTAATTGCAATAACATTGTTGAACTTTATACCTAAGTCTAGAGCAAAAAACTAATTATTTTTTATATCCACTTTTGCATTTTTAATACTACCTATTTTAATACATAAGTACATATTTTTTACTTTTATTACAAGTTTTGAATTATTCCCTTTCATTAGGAGTGTCAATTATACAAAATTTTACAAAATATTATGTTACAATTTTTTTTTGTTTAACAAAAATCTTAAATTTATTAAGTGGTAATAGTATTAAGTTTATAAGAAAATTTCAAATTTTCATAAACGTACGTGATAACTTTAAAAAGCTTTCATTATATCTTAAATATAAACAAACTAATATTAATTATTTTATAACTATGTATGTATGTAATAATAAATATTTTAAGCATTTTAGGTAATTTATTAAAAATGTATTGTACTAATTGAAGTAAATCAATAAAAAACATTGAAAGATTGACGGCCAGTTTCACCAAGTTTAGATTTTTTTTAACAATTACAACAGTTAATAGCCTTTTCACACTTGCAAACGTCTTACAACATTTATAACCTTTTTATACTGAACAACATCTTACATCTACCATCAATTTGCCACAATTTGCGAAGAAGTTAACATATTTCCATAAGAAATACATACGGCTAAAAATCAACATCTTTAAAATTTGTTCCTAGCTCATTTTATTCCATTCTACATTTTTCGATTATTTAAGTATCATCACTAGCAAGGCGAATTTAAATACTAAAATTCCCAAAATAATTTCCTAGATATGGTGGAAATCTCATTAATTTGTTTTTTGTTGAATTAATGACCAATTTATTCAATCTTGCGTATTCAAAAAACCAAAGGGATCCCGCCCTTTCCATATAAGTACATATGCTTTTACCACCGCTGTATTTTTAAAGGGATAAAACAAAGAAATATCATCCGCATATATAAATATGTTTCTAGTAAGCTTAATATTCATTATCTCATTTATTTTGATTGTAAATAATAGAGTCCCCAACATACCACCCTGAGGAACACCATGTTCCACATTTCCCAAATCACTCTTACAATTATTAATCTGCACAAATTGTCTTCTAATTTTCAAGTAGTTACTAGTAATTTGACTTTTAACATCCCGTCCCAAATTAGAATTCAAAAATCTCCAACATTTTCTTGGATTGTGTTGGTTATTTAATATGTTTGTATGAATAAAGTTATTTATTGATTTACGATACGCCATCCTAATAATTCTGCTGATTCTATTGAATACCTAAATTGTTAGGATTTCTTCTTCTTTCCTGTAGAATATTTTTCTTTAATAATACCAACTGCTCTAAATTCTCCTTTACCCATGGAGCTATTTCATATTTATGCGGAGGAACGCATGGAAGATATTGAAAATGTGAAACACGCGTTCACACTTGAAACATCTATGTTACAGCCGTAGGGACCAGTGAGGTTTCCGACTAGCCACGGTGAACAAATCCCAGAAGGTTCCAACCCTGCTCACTGGGTACGCTGCACATAAAGAAAATCATCAGGTACTATCTAACCTATTCACTACACAAACACACATGCACCCTACAAATGATACTTTATTCCTTTTTTTTCAGGAAGCGGTTGTCATGCCCCCAGTTTGCCCACCCTGCCATGTCACAAGAAGATCCACCACACATTCATTTGTGACCCATTAAACCACCCGACTTCTCCAACTTACCTTACCTTCATGCCATTACCCTTTAAATTTAAGCCAAACAATTCATTCTGAATTCCTAGTTAAGTTTCACATATTACATATTTTATTATAAAAAAACAAATTTAATTTTCTTAATACAATTTTCTATATACCCTATACTAACATGTTCAGTTTCACAAACAAAAAAAAACAAAATTTAAATAAAATTAAACCTATTTGACAATTTTAAATACTTATATTTATATTCTTTACGTACAGCAAAAGATTCATAAACTAATTATGTAAACAACCAAAACTTTTATCTTCACCTACAAATAAAATTCTTCCTTTCTAGTTAAACCTTTTCTTTTTTTTTCTGACAACTTTCTAATGAATTATATACCTAACCTGAAGGAGCTCCCTAAGGCTAACACTTTGTCCTTAAAAACTCTCAGGACCAATAACCAAAATATAAAAGAAACTAAACAAAAAGATTTAACTTTTCAATTGAACAATTTTACTTCCGGCGTAATTATAAATAAAAAAAATCTTTAAAGCAAACAAAAAAAAATCACATATTTTTAGGCGGTACTAAATTTTAATTAATATTAAACAAAACCGTTCACTGTACTGTATAAAATTATAGCACTAAACGTAAACAATTGATAATAAAAGAATTTAAAACTAATAAAAACTATACCCTACACTATCAATATTAAACTTCACTAAATTTTCATTTAATATATCAAATTTTATATTATTTTCTTCTTTTTGGTATTTTTTTAATGAATATTAATTCTTTTTATTTTTCTAACAATTTCAATAACATTAATTTTTTTATATTTTTTAACTTGCTAGTTTTTTTTTTACTTTTAAAATTATTCCAAATTTTACTGAGGATTTACGCTTTTTAGAATGGATTAAAATTAAATTTCTTTTTCCCCTTTTCTTTATTGGTAAACTTTAGGTAATAACACCATCATTCTTCAGAAGACTTTTAATACAACTTTAAAATATTTGTTACCTGGCTGTTGAGCAGTATTTACCCTTCGGGATCACACACTTTAACTTCAGGGAAAATTATCAACTTTCCTGCCTCTATCTGCACAGTAAATTTATTGTTTTATCTCCCCAGCCAGCTAAATAAACAAAACCATTTTCTTTATTTTAATTCTTTACACATTTCACCAATTTATCCTTACGTTTTATTTTGACTTCTCAAATATTAAATTTTCACTTTAACTCTAATATATCTCCTCCCAGGATGAATTTCTCAAGGACTTGAACAAAATTTGAAATTTGTCCTTACACGCAAATAGGAAATACTTTGTTTGAAACCAACTGATTTAAACTTGTTAAAAAAACAAAACTTTATTTAAAAACGCACTTCACCAAAAAACCCTGTAGGTGTGACCACTTTGACTGACTTTTTATGTTTGATCATCAATGCAATTTTCCTTTAAATTTTTTCCCTTCAGATTTTCCAAAACTTCCAAAGTTTTCCATCGCATCGCCATATTTTTCTTTAATTTTCATTTTTCACCGAATTTTCTAGACTTTTATAGTTGCCGCCAAATGTCCATCTTTTTTATTTAAATATACATATTAATTTTCTATATAATCTCTTATCTAGATTTTCATCCTGATTACTTTTTCCTAACATTTTCCTTTCAATATGTCTATCTTGCTGACCTCCATCCATACATTCCCTGGTTAAATATCTAAGCTATAGGTTTTTCCTCTACCAGGCTCTCATGCGTAAACTGAAAGTATAATTTGCCCATTCATAAATTTTTAAATTCAAAATTAACACTTTTTCTCACAGCGTTTCCCTTCAACTTGAATGAAAATGCCATCCCTGTTTTTAAATATATGAGCATTGCCATACTCCCCTTACGTCTACTACTATGATTTGACTACGCTGTAAAATGTGTAAATGAACAAATCAAAACAAAACAGACAATTAAAATTAAAAAATCAGAAATCAGAAATCCATGACGTGCAAAAGAAAAAATATATAATTAAAACAAAAATAATACAACATATATTTGCAAATAAAAATAATTCCAAAAAATAAGTGACATACAACTATACTACATTTGTTCAAACCAAAAAAAAAAACCCCTAAGTAAAACAACAAAAAAAAAACATCTCAACCCTCTACAGACGGTGTTTGTGTACAAATCAGCAAAACAAAATTCAAGCTACCACCAACCACAACTAACCAAAAACCTGACAAACAAAAACGTAAACAACCAAAGAAAAAAATCTCACAAATAAGCCAACGACGAAGAATCATTTCGCCACAAAAACACCACCCGCAACAAAACTCCAAATCATGCCAGTGTTCGCAGCAGGAATTGGTGTGCGGATAATATTGAGGAACGTCTAAAAACGTGGGGAACTCCCATGACCCTGAAAAACGAGTCTCATCTCTACCAACATCCGGCCGGGCTTTTACCTACAGTAAAACAGGTATGTACGTATGTAAATGTTATTAATAAAGTCAGTCTTCAATTTTAATCTACCCAATCGTGCAACATCCTCCCGTGTGATGATTTGTCCTACAATGCATCAAATGAGTAACATCATCCATCCCTTGAAACATTTACCATCTGCTGAATCTTTCATAGATATGAAAAACCATAGTGGCAACCCATCAAACCATTTGATCCATAAAAATTTCTTTTAATTGGCTTATTTACCAATTGGGCACACGTAGTGCAAACATATTTCAAACGAAAGCCCACAAAACCATTTTGAGGCAAATTTTTCCTTGTAAGTATTATTTATTATATTTGTCATATTAATATTAATTCATTTTTTTATACACGTCATTTTTACTTTTTCCTTCCTAGTCATAAATGATTAACCGGATCTCATGTTTACCCGAGTAATGCCTCTACTATTTTCCCATCCATGGATTGTAGCTGTTCCAAGATTATGGATCCATCTCACCAACTCTTTAAGCTAAAACCAAAGAGCTTTGAAATTCACCGTTACAGTACCTTCGGACATATCTAAATTAAAAATTACGATAAATTTTACGGGAAGTACTTTTGTGATTTATATGTAAATAAGAGTTTACTTTGTGTTTCCTTTTATTTCCTTTTTTACAGATATTATGCATGATCATCATCATTATTACCTGCAATTCATTACATGATTGCATACATTATAAAAACAATATAAATGTATAAAAAAAACGGACAACACAGCAAACACTCATATCACAGATGCATCACCGGTTTTTGTAAATCTAATATTGCACTATAGAATGGGTATGTAAATCTAACTTTATTTCGTCAAGTCTATATCAGGTACTAAAAATAGTTCATCACAGATATTAAAGTAAAAATATGTTAAATCTAAAAAAAAAAAGTGGGACAACACAACAAACATATTATAGTATAATTACAAAAATATAATCAAATATAAAATATAATAAAATATATAATATAATCAACTATAAATTATAATTAAATACATAATTGTCTGCCTATGTCCTACTATTGCACTTGTAAAGTTGATTTATTATGTAATATGTTATCTAACAAATTATACCTTAATATCTTTTACATGATATATTCCTATTTTTTTACCATCTAAAGACTCAAGTTCGTACATATTGTTACCTACTGGTCGAACCACTCTACATTTTAAGAACTTTCGGCAAAATTTTGCATTTATGTTCTTTGCAAAGCAGCTTTGCACCATATTCCTTCGGTATACCTCTTGACCTGGAATAAATTTAACTATTCGGGCTCTTTTATTATACCTTGCGGCACTTCTTTCATAAGCTTTTGTCATATTTTCTTTGATCTGTTCCCTTATAAGTTCTAGGTTTTCATTTGGTTTTAAGAGAATTTGATGATCAGAGATTGTTTGCAATTTTCGAGCCAGTTTATAATCAGCTCCGCTCGAATACATATGGTATCCAAATAGTGCATAGAATGGGGTGAAACCTATGGCACTATGAAAAGAATTTCTTAACGCGCAATCTATCTCTGATAAATAAAGATCCCAGTCTCTTTGGTCTTCTTTCAAATATGCTCTAATGGCTGATAAAATACTTTGATTAACCCTTTCCGATGCATTGCTACTAGGTTGATATACTGGAGTTTTGATATGATGGATTTTGTATGAATTTATTAAATTTTGAAATGCTTTGGAAATAAATTGTACACCATTATCTGTGTGAATTACCTCAGGAACACCAAATTTATGAAATACTTCCTGTATTAGAAATTCAACAACATTTCCGGCTGTAGCTTCTTTCATGGCTTTTATAAAAGTGTATTTAGTAAAGTGATCTAAAACAATGAAGACATAACAATTGCCACTTTTTGACCTTGGATATTTACCCAAAAAATCAAGATACAACTTTTGAAAGGGTCTATCGGTTATAAATTGTTTTCCCATTTCCGGGCGAAGATTTTGATTACATGATTTTATTTCTTTGCAGGTTTGACAATTTTTTATATAGGTTTTAACTTGTGTTGTCATTTTTGGCCAGTAAAAGAACCTTTTTAGTCGTTCCAACGTTTTTACGATTCCCCCATGAGCTGAAGTAACACTCGTATGGGCTTTTTCTATTAAAACTTGGGTGATATTAGCTGGAATCCACATTTTCCATTGGTGATCTGTTTCGTCTTCTCTATTAAATTTCATTCTTTTGAATACCAAGCCGTCTTCTACCTTCAAATCTGGCAACATCTCTTGGTTATTACTTATGTGTTGAATTAAATCTAAATATTCTTCGCTCTGGAATTCAGTTGTCTCAAAACCAAATAGTTCTTCAAAGTTCATTTCATCCACATTCACATCTTCGATTTGCATTCTTGACAGCATATCAGCAACAATGTTTTCGGAACCTTTTCTATGCACAATGTCAAAATCAAACGCTTGCAATTGGAGTGACCAACGCGCTAGTCTTCCGGTCAAATCTTTTAATGACATCAGCCACTTTAGGCTTGCATGATCGGTGACTATTGTGAAGGGCATCATCTCGACATAAGGGCGAAATTTTTTGATAGCCATTACTGCCGCCAAACACTCTTTTTCAGTAACGCTATAATTTTTTTGACAGGCATTCAATTTCTGACTATAAAATGCAATTGGGTGTTCCTCTTTTTGGTCGTCAATCTGATACAGCACAGCACCTATACCATAATCGCATGCATCACATTGTATCCAAAACCTTTTTGTAAAATCTGCGTGCCTTAGTACCGGAGCTGAAGTCAACGCTTTTTTCAAATTTTCAAACGATTCAATAGCCTCTGGACTCATTTTAAATTTCTTGGCCTTTTTAAGTGTATTAGTTAGTGGCGCAGCTTTTGTAGCAAAATCTTTTATAAATCGCCGATACCATCCGGCTGTCCCCAGAAAACTGCGTACTTCGCGAGGCGTTCTTGGTAACCTGATTTCTTTAATGGCTTTTATTTTTTCAGGATCAGTTTTCAAACATCCGCCGCCGATTATAAAGCCAAGGTATTTCAACTGCTGGAAGCAAAATTTAGACTTTTTAAGGCCAATTGTAAGATTAGCCTTTCTTAAGCATTTTGAAACTTCTTCTAAAATTGTTAGATGTTTTTCAAAATTATCAGAAATTACTAATAAATCATCTAAATATATAAACACATTCTCTTTAAGCCTTTGGGGAATCACCTTATCCATCAACCTACATAGTCGTTGGGCAGCATTGCAAAGACCGAAAGGCATCACGCGAAATTGATAGAGTGGTCGACCAGCTACGGTAAACGCGGTATACGGTCTACTCTCTACGTCTAATTCAATCTGCCAGAAAGCGAATTTCAAATCTACGCTACTTATATAATAAGTTTCGTCTATTCGGCTCAGAATACCATCAATATTTTGAAGTGGATAGGCGTCCTTTACCGTGATTTTGTTTAATTTTCTCGCATCTAAGCAAAATCTATTTTTCCCCGGTTTTCTAACCACAGTTGTCCTATTTGACCATGGACTTTCACTTTCTTCTATTACATTTAAGGATAACATTGTATCTATTTCCCGATATACTATTTCTTGAACAGCTGGCGATAAGGGGTAATGTCTGTCCTTAAAAGACTCTGCGCCCTCTACTAATTTTATGGAATGCCTTTCTAAACTTGTACACCCTAATCCATGCTTTTCGAATGAAGGAAACAACTCTATGACTTCATTTAATTTTTTTCGTTGATCTTCGCTCAAAATATGAGGATTAGAATAATACTCATTCGTGCCAAACTCATCTGGTTCCTTTTCGTGATTTATTTCAGATATTTCGAAAATGTCTGGCGCCAGATGAAAAGCTTTCCAAAAATCTACACCTAAATAGGCATCCTGTTCTAAATCTGGACATAAATAAAAAATTATTGGCAATGTTTTATCCCTAAACATAACTTCCAGACTTACTTTACCAAGCAGTCTGTGTTTCTTTCCTGCTGCGGTTGAAACAACGGAATATATTGGCTTAAAGTTAATTTGCAATTTTTCCATCAGTTCCCTACATCCTTTACCTAGTAAGCTAATCGAAGCACCTGTATCTAATAAGCCTGTAATAAAAATATTTCCTATTGAAATTTCGGCAAAAGCGCGAGGATCATGCTTACTATCTACTGTTTTAATGGTTTCTATCACTAGTTTTCTAATTTTTCTTCTCTCCTTAAACTTATTTCTTAATTTTCTAATTCTATTTGAAATTACTCTAGGTATTACTAATTCTTCATTAAAAATTCTATTTCTAACTTTTTCATAATTATCTTGGCGTTTCTTAAGTGAATAATTATGACGCATTTGAGGGATAAACTTATTAAACTTTTCTACGCTATAGACTAAATTAATTTTGTTTTCTTTCACAGCTGAGTCACTGGCGGGTTTTCCTTGGAACGATGGTTCCCCGCTGCTACCTCGTTCCTCGAAAAATTCCTATCTTTGCAATTGCTACAATTGGGAGATATAGTATTTGGTTTTCCACACCTGTAGCAAAATAAGGCTCTTTCAGAAGATGGACAGTCCATGAACATATGACCAGTTTGTCTGCAGTTCCAGCAAATCAGAGGATTTCTGGCTGCTCTATTTCTGTCAACCTGGAGTTCTGCCACATCTTCATACAATTCAGGTATATCTACTTGTTGGGATTCTTGGTCAAAAATTTCATTTACCTGCCTATATCGCTGTGTCGGAACAGGTGGATGCAAAACTTTGCCCTCCTTGCGGCAAAATATTTTTTCTGCCTCTACACACTCTTGCCTAAGTTCCTCCACTGAGCTAACGGCAATAGGGTAAACTCTATTTCTAAGATCTTCCCTTAAATTCTTTTTAATTATTTTTATCATTTCCCTTTCAGGCATGGACATATCTAACCTCGACCTCATTTGTGTCATCGTGAAGAAAAAGGCATCTATTCCTTCACCAGGCTGCTGTTTCCTTTCGACTATATCGCTCATAAGCTCGAAACTGGATCTGGTCGATTGGTATTGTTTCAACAGAGCCTCTTTTAACGTGCTCCATTCTGAGACATAATTCGTTTTAATAAAGAGCCAATACCATTTTTCGGCCACACCTTTGACAAACAAATGAAAATTGTCTAAAACCTCATCCCACGAAACACCATTTTTTTGCTGTAAGCGTTCAACACGAAAGACAAAATCTTCTACGGCTAACCTGTTTGTGTTACCATCAAACTCAAGTCCCCATTTATCGATCCTCATCTTATGGTAAGTTCTACTAGAGCTCTCAATATTATTAATATTATTATTAGAATTTGATGACCTTGACGAATGGACTGAATCCCTAGGTGAAATATTCATAGGTTCAGCGTTGATACTATTACCGGTTTTTGCTATCTCATCCCTTAGTTTTTTGTTATCCTGCTGTGTATGTTGTAAAACTAGGCTTATCTTTCCTACAGCCGCTGTTAATTCAGCCATCTGCCTTTTCATGTCACCTACCTGTGACAAAACACCTTGTTCTACAGCCCTATTAATAGGATCTTCCCTATCCTGCATATGTTGAGCATAAGCACTTGTGCTAGGGGCATTAGCGTTTATTGTTTGGGACATATCGTAAATTTGAGGCACACTGTTTTCCGTACCCTGACTCATTTCTGTTTCTCTACCTCTACTAGGTTTTCTATTAGGTGTATTTGACTTATACGTTTTTTCAAATGCACGAGGAGTGGACCTATTCAAATCAAATTGTACTTGCCTCGTTCTTTTTCTACTCTCTTTATCCTTAGGAGTTTCAGGCATATCCTATAAAGCATTCACTAAGCTATTTGGTTTCCTATATTTCAAACTAGAAACCTTCTTAAATTTTAGAAAAACTATAAAAAAAATTTTCGATTTCCGCACTTTCAGATCAAACGTTTAATTTTTAAGTAAAGTGATCAAAAAAACAAAATTTTTTAAGTTTTATATAATGTTATTTTCGAACAAATTTTTCAACAAAATATGTATCTATACGTTTACTTTTTCTAATCTATATACATATACTATTATTTTCGAACAATTGTTTTTAAAAAAAAATATTTCTCTATATGTTTATTTTTCTTTCGGATTTGGCATGAAGATAAGTAGCGTTGTCGAAGTGGTTATTTTCAAAAAAAAATTTTTTAAAGGAAATCAATAAAGCATCATTTATTGGTACATTAAGCAAATCTACAATTACTAATGGGCCTACCAACTCATACAATCATGATTTCATATTTCCACTGAACCCGAGATTATGAGCGGTGTAGGTAAACAGAATGACACTCGATACTACTAACCCTGTAATCCCCAAAACTGGCTACAGGTGGCTATCGAATAGTCAACCCTTAATAAAAATAAGCTGAAACTAAAAAAAAAACTAAAAATAGGCAAGGAATCACAATACAATTGGAAAATATTTAAAAAAAACAAAATTTTCCAAGCTATTAGTAATCTTCCCTAATGTACTTGTCGAATTTCTAATTTCTCTAATCTAGCAGTTTTAAATCTTCTTTCATACTTCCGCTAATGGACCTTTTCCATAGGGGCTATAAAAACAAACTTTACTAACTATTTTAGAAAAATCAGATTTTCGTTGGGCTATTGCAAAAATATCTAATGTTCTATTTCTACATGTCCAGATGTCCTACATGCTATCTAACACGGTTTCAGAGAACACTTCTTAAAAGCAGTCTTCTCTCAAATCGTATGCCCCACGTTGGGCGCCATTTATGTTACAGCCGTAGGGACCAGTGAGGTTTCCGACTAGCCACGGTGAACAAATCCCAGAAGGTTCCAACCCTGCTCACTGGGTACGCTGCACATAAAGAAAATCATCAGGTACTATCTAACCTATTCACTACACAAACACACATGCACCCTACAAATGATACTTTATTCCTTTTTTTTCAGGAAGCGGTTGTCATGCCCCCAGTTTGCCCACCCTGCCATGTCACAAGAAGATCCACCACACATTCATTTGTGACCCATTAAACCACCCGACTTCTCCAACTTACCTTACCTTCATGCCATTACCCTTTAAATTTAAGCCAAACAATTCATTCTGAATTCCTAGTTAAGTTTCACATATTACATATTTTATTATAAAAAAACAAATTTAATTTTCTTAATACAATTTTCTATATACCCTATACTAACATGTTCAGTTTCACAAACAAAAAAAAACAAAATTTAAATAAAATTAAACCTATTTGACAATTTTAAATACTTATATTTATATTCTTTACGTACAGCAAAAGATTCATAAACTAATTATGTAAACAACCAAAACTTTTATCTTCACCTACAAATAAAATTCTTCCTTTCTAGTTAAACCTTTTCTTTTTTTTTCTGACAACTTTCTAATGAATTATATACCTAACCTGAAGGAGCTCCCTAAGGCTAACACTTTGTCCTTAAAAACTCTCAGGACCAATAACCAAAATATAAAAGAAACTAAACAAAAAGATTTAACTTTTCAATTGAACAATTTTACTTCCGGCGTAATTATAAATAAAAAAAATCTTTAAAGCAAACAAAAAAAAATCACATATTTTTAGGCGGTACTAAATTTTAATTAATATTAAACAAAACCGTTCACTGTACTGTATAAAATTATAGCACTAAACGTAAACAATTGATAATAAAAGAATTTAAAACTAATAAAAACTATACCCTACACTATCAATATTAAACTTCACTAAATTTTCATTTAATATATCAAATTTTATATTATTTTCTTCTTTTTGGTATTTTTTTAATGAATATTAATTCTTTTTATTTTTCTAACAATTTCAATAACATTAATTTTTTTATATTTTTTAACTTGCTAGTTTTTTTTTTACTTTTAAAATTATTCCAAATTTTACTGAGGATTTACGCTTTTTAGAATGGATTAAAATTAAATTTCTTTTTCCCCTTTTCTTTATTGGTAAACTTTAGGTAATAACACCATCATTCTTCAGAAGACTTTTAATACAACTTTAAAATATTTGTTACCTGGCTGTTGAGCAGTATTTACCCTTCGGGATCACACACTTTAACTTCAGGGAAAATTATCAACTTTCCTGCCTCTATCTGCACAGTAAATTTATTGTTTTATCTCCCCAGCCAGCTAAATAAACAAAACCATTTTCTTTATTTTAATTCTTTACACATTTCACCAATTTATCCTTACGTTTTATTTTGACTTCTCAAATATTAAATTTTCACTTTAACTCTAATATATCTCCTCCCAGGATGAATTTCTCAAGGACTTGAACAAAATTTGAAATTTGTCCTTACACGCAAATAGGAAATACTTTGTTTGAAACCAACTGATTTAAACTTGTTAAAAAAACAAAACTTTATTTAAAAACGCACTTCACCAAAAAACCCTGTAGGTGTGACCACTTTGACTGACTTTTTATGTTTGATCATCAATGCAATTTTCCTTTAAATTTTTTCCCTTCAGATTTTCCAAAACTTCCAAAGTTTTCCATCGCATCGCCATATTTTTCTTTAATTTTCATTTTTCACCGAATTTTCTAGACTTTTATAGTTGCCGCCAAATGTCCATCTTTTTTATTTAAATATACATATTAATTTTCTATATAATCTCTTATCTAGATTTTCATCCTGATTACTTTTTCCTAACATTTTCCTTTCAATATGTCTATCTTGCTGACCTCCATCCATACATTCCCTGGTTAAATATCTAAGCTATAGGTTTTTCCTCTACCAGGCTCTCATGCGTAAACTGAAAGTATAATTTGCCCATTCATAAATTTTTAAATTCAAAATTAACACTTTTTCTCACAGCGTTTCCCTTCAACTTGAATGAAAATGCCATCCCTGTTTTTAAATATATGAGCATTGCCATACTCCCCTTACGTCTACTACTATGATTTGACTACGCTGTAAAATGTGTAAATGAACAAATCAAAACAAAACAGACAATTAAAATTAAAAAATCAGAAATCAGAAATCCATGACGTGCAAAAGAAAAAATATATAATTAAAACAAAAATAATACAACATATATTTGCAAATAAAAATAATTCCAAAAAATAAGTGACATACAACTATACTACATTTGTTCAAACCAAAAAAAAAAACCCCTAAGTAAAACAACAAAAAAAAACATCTCAACCCTCTACAGACGGTGTTTGTGTACAAATCAGCAAAACAAAATTCAAGCTACCACCAACCACAACTAACCAAAAACCTGACAAACAAAAACGTAAACAACCAAAGAAAAAAATCTCACAAATAAGCCAACGACGAAGAATCATTTCGCCACAAAAACACCACCCGCAACATCTACTATAAATAAAAATTGTCAACATTTCTGAAAAAAAAGTTTTATTTTTGTTTAAATACTTTTTTCTATAAAAGTGCCAAAACTTTAAAAGATAGATAGATGTATTCAGAATTCATTTTGTTTAATAATATAAAAAATTAAGCAAAATATGGCTTGCAAAAAAGGAAAAACTTTAGATATGGTAGCGCTGCTTTCAAAGCAAATACCATTTTGTCAGTGATGCCACAATAATAATAGAATTTATTGCCACTTTTCTAGTGATGCCACTAAAATAGTCGGAAGATGTAGAATGGAATATAATGAGATAAGAACATTTTGTAATAGCCTTTTTACACTTGAGCACATCTTAGAGGAATGCGTGGAAGATGTTAAAAATGAAAAAAACTTGTTTACATTTGTAACATCTTTTATCATAAAAATATTTATTTTCACGTGTAAGAGCGAATAAAAACTAAATAAATGATTATGCTGTCCTGCTCTTTTGTATTTTTTTCGCAAGATGTTGAATGAAACAACATGAGATAGGAACATCTTTTAAAAATGAAGAAAGATGTTGATTTTAAGCCCTACACAATTCTTATGGGAAGATGTTATCATCTTTGCGATAAGATGAAAGATGTGAGCAAGTTTAAAAAGCCTATAACGATGTTAAAAAATTTTGATTTTTAGCCCTCTGTATTTCTTATAAGAAAATTTTAACATCTTCGCAAATTAATGTTATAGTCTTTTCACACTTGTCAACATTTAACATCATTTTGCAAAGATGTTGGAATTTTCCCATAAGAAATACATAGGGCTAAACATCAAAATGTTTCAACATTTTTACAGAATGTTACTATATCATTTTGTTCCCTTTTGCATTTTTCGATTCTTTTAGTGTCTTCACTAGAAAAGTGGCAACAAATTCTTTTATTATTGTGGCATCACTGACAAAATGGAAATTGCTTTGAAAGCAGCGTTACCATTTCTCAAGTTATTCCTTTTTTGCAAGCATTATTTTACTTAATTTTGCTAAAATTATTAAACAAAATGAATTAGAAATACATTTTGGTGTTATCTTTTAAAATGTTGGCACTTTTGTAGAAAAAAAGTATTTAAAAAAATAAAAGTTTTTTTTCAGAAATGGTGACATTTTTTATTGATAGTAGATGTTAGATGTTTCAAGTGTGAACGTGTATTTTACATTTTCAACATCTTCCATGCGTTCCTTCGAAATGTATGCAAAGGATCAAGCCTTATCAAAACTTCAATCATGTGCCTTGAAGAGAAAGAAATAAAGCCGAAAAACAAAATCGAGGTTCCAATCGAAATGCTGAAGATAACTTCCGAGTTGTAGGTTACATTCCTCCTATTGAATTTATTATAGAAGATCTCAAAACACCTTTCCCAATAGATATCCTAAATGCATTGAACATTCCTAAATTCTACCTCAAAGTGTAATCAAGTCATAAACAGATACAAAACTTTTTAAATCACAACTAGAGGATGAGCTGTTTAACCTGTTATAAATTTGCCTTGTCTAGAATTTTAACATCATCGAACTTAATAGTGTGTCCAGTATGTAGTAGAGGTCTGCTTTGAATAATTCACTTGTTTGCCTTTATTCAAAGTGCACAACATTTACTCAAATATTAAACATTCAAAAATGTAAGAAAAGAGTAAACCATATACAAAAATAAGAGAGAATGAATTGAATAAAATACTTGTTTACTGTAAATGAATTTGAGAGTCATTCATAAATAACAAAACAGTGGAATGACCCGTTAGAGAGAACAAGTTTACAAAAAATATTCGAATAATTTTTGAATTATTGAATGTCCATACATTTATTTGAATACATTGACATAATATGTGTGTAAGCTTGTGGCTTCTTTTATTTGTAAGAGTTAAGCTTACACATACATACGTAATGTGTAGGTACAGAAATTTTACATTCAAATTATAAATGAATATTTCACTCATTTGACTTGAGTTGACTGAATTGAATGAGTTTTTATTCGTTTTGTCTTTGGTTATTCTTTCATTTGTTTCTTTATTATTGGGTGCTCGACACATTGTAGTTAAAAAACAAATGAGTGTGTTGAAATTGGTTTTTATTTATTCTTGCAGACCTCTAGTATGTAGGATGTGTTGTGCTAGTGCCGTTGTCTCTTTTCTCCACATTATGTCCATCTTGTGTTCTCCCATTCTTGCCTCCAGTGTATGTTTTGTTGTTCCTATATAAATAAGCTCACATTGCTGTGTGGCATTTCCTTCACATTGTATGTATTCGTATTCAATATTACTTTGTTTTTGTTTATTAATTGGCGTCTTAACTCTAGAAAAAATTGTGCTTAATGTCAAATTGGGTTTGTATGCAAAACAGATGTTTTTTGTTTTAGTGCCGCTTTTGTTAATGTACGGCTGTGACATGTTACTCTTGAAAAATCTTTAAATTATTGTTTCCAGAGTACAAAAATACAATGTTACACGTTGCTTTTCTTTAATCAAACATCATCGAATGAAGCTTTTGCGACTCTCCGCATAAATCATATTTTTAATAATTATACGGCCAGCATTTCACGAGTTATAAGATAATATCTACAAGAGTTTTATACGATGCATGCCTTTTAACCCTTTCAGGGTCAAAAATAATTTTTGGCGAGATATAGATCTGAAAATTTGTATTCAAGGTAATGTGATGGCGCTGAAGCCGGGAAAATAGTAGTTTTTGTTTCATGTAGCTCCCTTGGTTGTTAGGGCATGTCAAATATTTTCAAAATTGACCTTCAAAGGTCCCCAAAAGAACCTAAAATTAATTTTTCTCATATTTTTTTTCAAGTAAATATTTATTTACGCATGTATAATACTTACAAATTGTTTTTAATATCGCCCGATCACCGAAACTATTATTTTTTTTTCGTCCTAAATATAACCTTTTTACGAATTTCCTGACTAGTGTACGACAATGCCCTCAATATTAAGAAAAGAAAGTCAATGCCTAATGTAACAACTATTTAAAATAGCAAACGTGTCTTTCTTTCAGATAAAACAAAAAAATATAATTTACTGTACACTTTTATACAGTAAAATTGCGTAGAAACAGAGTACAATGTAATGTCGAATATATTCGACAAAAACACTGAAAGGGTTAAGAGACTTGTCAGATTATCCCACATATCAAACGATTCCCACAACGATTAAAGTAAGCGTCTTCCGCTGTGTTATGGAAGAATCTCATGTTACAGTTTTTTCCGTGTGAGAAATCTTCTACGATTAAAAATTGCACTCATCGACGATCAAAAACGCTCTTCATGATATTCATGAAGTAAAACTCGTACAAAAACTGTTAAAAAAGCTAAATTTTAAGTTTTCCGATTTTTTTTTGACGATTTTTCAAAACGAAAACGACGATTTTTTTTTTTTATTTATTCACAAAATTATCTGGCAATGCCGATTGAATTCGCTTTTTTTTATGAATTCGCCATCATGGCCACCTAATATGAATTCGCCCCAGTGTTGCCATGAGCAGTGGTACCATATTTATCTTTAAAAAAAATTGACAATTTAAAATACAAAATAAAATCTGTTTTTAAGTGGAAAACTGCTCCTTTAAAAATATAAAAAAATAACGATAAAACGATGTCTGAGTATTTTAAATTAATTTTGATAGAAGTAAAAACAACAATTTTTTATTACATTATGTATAAAAAAATACATACATAAAAAGTAAGAAAGTATAGTCGGTCAAGCCCGACCATATGTTACCCTACACCCCAGTATTTAAAAACACATCATGCTAATGTGTCCATATAAATATAGATTTATTTACGCTTATAAACTTCATGAAAATCGGTTTAAAAGTTTGTGAGAGGCACAAATCGCCCCCTACCTCCCCTTGTGGTCCTATTTTTGAAAAACTGTATAGCTAATGTGTCCATATAGATATGGATCTATCTATGTTTTAAATTTCATTAAAATCGGTTTGAGAGGCAGAAATTGCCCCTATATCCCCTCGTGGTCCTATTTTTTTAAAAATGCATGCATTTTGTGTCCATATAGATATGGTTCTATCTATGCTTTAAATATCATTGAAATCGGTTTGATAGTTTCTGAGAGGAAGAAATTTCCCCCTATCTTCCCCCTACGATACGGCCCATTTTCAATAGGCTTGGTCCTTGTGCCAATAAGAACCTAAGACCCAAATTTCATCAAATTATCTCCAAAATTGCGACCTGTACTTTGCGCACAAGGTTACATGGACAGCCAGCCAGCCAGCCAGCCGGACGGACATCGTTAGTTCGACTCAGAAGATTCTAAGACGATCGGTATACTTTCAGGTGGGTCTAGGACCAATATTTTAAGGCGTTACACACATCAGCACAAATGCATAATACCCTCTCCACTATTGTGGTGTGGGTATAAAAAGTAAAAACATGATATAAAATATTTAATGTTAAAACTCCCCACAGAGATCGTAGTAATTATACTTATAAGTTGTACAAATTCTGATTAAATTTAATTTGTTTATCTTTTGTTTGTGCAATCAAAATTCTGGTCATGTCTTTCAAAAGCTCGGTTTATACCCTCCCAAATGCTAAATATTTTTGAACCAAAATGAAGCTGTGCTATTTTGATACAACTTCTGTATAAAAAAACTATTAAAGACAGAAATGTAGCCCTTACAGAGCCAAGAACAACAATATACAAAATGTTATGATCGGACTAAAAATGGCGACACAGTGAACAAAAAACTAAAAAGGCGGTATTTCTAGGCGTGGCAAAAAATAAAAAAATAATTTTTGGAATTGTTTTTACATTATCTTTAATCATAGGGGGGGACTGACAAAAATTTTTTTTTCGAACCCCTCTACCATACAGTAGTAACATGGAGTTCTTTTAAAACTAACCCACTTTAGTACTCCATGGAGTAGTTTAGCGACTACTTCGGTGGGTTATATGGTCCCCTCCTAGGACATCGTAATGTTAAATGGACCCCCTTTTACCCATATATTTGTAGTAGTATTGGAGTACTCCTACTCCTTTATGGACTACTCTGTACATGCATGTACGGACCAGTCTCGTTATCTGCAGGGAAGTTAGTCACACCACGGTTTGGACTAATACGCCAGATGACAACTTAATACTCTTGCATTGTTTGTCCAATCTTATTTCAAAGTTTTGTGATGTTTACAAAAAGTCCACGATTTGTGTTGTGATTAATGTATTTTATTTAAGTTTTTTATAATTTTAAGAACAAGTAAATAAGGTATTGACCATAATAAAATAAAAATTGGCTAAAAATTTTATGTTATTTTATTACAATTCAAAAAATTAGAAAAGCTAGCTAACATTTTTAATAAAACGTTAAAATACAGATTAACTTGTTGTGGCTGCTTACGTTATTTAGTTTTAATCCCTGTGTTATACGTAATTACAACAATGCATTACAGCTTTTTAATGAATTTGCTTTTTATTAACCCTATTTAACTAAACATATGCTCTGCTTCAGCGTTTAAGATTGTACTTTTATTTCAAGTTGTTCTTTAGTATCGAAAAACTTATTTATGTATAAGTCGTAAAACATTTTTACAAAAAAAACTATTTGCGCATACCAACTACTTTTTAGGTATGTGTATTTTTAATTTTGTTATTTGTTGTGCACAACTTAAGAGACGAAAGCATGGAGTTGCACTACTCTTTAATAGTGTTGCCCGAAAACAAAATTTAAGTGCTAGAAAGTGGCACAAAATAGTTATAAATTATGCACAAGAGGCATTTCAAAAAAGGGTCATAAAAGCTATTAAGAGCTTCGAAAAAGGGTCAAATTGAGTCTGTAGTATAACAGCGATAAAGCTGGAGATTTCAAACTCTGACAATTCCTTACTTTTTCAAAATTTGAATTTCTGAAGTTATTTTTTGGTTTTGAATTTTTTTACGTTTTACCCGGAGTAAAATTCACACAATAAAAGAAATTTTTATGTATGAATTCACTAACAAAGCAAATAAGTAGTATTTAAACAAAGTGCAAAATGCTAAAAATTTATTTAAAAAAGTGTTAAGCTAGGACTAGCATATTTTTTAAATCCTTTGTGTTAACTTGGAAAAAATACTAGATCCAGCACTAGAAGTGCTAAAGTGGCAAGCCTGATTTGCATTGTCAAATCTGCAAGAGCGATGTTTCCGCACTGCCAGACTATAACTTTTAACTACACATAAAGCTATTCTGACTGTTTTATTTATTTTGAAATAAGAATTAATTAGGTACATGAAATTTCCATTAAAAAAGGCTAAATGCATTGTTGAAAAAAGATGAAAAAGCTTAATGAAATATTTAAAGCTGAACCAAGGTATATTTATAGCAGGTAGTCTCGGAAAGCCAGCTGGTTATTTTTTATTTGCTTGTTTTGTGATACAAACTGTCAAATGTTGTATACAGTATTTATCGGATATAAGAAACTTAAAAAATCCAGGAAAAAAGTTTCTTATAAGCGTTTCTTTCTTATATACAACTATTTTATATAAGAAACTTATTTCTTACATAAGTAGCTATGGCCATAAAGGCCCAACCAGAATGTGCATAATCAAACTTAAGCTACTGTCAAAAATAAACGAAAATACATTTAAAAAAACAAAAACAAAATAAAAAACATTTGATTCCGTACGGAATGTTCGATTAGTTTCGCACTTTGCTTAAGCAAATTCAGTTTCATTAAATTTAACAAAAAGTTCCTTTAAGTTCAATATGGTTTTACACATATGATTTACATGTATTCGCTCAGTTGCTTAAGCCACGTTATTCACATTCTGGTTAGGCCTTAAGACTTTCATATTTTGGTTTTCTGCCTTTTTTTTTGTTACATAGGGTCATCACCTGACAATTTTTTGTTATAATAAACGTCAAACTTCATATAAAAAAACGCTGACAAAAATTTTAAAGTTTTTTCTATATGGACTTTAACGTTTGGTATGACAAAAAATTGTCAGGTGAAGACCCCTTGTTAACGTTTCTAACTTTTAAATAATTATTGTCTATGTCTTTTGAGTTTTTCACTATTTTAGATAACGTTGAAAGTCAAATATTATATTTTTTGCAATTTCGCTTCTTTTTATACCGTTTTGTATTTCTTTTAAAATTTTTGTTTTTATTGACAAAAAACACAAAGCTTCTCATGAGTACCAGCTCGCTCATCTAAAACTAAAGGTCCATAACACGCGTTTTCGCCTCCACGCAGCGCATGCTTTTATAACCTTACTTGCGTTCTACGTTTCAAGTTACATGCAACGCTTTTTATGCAGCAGCAGCACAAGTAAAAATAAAATTAAATTTGTCAAAATCAGCTGATTTGTTCGAACGCTGCTTGTGACGCTTACAAAAGTAGAAAGTAGACCTTCTGTTCGCCTCAAGGCATCTACGCTTTTGTGCATGTAACTTACTACGTATAACTACACAGATTCTACTTTTTTGATAGCTGCGTATGCTGCGAAAAAGCGAGTAACGCGTGGTGTGGACCTCCAGCTTAAAAAAAACATTGTTCTCGTTGTAAAACTGTCAGAAAACAGAGTTGTCCATGCAAACTACATAAATTCTGTTTTGCCGTTGGAAGTTTCTTATATAAATTCTTTTTCTATAAATTTTGTGATTTTGGTGTTTAAGAAAAATGTTCTTTTATCAGTTTTTTTCTTATAAGCGTTTTTCTTATATGAAACCTTTTTTGTTAGAAAAATCGCAAAAAAGACATGGTGTTTTTGAAAATGTTTCTTATAAGCGTTTTGTTCTTATATGAGATGTTCTTATATCCGAATAATACTGTAGTAAACAAGTAAACAAGGTTTTTTGTCTTTTTCTTTTGTCTTTTTTGTCTCTTTTTAACCCCTTTGCTGTTTGACAGTTCGTATCACAAAACAACAATAAAAACCCCTGTTGTTTGTTTTATTGTACAATTGTTGTAATCTCGCGGCTACCTGCTATAAATATACCTTGAGCTAAACATGAAAAAATAAAGCTTGAAAAAATCTAGTATGGCCACACTGAAACTTCACGACCGAAAAACAAAAACCCTGTTGTTTTTTTGTGTTGTTGACTTGTTGTAGGATTGCCGCTACCTTACAGTAACTTTGTGTGCGAGTTTTAAACTACAGCGTAATAAATTATTTTAAAAAAAATTAAATTTGTGATTCCAAGATAAATTTTCATTATAATTATAAACGTACCTATATTGTAAGAAAAAGTTAAACAAATAATTAAAAACACAACACAGTTATAGAAATTTTTTGCAAAACAAAGAAATCACACGTATTACTGAATGGTTTTATTTATTTGGTTTTTAATTTTGGGTAATGCTTGACTCATAATTGAATTTATTTTATTTTTTGTAAGTCGCAATTACAATGTTAAAATTGAAAGGCAGACATTTTTCTTATTCTCTTTTGAACTTGCCCTTTCCTTCAACAGTCGCGAAAATAATAGACAGACAAAAATTATTCATTTCCTATTTTCTTTCTTTTTCGTTGTTGAAGGAAACGAACATTTAACGGGCATTGTGCGTGCACACACTAGAAAAAGTATGCTAGCGTAAAAGGGAATGGTTTTTCGTTAGCGTAAAGTTTTAACCGGCTTCAACCCCACACAATCAGCACAAAACCAATACATTTACAATTGCAAGAATCAATAAATGCAAAAAAACATGAATCCATACGACCAAAGCTGTGTTCACGTACATATACATACATTTTATGCCACATAATTTTACCACAGTGTGTGATTGATAGAGCAAAAATTAGTCTAATTATATAATTATAATTACTCATTAAGCGCTATGGTACTATTTGTAAAAAAATTTTGTTATGTGTACAGTGTACACTGTACACCGACAACGCTTGATGAAAAATCAAATCAAATTAGAGAAATGTCAAAAGCAGAGTTGCCAATTTAGCGCCTTTGGCGCTAGATTTAGCGCTTTTTAACTGTCGAAAAGGCGCATATTTTTTCCTTAGCGCTTTTTTAAAAAAGAGCGCTAAATTAGCGCTTTTTTTAATACCCAAAATTTTTGTACTTTTATTTGCAAACATTTAAATCAAGACACAAAAAACCAAAATTTGTTTCCGTTTTTTAAATACATATACTTTACTCTGAAATGCATACTATACAAGGAAAGAAGTTTATTTTCTAAAGTAATCCATTAACTTTTTTGTTTGTATTAAGTAAAACTTTCTTTAATAAAGAAACATTTTGTCATGCTCAAAAGTTCATGTTTTTGGTATATGATCAAAAACTGCATTCAGCATTTATTTAATATTAGTCTCATTTTCTTGATATTTTAATAGGATCGAATTTCTTGCATCAAGAAACAAATGCTACCGATTTCTTTAAACTTTTAAGAAAATGCTCAAGAAAACTTGGTTTGATTTAATTAATTTTTATTTAGATCGACATGTTAACATATCAATCAAAAAATTTTCTCATTTTTTTATTAAGTTTTCTTAAACTACACTTTTTTATGAAAAAATTTCAGGCTTACAATAAGAAATTTTTGGCTTGACGAGAATGGTGCAAAATTTTCTTGGTTCAAGATATATTTTCTGGTGATTTAGTAAATAATTTTTTTAGGGTATATTTGAAATTATATTACTTTACTCTTCCTGAAATATCAGAAAAGCCTTTTTAAAAATGTTAATGTTTTATTAACACTGCACTGCAAAAAACAAAAAAAGTCGGGGTAGAGAACTTGTTTATGCGATTTTAATTGAATTTAGCGTGCTGATTTTACTGATCTTCATGATTTCTCGCCTTATTGTATTCATAATATACCTAGATTTCTGATAATTGATAAAAAAAAAGTGTACATACTAATTTGCATGAAAAAATGGTCGCCATATGGTCAAAAATAATCATTGTAAAAAATCAAAATCGCACAAATCTAATTTTATATATTTTTATTTCAAACGATATTTTTTGACGGCCAGTGTAATTAATTAAACTTGTTTCTTAAACATTTCATTAAGTTTTTTATTTAAATTTTATTTGGCGCTTTTTGATTGGGGCCACGGCGCTTTTTAATTAGAAATAGTTCACAACCCTGGTCAAAAGTTGCTTGTGTTTCTGGCGTATCGCCCAACTAAAGCAACAATAAAAATACGAAGTTTGTTGTATTATTACCACCAACGTAGTGGTGCACCACTTAAATGAATTCGTCTTGCCGCTCGCCAACAAACTTCGTCCGTTCTCTGTCATTTACATATAGTAAAAGGGGACTAATAATGTAACCTATTACCAAAGTACAAAGTATAATAAGTAACACGACTCTTTGACAATCCCTCTCAGCAGGTACCTAGTAGTACATAACTCAAATATGTGTTAGTGAAAAAATATGTACATGTATTGATACATTTTTATTTTTCACCAGACATACAGGGTTTCATTAAATATATTAAAATTTTATTTGTTTTATTAAGTACTTTTTGTGCAAAAATATTTTCAAATCGCATTGATTAACTGCCTGTTTTTAGAAAACGTAAACAAGTGAGTGAGTGAGAAATTATATTGAAAACAACAATAAAAAACGAAAATTTGCTTTTGTTTTCAATATAATTTCTCACTCATTCACTTGCTTACGTTTTCGAAAAACAGGCAGTAAGTTTGAAATATGTACGTATATGCATATGATTTATATAAAACGTAGAAATTTAACAGAAAACCGTATTTTAATGTACATGTATACAAAAATCGTTTTATAGTTAATATTATTTTAAAAAAATGTACCGTAAAAAAAAAAAATTTCCTACCTTTAATATCATCTTTAAGAATACATTTTATCACCTTTTTTTACCTCGATGTCGAAACCAAATTTAAAAAGTAAAGTTTTAAAACTATCCAATATATAATTAGGATTTGCATTAAAAAGGTGTTTTTAAAACTATTTCTTATTATATTTAATTTCATTTATGGCCTGTTCGTCGATTTCGAACGAAGACTTCGTTCGCTTAACTTACATGTAAAACAAAAATAATATTTTATAATTTGTTTTTGTTTCAAATGTAAATTAAACGAACGAAGTCTTCGTTCGAAATCGACGAACAGGCCATTAATTACTGGTGGTGTTCTGTAAAAAAGCCAATTCATATACCTCTTGCTGATGAGTTATTAAATGCAATTTAAGTTTTTTGATAATTTTACGTTACATTAGCGGTTTTCACCCTTTGTATTGAGTGTACAACTCTGCTTTACTTAATACGATATTATACTACAAAGCATGAGCGTTTCTTTTTTAAGTATTGTAAATTAATGAAGTTGCTGAGTGAGGGAGGGAGACAGATATAGTTTCTTCAACATTTTTATTTTGGGTTATTTAACAAACGTGTTTACTACAGCTTTTTGTTGGATTTTTCAACCACAGCGTAGTAAATTTTAGTCTAATACATTTTGTTGTTGCAGGTTGTAAATCTGAGTACTTTAACTAAATTAATAAAATTCACAAAATCTACAAGGGACTTTACTATCAAGAGTGAAAACCGCTATTATTTTATAAAAAAAATATTTTGTTAATTTACAAAAGTTACAAAACTACATCAAATTACTTTAAAGTACTTTATACACTGATGTAACATTAACACTCAGGCAGTCAACTAGTTCAACGGACAAGATTAGATAGAGTTATAGAAATGTTACTCTGCAATAAAAGAAATTCCTTTGCAATTCATGGCGATACAGAACCCAGTAAAAACTTCGCCTACAAAATAATCTGTTAAGTAATCAGAAAAAAGTAAAAAAGCTACTTACAATTCAACTAAAAGAACCAATGAATTCTACTGAAAGAACCAATGAATTTTACAAGGGAAGTCCAAAATGAATGCATTAAAAAGTAAGCCATTATTATACCCTTCACCGCAGGTGGTGAAAAAGGATATGTATGCATATGTATGCATTTAAGTTTGTCATTCCGTTTGTAATTTCTACAATATTATAAAGTATATAGGTTCTGGGTCCTTATGATAAGCGAAGTGGATGTCCGTCTGTGTGTTTTTGTAAAATAAGAGTTACACATTTCAATAACCATAGGTTTGTTTTCGAAATTATGTTTTGAACAATGTAATTTAAGCAATTAAAAGGTTTATGTGAACTTTGTCAATTTTTATTTTGATCCCTTTTTTCAATACATTAATACTAAAATTAGCAACTCTGATAAACTAATTTTAAATCTACCATAAAAAAATTTTACGTCAAAAATTATATTTTTTATTTTTTTTATTTGTGCTTATAAGAACTAATTTTATTTGTTAAAATGTGAAAAATTTTTATAAAAAATTAAAATAATTAGATGTTTTGTGATAAAAATGTGGAACAATCCCAATTTTCCGAAATATTTGACGAAAAAATTCGTGACATTTCTTTTGTTTTTGTTTCTCTCAAGTGTGTTGAATTCACACAGGACCAGGGTTGTCAGATTTTTTTGAGCTCCATCGCCAAACCGGATGTCAGAAATCGCCAAAAATCGCCAAACGTGAATTTTGTTCAGTTTTCGAAATCTTTTTTTTTTTTTTAATTAAATTTTGCATACAAAAAAAAGCTGATATAATATTGCAGTCAAAAATCGCCAAAAGCTGAGTAAAAATACAAAAATGTCGCCGAAAGTAAATTTTGTTTAAGGCTAGATTACACTATTATACTTTGTATTAATACATGTCAAAAACTCAAGTAAAATGACAAAGTGTGATAGTGTGAATGCAATGTGTCACGAAAATGACAAGTATTAAGAAAAAAGTTTGACATCCCATACGACTTCATCGTTTTTTGAAAAATTTCTAAACAATAATACTTTTCATTGGATCAGGGTTGCATTTTATTTCATGTGTAAGTGTTTATACTTTGTGTGATGGTGTGAACACAAATTGTCATGTTACATTAGATTTTTTGACAGTCGCAACAAAACTCATTTGATTTCTATCTCACAAAGTATTATGGAATACGTAAGACTTGTGAGATAGTGTAATCTAGGCTTTAGTAACAGTTATTTTTTTTTTTTTTAATAACATAAAATGGAGATTATTTATTCAGTTAAAAAAACTAAAATTAAGCACACAAGTCTATAAGATCACTTCAGGCTCATCGATTGCAATACTATTGTTTTGACCAGCAAACTTACTATTAGATTCAAGCAGTGTTTAAAAAACTGCAGTCGAAGTTGAAAAACTGCCATCCTTCCACTTTTTCATTTGTCATTGGCCAAAAAAAAACTTTTGCTTTTACTTGTAATTCATTAAATGTAAATAGTCGCTGTCAAACCAAATCAAAAAGCAAAAAAGTGTAGACAAATTTTCGTTTTTTGTTCGACAGGTTTTAGTTTTGACTGCAGTTTTTTAAACCTTGGAATTAAAAAGTGACTGAATAATTCACTTAAAATGATAGTCTGTGTTTATACTGCTCATGTATTATTGACAAGATTCTTCCTTTTTCTTCTTTGAACATTTATTGGCGTTCAAATGATTCATGTCATGTTGACGCCATGTTTTTTATTTTGTTTTATTTAATATTGAAAACAAAAACAAAATTAAACAACGAATAAAAAAGCGAAACGTAAATACAGTACATGCATCTGTGTACTCATTTCTTTCCCCCTCGTCCCTCTCGCCTATAAAGTAGCAATCTTGTCAATAAGACATGAGCCGTATGAACACAGACATAATTAAACAAAAATCATGTGAAAAAAATTAGCAAGATTTTTTTTAACTAGTAATGATAACAAAAAAGGACAAACTGCTTAAAAATCTATAAGTATGTGTGTATATATTTATATATATTTAGCTGGAGAGGCCTAACTCCGCTTATGTAAATAAAAGTGCAAATTTTTTATTTCAAAATCGCTGAAATAATATGAATGGTAAAAATAGCCAAGTAAATCGCCAGTTATATCAAAAATCGCCACAAAAGTCGCCAGTCGCCAAATGGAAAATCCCATCGCCAAACACGTTTCAAAATCGCCACGTTTGGCGAGAAATCGCCATATCTGACAGCCCTGCACAGGACATGTACATGTGAGAGAATAAAATTAAAAAAAAGAGTCGTGTTACTTAAGGCCAGTTTACACGGTAATACAATGTATTACGACTTTGTAGAATCAAAATAATATGAAATTCTCTCCGTGTTTAAAAGAAAAAAATAAAAGTTTGTTGAGAGTATACTTTATGTTTACACGGATGGTATAAGTAAAATCAAAAATAATAACAAAAAAGCAGATGGTTGCAGTTTTACAATTTTTACAAAAACAACATGAAAATTTCATGAGTTGATTTTAGTTGTTTTTGTAATTGTATAAAAATGCTACCACCTTCAATATACTCCGTTAAAATGCACCTCTGGTGTGATGAAAATACATAAGTTTCTAAAATGGTTTAGAAAAAACCCATTTACCGACCGCTTGTCAGATTTTGTATTCGTATTCTCTCTTACTCAATGCATTTTGCTTTTACATGATATGATTTCCCTCATTCTACATTATGTCGTAATACAATGTATTACCGTGTAAACTGGCCTTTATTATACTTTGCCAAAGTATAACAAGCAACACGACTCTTTTTTTAAATTTTATTCTCTCACATGTACATGTCCTGTGTGAATTCAACACACTTGAGAGAAACAAAAACAAAAGAAATGTCACGAATTTTTTCGTCAAATATTTCGGAAAATTGGGATTGTTCCACATTTTTATCACAAAACATCTAATTATTTTAATTTTTTATAAAAAATTTTCACATTTTAACAAATAAAATTAGTTCTTATAAGCACAAATAAAAAAAATATAATTTTTGACGTAAAATTTTTTTATGGTAGATTTAAAATTAGTTTATCAGAGTTGCTAATTTTAGTATTAATGTATTGAAAAAAGGGATAAAAAATAAAAATTGACAAAGTTTACATAAACCTTTTAAATGCTTAAATTACATTGTTCAAAACATAATTTCGAAAACAAACCTATGGTTGTTGAAATGTGTAACTCTTATTTCACAAAAACACACAGACGGACATCCACTTCGCTTATCATAAGGACCCAGAACATATTTACTTTATAGTGCCTAAGATCAATATTGTAGAAATTACAAACGGAATGACAAACTTAAATGCATACATATCCTTTTTCACCACCTGCGGTGAAGGGTATAATAATGGCTTACTTTTTAATGCATTCCTTTTGGACTTCCCTTGTAAAATTCATTGGTTCTTTCAGTAGAATTCATTGGTTCTTTTAGTTGAATTGTAAGTAACTTTTTTCTGATTACTTAACAGATTATTTTGTAGGCGAAGTTTTTACTGGGTTCTGTATCGCCATGAATTGCAAAGGAATTTCTTTTATTGCAGAGTAACATTTCTATAACTCTATCTAATCTTGTCCGTTGAACTAGTTGACTGCCTGAGTGTTAATGTTACATCAGTGTATAAAGTACTTTAAAGTTATTTGATGTAGTTTTGTAACAGGGTATATAAATTAACAAAATATTTTTTTTTATAAAATAATGTAACGTAAAATTATCAAAAAACTTAAATTGAATTTAATAACTCATCAGCAAAAGGTATATGAATTGGCTTTTTTACAGAACACCACCAGTAATTAAATGAAATATAATTAAAAATAGTTTTAAAAACACCTTTTTAATGCACTATAATAGTTTTAAAACTTTACTTTTTAAATTTGGTTTCGACATCGAGGTAAAAAAAGGTGATAAAATGTATTCTTAAAGATGATATTAAAGGTAGCAAATTTTTTTTTTTTTTACGGTACATTTTTTTAAAATAATATTAACTTTAAAATGATTTTTGTACACATGATACATTAAAATACGGTTTACTGTTAAATTTCTACGTTTTATATAAATGATATGCATATACGTACATATTTCAAACTTAATCAATGCGATTTGAAAATATTTTTATAAAAAAAGTACTTAATAAAACAAATAAAATTTTAACATATTTAATGAAACCCTGTATGTCTGGTGAAAAATAAAAATGTATCAATACATGTACATTCTTTTTTCACTAACACATATTTGAGTTATGTACTACTAGGTACCTACTGAGAGGGATTGTCAAAGAGTCGTGTTACTTAGTATACTTTGCCTATTACCATGTTCACACGGAAAGCAATATTCCTGTTTCGCTCTCCCATTCTTGTTTCGCACCCCAAACATGACTGAAACAACATCTGTTGACATACACAAATTTTTTTTGAAAGCGAACCAGGTCTTTATTTTGAAACATGCTGCGAAACAGGAAAAATGTACTATCCGGGTGTGTTCTAGAATCCGAATCCACTCGAAAGCATTTTTGGTGTTCTGCATTTCACATCCACAAGTTTTTATTCGTTTTCAATTAGAGTAGTAATGGGTTGGTGAAAGTAAAACGAATCGACTTTTATTCTAATATTTGATAACATTTTTAACAAAAAAATAAATTTTGTTTTTAGCTTAAAATCTTCTTTATTCAATTTAAACAAAAATATATCGTTATCTAAAATGCAAAAGTCCCTAACTTACTCTTAATTTAAAATCGACTTTTTCATTATTTTGATGTAATTACAGCTTATTTTTTTAACGGTTTTTATGTTATTTTCAGACAATTTGTTTTTTTAATCGATTTAGTGATCTCAAATTAGTTTTTTTGTTTGTTTAAAATTTTGCGATTTTTCGCGAATTTTAGCCATGTTCGCGATAGAAGCTATTTTTCCCTGTGATTCTTTACAGCTTTCACGATTTAAAAAAAAAATATTAAACATTGCCATCATGCTGCGGTTAGCAAATAGCGATCTTTAGTCCAAAAAAATTTTTCTAACAAATACTTCGAATACACAAAAACATGCGGATTTGAGAACACCAATTTATGAATTATGCGGATTTAAAAAAATTTTCGTTTTCAATTCGAGTCGAAACCTGGAACATACCTGATCATCCCCAATTTTGTTAACAATTATCGTTAGTTTATCTGAACTAGCTCTTAAAAAAAATCAAAACAAAGGAAAAAACAAAATAAAAATTCATGTTGAATAAAAGTGATGATTATAAAATATAAATATTACCAAAACTTTTTTTAAAATGGATTGTTTACAAAACTTTAAAAAAAACTGTGTATGTTGGACAAACTTAAAGTCAAAAATCTTTATTTCTACAAATAAAAAATGTTAATTTGAGAAAAAAAACTTCAAATCTTATTTTGGTCAGCTTAAAAGCTAAGCGAAAGAAAACGTTCCGTCTTTCGCTCTTATTAAGGTATGGCTGTTAAATATTCCAAGATTAAAAAACGAAATTGTCAAAAAATGTAATGTTTTCTTCACACTTTGGAGACGGAAAAATCGTCACTTTTTAGAAAAAATCAGCAAATCGGCAATTTGCTTATTTCGTAACAAAAAATCGTCAAAATGACGATAAATCGTCAAATCTGTTAATGTTAAACGTTGAAATTGGACTTAAATTTTTTTTTTTTTTTTTATGTATCTTTTTGGGAAAAAGTGTATCTTTTTGGGAAAAAGTGTATCTTTTTGGAAACTAAAATGTATCTCTCTCGAAATTTCACTGGCAACACTGGTTTGGCAATCTAGTTTCAGAGAGCGAAATAACTGGTTTATTTTAGCTCTGTTTCTTTACTCTACTTTGGGATCCCTCGGGATCCCAATTTGCACGAATAGCGTTCCCGTACTTTTGTGTGTAAATGAGAGCGGATTTGAGAGAATAAAATTCTTCTTCTTGCACGAAACAGCCCAGACTTTTTCTTCGTGCAAATTGTGTAAATTGTCAAACAGCTGTAAAACATAAACAAAACAATGAAATGCAAAGGAAAAAAATTATAAACAACATTTTGGAAAAAGTGCTGTGGAGTAAAATAATTTACTTAAATATAAAGTTTAATATTGCAATATTAGGAAAACTTAATTTTAGTTATTGTAAAAGTATTTGTTTTGTTTAATTTTTGGTAAATTTAGTTTATTTCTGCAGACAATATAAAATTTTTAAAAAGTGGCATGAACTTTTATTGTTTTGTCAAAACAATGCCTTCATATTTTGTGCTTAAAATTTGGTTTTTTCTGTTCCCGTACTTTTGTGTAATTTTGTCTTTTTATGAGAGAAATTTATGCTTGCTCTCATTTTCACGAACTTTACCCAAAAAGTAAAGAAACAGAGCTATTGTCGTATGATGTATCATATAACTAAAAGCCTTTTCACACTTGTCAACATTTAACATCTACTATTAATTTGCGAAATTGTTGAAATTTTTTCATAAGATATAGGGTGTACCAGTAGTCGGCACTTTAACTTTTTTTTCTTTTTTAAACTGGTGCCATAACCCCTGCAAATAATAGGACCAGTCCAAACACGCGTGTAAAGAGTAGTCCACAAGGGACCAGGACTAGTCCACAAGTAACCCAAACGTATGGAAAAAACCTGGTCTATTTAACATTACGATGTCCTAGGAGAGGACCATATAACCCACCTTTGGACCACTAAGGAGTAGTTTTAAAACTACTCCATGGTATATAACCCACCTTTGGACCAGTAAGGAGTAGTTTTAAAACTACTCCATGGTATACTCAAGAGGATTAGTTTTGAAGTCGTTTAAACACGAAAGCATGTCGTTAAAAAACGAAGACATGTCGTCTCACTACAAACACTTTTTAACAATGGCATGGTCCATGCTTGCATTACATCGGACTAGTCCATGGAGTAGTCCATTTTATCAAAATGGGTCAGGTGGTCCAATTTTATTTGCAGGGAACGTACACAAACGTGATACTGGGATGGCAACTAGCCACTACAGTTCAGTAATATGTATATTTTCGATTCATATAAGAGTTTTTAGACACATTCTATATTAAATTTGAGTAATTTTACTTTTTCCTAAAATACACGGCATTTGCCAGTAGTCGGCATACGATGTTCCAATCCTCGGCATGTAATGATCCTATTGTCGGCATGGTCATTTTTTAAAGAAACAAACCAATTTGTTCACGAATTTAATTGATATTTTATTGAAAATTTAAGCTTTTTACTTTCTAAAATGCTTAAAATGTACATTTGTACGTTTAAGTAGGCATTACACGCAAAGACAAAAATGTTTTAATATGGTCACCTCCAAGAAAACCATTTTTAAAGCTAATTTTGAACATATTATGTTTAGTTTACCCATATTATTGTCTCCGACAACCATATTATGGTTAAATTAGTCCTCCATCAAGACGCCATACCCGTATTATGGTTGCCTCAAAACATGTTGTGGTTAAATATGACAATAATTTGTTTTCAAATTAACAATAGTTTTTCCTCTTTTGCAAGAGTAACATGCTATGGTTGAAAAAAAACATGCTAATAAAAGTGTTAAACATATTTTATTTATTAACCGTAACATGTTCGGAGGCAACCATAAAATGGTTGTGGCTTCTTGATGGACGACTTATTTAATCATAATATGATTGTCGGAGACAACAATATGGTTAAATTAAACATAATAAGTTCAAAATTTTCTTTAAAAATAGTTTTGTTGGACGTAGAAAAAAAGGTTTCACCTCCAACAAAACTATTTTTAACGAGAAATTTAATACATATTATGGTTAGTTTAACCATATTGTTGTAGTCACAACCATATTTTGATGTTATTGCTAAATATGACAATAACTTGTTTACCACTAATAGTTCTATTTACTAATAGAATTTTCCTCTTTTCCAAGAGCAACATGCTATGGCTAACCATGCTTTGATAGGTGATAAATATATTTTTGTTATTACCCAAAACATGTTTGAAGGCAACAATAATGTGGTTGTTTCTTCTTGATGAAGGACTATTTTAACCAAAATCACCGGTGACAAAATTATTGTTAAATTAACCATATGATGTAAGATTTTTTCTTTTAAATAAGTTTTGTTGGAGGCAGAGCTATAAAAATCTGAAATCAAAATGATTTCAATCAAACTGATTTGATTCTTTGATTTCGAAATGATTTTAAATTTGTAAGGAGAGTCATTTGAAGGAAACAAAGATTTTGATTCTGATTTCATTTTTATTGCAATAAGTGAATTTGAATGTTATATTTTTTTGGAATCAATTAAAATATAAATTGAATTAAAAAATTTTTACTTTCAACATCTTATCGCCATTACATATTTTGGACGGATCATCCAAAATATCAACAACAATTTGTTCGATGAGATGGTTTTTCTTCAGGGAATTTAGCTCGTCCTTTACTAATTGCCTCTGATTTCTTAACAGCTAAGCTTAAATGCAGATTCAAGGACGATCATTTTTAAATAGTATGGTGCGTCCATCTTCCTTTATAATCGCTTAAACTGTGTTCAGAATGTAATCAATTTTTACCGGAAGTTTGCATTTGGAGAGGACGAGCCACTATTTTACTAACTTATCCTGTTTAGCATTTGACTAAACTTGTATTCTGTCATGTAAAGTGAAGCTTGGAAAGCTTCATTTCTGGCTGGCACCTAGTAAAGATATCAAACCATTTATTTGTAGGGCCACTTCAGTAAATTTAAACATTAACATTTTCTTACTTTTCATATTTAACTTTACTGAAATAAGTATGTTAATGAAATGCAAGTATCTAATAGTCCTTAAAAATTTTAAAAAATATACTGTTTTGGGACCCCATATACAGTTAAACTAGAAATAAAATTGCTGCCGACTTTAGGACAACACTTATCCTATAGTCGGCAGGTCATGAGATACTCAAAAGATATCATGCCGACTACTGGGTAAACTCGTTTTAAACTCATTTTCTGTTATCTCAGAGGCAAGAGGCACGATTGATGAACAATTTACTCAAATTTGAGTGTAATCAGAGAAAAATACTGATTTGCCAGTAGTCGGCACCCAATGCCGGCCCAACAAAATTAATAAAATATTTACTTTTTGTAAATTTTTTTACTTTTACGACAAAATTGAATAGACTTTTTACCTTTTTAAACTTTATAAGTAATACACTTCCCATAAAAAATATGTCTATTTGCCTTTTAAAGTTAGCTGTAACACTAATTTTTTTTTTGAAAAACAAGGGTCACCGCACAAGTTCAAGAGCTTGTTACTCAAGACTTCAAAATTTGGCAAAAATACTCATCTTACTCCAATTTAATTATTACTAATGGAAAAATGAGTAAATTTTCTTGACAAACTTGATGCTAATTATTAATGTTAAAACCGCATTTCTTATTTATTAACGTTTAAATGCAAAATATGCCGACTACTGGGACATGCCGACTTTAGGAACACTTACCCTACATAGAGCAAAAAATCAAAATTTTTTAACATCTTTTACAAAATGTTACTAGCTGTGTTCATATACAAAAAATTGTTACAAATTTGTATCAACTGTTACAAGTAAATGTTAAGGCCAGTTTACACGGTAATACAATGTATTACGACATGTCGAAAAATTATGTAGAATGAGAAAAATCTTATCATGTAAAAGCAAAATGTATTGAGTAAGAGAGATTACGGATACAAAATCTGACAAGCGGTCGATAAATGCCTTTTTTCTAAACCATTTTAGAAACTTATGTTTTCTCATCACACCAGAGGTGTATTTTAACAGAGTTCATTGAAGGTGATGGCATTTTTATACAATTACAAAAACAACTAAAATCAACTCAGGAAATTTTCATGTTGTTTTTGTAAATATTTAACACTGCAACCATCTGCTTTTTTATTATTATTTTTGATTTTACTTATACCATCCGTGTAAACAAGAATTATACTAACAAAAGATTTTTATTCTTTTCTTTTAAACAAGGAGAGAATTTCATAATATTTTGATTCTACAAAGTCGTAATACATTGTATTACCGTGTAAACTGGCCTTTACAAGTAACAATTGTTACAAATTTGTAACAATTTTTAGTAAATGAACACAGCTACTATCTCATTTTGTTCCCCTTTTAAATCTTTCGATTTTTTAGTGTCATCACTAGAATAGTGGCAAAAAATTCTATTATAACTGTGGCAGCACTGACAAAAAATACATATGTTTTGAAAGCAGCGTTACCATTCGTCAAGTTTTTTGTACTCACCACCACAATTAGATGTGAAGAGGGTATACTAAGTTTGTCATTTCGTGTGAAACTTTTTTATTATTCATCTCAGACCCCATAAAGTATATATATTCCGGGTCCTTGAATAATTCTAAGTGGATTTAGCCATGTCCGCCTGTTGAAAACAAGCTCAATTTCGAAAAACTCAAAAGAAATAAACAAACTTGGTGTCAAATTGCTTGTAGTTATCCTAAGCAGATTGGGATTGAAATCCAGCAAAATCGGTTTAGTAGGTTCAGAGCTATGAATCAAAATGTAGAACCACCACCTTAGAAATTGATAATTTTGTCACAAAAACTAACATAAATGGTGGAACAATGCTCGAAACGATAGTATATTTTGCAAAAATTCGTTTTATTCGACTGGAAATCACGCTGTAAAATTTCGTGAAGATCCGTCCATAATTTACCCTAGGCCTCATATAAGCCCTACTCCCGGAAAACAGTATAGGACGCCTAAAACCCTAACAATGCTATCATAACAAATTATTGCACGTAAAAGTTTTATAGAACTAGAAATAAGACTGTGAAATTTCGTGAAGATTGGTCCATAATTTACCCTAGGCCCCATATAAACCCAACAGTTTATTAAGCCTAAAACCGTAAAAAGCAATGGTATCATATCAAAATTTGGTACATAAAAGTTTTATTGGACTAGAAAGAAGACAGTGAAATTTCGTAAAGATCAGTTCATAATTTACCCCAGGCCCCATATAAACCCTACTCCCGGAAAACAGCTTAGTACGCCTAAAAACGTAAAAAATAATGCTATGATAACAAAATTTGGTACATCACAGTTTTATTAAACAAAAAATATGACTATACAATTTTGTGAAGAACGCTCCATAATTTACATAATTTACCCTAGGCCCCATATAAACCCTACTACCGGAAAGCAGTTTAGTATGCCTAAAACCGTACAAAGTAATGCTATCAGAATTAAATGTTACACTTCACAGTTTTATGACTAGAAATCACACTAATAAATTTCGTGAAGATCGGTCCATAATTTGCCTTAGGCCCCATATAAACCCTACTTCCGGAAAACAGTTTAGTTTAAGCAATAATTACAACTAATTCTTAACTAAAGTTACTTTCGTAACAATACGTTATTTTTTTTAATTTACTCTACATATATAACTATGTGAATGTAAATTTGTCTGTAAAATATGTAAAAGATCTTCAGGTCCAAAAATTTTTTTTACTTTTTTTCCTTATGTCCTCTATTTTTATTTTCAAAATCAGGTCGCCTTATCTATTGGTACACCAGTTTCACATCAAGAAGACGATACTAAAACCATTATGAAAAATGATAACGGGGCTAAAGCAAATTTGACTGCTTTAACATGGGCACATGCAGTTAATAGCCAACAGCAGTTAATAGATGCTCTAAATAGTAAGTAGATTAACAAGTGTAGATTTAATATTTTCACAATTTTTTTTAGTTTTTTGCCATAATATTTAAAAAATGTTAAGTTAATTTTTTAATTAAAACTATCAAAATGTTTACCACATTACAAATTGTATTTCAAAACCCAGTAAAAACTTTGCCTACGAAATAATGTGTTAAGTAATCAAAAAATAGCAAAAATACTACATTAGACGCTCGGTTATATGATACCCACTTATATGAACATACAGAATAGTGAACAACAAAATTTTTACACCTGAGGTTCTGAAGAGTGAACACAACCTATTTCTATTATGACCCCTTTTACAATGTGACAGACAGAAGACAGACAGACGAAGTTTGTAGGCGAGAGAGGAAAAAAGTAAAGTGTGTCACGCATACAGCGTCGCCCCTTACCAACAAACTTCGTCTGTCTGCCTTCTGTCTGTCACATTGTAAAAGGGGACTTTGTGAACAACTTGTAACCGTTGATTTTTTGTTACTATTTGTTGTAAAGGGTGTTTTTTAGACAATCACAACTTTGAGTTAGCATCAGTGTTATATATGAGCACCAATTTACAGCTAGGGAAGCCAGATTTTAAATTCGGAAAAACAGTACATTGAATACATAAAAACAGTACAATCAAGGAAAAAACAGTACATTTTTTTTGACGACAACATTACCATTTTTTTTAATAAGTAACCCCCAATTTCACCAAGTGCAGCTATAATTAACTATTACTAAAACAATAGGTTTTTTGACTTTTATAATGAAAGTTAATTAAACCTGAACTTGGTGAAATTGGCCATTAATCTATAAAATCCAAAAAAAATTGCTTGGTTTATTTTTATTTCACAAAATCTGAAAATATTTAAAATCAAGTGCAATTGAAAACGATGAATATTTAAAAAAAAATGTTTGTAAAAATTTACTTATCTTTTTCTTATTTCAGTAGTTTAGGTAAAGAAAAGTGGTCCTCAAAGGTATTAGGTATTTTTATAAATTTTGAACACGGATAATTTTCCAAATTTGTTTGTTTTCAATTTTACGTGATTTCGATTTCCAGAACATGCCCGAAAATTAAAAAAGTTCTAAAAATTTACGATAACTGTTTTGGAATAAGTATTTTTTAGTACTTAAAAAAATTTATATTTTTTTTGTCTTTCTCAGGTGTGGAAAGGGAAAGACTATTGGAAGAGGTAGCCATAAAATCATAACAACACGAAAATATACCACTGCTACGAGCCACCCATTATAATTTAGATTTCTACTGTGTATTTATGAGAAAACAATGACCACAGCGTAAAAACTCTTATTATTTTAGAACTTTGTTTTTAACACAACATAATTTTTTGTAAGCCAGTTCTGTTAAATATAGACTGAGCAAAAAAAAAAACAGTACAAAAAACAGTACAAAGTGTAAAAAACAGTACATTTGCGTACTGTTTTAGGAGTTGTGCATAAAACAGTACAACTGCAAAAAATCAGTACATGCACTGCTTAAAACAGTACGTATGGCAACCCTATTTACAGCCCATAGTTGCTTTTTGTTTACAGTGCTGATACACCTGCCAATTTTTTGTCATACCAAACGTCAAAGTCTATATAAAAAAAACTCGAAAATTTTTGTCAGCGTTTTTTTAATATGAAGTTTGACGTTTGGTATGACAAAAAATTGGCAGGTGTATCAGCACTGTTAGTTTGTTTTAAAATTTCATTATGAGTTGACTTATCGAGCAACGCGCAAATTTTTTACATTTTTAATCAAAATAATTTGGCGAATGGGCTGAAGCACAAATTGATATTAATTTTGAATTTCCACTCAAAATATTATTTTCCTATGAAGCCCATTTCTGGTTGAATGGGTACATAGATAAGCAGAATTGTGGCATTTGGAGTGAGTAGAATCCACAAGCTTTTGTCGAAACACCATTACATCCACAAAAATTACTGTTTGGTGCGCTTAATGGGCTGGCGGAATCGTTGGCCCATATGTCTTCAAAAACAATGATGGTCAGAATGCGAAAAGTTGTTGAAAACTGGCGCCTTCTACATACCAGCCGTGGCGGCCACATGGCAGAAATCATATACATACATATGTATAAATTTCATAAAATTTTCTTTCCAATAAAGCCCGTTTCATTGATATTAAAAATATATTTCCTTGTTTTTTTATGACTTAAACTTGTGTCACTCTATAAAAAACACCCTTAATTATAAATCTGTTCTTCCCCGAAATAAGCTAGTAAATGTGTATATACGAATGCAAAGGAAAATGTATAAGATAGTTGGTATTTGTAAAGTTATTGCTTGAAGTGAAAATAATATATCTGATAATGATATTTGGCGTTGCCAAAATGCAGGGACAAGGCATTATAGCATAAAAAATATAAGCAGAAAAATATAACCGACTACTTTCATGAACATTTATTATTAACAAGCTAATATAATATAAAAACTTAATATAGGTTATGTATGTACACATATTAAAATTGTTTTGAAATACTTCTTTTATATTGTCTCGATTATGTGAACTTTTCCATTTAGTGAACAGGTCTGTATTAGTTCGTAAAAGCGAGCGTCTACTGTACTTACAATTCTACTGAAGAAGCATTGAATTTTACAATGGAAGTCTCAAAATACTTAACGGATTTACAGTTAACAAAATAGTTCTTAGAAACTGGGAATTATTTCCTTCCGAAGGTTACTTTATATTATATTCAACATTTTTAATTTTTCGAATTTATTCTATGAGTTAAATTTCAGTTATGTATTTTATAAAGCTTTTTTGTAATAGTTCTATTCCTTCAATTTTCCAGAAATGACTTTATACATTACCAGACTATTATATTGTATTTTCTTTTTTTACATTTTACCTTAGCCTTCCTTTGGAAAGCAATGAGGTATATGGAATGTACAGAAAAATTTACAATTATTAGACACCAGCAGAATGTAATGCATTTTCTGGCCCGCTACGGCCTTCGTCAGCATTATTTGTGTCTTACTGGATAGTGTTACTTTATAAATTGAATGTATTTAACTCAACTATTTTAACAAATAGAAACTGGGAATTATTTCCTTCCGAAGGTTACTTTATATTATATTCAACATTTTTAATTTTTCGAATTTATTCTATGAGTTAAATTTCTGTTATGTATTTTATAAAGCTTTTTTGTAATAGTTCTATTCCTTCAATTTTCCAGAAATGACTTTATACACTACCAGACTATTATATTGTATTTTCTTTTTTTACATTTTACCTTAGCCTTCCTTTGGAAAGCAATGAGGTATATTGAATGTACAGAAAAATTTACAATTATTAGACACCAGCAGAATGTAATGCATTTTCTGGCCCGCTACGGCCTTCGTCAGCATTCTTTGTGTCTTACTGGATAGTGTTACTTTATAAATTGAATGTATTTAACTCAACTATTTTAACAAATAGAAACTGGGAATTATTTCCTTCTGACGGTTACTTTATATTATATTCAACATTTTTAATTTTTCGAATTTATTCTATGAGTTAAATTTCAGTTATATATTTTATAAAGCTTTTTTGTAATAGTTCTATTCCTTCAATTTTCCAGAAATTACTTTATACACTACCAGACTTACTTACTGGATAGTGTTAAAGGCATTTCTGGAAAATTGAAGGAATAGAACTATTACATAAAAGCTTTATAAAATACATAACTGAAATTTAACTCATAGAATAAATTCGAAAAATTAAAAATGTTGAATATAATATAAAGTAACCTTCGGAAGGAAATAATTCCCAGTTTCTATTTGTTAAAATAGTTGAGTTAAATACATTCAATTTATAAAGTAACACTATCCAGTAAGACACAAAGAATGCTGACGAAGGCCGTAGCGGGCCAGAAAATGCATTACATTCTGCTGGTGTCTAATAATTGTAAATTTTTCTGTACATACAATATACCTCATTGCTTTCCAAAGGAAGGCTAAGGTAAAATGTAAAAAAAGAAAATACAATATAATAGTCTGGTAGTGTATAAAGTCATTTCTGGAAAATTGAAGGAATAGAACTATTACAAAAAAGCTTTATAAAATACATAACTGAAATTTAACTCATAGAATAAATTCGAAAAATTAAAAATGTTGAATATAATATAAAGTAACCTTCGGAAGGAAATAACTCCCAGTTTCTATTTGTTAAAATAGTTGAGTTAAATACATTCAATTTATAAAGTAACACTATCCAGTAAGACACAAATAATGCTGACGAAGGCCGTAGCGGGCCAGAAAATGCATTACATTCTGCTGGTATCTAATAATTGTAAATTTTTCTGTACATTCAATATACCTCATTGCTTTCCAAAGGAAGGCTAAGGTAAAATGTAAAAAAAAAAAAAAAATACAATGTAATAGTCTGGGTGTATAAAGTCATTTCTGGAAAATTGAAGGAATAGAACTATTACAAAAAAGCTTTATAAAATACATAACTGAAATTTAACTCATAGAATAAATTCGAAAAATTAAAAATGTTGAATATAATATAAAGTAACCTTCGGAAGGAAATAATTCCCAGTTTCTATTTGTTAAAATAGTTGAGTTAAATACATTCAATTTATAAAGTAACACTATCCAATGTTACTAATAATTGTAAATTTTTCTGTACATTCAATATACCTCATTGCTTTCCAAAGGAAGGCTAAGGTAAAATGTCTTCTTCTTTTATTTGCCCATCCGTTATTCGGATATTAGCGATCATACAATATATAGTACATTTTATAAAACATACAATTAATTAATTCATTTTGGAAGTCTTTTTTACAATTCAGAAATAATCAGTTCTCTATTTTTGGCGGCATATAGGAGACTTCGTTCTTCACGATAACTTGTCCATTCTTGAATATTTTTTAACCAGGTGTCCCAAATACGATATTTTACGGTTTTTAAAAGTTGTCGGTGCAGGTTCATTCTTCTCAATACTTCGATATTTGGGACGTGGTCAGTCCATGGTATCTTCAATATGCGCCGGTATACCCACATTTCAAATGCTTCCAATCTTTTCTCATCCGTCGCTTTAACTGTCCATACTTCTGCCGCATATAAAAGCACGGACCACACATAGCATTTGATAAACCGTGACTTTGTTGCAAGACTGATGTCATGGCTGGTCAGTACCTTGCTGTATTTAAAGAAAGCATCTCTCGCCATCTCTATACGACATCTTATTTCCTTTGATGCGTCCCATTGATCATTTAACAAAACTCCTAGATATTTAAAATTTTTTACACGTTTAATTTCTATGTTATTTTTTTTTAGCGTCGTGTTATTTTGAGCATTCTTCCTGCTGACAACCATGTATTTTGTCTTTTTAATGTTGATTTTCAGACCATATGATTCACTTACATATGTAAGTTCGTCTGTCAGTTTTTGTAGGCCAGATATACTGCTTGCAAGTAACGTTGTGTCGTCAGCGTATCGTACGTTATTGATAAACTTTCCGTTTATTAGTATACCTATTCTCTTTCCTTCTACTGATTCCCGAAATATTTTTTCTGAATATATGTTGAATAACAAGGGCGATAGATACACCCCTGCCTGACTCCTTTTGATATGGCAATTTCGTCACTAAATTCTCCATTTATTTGAATTCGTGCTGATTGGTTCCAGTATAGGTTTTTTATGCATTGTATTTCCTTCTCATCTATTCCAATGGACATTAATATTTCCATTAGCTTATCATGTTGGACAGTGTCAAAGGCTTTTTCATAATCTATAAAGCACATGCATACATCTTTATGGACATCTCGACAATTTTGAATTAGTATCTGCACACTTATGCCCGTAATTTCTACAAATAGATATCTAGCTGTGTATAGATATCTATGGCGTAACGAATTTTTCATAATTTTAATACGTATGTTTTTATCTACTGATTAAACTGCAGTGTATTTAACACCATCCATTTTGACAGTTAATTCAAAAAATTAATAAAAACACAAATGTTGCCATATTTTTAAAGAAAATTTAAAGGAAAAAACACGTAGGTAAATTTAACGTTGAAATTACCAAACTAGTTTTACCGCATAGGTAAAGATAACTGTTAGGTACGAACACGACCAGATATCTGTTTGTTGAAATTACGGGCATTAGTAGCGCTTCTCTAGTACCCATTGCTTCTTTGAAACCAAATTGTGATTCTCCCATAACAGTTTCGCATTTATCATATATTCTCCTGTGTATTATTCTTAGAAATATTTTTAGTGCATGGCACATTAGGCTAATTAGTCTATATTCAATGCATTTTCTAGCATTATTTTTCTTTGGTATGGTGATAAATGTTGATTTAAGCCAATCGTGTGGGTATTGACCATTGTCATAAACGTAATTAAAAAGAGTCACTAGCAATTGCACATTATTACCATCTATTAGCTTCAAAACTTCGGAGGGGATTTCATCTGGACCGGTTGCTTTTTTGTCCTTAAGCGAGTTGATTGCATACTCTACTTCATATCTAGTGATTGGTGTTCCAGTCAAAGGGGTTTCTGCGCTACGGTCATCAGCTGATCTTTCATCATCAGTAAATAATTTCGTTACATAATCTTTCCAAATGCGTTTTCTTTCTGTCATCTCGAATACTGCTTCATTATTGTCGTCGAACAAAATTGCTGGCGAGGTCCTTTTATATACACCGGCAGCTTCTTTTAGTTTTTTGTGAAGATTAAAATCATCATGTAGGCTTTGTAGCGTTTCGATTTCCTGGCATTGACGATTTAATAGTGTATTGTTTGCGGCGCGGGTTGCCGTTCGTATTTCTTTATTAATTTCCCAGTAGGTTTCGTAGTTCAAATTTTTGTGTTTGCTTCGTTCAATTCGAAGTTCTCGGATTTCATCTGTGATCCATTCTTCTTGCCTTTTTGTTACGCTACTTCCTAGGGTGTTTTTCGTAGTCGTGTTTATAAAAAATGTAAAAAAAGAAAATACAATATAATAGTCTGGTAGTGTATAAAGTCATTTCTGGAAAATTGAAGGAATAGAACTATTACAAAAAAGCTTTATAAAATACATAACTGAAATTCAACTCATAGAATAAATTCGAAAAATTAAAAATGTTGAATATAATATAAAGTAAACTTCGGAAGGAAATAATTCCCAGTTTCCATTTGTTAAAATAGTTGAGTTAAACACATTCAATTTATAAAGTAACACTATCCAGTAAGACACAAAGAATGCTGACGAAGGCCGTAGCGGGCCAGAAAATGCATTACATTCTGCTGGTGTCTAATAATTGTAAATTTTTCTGTACATTCAATATACCTCATTGCTTTCCAAAGGAAGGCTAAGGTAAAATGTAAAAAAAGAAAATACAATATAATAGTCTGGTAGTGTATAAAGTCATTTCTGGAAAATTGAAGGAATAGAACTATTACAAAAAAGCTTTATAAAATACATAACTGAAATTTAACTCATAGAATAAATTCGAAAAATTAAAAATGTTGAACAAAATAGTTCTTGAAATGTAAGTCATTCAGGCATGTTCTGACAATCGCAAAACGCTTAACATTGGCGATTCTGACTTGAAAGCATAAAAGGTGTTCTGTAAATTAAAATAGCAAGAAGGCGACTTCAAATTGCAAAAGTATGCTTAAAAGAGCTAGAATATTTGTAAGAAACTATGCCAGGTCGCAAGCCAAACGCACGAGATTCAGAACACCATAAAATAAATCCAGCGTTTTGCGATTTCAAATCGTGCGATTGTCAGAACATGGCCGACTATTTTTATTCCTGCATAGGTATATAAAAAAGTAAGTATGTAGTTATAAAATGTCAAAAAAAAGTCATACACGTTACCTTCTAAAAAGGTTAAATGTCTATTGCAAAATTTAACTAAAAGCCATTTAAAGGGTAATGAGTTATCAAAGCTCTTATAAGAAGCGAAATACTTAACAAAAAGCCAAATAAATATGGATGTAAAAATGAGAAAATTAATAAAAAAAATTTTTGGAATCACTTTTGTAATTCATTACATTACGTAAGTGCTAGTTCACACACGTCAAGTTTGACTCGTCAAATCTTGAGTTTTTAGGAGAGAGGGGAAAAGAAATGGCATTCTCTTTACCATTCACTCCGAAAAGCTCAAGACTTGAAGAGTTAAACTTGACGTGCGTGAACCGGCACTAAGTAATTTTTTACTTAGAAGTGAATGGGTATACGTATATTAATTAATTAAACTTGCTTGCGAAACAAGTATATGGCTCCATACCAGTGATGTCCAAAATGTAAATTGTGGTGGTATTGCTTTATATTAGTATTAGTGAACATAGAGACATTTATTCTTAATAAAAATACAAAAAATATGTAAGCATCCGCCGCATGTGCACTCGTCGCTTGATTATCGGCGACTGAATTGTGTACTCTCGTAGACTAAATCAACTTACATCAACGCGTGCAAATTGTTGAAATGTTTAATCAAAATAATTGTTCAATTCAAAATTTTATTATCCGATGAAGCCCATTTCTGGTTGAATGGGCAGCAGAATTGTCGCATTTGGACTAAGAGAATCCAGGAGAATTCACAAGCTTTTATCGAAACACCATTACATTTACAGAAAAATACTGTTTGGTGCGCTTTATGGGCTGGCGGAGTAATTGGCCCATAACTGTCAATGGTGAACGGTATAGGAACATGATTCGAAATATTTTCAATTACGTGGTATTAATCTTGATGATATGTGGTTATAACAGGACGGAGCCACACAACTCAAAGAAACTTTTGATGAAAAAAATAATTTTACGTAATGGCCCAATTAATTGGCCACTAACCTACCATATACACGTGAAAGTAAATTTCTTGAAAGTCGCAATACACTCATACTTTTTCACGAACACACACATAATTTTGTAACTTTCAGCCAATCGGCTGTTCGATTTTTCGTTGATAATACGTATATTCTACTTGCAAGAAAGTACTTTCACGTAGGGTTGCCACACGTACTGTTTTAAGCAGTACATTTACTGATTTTTTGCAATTGAACTGTTTTATGCACAACTCCTAAAACAGTACGCAAATGTACTGTTTTTTACACTTTGTACAGTTTTTTGTACTTTTTTTTGTTGAGTGTACAAAAAACCAAGATATTAAGAAAAACCCTACTTAAAACACATTTTTATGATATTCTAATATTTAACAGTACATAGTTTAAAAAATGTTTGTGTTCCAAACAAAAAAGTTCTAAAATAATACGAGTTTTAACGCTGTGGTCATTGTTTGCTCATAAATACACAGTAGAAATCTAAATTATAATGAGTGGCTCGCAGCAGTAGTATATTTTGATATTGTTATTTTTAAGACATATGTACTATGTATGATTTTATGGCTACCTCTTCCAATAGTATTTCCCTTGCCACACCTGAGAAAAACAAAATCAAAAAAATTTTTTTTTAAATACTAAACAAATATGTACATTAGGGTGTCCCAAAATTTTTTTTTGTAAGAGGCTCAAGCATAATTTGAAAGCTTATAGGGTAAAATATTTTTGATTTTTTTTTAGAATTTTCGGAATAGGTTTAGAGGTCGCGCAAATGGAGTTTTCATAAAAAACGGAGTTTTCGGCCATTTATTTAACTTTACTCATAACTTGGTTAATACCACGAGTTTCTTCACTTTTGAGGAAACAGTTTTAAAGAAAAGTATCCAAGCTTTATTCCTGTGTGAAAAAATTATAAGTTTTGGTGATGAGTGTACTGTTGAGAGTCACCCTCGTATATAATAAGTATGACATTATTTAGTATTAAGTAATCAAAAAAAATAGGCTGACTCAATTATACGAGTCAGCATTTTAGACACTTGCTGACTTTAGTACAGTCAGCATTTTAAATATAAGAACTAGGTATAAATAGCTGGTAAGAATAATTTTAAGTTGAGTTGTAATTAGCAAGCAAATAAACATCTACCTTCGATCTCCACGGAGCACTCCAGGTTAGCAAAAAATACAAAAGAAGATCTTCTAATTTCAACTACAACAATTGGCACAGCCGGTAATTAAATAAAGAACCTGCGATTCCCAAGGGACCCTCCAGGAATATAATTTATTTATTACACGACATTTTTGCCGAACTTAGATCCCTTCCTGGTATGGCGACTGGTTTCGGGAGCAACGAAAGTAATAGAAACCAGTAAACACGGAAACAAAGTACTAAAGGTCTTAAGCAGCCAAATTCTGGTACGCCTTTAGTATCTTCGAAGAAGTGCGAATTGGTGGAGTTGCAAGTAAGTTGCTGCGGACTTTTCACCACATTAGGAGGCGATTTATTTCGGTCTGTTTTTCCTCAAAACATAACAAAATCGGTGGCGAGGAAAACGTTAAGGAAACCACTGAGTGTAGAAGCAAAGTGCTGAAGGTCTTCAGCAGCCACATTCTGGTACGCCTTAAGTATCTGTGTGAAAATACAGTGGTTGATGTACAAGTTGTTGCCACTGACACCAGCTGTATTGAGGAAGTTTTGAGGAAGGACCAGTACAACGCGACATTGTTGGTAACGCGTAAAAAGTTTTTTTTTTTTGTTCTCCCCCAAAAGTTAAGGATGGCACAAATCGTTTTGGTGCTGGTAAGTATTATTTTGCAATTTTCGTGAGTATAAATGGACAACCCTCGGTCAAGAACAGACGAATTACTAGCCAAACTTAATAAGTATAACTATTCAGTGGACAGTCTACAGGTGCTCGCGTGGACAGAATTGAACTGATTGAGACTAGGTAAAGAATTTACGGAACAACATAGGGAGATTATAAGGCACCAGAGATTGACCAAGTTAGAAGAGGTTGGTTATGTTTTACAATTGTTAGGTGACTTGAACAAGGGTCAATCCGCGGACTTAATCAACAGGATAGAAGACTTAGAAGGAACAAAAAAACTGTTAGAAAAGCAAAGTCGGAAGCTAAGGGAACAAATAAAATATACGGACAGTTTGTTGGAACAGGTAGTGCAGGAAAACTTAGCGTTGGGCGAAAAATTGGGGAAAAAGGGGTTGAGTGAGAAAGAATTAGAGAAACAACTAAAACAACAACAGCAAATAGACGTACAAGACGACACCGTACAAAGACTTCAAACAGCCTTGGAAACAGAGTTGCCAATTTAGCGCCTTTGGCGCTAGATTAAGCGCTTTTTAACTGTCGAAAAGGCGCATATTTTTTCCTTAGCGCTTTTTTTAAAAAGAGCGCTAAATTAGCGCTTTTATTGATACCCAACATTTTTGTACTTTTATTTGCATACATTAAAATCAAGACACATTAAACCAAAATTTGTTTCCGTTTTGAAAATACTTTACTCTGAAAAGCATTCTATACAAGGAAAGAAGTTTATTTTATAAAGAAATCCATTTCGTTTCTTAAAACAAGAAAATTCAAAACTAAATAACTGATTTTAACTTATTTTGTTCGTATTAAGTAAAAGTTTCTTAAATAAAGAAACATTTTCTCATAATTAAAAAATTCACGTTTTTGGTATATGATCAAAAATTTCAAGAAGCATTTATTTAATATTAGTCTGATTTTAAAATAGAATCAAGAAACAAAGTTTTTTTTTATAAACTAACTAGTGCTATACGTTTTTATGGAAAACTTTTAGGCTTTTCTTCTGATTTTGTAAAATAAAAAGCAAAGAAAACTTGATTTAAGTAACTATAGAATTAATTTTAATTTTTTAGCTGTATTTTAGTAAATTTTAGTTCGCTTTGAGTCACAACTTTTTGCTTATGTTTATATACAATAAGAAATTTTTGACTTGGACGAGAATAGTGCAAAATTTTCGTGGTTAAAGACATATTTTCTGGCGAATTAGTAAATAATTCTTTCCGTGTATAGTTAAAATTATATTACTTTAAGCTTCCTTAAATATTAGAAAAGGCTTTTTAAAAATATTAAAGTTTTATTAACACTGCTCGGCAAAAAACTAAAAAAAAGTCGATCTAGAGAACTTGATTATGTGATTTTAATTCACTTTAGCGTGCTAAATGCAAATAGTTTATTCAATCACGTCTAGTTAACATTTTGTTTACTGATTTCTTGCTTTTTTTATTCATAATATACCTGGATTTCTGATAAATGATAAAAATACTAATTTGCATGGAAAAATATAATATAAAATAATTATTTGTAAAATATCAATATCGTTCTCAAGTTATGATAAAATATACGTGGCACATAAATGCCTTATTTCGGTCAAAATATAAGACTAGCCCATAAAAGAACAAGATATGATAGAAACAACTGAAAACGGATTTGAATTTTGCGCAGTAGTATCTTTGTTTTTCATAAATTTTTATTTAAAACGATTTTTTTGACGGCCAGTGTTACTAATAAAACTTGGATCTTAAACATGTCATTAAGTTTTTTATTTAAATTTTATTTAGCGCTTTTTGATCGGAGACACGGCGCTTTTTGATTAGAAATAGTTCACAACCCTGCTTGGAAAACGCGCATCGTGAACTCGACATTATACACAAAAGTAGGTCACCCACTGCATCTCTAAGCGAAGAACTGGCAAAAGAAGGCTTCAGAGCTCCAATGATAGTATTAGAACAAGCAGACGGCGGCCATACAGCCTCGGGCGGACAGACAGCGGCCGATTTGAACGAGGAAATACAGATAGATGAGGAAGCGGCAGCTTTTGATTTGATAGCCAAAACACAGAGTATTAAAATAAACGCAAGAAAGGCGGGTAGCAGGGGATATACGGTAGAAACGATAAACAGAAAGTTAGCAGATTTATCGCAATACGAGAGGGAATTCGTACAGCTTAAACTCAAATCTCCCCATATTAAAGCAGATTTCGAGAGCTTTATAGAGGAATCCCGGAGAACTCTCCAGAGACTGATATCAACCACCATTTCAAGCAACTCAGTTATTAGAAGGCAAAACATTGCTTCAATCTCAACAATTACAAAACTTGTCAACAATATAGTCCCTACGTTTTTTGGCACCGAGGGACCGGATTTGACTTCGGAAGTTTTTCGTTTTATTCAAGGATGTAAGTTGGCAGAGCGAGAACTGATTACTGACGATAGCAGAGCCATAACTCCAGAAGACATAGAGTGCCTCAAGTTACGGTTAATGGGTGCTGCTTACGTGCGAATAGCACCCCATTCCTTCGGTACAGTGGATGCTCTCTGTAACGCGATAAAAAAGCAGTACCTTAAGACAAAAACGCTAGACCAGATCAGGGAACTTGTTATCTCAAGTAAATAACGGTTTATTACTTTTCAAATTTATATGAAAGGTATTAAAGCTAGGGACGCGATTTTGAAAACCGATAAGTTCTAAACAATTAAGAAAAACAAAAATGGAATTTTGTCCTACAGTTTCCGAGTTACACTATTTTTATAGTTTGTACCTTAAAAATGGTGATACTTTTTTCGTTATAATTATTGTATATTTCCATAAATTTTTATAGTTAGGTTTTAACTGTCATTAACTTCTCACATTTATTGATCTGAATCGTTACACGCTGTCATTTTCACTTTCTATTTTATGTGTGCTCCAGGGGCTATCAATCGGGCTCGCTGAATGATGAAAATTATCTATTCTTTGAAAATATGCATTTTCCGAAACCAGTTGCAATCTTATATAGACAAATCAACAGTTGATGCCTTGCTTGAATTAAGTTCATTTATTTTAAGAATATGTATCAAATATTGGTACCGTACCAAGGGCCAGTGCCCTTGATACGCTCCTCTCAATCTCAATCAGATCTGAGCCTATTAAAGGAATTGGATAGTTATAAAATTATTAATAAAGCCGTTGAAAAAGCCTCGCTTAAAACTATTCTAGGTCATCAGTGGTACTTAACTCCGAAATTGGCTGCCTAAGCGTTTTTTGATGAACGTATCGACACCAAAACTTTGCACTTAATGACAAAAAAAACTTGCAGATACTCCATGGAGCGATTACGAAGTAGCAAATGTAACTTTAACAGAAGAAAAATCTAGAAATAAAGAAACTCAACAATTTATTTCAAAAGCCAGTCTAACTTTTTTTGAAGTTTGCAATATTTCAATCGATTTTTTAAAAATAGATCCAGAGAATTGGAAAGCTAACAAGTAATTTCAAGAGGCAAAGAAAAAAGTTCAACAATTACAAGTGGTAAATGATGTGGTAGAACGAGGTGTGGCTTTGGCTAATACTTATATTAATGTCACAACTTCTGAAACTGATTACCAGAACTTGTTGCAAGGTATAGAACTACATCGCAAGAACCTCAATAAATGATTTTTCGCAGAGCTGGCAAACAGCTTATAATAGCATATACTGGGTATAAAGTTAAAAACGGGTATAACTCAGGATGGTAGGAACAAATTTAAAAATTGTTTATTCGTAATAATTAGAATTATGCTATGTTCATACGACGACAAAAACCACTCGTTTCGCTCTCTGAAACTAGATTGTCAAACATGCTGTTCATACGATTCATTCTGGTTTCATTTTGACATTTTTTTTGTGTTGTTAGTGTGATTTTATTTAAAACAGATAAAAAGTAACTAAAAGCTAAAAATATATTATTTAATACTTTTATTAATATTATTATTTGATAATTATCACTTTATTTTATTAAACATCAATTTTTATTTTGTATTTTATTTTGTTTTGAGAGCTAGTTCAGATAAACTAACGATAATTGTTATCAAAATTAGAGATGATAGTACATTTTTCCTGTTTCGCAGCCTGTTTCAAAATGAAACGACCTGTTTCGCTCACAAAATTTTGTATTGGGAAACAAGTCGTTTCAGTCATGTTTGGGGCGCGAAACAGGAATAAGAGAGCGAAACACGAATATTGCTGTCCGTGTGAACATGGTATTAATTTGTCTTTCAAACTGCATCATTAGTTTTAATACCTTTCATATAAATTTGAAAAGTAATAAGCCGTTACACAATAAAAAATGGAGCTTCCAACGAAGCAGGTTTGTAAGGGAGAAACATAAACGTTTCGCTTACCATTGCGCATACAGAAGGCATGAATTTTATATGGCGAGTTCCCACTTTGAAGCAATACATTTTTGACACATGAAGCGCATTATTCAGCGCATATAAAAATTGTTGGATGTAACGATAAGCCTTACGCACTGAATGTTTTGATAGAGTTATTTTTTAGTATTCTCCCTTACAAACCTGCTTCGTAGTAAGGGAATGCCGTAGCACTTGAAATGTTATTTTTTTTTATAAAAGTTGTTAAGAGTTCTTTCACTTACTTTACTGCATTTCTGTATGTATTATAGCGTAGCGCATAATTGTGCGCTTATTCTTTTAAATGTACCATTAGTGCTTCGCAAAATGATAAAATTTTTTATTGGGTATTTACAGAATTTGTTAAAAAATTACGAAAAATTTTAATTAAGGGTGTCTAAATGAGTACACTCATCACCAAAACTTATAATTTGTTCACACAGGAATAAAGCTTGGATACTTTTCTTTAAAACTGTTTCCTCAAAAGTGAAGAAACTCGTGGTATTAACCAAGTTATGAGTAAAGTTAAATAAATGGCCGAAAACTCCGTTTTTTATGAAAACTCCATTTGCGCGACCTCTAAACCTATTCCGAAAATTCTAAAAAAAAAATCAAAAATACTTCACCCTATAAGCTTTTAAATTTTAGCTGAGCACCTATGAAAATCACAAAAAAATACAATATATATTATATTAAATTTTTAGAACTTTTTTAATTTTCGGGCATGTTCTGGATATCGAAATCACGTGAAATTGAAAACGAACAAATTTGGAAAATTCTCCGTGTTCAAAATTTATTAAAATACCTAATACCTTTGATGACCACTTTTCTTTACCTAAACTACTGAAATAAGAAAAAGATAAGTTAATTTTTACAAAAATTTTCATCGTTTTCAATTGCACTTAATTGTTTTAAAGACAGAAATTTTTGTTTAAAATTTTATTGAAACTAGTTTTTTACTATTTTAATATTTTCAGATTTTGTTAATTAAAAACAAACCAAACTATGTATGTTTTTTGAAATTTATAGATTAATGGCCAATTTCACCAAGTTCAGGTATAATTAACTATTATTATAAATGTCAAAAAATCTATTGTTTTAGTATTAGTTAATTTTAGCTGAACTTGGCAAAATTGGCCGTAAATAATTTAAAAATTGTTTGAAATTTGAAAATTAATTTAGGAAACAAACATTTTCTCAAAATCTATATGATTTGTGCAACTATGTGTGTTGTTGTTGTTGTTGTAACAGCTCGACTTGTATTGGTGTTGTTGAGTTGACGTTAAGTTGAGGTCTTTTTTATATAAAAATATTAATTTTACTTTAACAAAAAATTAATATTTTTATATAAAAAAGAACTCAAACTTAAACAAATTTATATAAATTTAAATAATAAAGGTCGAATAAGAAAAAAATTATATTAATGAAAATAGTTTTTTGTAATTTTATTTTAGTGTTTTTTAAATTCTTTAATTTAATTATTTTACTACAATTATAATTTGCTACCATTTCACAAATTTAATTTCTTTCTCACAAAATTTGCTTCTATATATTTTTTTTTTTGCTTCTTTTTTCTCAATTGACAACCAAATTTGACGTTTTATGTAAGCAATAATTGTCAACAAAAATGGACCAACAATTATTGCAGCATAAATTGTCGGCAATAAATATGTACAAAAAATTGCTGTCTACATTAGAGATAACATAATTTTGCCATTTACTGCAATATATTTCGCAATAATTATCTCTGCTTTAGACAGGCAGTTATACCATGTTTACACGGTACGTGCTTCGCTCTCTATTCATGCTTCACATCCCAATCATGATCGAAGCAACTGCTTCGCCATACAAAATTTTGAGAGCGAAGAAAGTAGATTCAATATGAATCTACTTGCGAACAGAGAAGCAAGCCGATTAAAAATTTTCGGCGGCGGCTGAAGACCAAATATATTCGGCGGCGGCGGCGGCGGCTGAGCTGCTTTGCGCCGATTTTTTTGACGACTAAAAAAAATATTCGGCTGCGCCGAACTTATGTACAGAAAACATATAGATAAACAAAACAAAAAGACAAATAATGATTTATTCGTTTAAAAAGTAAAGATTTTATAAAAGATAAATTAAATTTTTAGATTAAAAAAAACTATTTACAGCAAATACCTTGTTAGTTGTACTACGGTCACTAAAAGATATTACAATAAGATTTTCTTAAAATTTAGAAACATCAGGCATTTTTAAATAGTAAATTAATTAATTTTTTTTTTATATTTATTAATTAAGTTTGTGGTCCAATATTTTTTATAAAAATATTTGTTTTATTTAATCCGATATTTCGTCACACCTTTGTGTAACTACTTTAGGGAAAATTAACGAACATGTCGACTGCAGATGTTCTTTGTTGTGTACAACTTTTTGTTTTTGCCTTTACTGCGACTGTTTTCATTTAATGAATCAGAAGTAAAGGCAAAAGTTTATTTTTTCCAATGACAAATGAAGAAGTCGAAGTAACAGCACAATCTTATGCTTTTACTATCTCAACTGCAGCTTTTTAAACACTGCACTTAGGCCCGTTTTCACAACTTACCGATAGCTAAAAGTAGACTTTAACCGGCCTTTTAAAAAGTTTTCCATTATTAAAACTCAAAGCTCAATCGTAAAGAGCGATAAAGTAAATTAAGGTTTAACCTACCTGGTATGTTAAAGTAAAGCTGTAATAATGGTACACTTATATACGGTTAGTTGTGAAAACGGGCCATAACCACCTTTTCCACATGCAAAATACAAAAAAGTTTCGTTAAAACTCTTTAAGTATTTGTATAAGGCAACAGTGCTACAAAATTAATTAAATACCGATTTTCGTAAGTATTCACTCACTTAAATAATATTAAAAAATACCAAAAATTAATTAAATAAATAATTTTGGCTTAATATAAAAAAAAATAGAAAAAAAGATAATCAGCTAGCAATTGAGCCGTCGATCAGCCGAGTATATCGGCGGCGGCGCGGCTTGTCGAAAAAAAATCGGCTGAGCGGCTAGCCGTCAGCCGCGCCGCTACGGCTTGCTTCTCTGCTTGCGAAGCACGAAAAATTACTCTCTTCTCTAATTTTTATCGCAAGGTTATCTGAACTAGCTGCAAAAATCGATTGTTTCAGAGTTGTCAACTCGGTGCGTTTCGAACCATTTTGGTGCTTTTTAAATTTTGTTCTGCTGCAACAATAATAATGAAAATATTAACTTTATTAATTTGGAATAATTAAAATAATTTTTGATCACCTTTTCAAAAGTTTTAAACAGAATTTATTAAATCAATTTACGAAAATATATCATCTTGTACAAATGAATGCAAACATAAATACTATCCCTTATATTCATTAAAAAACGAATTTTTTATGAAAATCTGTTTAATAAACCTGTCATAAACCCAAACTATTTTTTATTAATATGGAGGCATGTATTTATGTAGACATTTGTTTAATTTTTTTATAAAGTTTTTGATTTTTCTTTTTTAACTATGTATTGTTGTTATATTTTTTATATGAAAATATTAAACTTCTTAAAAAATATATATATTTTTAAAACTATTTTTATAACACGATATATATTGAACTGTTGCTAATTTAGAATCCTAACTAGATATTTAGTGTTGAATTCTTTATAAAAAAAATTAGATATATTTTATGCAATTAAATAAAATTTACCTAGAATATATGAATACCGAGTCGAATTCAACAGAGTAAACTCGTCACTACAACAATTACAACTCTAATAAAAACAACATAAGTATACATACTTCTTTTGTAATCAATTTAAATAAAAGTTTCACACAAAATGAGTTTTTTCTCAAAAAATTTTATCTTCGACAATTAAATGTAATTAAAACAAAAAAATTAAAGAAGAACATTTTTTGACAAATTGGACTTAACAGCTGACGAGCAGTTGCTCTTAATAGTTTACCTTGTCGAATTTGCCTTAAATGAATGCAAACAAATTTGTGTAGTTTTTTATCTTTGATAAGTTTTTTTTTTTTTTTATAAAAACTCTGAACTGTAAAGACTTTTTTATTGTTATACAGTAGAATCGCAAAAAAGTAAACCGAAATATTCCAAGGGTTGTTTACTTTTTCGAAATATTAAATATTCTAAGCGGTATTTAGAGTCTAAACACAATGTTTGCGGTGCGGTGCGATTTCTCGTTACGGAAGAGAAAAATAAACATAATACAACGGAAGACGGCGACGGAAATAGTTGCCATTTTTTGTTTAAATTTTTATTAATTTATTTGTGCACACATTTTTATCATGTTTTGTTTTCAATAATGTTGTGAACATCGCCAATAATTCAAAAACTATGGCAACATCAGAAAGAGAACGAGTATCCAAAATTGAGAGACAAGGCGAATTAAATTCGCTTTGTTGAGAGAGAAAGAAAGTCCGCAATGAAAATAAAATAGATTTTTATTTTATGCCGTTCCGCACTGCTGTTGTTTACTTCAAAATCGTATGAAAAAACGCACCGCAATAAATTATCGTTACATTGTGTTCAGACTCTGAATTGTAAAAAATGCAATAAATCAAATTTTTCGAATATAACACACTACATTTATTTAAATTACTTATTTTTAATAAATTAACTTAGATTTTATTTGCACCGGCTGGTTTAAAGTGCACAACTCCTCTTTAACTACAATTTACGATGCTACTGTATTTTTAATATTAAAATTTTATGCAAAATTAAGTCAATATTTTAAATAAAAAAGAAATTCTAAACTTGCTGCGTTTTTTCTCCATTTTGGTGGGGTTTTGAAAATGCAAAGTTGACAACACTGATTTGTTTATTAAAGACAACTGTCAAATCGAAGCAAGTAGATACGTCGTGTAAACACCATGATTCATTAACATGATTCAGAGAGCGAAGCATGTGATTCAAATCGTCGTGGAAACATGGCATTACAGAATGTTACTATCTCATATTGTTCCCTTTTACATTTTTCGATTCTTTTAGTGTCATCACTAGAAAAATAATAAATTCTGTTATTATTGTGGCATCACTGACAAAATGGAAGTTGCTTTGAAAGCAGCGTTACCATTTCTCAAGTTTTTCCTTTTTTGCAAGCCTTATTTTGCTTAATTTTGCTAAAATTATTAAACAAAATGAATTAAAAAAACATTTTGGTGTTATCTTTTAAAAAGTTGGCACTTTTGTAGAAAAAAAGTATTTAAAAAAAAATAAAAGTTTTTTTTAAGAAATGGTGACATTTTTTATTGATAGTAGATGTTTCAAGTGTGAACGCGTATTTCACAAAATCAACATTCGAAAAGTAATTGCGCCTTCTACTTTATATCATATTTAAACATTAATTTCATGAAATTCTAGCCAATAAAGCCAGTTTCATTGATATTAAAAATATATTTCCTTGTTTTTTTATGATCTTAACTTGTGTCACTTTATAAAAAACACACTTTTTGTTTTAAATTTCATTAAAATTGGTTTGATAGTAGGCACAAAGAACCTATTTCGGAAAGCAGCTTATATGGAGGCTTTATGAAATTATTGACCATTTTCAATAGGCTTGTTTGTTGTACCAATTAGAAGCTTTGTACCAAATTTAATCAAGTTATCTTAAAAATTGCGACGTGTACTTTGCGCACAAGGTTACATAGACAGTCGAAAAAAAGATTTTTTTTGCTGCACTTGTTTTTAAGTAATCAATAGCAAAAAATATACCGGACGCATATTAGCAAAATTAAATAAAATAAAAAAAATAAAACAATATGAAAAAATACATAAAATAATTTGTTTGTATTTTCCTTAAATTTTCTTGATATAATATTCTTAAAATTTTTAAAATTCAATCGAGTACCGATAAGAAAACGAGTAAAGTAATGAAAAGTGTAAACATCTTTTAACACTTAATTTACATCCCTGCAAATAATGCGACTAGTCCATACCCTGCAAATAATAGGATCAGTCCAAACACGCGTGTAAAATGTAGCCCACAAGGGACTACGACTAGTCCAAAAGTAACCCAAACGTATGGAAAAAATATGGTCTATTTAACATTACGATGTCCTAGGGCAGGACCATATAAACCAGCTTTGGATTACAAAGGAGTATGTTTAAAACTTCTCCATGGTATACTTTAGAGGGTTAGCTTTGAAATCGTTTAAAAACGAAAACATGTCGTTAAAAAACGAAGACATGTCGTTTCACTACAAACTCTTTTTAACAATGACATGGTCCATGCTTGGTCTGAGTTCATACGGCTCATGTCTTATTGACAAGATTCTTCCTTTTTCTTCTTTGAACATGAATTGGCGTTCAAATGAATCATGTCATGTTGACGACATGTTTTTTATTTTGTTTTATTTGATATTGAAAAAAAAAACACAATTAAACAACGAATAAAGGTAGAAGAACATAACACGCGTTAGTGCGCGCGAGCTCTGTCGTCTTCTGTCAAAAAAAGTTAAACTAGTGTATTTTCATAGAACAAGCTACATGCAAAATATTTTGATGCGTTTGCGCCAGAAAGTTGGTTAACTTTGAACTTTTTAACGCGTTGTGTATTTTTGACAAGTAATCAGCTGACAATAAAAAGAATAATTTAACAAATTTGTGAATCATAAAAGAAAAACTTATTGAAGAGCTTAAGGCGCCCGTACACGACATGTATTTGTCATCTGACATGTCAAATTTTCAAGTCACATGTAATTGTTCATGTCTGTCAAAATTGCTGTTATACATAAGGTTTATAATATTCGGTCACAAACGTACATGTAATTTGCTTCTGACATTGTTTCTGTTTTTTTTCGCATTGTTATTGCAGAAACCAAAGTAGTTCTCGGCTTAAAAATAGCTTGCTGCCGCCACGAAAATATTTATTTGCGCCGTAAAATAATTAAGCCATATTTAGTATTGTGGTTATTTTGTTGAACTATTTATGGTTTTTAATCCAAATTTTTAATATTTTTAATTAGGCTTAAGTTCATGAAATTTAATTTTTATTAAATTATTTTTATGAAGAAAGGAATTTTACAACATGAAAATCAATTAAAATTGTTATTGATAATCTTTCATTCTTGACGTGGCTCGGGCTCGAACACTGGCCGGCAGGTTACCATGACATGTTTCGATCGCAACCACTCGATCTCCTCAGATGGATTTGCCGTCTTACACTCGCAGCCATCGACGACTGCTGACGTCACTAGTCAAACATCAATCCTTAAACCAAATTGTATTTTAACATTTGGTAGATCGAAATTTGCTTTTCCTGAATGATTATCCATTTTAATTGATTTTTACATGATTTTTCCTTTACTTCTGTTTTTTCGTACTTTCGTCAAGAATTTTTTTTTTTTTTTTTTTTTTGAATTCCAAGTACATTTTTTTTTTTTTTTCAATTTGTCTTTCTCTTTTATGTTGACCTTTTTCAGCACAACTTGAAGGACAAATGTACACATAGAGCTCGTGCCTTAGCTTTAACAATATTTAGTATTGTGGTTATTTTGTTGAACTATTTATGGTTTTTAATCCAAATTTTTAATATTTTTGATTAGGCTTAAGTTCATGAAATTTAATTTTTATTAAATTATTTTTATGAAGAAAGGAATTTTACAACATGAAAATCAATTAAAATTGTTATTGATAATCTTTCATTCTTGACGTGGCTCGGGCTCGAACCCTGGCCGGCAGGTTACCATGACATGTTTCGATCGCAACCACTCGATCTCCTCAGATGGATTTGCCGTCTTACACTCGCAGCCATCGACGACTGCTGACGTCACTAGTCAAACATCAATCCTTAAACCAAATTGTATTTTAACATTTGGTAGATCGAAATTTGCTTTTCCTGAATGATTATCCATTTTAATTGATTTTTACATGTTTTTTCCTTTACTTCTGTTTTTTCGTACTTTCGTCAAGAATTTTTCTTGAAGTCCAAGTACATTTTTTTGTTTTTTTCACTTTGTCTTTCTCTTTTCTGTTGACCTTTTTCAGCACAACTTGAAGGACAAATGTACACATAGAGCTCGTGCCTTAGCTTTAACAATATTTAGTATTGTGGTTATTTTGTTGAACTATTTATGGTTTTTAATCCAAATTTTTAATATTTTTAATTAGGCTTAAGTTCATGAAATTTAATTTTTATTAAATTATTTTTATGAAGAAAGGAATTTTACAACATGAAAATCAATTAAAATTGTTATTGATAATCTTTCATTCTTTCAAGACGGCAAATCCATCTGAGGAGATCGAGTGGTTGCGATCGAAACATGTCATGGTAACCTGCCGGCCAGGGTTCGAGCCCGAGCCACGTCAAGAATGAAAGATTATCAATAACAATTTTAATTGATTTTCATGTTGTAAAATTCCTTTCTTCATAAAAATAATTTAATAAAAATTAAATTTCATGAACTTAAGCCTAATTAAAAATATTAAAAATTTGGATTAAAAACCATAAATAGTTCAACAAAATAACCACAATACTAAATATTGTTAAAGCTAAGGCACGAGCTCTATGTGTACATTTGTCCTTCAAGTTGTGCTGAAAAAGGTCAACAGAAAAGAGAAAGACAAAGTGAAAAAAACAAAAAAATGTACTTGGACTTCAAGAAAAATTCTTGACGAAAGTACGAAAAAACAGAAGTAAAGGAAAAAACATGTAAAAATCAATTAAAATGGATAATCATTCAGGAAAAGCTAATTTCGATCTACCAAATCTTAAAATACAATTTGGTTTAAGGATTGATGTTTGACTAGTGACGTCAGCAGTCGTCGATGGCTGCGAGTGTAAGACGGCAAATCCATCTGAGGAGATCGAGTGGTTGCGATCGAAACATGTCATGGTAACCTGCCGGCCAGGGTTCGAGCCCGAGCCACGTCAAGAATGAAAAATTATCAATAACAATTTTAATTGATTTTCATGTTGTAAAATTCCTTTCTTCATAAAAATAATTTAATAAAAATTAAATTTCATGAACTTAAGCCTAATTAAAAATATTAAAAATTTGGATTAAAAACCATAAATAGTTCAACAAAATAACCACAACACTAAATATTGTTAAAGCTAAGGCACGAGCTCTATGTGTACATTTGTCCTTCAAGTTGTGCTGAAAAAGGTCAACAGAAAAGAGAAAGACAAAGTGAAAAAAACAAAAAAATGTACTTGGACTTCAAGAAAAATTCTTGACGAAAGTACGAAAAAACAGAAGTAAAGGAAAAAACATGTAAAAATCAATTAAAATGGATAATCATTCAGGAAAAGCAAATTTCGATCTACCAAATGTTAAAATACAATTTGGTTTAAGGATTGATGTTTGACTAGTGACGTCAGCAGTCGTCGATGGCTGCGAGTGTAAGACGGCAAATCCATCTGAGGAGATCGAGTGGTTGCGATCGAAACATGTCATGGTAACCTGCCGGCCAGGGTTCGAGCCCGAGCCACGTCAAGAATGAAAGATTATCAATAACAATTTTAATTGATTTTCATGTTGTAAAATTCCTTTCTTCATAAAAACAATTTAATAAAAATTAAATTTCATGAACTTAAGCCTAATCAAAAATATTAAAAATTTGGATTAAAAACCATAAATAGTTCAACAAAATAACCACAATACTAAATATTGTTAAAGCTAAGGCACGAGCTCTATGTGTACATTTGTCCTTCAAGTTGTGCTGAAAAAGGTCAACAGAAAAGAGAAAGACAAAGTGAAAAAACAAAAAAATGTACTTGGACTTCAAAAAAAAAAAAAAAAAAAAATTCTTGACGAAAGTACGAAAAAACAGAAGTAAAGGAAAAAACATGTAAAAATCAATTAAAATGGATAATCATTCAGGAAAAGCAAATTTCGATCTACCAAATGTTAAAATACAATTTGGTTTAAGGATTGATGTTTGACTAGTGACGTCAGCAGTCGTCGATGGCTGCGAGTGTAAGACGGCAAATCCATCTGAGGAGATCGAGTGGTTGCGATCGAAACATGTCATGGTAACCTGCCGGCCAGGGTTCGAGCCCGAGCCACGTCAAGAATGAAAGATTATCAATAACAATTTTAATTGATTTTCATGTTGTAAAATTCCTTTCTTCATAAAAATAATTTAATAAAAATTAAATTTCATGAACTTAAGCCTAATTAAAAATATAAAAAAATTTGGATTAAAAACCATAAATAGTTCAACAAAATAACCACAATACTAAATATTGTTAAAGCTAAGGCACGAGCTCTATGTGTACATTTGTCCTTCAAGTTGTGCTGAAAAATAGTTCAACAAAATAACCACAATACTAAATATTGTAAAAGCTAAGGCACGAGCTCTATGTGTACATTTGTCCTTCAAGTTGTGCTGAAAAAGGTCAACAGAAAAGAGAAAGACAAAGTGAAAAAAACAAAAAAATGTACTTGGACTTCAAGAAAAATTCTTGACGAAAGTACGAAAAAACAGAAGTAAAGGAAAAAACATGTAAAAATCAATTAAAATGGATAATCATTCAGGAAAAGCAAATTTCGATCTACCAAATGTTAAAATACAATTTGGTTTAAGGATTGATGTTTGACTAGTGACGTCAGCAGTCGTCGATGGCTGCGAGTGTAAGACGGCAAATCCATCTGAGGATATCGAGTGGTTGCGATCGAAACATGTCATGGTAACCTGCCGGCCAGGGTTCGAGCCCGAGCCACGTCAAGAATGAAAGATTATCAATAACAATTTTAATTGATTTTTATGTTGTAAAATTCCTTTCTTCATAAAAATAATTTAATAAAAATTAAATTTCATGAACTTAAGCCTAATTAAAAATATTAAAAATTTGGATTAAAAACCATAAATAGTTCAACAAAATAACCACAATACTAAATATCGTTAAAGCTAAGGCACGAGCTCTATGTGTACATTTGTCCTTCAAGTTGTGCTGAAAAAGGTCAACAGAAAAGAGAAAGACAAAGTGAAAAAAACAAAAAAATGTACTTGGACTTCAAGAAAAATTCTTGACGAAAGTACGAAAAAACAGAAGTAAAGGAAAAAACATGTAAAAATCAATTAAAATGGATAATCATTCAGGAAAAGCAAATTTCGATCTACCAAATGTTAAAATACAATTTGGTTTAAGGATTGATGTTTGACTAGTGACGTCAGCAGTCGTCGATGGCTGCGAGTGTAAGACGGCAAATCCATCTGAGGAGATCGAGTGGTTGCGATCGAAACATGTCATGGTAACCTGCCGGCCAGGGTTCGAGCCCGAGCCACGTCAAGAATGAAAGATTATCAATAACAATTTTAATTGATTTTCATGTTGTAAAATTCCTTTCTTCATAAAAATAATTTAATAAAAATTAAATTTCATGAACTTACGCCTAATTAAAAATATTAAAAATTTGGATTAAAAATTTAGCCATCTTAACATTTTTTTTCTTTTGTGTTAAAGATAATAATTTAGAATTTTAAAATGAAACGGTTTTTATGTATATATTTACATAAATTATATTCAATGGTGAGATGAGCATACATATCTTGGTATTGTAAAATATTAACTCCAGCCGGCTAATGATTCCGTCAATAGTTGACGCCGCTGCCAGTTTCTTCCCGGCATAGATTTCTGATGTCAGATGGTTTGTCAGAAGAAAATAGAGCACGCTCTAATTGAAATTTTGTCAGATGACTTTGCGTCTGACTTTTACAGAAGCAAAGTTAACCCTGCCTTTACACATGCAAGTAGTTAAGGCTAGATTACACTATTATACTTTGTATTAATACATGTCAAAATCGCAAGTAATATGACAAAGTGTGATAGTGTGAATGCAATGTGTCACGAAATTGACAAGTATTAAGAAAAAAGTTTGACATCCCATACGACTTCATCGTTTTTTGAAAAATTTCTAAGCAATAATACTTTTCATTGGATCAGGGTTGCATTTTATTTCATGTGTGAGTGTTTATACTTTGTGTGATGGTCTGAACACAAACTGTCATGTTACGTTAGATTTTTTGACAGTCGCAACAAAACTCATTAGATTTCTATCTCACAAAGTATTATGGAATACGTAAGACTTGTGAGATAGTGTAATCTAGGCTTTACTTGCAAGTAGGCTATACGTATTAACATCGAAAATGGCGACGAAATAGTCGAATGTCATACAAGTTGCATGAATGTTTACACAGTCAAGTGAAAGTTCCTTATTAATCAGAGTTACCAAGTGCGAAACAGTGCTTCATTTGTAAATAAACATTTGGCATTAATAATTATTATCACTTTTTAAAATTAGATTGATGTTTAAAAATTAAATTAATTGTCTTCTTTATGTATATATGCAAAAAATCAAAAAATATTTTTAAATATACTTTAAAAAAGTTAAATCTATAATTATTATTTCCGCAATCAAGTAACTTTGGCAACACTGTTTATGTTTTTGACATTAACTTGCTGCAAGTGTCAAAAATCACTGTCTTCAGAAATTTCTTGCAAGTTGAGCTGCAAGTTGTCTGCAAGTACGAAAAATGTAATGGTGTTAGTAAAAAAGTGTGAGTGTATTGAGTTTTTCGAACTTGTACTTGCATGTGTAAAGGCCAGGTAAAAAGGTAACACACGACATGTATGTGTTTTGCATTGGAAAATTTGACATGTCAGATGACAAAAACATGTCGTCTATACGCTCCTTTAAAAAACATACAATATTTATAAAAAAAAGAATAAATTCAATAAAATAACAAAATCTTGATACACTTTCGAACCCGTTTTTAATGCACAAATAAGTAAAACAAATAAAAACAGCTGACAGGAATGGCTTTTGTAACGCTTGTTGTGTAACTTGCAATTTTTTTCGCGCTAAAGTTTTTAAACGCACGATACTCGTCGACGAACTAACGCGTGTTATGTACTTCCACCTTAAGAAAGCAAAACGTAAAGACAGTACGTGCATCTGTGTACTCATTTATTTTCCCCTCGTCCCGCTCGCCTATGAAGTAGCAATCTTGTCAATAAGACATGAGCCGTATGAACTAGTGCTGGGAAACTATCGATAGTCTTCAAATATCGATAGGAAAAATATAAATATCGATATTTTTATTATTTAAAATACAGATATGAAGACATCTAACAGAAGCTATACACACACAGTATTTTGCCGCAAATTTTTACATGCTATTATTAATTATCGCTGAATTACAGCAATGAATACAAACAACAAGAATGGCAAGTGGTATGGATTGCTTAGCAGTGCTTTTTACTGCTAACTTAAATCCATTAGAGGATAAATCCGCTAGATTGATTACCTTTTTGGGTTTAGAATTTAGAATATTTTTTTAAGTTGCAATGGAATATCTTATAGTCCCTGTTACTTCGGTTCCTTCAGAAAGGTACTTATCAATTTAAAAAAAAAACTGTCGTCTAAAATAACGTGCGTATATACATACGTCTCATACATTAAATAAAGTGATGAAAACAACGGACTGTAGCCTTATAAAAAAATAATTATGGTTTTCCTGCACAAGTACACCCATTCAGTCGATAGTAATATCGATATATCGATAGTGAAATCTGAACTATCGATAAATATCGATAGTATTCCAGCACTAGTATGAACACAGACTTGCATTACATTGGACCAGTCCAGGGAGTAGTCCATTTGATCAAAATGGATCAATTAGTCCAATATTATTTGCAGGGATATTTTCCATTAGAAATCCCTAAATTATACGATTTCTTAAAAATTTTCCTTTCGCGTACTTTTTTGAGCAACAGCTTTTTTTGAGAATAATTTTTCAGTTTACTCAGTAATAACTTATTTATTGCATTTTACTGTAAAAGTACTCGAATTATGATAATGATATGACATTATGATAGTGACCTTTATATAACGTTATAAGAAGTAGTTATTTAATATGCAAATAGTACCGAAGAAAGCTACAAAATAATGAGTGAAAGAAGCTATTCATATTGTAAAACTGAATAGGGAACTAGTCGTACTTTTTTTTATCAGTTTTTTTTTTTGTTATGAATTGCTACCCTGCAAATAAAAGGACCAGCCCAAACACGCGTGTAAAGAGTGGTCCACAAGGGACTTGGCGTTAGCTGTTATCCGACAGTTAACAGACGCTTTTTTGACAGATAACACATTATTATCTGTCAATTTAATGTTAACTTTAGCTAACTTAAAGTTGTAATAATGGCCCTAAGGAGTAGTTTTAAAACTACTCCATGGTATACTCAAGAGGATTAGTTTTGAAGTCGTTTAAAAACGGAAGCATGTCGTTAAAAAACGAAGACACGTCGTCTCACTACAAACACTTTTTAACAATGACATGGTCCATGCTTGCATTACATCGGACCAGTCCATGGAGAAGTCCATTTTATCAAAATGGATTTTATTTGCAGGGTAATTACACTTTAATACATACTTATGTTCATTAGGGCCATCTCTTTTTCACAATATGATAATTTTGTCGGATTGTTAAAAAGTTCACGCAGGGATCGGGTTGAAGTTTGAAAACGGCCATTTTTATCTCACGGAAATTTTAAAAAATATACACCTGATATTTGTATATATCCTATCCTTTTTTTGTTATAGCTCTAATGTACATACCTACATACATATATTAATTAATTTTTTTTACATTTTTTTTAGGTGATATTGATTTTATAGAAGCTGACATTGTCATGGGCAAAGTTAATAATACCGGTGTAGATTTGCCAATTATGGCCCATCCTCCGTCCAAAACCTCTGACTTATCTTTGGATTCATTTTTATTGCAAATTAAAGACTATAATTGTAATCATACACATGCTATGAAGGGAGTCAAATTAGATTTTAAATCTATTGAAGTTTTCGAAGGAGCTTTAAACATTTTAAAAGAAACAATACCACAGGTCTGAAACTAATTAAAAAAAAAAACTTTTTATTCAAATAGATATTATAAATACATGTGTATTACAGATGTCATGTCCCATTTGGCTTAATGCCGATATTGTCAGTGGGCCTGTTAATGAAAATATTACAAGACCCGTCAATCCTGAAAAATTTTTTGCTGGCTGTGCTCAATTTGAAAAGGCTGTATTATCGATTGGTTGGACAACAAAGTGGACTTCGACTGATAGTAATGGGTCCTATACATGCGAAGAGACTAATGCTATGTTCGAAGCAATTAAAAATAATAACGTTACTCGCTCAGGTCAATCCATAACATTTCCTGTACGTGCTGGTATTGCCGCAAACAGTTTAAATGAACTTCAGGATTTGATGAATGCTGTAAAAACCACTAATGAATGCACTTTAACTATATGGTCATCACAAAATGATTTTGTTAACATTGATAAATTGAGAAATTTAATAATTTGCTTGGGATTCGATCGTGTTTATTTGGATGTTCCCGAAGAGGTATCTAGCAAGTTAAATTTATCGCGATCCGATCAAGTTTAAGATGACAATAATGCCGGTTTCAAGGGCTATACCATCTTTGCTGAACTTAAGTTTAAATAGTATGGGAATAAATTAATAAGTTTGTCGTTGCAAAAGGTCCATGATTAAGATATATGTACATTGCTTTGATTTTGTACTGTGAATAATAAATTATGATATTGATATATGTACCTAATGGCAAAAATTGTATAACATTTTTTGCATAGTAAGATATTGTTAAGAACTAATTTGTCTTCAACATAGTTTGAAATCAAGAATGTACAGTAGATATCGGATATAAGAAACTTGAAAATACCATAAAATTGTTTCTTATTTGCGGTTTTTTCTTATAAGCAAGAATTGTTTCTAAGAAACATATGTCGCTCATTTGCTGCACGTCGTCATAACTCAAAAAGTACATTGCGAAATAAACGTTTTTTAAAGTTATTAATTTGCCTCGCACCACTTAAAAAAATAACGGACAGAATTCACACTTGCGCACGTATTACGCACTCATGCGCATGAGTCAAAAGGACACTCACATAAAAAGCAGCGCATGCACATGTGTACGAGCGATCATTAAGATATGTATGTCTATTACTACGTTTATACGCACCACTTATTCGCAAATAAATATATTGCAAGTAGAGAATATTGCCGCATAAAAAGTGAATTAAATTTTGATTTACGAAAAGCTAACTCCTGAAAACAATTCCTGATTAACGACACTATTTGCAAATAAGATTTTAAGCATTGCCACAATTTTAACCGTTTAACGTTTTTATTTCGATGTGGCACATTCATATGACAACAAAAGTAAAATTAAATAAAAAATGTGCAAATAAATTTCAAAATACACAATAATTTTTATCTTTTTCATATAATAAATAAAAAGTTTATATACATACAGTGCTACTAAATGAATAAATTTTTCATCTGGCATCACTTAAAAATAAGAATTTTCATTACTCCCCGTCTACAACTGACATGATGTGCTGTTATAAGTGCTGGTTCACACAGGTCAAGTTTACTTGAACAGTTTTATTTAAATTTTCTTTTGAACTTGCGTTCACGTTCATGCACAAAATTAATTTTTGTTTTCTTTTCCTTCAACTTTGTAGCTTTTTATAATATTACGGATGAAAAAAGAAAAGAAAAATACAAAACTGACTGGTACGGTCAAGTATGTACCCCTTTCCATTCTCTTTACCCCTCTCTCCTAAAAGCAAAAGACTTGAAGAGTCAAACTTGACCTGTGTGAACCAGCACTATGTCTGAGTTCATATGGCTCATGTTTAATTGACAAGATTCTTCCTTTTGCTACTTTGAACATAAATTGCCGTTTAAATAATTCATGTCATGTTGACGACATGTGCATTTTTTGATATTGAAAACAATAACAAAATTAAACAACGAATGAAAAAGCAAAACGTAAAGACAGTACATGCATCTGTGTACTCGTTTCTTTTCCCCTCGTCCCTCTCGCCAATAAAGTAGCAATCATGTCAATAATACCAGAGCCGTATGAACACAGACTAACATCATGTTATAAAAGTGTTGTTAAAACATTTACATTAACAACCGTGTTATAACATGAGAAAACATCTAACATGATGAGTCTATACTTAAATGATGAAACAGAACTGAGTCCTCAACTTCAAGCAAAAATTTTAAAGCCCATAATTAAATGATGAAACAGAACTGGGGCTAAACGTTTTTTTACATGCAGTTTGACATAAAATTATGCCCGAGAATGCGGTCGAGAAATAAAATCAATTTTATTTTGAGGACGTTTTTTCTAATGCTCTCACATATAGACACTTATTCTCTTAACAATGCTACCATACTTTCATTAAATTTCATACATTTTGTAAACAAAGAAAAATAAGAACAAAAGAAAACGAAAGAAATGAGAGAGAATTTGAAGTTACTGCCGAAGTTTTAATTATGGGCCTTAAAATTTTTGCCTGAAGTTGAAGACTCAGTTCTGTTTCATCATTAAAACGTCGGCAGTAACTTCAAATTCTCTCTCATTTCTTTCGTTTTCTTTTGTTCTTATTTTTCTTTGTTTACAAAATGTATGAAATTGAATGAAAGTATGGTAGCATTGTTAAGAGAATAAGTGCCTATATGTGCTGGTTCACACACTTCAAGTTTGGCTCTTCAAGTCTTGATCTTTTAGAAGAGAAGGGAAAAGAGAATGCCATTTCTTTTCCCCTCTCTCCTAAAACTTCAAGACTTGACGAGTCAAACTTGACGTGTGTGAACCTGCACTATGTGAGAGCATTAGAAAAAAAGTTCTCAAAATAAATGATGAAACAGAACTGAGTCTTCAACTTCAAGCAAAAATTTTAAAGCCCATAATTAAAACGTCGGCAGTAACTTCAAATTCTCTCTCATTTCTTTCGTTTTCTTTTGTTCTTATTTTTCTTTGTTTACAAAATGTATGAAATTGAATGAAAGTATGGTAGCATTGTTAAGAGAATAAGTGTCTATATGTGAGAGCATTAGAAAAAACGTCCTCAAAATAAATGATGAAACAGAACTGAGTCTTCAACTTCAGGCAAAAATTTTTAAGCCCATAATTAAAACGTCGGCAGTAACTTCAAATTCTCTCTCATTTCTTTCGTTTTCTTTTGTTCTTATTTTTCTTTTTTTACAAAATGTATGAAATTGAATGAAAGTATGGTAGCATTGTTAAGAGAATAATTGTATTTATGTGAGAGCATTAGAAAAAACGTCCTCAAAATAAAATTGATTTTATTTCTCGACCGCATTCTCTGGCATAATTTTATGTCAAACTCTATGTAAAAAAACGTTCAGCCCCAGTTCTGTTTCATCATTAAAATTAATTTTATTTCTCGACCGCATTCTCGGCATAATTTTATGTCAAACTGTATGAAAAACATCTTTCAGCCCCAGTTCTGTTTCATCATTAAAATTGATTTTATTTCTCGGCCGCCTTCTCTGGCATAATTTTAATTCAAACTGTATGAAAAACATCGTTCAGCCCCAGCTCTGTTTCATCATTAACACTAACATCATTTTAGTGTTAACTAGCATTTAACCCGCTACTTCGTTAGCGTCTCCTTTTTCTTCGTGGACATATTTTTATGCCAAAGTTTATTTTCAAAAAAGTACCAGGCACCTGTCCCCTTATTTTTTTTAACGAACAACAATAAGTGTTAAATTTTTTGGATCTCTTTAATTTTGGATTTTTTTGGTTAGCGGAATCGATTTGGCGAGAGGACAACCTTCGGTCCAAAAGTCAGCTTTTTAGCTTCAAGAGTTTAGGATGTGCGATGATGAATCCGTCAGTTACTTTACAAATTTATATTATATAGAGATGGAGAAAAATGTTGAGAAAACAGTAACAAAATTAGGAACGATTTTCACACCTTAAACGTTTGAATTTCAAAAAAGGGGCAAACCTGTTTTGTATTTTTTAGATAAGCTAAAAATGTGATACAATATTTATTTACCCTTTTACACCCCAAAAAGGTCTTCCTTCAAAAAAGTACCAGACACCTCTCCGTTTATTTTTTTTAATGAACAATAATTAGTATTAACTTTTTTGTATCTCTTTTTGTTTAGGAAATATACGGTTAGCGAATTGCTGATGTTTTTTATCTCTTTAAGTTTAGGAGGTATGAGGTTCGCGGGATCGATATACATAGGTACAATTTTCACCCCTGAAACGTTCGAATTTCGAAAAAGTACCAAATTCGCATTTGTATTTTTTAGATAAGTAACAAATGTTATTTAATTTTTATTTCTATACGTATTGGCTTAAAAGCTATATTTACTACCTAAAACGACCGAATTTCGTTAAAGTACCAGACACCAATTTGCTTTTTTATTTAATGCACAAAAATAAATATTAAATTAAAAAAATTACCAGTTTATTTTAAAAAAAAACCCTCTTACAGATTCTCATTCACTCAGGAGCTTGCATGTTTAATTTTATGTTTCTAGATCCAATAAATACGGATATATAAAAGGTACCAGTTAAAGAACAAAATAGTACCAAAAGCCCTCTTACAGATTTTCATTCACTCAGGACCTTGCATGTTTAATTTTATGTTTCTAGGTCCAATACTAACGGAAATTCAAAAAGTACCAGTTAAAGAACAAAGAAGTACCAAAAACTTCCCTCTTATATATTCTTATCCACTTAGGGCATTGCATCTTGAATTTTATGTTTCTAAGTCCAATAATAACGGATATTCAAAAAGTACCAGTTTAATAACTAAAAAGTACCTATAAGCGCTTTTAGAGATTCTCATTCACTCAGGACTATGCACGTTTAATTTTATTTTCATTAGACCAACATTAGCGAAAATTTAAAAAAAGGACCAGTTAAAAAACGAAAAAGCACCAAAAAGATCTCTCTAACAGATTGTCATTCACTCAACCCCTTCCATGTTTAATTGCATGTTTCTGGGTCCAATTCTAACGGAAATTCAAAAAGTACCAGCTAACGAATAAAAAAGTACCAATAAGATCCCACTTAAAGATTCTCATTTACACAGTATCGTGCATGTTTAATTTTATGTTTCTAGGTCCAATACTGACGGAAATTCAAAAAGTACCAGTAAATGAACAAAAAAGTACCAAAAACTTTCCTCTTAGATTCTTATCCACCCAGGACCTTGCATGTTTAATTTTATCTGTCTATGTCCAATACCAACGGAAATTCAAAAAGTACCAGTCCAAGATTAAAAAAGTACCAAAAAGTTCACTCTTATAGATTCTCATCCATCCAGGGCATTGCATATTGAATTGTATGTTTCTAGGTCCAATACTAACAGAAATTCAAAAAGTACCAGTTAATGAACAAAAAAGTACCAAAAAGTTCCCTCTTATAGATTTTCATCCATTCAGGACATTGCATGTTTAATATTATTTTTATAGGTCCAATACTAACGGAAATTCAAAAAGTACCATTTTATGAACAGAAAAGTACCAAAAACTTCCCCTTATGGATTCTTAACCACTCAGGACTTTTAATTTTGAATTTTATGTTTCTAAGTCCAATATTAACGTAAATTCAAAAAGTACCAGTTAATGAACAAAAAAGTACCAAAAAGTTCCCTCTTATAGATTCTCATCCATTCGGGACATTGCATGTTTAATTTTATTTTTATAGGTCCAATACTAACGGAAATTCAAAAAGTACCAGTTAATTAACAGAAAAGTACCAAAAACTGCCCCTTATGGATTCTTATCCATTCCGGACATTGCATGATGAATCTTATGGTTTTAGGTCCAACATAAACGATAATTTAAAAAATACCAGTTGTAGAACCAAAAAGTTAAGTAAAATATCAAATTTCTCGTATTTCCCCTTTTTGGTACTATTTCCCCCCATTAAAGTATAAAAAATTTCAGTATAATAGTGGCAGCCCATAATTTAGTACGAATATTTCAATAAATGGAGAAAAATGTTTTTTAAAAAAAGTACCAAAAATAGTTACGATTTTTACCCCTTAAATGTTCGAATTTCGAAAAAGTACCAAATTTAAATTCGTATATTTTTGTTAGGTTTCGAATGTGTTATTAACTTTGTTTCTATGTTTATTGGTTCAAAAGATAGATAGGGTGTCAAAAAAGTACTAAAATTCAGATATTACCCGTTTAATGCCAAATAGGGCCGAATTTCAAAAAAGTACCAGACACCTGTCCGCTTATTTTTCTAAAGAACAACGATAGGTATTACATTTTTTTTGTATCTCTTTTAGTTTTGGAGATATAAGGTTACCGAATTTTCCCGTTTTTACCCTTTTTTACCCCCTAAACATTCGAATTTCCAAAAATCCCGTCTTAGTGGATCGATTTGGGGAGTGACCAATCTCTGGTCCAAATTTCAAGTGTCTAGCTTCAGGCGTTTAGGCTGTGCGATGATGAATCAGTGAGTCAGTGAGTCAGTAACGTTACAATTTTATATTGTTACGAAAGTTAAATTATCTAAGAATTATTTATAGTTATAGTTATAAGTTATCTTGTAAGTTATAGTTTTATGTTACTTAAAATTGTCATGTATAATTTTCAACACAACTGTTATTTTAAAAATAGTTCCTATATAAATTTCCCAGTAATTTCTAGAAATGGTTATAGAACATAATAAAAGTTTTTACGGGAAGGTTCAGGAAAAATCTAGAAATAATTATGAAATATAAAAAGGGGTGACTCATGTAAAATTAAGTTAGTTTGTTTTGAAAAACGGTTCTGTTCGTAACTAACAATTGTGAACAAAATAATTAATTTCAATAAAGTTTGTTAAGTTGAATAAGTGTGTGTATTTATTTTTATTTGCAATTAAAAGAACTCAACGGTTTATTATAAAGGGAGTAAACCGAACGCGTTTATTAAAGGAAAAACGTAACAATTGGTGTCAGAAGTGAAATTGCAATAAAAAAAAAAAATTAAAATAAAATAAATAAACAAATAAAAAAAAAAAAAAAAACTACAAACAACAAACAACAATGAAATTCGATGAGCTAAAAGTTGAACAGCTGAAGAAAGAGCTGGGCAAGTTGGATCTGCCGACTGCCGGAAATAAAGCTGAGTTGCAGAAAAAATTAATCGATGAATTCAAGCGACGCAACATTGACATCGTAACTTATGAATTCGAAGAAAAAGAAGAAATGGAAATTGCAACCCGTGCAGTACCCAACAACATGGATCTCAGCACAATGTTTGCTGCTATGATGGAGAAAATGGAAAAAATTTCGGCAGAAAATTCTAAAAAAATGGAGAATATGGTAAAAGAAAATTCAAACGCTATCCTAGCAGAAAATTCTAGAAAAATGGAAGAAAATTCTAGAAAAATGGAAGAAAATTCTAAAAACATTGAGAGGATGGTAAAAGAAAATTCAAGCACCATCTTAGCCGAAATTCAAGAAAATTCTAAAGTGACAAACGAGAAACTTCAGGCTACTAATGAAAAACTTGAGAAGCTTCAAGAGATTTCAACTGTTATAAACGAAAGAGTAGACGATATGGAAATAGAATTGTCTGATGTAAAAACACAAGTCACTGATGTAAAAACTCAAGTCACTGATGTAAAAACACATGTCACGGTTTTTGATGAAAAACTTCATAATCTCGAAGAAAGAGTAAATACTCTTCAGTGCCAAGAGGGAGTGGTGCGAGTTTTTCCAGAAGTCTCGAATAGAATAAGAGCTCCAAGTTTTGACGGCAGCTCACCATTGAATGTGTTTAAGTTCCAGTTTGACACAGTTGCCAATAAAAATGCTTGGAACAATGAAGCCATAGAGCTGATTCTGGCTTTAAAAGGAACTGCGGCTGAAATTCTAGAAAGTGTACCAGTAAGTTGCAGAAATAATTATGATGACATTATGGCAGCACTGCAACGCAAGTATGGTGGTGAACATAGAAAAGAAATATTCAGAATGGAATTACGGGGTAGAGTACAAAAGCCAAACGAGACGCTACAGGATTTCGCATTAGAGATTGAGCGCTTGGTGCAGCTTACTTATCCAGGTGAAAGTCATCCATTGCTAGATCATTTTAAGACCGAGGCATTTGTAAACGGTATACGGGATGCTGATGTAAAACTAGCGGTATGTGCATCACAGAAGCCATCATTTGCAGAAACGGTATCATTTGCCCTAGCACAAGAAACCGCAAGGATAATTTCAAGGCCACAAACGTATATGGTGCGGAAACTTGATTTTGCTGCTGAAGAAGGAAGAGATATTTTAAAGGAAATGAGAAGCATGAAGGAGGCAGTTTTGCGAGCTTTGAGCGAGAAACGAGGTAAAAACAAGGCAAAATGCTATAATTGTGGTAAGATTGGCCACATTCAGCGAAACTGCAAAGCACCCAAACAACGATCGAGATCTGCTTCGCCGCAAAGGAACAAACGAAGAGCATGTCAACAATCATCACGGGAGCCACCGCTAAAGCTGAGAAGAGCTAGCAGTGCAGAGGAAACTGAAGATCTTACGATCAATTTAGTAGTGAAAACGAGTAACAGAAATATTACGACCTGTGGTTACATAAATGGTGAAATCCGCATTTTGACTATCGACACTGGTGCAGGACATTCCATTATAAGAGCTGATTTGATAAAGGGAGCTGTCGAGCCGCTAAGTGGTGTAAACTTGCGAACCGCTACGGGAGAGCCTGTCATTGTCTATGGCAAAGCAAGAGTGGAAATAAGAATGGCCGATATGATCGTTTTTGATGAATTTATTGTGGCTGAAATTATGGACGAGGTCATAATTGGAGCAGATTTTATGATTCGTCAAGGCATTAGTCTAGACATGGGACGACAAATTATTAATTGGTATGGTCTAGAAATACCCCTTAACGTTGGGAATGGAAGTGAAGCTCTTGTAAGACAGCTAGTCACTAGTGATCATAAGAAATTGTCATCTCAAAGAGACGATGAGAAACGTGGGAAAGCGAGCACATATTCAAGACGGTCCAGTAAACATAAAAGCAAGCACTGTACAGAGTCTAAAAACAAGAAACGCATAAATGAGATTCGCTTATTACATGTGGAACCCATCGAAGACTGGTCAACAGCGCAGAAAAGTGACCCCTTATTAGCGCAAATTATGATTGCTAAGAAAGAAGGTGAAAGGCCGACTCGTGAAGAAATTAAATTGAACGGTCCACTAATGAAAGCGTATTGGGCGCAGTGGAGTAGTCTGCGGATGATAAATGGTTGCCTATACCGTACATGGGAAAGTACTGATGGCAAAACGGTTAAAAACCTTTTTGTAGTACCGACTTCTAAAGTATGTGAAGTTGTGAAGAAATTCCACGAAGGTACTGGTGGTGGGCATCTAAGCGTTACGAAAACCATAAAGAAGTTAAAAGCAAGCTACTATTGGATCGGTTGCAAGCAAGCCGTGATGGATTGCGTAATTACATGCCCACAGTGCGTTGCAGACAGTGGTCTAATTGGAGAAAGTAGAAATCCGGTCCAGCAGTACAACTTTGGTGAACTATCCGTACCAGCGAGTAATAATGACTCTACCCAAGAGCAGAAAAACGAGTTAAGACGAAGGCGTGTTAATTCATCAAATGACCAGATGAAAGCCAGATATGATCGAGCGGCAAATTCGGAAGGCTTCAAAGAAGGCCAGTTGGTTTTACTTTTTAATCCGCAACGAAAGAAAGGACTATCTCCAAAGCTGCAGACTCATTGGGATGGCCCATATAAAGTAATAAAGAAATTGAATGACGTGGTGTATCGGATCCAGAAATATAAGAGCCCAAGATCAAAAATGAAAGTGGTGCATCTAGAACGACTGGCCAATTATGGAAAAGGAGAATCTGAGCCTATTCGGGACGAACAGGCTTAAGTGGAGGGCAGTGTTACGAAAGTTAAATTATCTAAGAATTATTTATAGTTATAGTTATAAGTTATCTTGTAAGTTATAGTTTTATGTTACTTAAAATTGTCATGTATAATTTTCAACACAACTGTTATTTTAAAAATAGTTCCTATATAAATTTCCCAGTAATTTCTAGAAATGGTTATAGAACATAATAAAAGTTTTTACGGGAAGGTTCAGGAAAAATCTAGAAATAATTATGAAATATAAAAAGGGGTGACTCATGTAAAATTAAGTTAGTTTGTTTTGAAAAACGGTTCTGTTCGTAACTAACAATTGTGAACAAAATAATTAATTTCAATAAAGTTTGTTAAGTTGAATAAGTGTGTGTATTTATTTTTATTTGCAATTAAAAGAACTCAACGGTTTATTATAAAGGGAGTAAACCGAACGCGTTTATTAAAGGAAAAACGTAACAATATATATAGATGTTAAGCATTTCATGTCAGTTGTTGACTGTATGCTAAGAAATAGACTTATGAACAGTTAGTTAGTTAATCGCAAATAATTTTTATTCGCGAATAGGCTACATATAAACGTAGTATATTACGCACTTATGTGTATGAACATTCTATTGGTGCGCATTTCGTGATTGGCTCATGAAGTGAGCAACGCAGCAATGCTCATGTTTATGTACATACACAGAAAAAATTATTGCCGAATTATTTTCAAACAAACGCTTGTTTGAAAATTTTTTTGATTTCTACAAATTTTTTTACTGATTCAATCAATATTTTTGTTTGATTTTTATTTAACCAACAAAAGTGTGGACAACTCTTCAAAAATTTAATAAGCGCGCTATTGGTTTGAAGTTTTCATAATTTTGTATGAAATATTTAACGCTCTTTAATGTTGTCGTCTTTTTGCATTTTTTTATTGATTGTAAGCAACACTTCTTTATGTGAAATATAAGAACTACAACAAAAACACATGCAGTCTAGTTTTGGACGCTTTAAAAAAGTACAGCAATAAGAAAAATGATAAAATAGCGTGACGAGGTTTGTAGTAAAAAAACAACAAAAACAATAGCAGGTAAAAGAAACGTTTCATTTTTTTAAACAACAGAAAAAACACATTATAAGAAACAAAATAAATTTTTGGTTGGTTTCAAAGTTGGTAAAAAAAAAACAAAATCCCGTATTCAATTTTTTCAAATAGTTTGTTTAAATACATCAAATACAAATACAAGATGGCGGAAAACATATCGAGTCGGTCTGCCGCCGTTTTTGGTTACACTTCTTCTTCATTAGCAAAGGAAAGGATAAAGCAACAGTGAGTGATGAAGAAAAACACTGTGAGTATAAATATGACTTCGTTCAAAAACATGAGAAAACATCTAACATGATGAGTCTATACTTAAATGATGAAACAGAACTGAGTCCTCAACTTCAAGCAAAAATCTTAAAGCCCATAATTAAATGATGAAACAGAACTGGGGCTGAACGTTTTTTTACATGCAGTTTGACATAAAATTATGCCCGAGAATGCGGTCGAGAAATAAAATCAATTTTATTTTGATGACGTTTTTTCTAATGCTCTCACATATAGACACTTATTCTCTTAACAATGCTACCATACTTTCATTAAATTTCATACATTTTGTAAACAAAGAAAAATAAGAACAAAAGAAAACGAAAGAAATGAGAGAGAATTTGAAGTTACTGCCGAAGTTTTAATTATGGGCCTTAAAATTTTTGCCTGAAGTTGAAGACTCAGTTCTGTTTCATCATTAAAACGTCGGCAGTAACTTCAAATTCTCTCTCATTTCCTTCGTTTTCTTTTGTTCTTATTTTTCTTTGTTTACAAAATGTATGAAATTGAATGAAAGTATGGTAGCATTGTTAAGAGAATAAGTGCCTATATGTGCTGGTTCACACACTTCAAGTTTGGCTCTTCAAGTCTTGATCTTTTAGAAGAGAAGGGAAAAGAGAATGCCATTTCTTTTCCCCTCTCTCCTAAAACTTCAAGACTTGACGAGTCAAACTTGACGTGTGTGAACCTGCACTATGTGAGAGCATTAGAAAAAAAGTTCTCAAAATAAATGATGAAACAGAACTGAGTCTTCAACTTCAAGCAAAAATTTTAAAGCCCATAATTAAAACGTCGGCAGTAACTTCAAATTCTCTCTCATTTCTTTCGTTTTCTTTTGTTCTTATTTTTCTTTGTTTACAAAATGTATGAAATTGAATGAAAGTATGGTAGCATTGTTAAGAGAATAAGTGTCTATATGTGAGAGCATTAGAAAAAACGTCCTCAAAATAAAATTAATTTTATTTCTCGACCGTATTCTCGGCATAATTTTATGTCAAACTGTATGAAAAACATCTTTCAGCCCCAGTTCTGTTTCATCATTAAAATTGATTTTATTTCTCGGCCGCCTTCTCTGGCATAATTTTAATTCAAACTGTATGAAAAACATCGTTCAGCCCCAGCTCTGTTTCATCATTAACACTAACATCATTTTAGTGTTAATGTTAAGCATTTCATGTCAGTTGTTGACTGTATGCTAAGAAATAGACTTATGAACAGTTAGTTAGTTAATCGCAAATAATTTTTATTCGCGAATAGGCTACATATAAACGTAGTATATTACGCACTTATGTGTATGAACATTCTATTGGTGCGCATTTTGTGATTGGCTCATGAAGTGAGCAACGCAGCAATGCTCATGTTTATGTACATACACAGAAAAAATTATTGCCGAATTATTTTCAAACAAACGCTTGTTTGAAAATTTTTTTGATTTCTACAAATTTTTTTACTGATTCAATCAATATTTTTGTTTGATTTTTATTTAACCAACAAAAGTGTGGACAACTCTTCAAAAATTTAATAAGCGCGCTATTGGTTTGAAGTTTTCATAATTTTGTATGAAATATTTAACGCTCTTTAATGTTGTCGTCTTTTTGCATTTTTTTATTGATTGTAAGCAACACTTCTTTATGTGAAATATAAGAACTACAACAAAAACACATGCAGTCTAGTTTTGGACGCTTTAAAAAAGTACAGCAATAAGAAAAATGATAAAATAGCGTGACGAGGTTTGTAGTAAAAAAACAACAAAAACAATAGCAGGTAAAAGAAACGTTTCATTTTTTTAAACAACAGAAAAAACACATTATAAGAAACAAAATAAATTTTTGGTTGGTTTCAAAGTTGGTAAAAAAAAAACAAAATCCCGTATTCAATTTTTTCAAATAGTTTGTTTAAATACATCAAATACAAATACAAGATGGCGGAAAACATATCGAGTCGGTCTGCCGCCGTTTTTGGTTACACTTCTTCTTCATTAGCAAAGGAAAGGATAAAGCAACAGTGAGTGATGAAGAAAAACACTGTGAGTATAAATATGACTTCGTTCAAAAATGTTTCCAACAAAAAAATGTGTCTCAAAGCCAGCCGGCCGCTCTGCTCTGCTTCATATTCGCCAACAGTGCTTGCTTGTGTGCGCGTAATTGCTTGTGCCAAAACTTTTTTGTTTGATTCAGCAAAATTATTTGTTTGAAATTTATATGAATTTCAGTAAACTTTTTGTTTGATTCTGTAAAATTATTTGTTTGAAAAAATCGGCGTTTTTTTGAATAAACAAAATGCAAATAAATTGTTTGAATATGCGAATTTGTTTGTAGGACCGATTTTAGACAAAAAATTGTTTGATTCTACAAATTTTTTGTTTGAATTGGAAAAATAATTTTTTCTGTGTAGGCATAAAATTTACCCAGTAAAAAATGTGCTCCAAAAGGAGCTGGTTTTATGTATGAATTCATATCTTATACTATGTTCACACTTGAGTTCTTAAACGCGTTTAAGCAGCTCGAACGTGATTAAGCTCTAATCACTTCAAAATCGAGATGATTACCCATACATTGAAGTGATTTGTTAATCACTTCAAATCGACATGATTACAACTAAATCACTTCATAAACCACATAGAATCCACTGAACATACCTAATAATGTAGAATCGCCAACATGTCGTGTACAACCGGCCAAGATTTCTGCTTAATGCTCTTATTTTTTTCCTTAAATAATTCATAAATTTTCACAATTTCATCATTAAAATGATTAAAATAATCTTCTGATAACTTTATAAAAGTGTTTTTATCCATTTTTAATACTTTAAAGAAATATAAATTTGTTTGATTTTTTTTTTGTGTGTTTGTTGTGTGTTTTTTTTTTTTCTTAATCATCTGTCATCTTAATCATCTCAAATGTAATGTGAACGGCTTTGATTAGCTAAATCAACATTTTGCTTAAACGCGTTTAAAAACCCAAGTGTGAACTTAGCATTAAATCGCTTCAAACTTGCTGATGGGATGCCTGATTTTTGTATGGGGGTGTTCCCGGTTTGGAGGACTATTTTCTGCTGACAATAAGCGCTTCTTTTTACATGCAAACAAAGCACTCCTAAAGTTCTTTTTTATGGGCTAACTATATAAACATATTCATTAATATTTTGCTTTTACTTGTTTAAATGCAATTTTTAATCATTTTCGTAAACCATATTATTTTTTCGCTTAAAAACTTTCTTCGTTGTCAGCCCTAAAATATGAGCTTTTTTGTATATTTTATTCTTTGTCATTTACTCAGGGTTGTGAACTATTTCTAAACAAAAAACGCCGTGCCCAGCGATGCCAGAACTGCAGATTTATGCAGATTTATGCAGATTTGAAGATTTTTGTTTTAAAATTCCAGATTTTTGTTAGCTCGGTCAAAACTTCTTTACATTGTCACTTATGTTATAACTAGTTAGTGCAAGCCAATATTAACGTTATGACTAATTAGTTAGCATTAACCATTATTTTGATTATCATTGACTAATAAAAAGCAGCAGAGTAAGCAGTACAGCTATATGTTCCGTAGTCGAGTGGAATTCATTAGTTAGAAAGAGAGGCAAAATCACATGTACACAAGAGTTTCGGTTAGTTTTTTAATTTTGCTCTTTATAAACAAAAAGAAACTTGAACCAATATATCGGTCACCACTACCGATCATATAACCAGTAAAATTACCGGTAGTCTTCTTATAGGAACTTCTTATATAATACTTAACCTCATAGCATAATTCCGTTCTGGCAACCTTAACTGGCCATGGATCCCAAAATATGTGGTTTAATGTAAAAAATTCGTGGTTTAATGTAAAACAATTCGCAGATTTTCGTATTATCATACCCTTCACCATAGACGGTGAAAAGGGTATATAAATTTCGCATTTCTTTTGTTAATTCTTCAATATTGATGTTAGACCCTATAAAGTATATATATTCTGGGTCCTTATGAGGAGCGAAGTTGATTTAAAGATGTCCGTCTGTCCGTTGAAATGGGGTTTTCGAAGACCCCATATATGAAGGGGGCCAGGTTATTATACATTTATGTCACATATGGTCCGGAATTGTTTGCTATTGAAATTCAGCAAGATCGGTCCACAAATTGCTGAGATATGAGTAAAAAACCACGACTGTCTAAAATTTTTCCCTTTAAATCCCTTGTGGCTATTTTTTTTAGTGCCGGTTCACACACGTCAAGTTTAACTCGTCAAGTCTTGAGTTTTTGGGAGAGAAGGGAAAAGAGGTTGCCATATCTTTTCCCCTCTCTCCTAAAAACTCAAGACTTGACGAGTCAAACTTGACGTGTGTGAACCGGCACTTATTTTATTATTATACGCCCTGTAGATAACAAGACTAGTCCATACATGCATGTAAAGAGTAGTCCATAAAGGAGTAGGAGTACTCCAAAACTACTCCAAATATATGGGTAGGAAGAGACCATATAACCCACCGAAGTAGTCCCTAAACTAATCCATGGAGTACTAAAGTGGGTTAGTTTTAAAAAAACTCCATGTTGCTACAGTATGGAATACACTTAAGGGGTAGTTTAAGCATTTATCTTTTTCATTTTTTACTAATCGGCTTTTATGGTGTGTACTGTAGTCTATTATTGCTATTATTACATATATTTACTTGGTGTTTTTAATTTTTTTACCTTTTTTCCACAAATTTCACAAACTTTCACTTTTAAATAAACAATTAATAATGGACACCATCAGGGCTACCAATGTGTAATACTGTAAACTATAGAAGAGTATACATCATGCAGTTGTTGGCAGCACTGCATGTTAATTTCTTATAACATGGTCCGTACTACAGTACATTGGACCATGTTGTAAGTAGTCCATTTAAGCCACAATGGACCACGTAGTCCAATATTATCTGTAGGGTATGTATGTATAATTACGTGTTGAATCCCGCTTGACCACAGCAATCGAAAATAATATTGCTATTGAACAATTGGCAAAGGTTTCTCTGATAAAACGTTCGAGACCGGCTATTGCTAGTGAAAAGAAAAAGAGCTCATAGAGTTCACCCGTCGCTCAGTTTGTGGCAGCAAATCGATCTCGAAGGTTTGCTTTAATATTAATAACGATCTTTTGGCAATATCTATAACGAACAACTTTAACGATATCGCTAAATGTTCACTAAAAATAGTTTTATAGATTCGAATTAGAATTCGATAAACATTCGTTTTAAATAGTTTTGCAATAATTCGATAGCGAAAATTTTGTGTCTTTCTCTCTTAATTTTGTGTGTTTTTTAAAAAAAAGTGCGTTATGTGTTTTTTTTTTATGTTCATATGTATAACATTTATTTTTAAAAACAAAACGTGTTACGTGTTTTGTTCCCCTTTTATAGCAATCCCTCTTAATTCATTTTCTGCTGAGTCTGTGCCGATTAGCGCTCCTTCTGTTTTACTGGTGTATGCTACTTCGTACTTTTATGTATTTTAATCAATAATTAAAATAAAATGAATCAGCATTTAAAGAAAATCAAGCAAGTATGGAATTGAAAGGCTTTTAACTATTGTAGAGAGCAAAACAATCAAAATTTGGTTGCTTCTGAACATATAAAGGCGTGTGATATACATAAATCGAAATGAATGAAGTTAATTTAAAATCGATAAAATTTTTAGAACGAGCCTGTAAAGAAAGTTCATAAAAATATTCCTTTTTGTTGGCATTGAGTGCCAAGTATCTTTCCAAGAACAACTCTTAAAAACAGGAAAGCCTACAGTAATTTTGTAAATAATTGAAATCAAAATCTCGCTGGTATTCAATCAATTCCCCTTCATTTCGATTTCTAGAATGTGCCAGACTATTTTTAATTGACAATTAAACATACCTACAATGTTTTAAAATAATATAATTTCAGACTTTTTTTTATTATTATGTAGCCATATGTGTGGAGACAGCCATATTATGGTTATGGCTGCGGGATGGATGAATTTAATTATAATATGGCTGCCTGGGACAATAAAATTGTTTAAGTAACTATAATATGTTTAAGTGTATGGTTGTAGCTTTATTTTGTTAAAATTTTTACATTGTCAAATTCAACCATATTTGAAATTTCAAGGGAGGTAAGCACTTTATTGTTAAATAGAAATCGTATTAATAATAAACTTTGTATTCCCGAAAATAACTTTGATAATATACATACATATTTAATTGCATGTGCCCGCGCATAAAACTGAATTGGTAAATTGGTTTTTTTTCGTTGTTTTCTTACAAAGACAATGGTATGAAGCGGTTTGTTTTTCAATTTTGTTTTTTCTTTTAACCCACTTACAACTACAATTCGAGTCGGAAAAAACCCAACCAATTGTAGGGGGATGTAAGAAAAGATAAACTCCATTTTTATTGTTGGTGTTTTGTTTAAGCTTTGATATTGTTACGAGTAAGACTTAGAGTGTTTGTAATTCTTATTCGCTTTAGGGTGTTATTTGTTTAATATTTTTGGCTTTTCTAAAATTTTCTATAAAAAGTAAAACAAATTTTGATTTTTATTTGTGTTCATCTTTTACTCCCGTCTACAACTGACATGATTTGCTGTTATAACACGATGTGATTTTTAAGCATTTCATGTCTGTTGTAGACTCCATGTAATACGCAAACTAAAAGCTATGGTTCAAGAAACGCATAGTTAATGTTTTGTGTACCTATGTATATTTAATTGCGGCAATAATCAAACTCGAAATTTCGACAACTCTATGAAATGACAATTTGAATAAAATTCGTATTATAAGAGCCTAGTATTCTTGGCGATAAAATCGCAATATGCATAGCTACAATCTTTACATTTGCTTGTTGAATTATCATAAAACTTAATAAATTTAATAAATAAAAGGTTAAAGCTTGAAAGAATTCTGGTGAAAGAATGTGGTGATTTTTGAAAAATGTAAATTCAACCCAGGTTCGAGCCCCAGCTCAGCCAAGAAAATTATAAATAAAATTTCGTGTTGTAAAAATCCTTCCTTCAGTAAAAATAATTTAATGAAAATTAAATTTGATGATAATTTAAAACTTAATAATTTTACGCGTATACAAGAAATGTTTTATTCATACTTATTTATTAATTCTTTTTATTAAAGGTTTCTTTATATTCACATTAGGAAGTATATAAACTAACTTAACAATTATAGAAATTCAATTCACTGATCAATGTGTAAAAATATATGTACCTATATTAAAAATTATTTTAAAATTTTAAAAGCTAATCCGTCGAGAAAAATTTTCAAAAGCACCACATTATTATGGCAATTAGAAAAAAAAAACACATTTAAACTTAGAAAAGACAATATTCACTTATTTAATAGGTATAACTTCATTTAAATTATTGCAAAGTGAGGGAATAAGAGATTAAACGTAGTTGAGGATGATCTATGTCAACATCGCGGAACTCATCCGTAAATGTTAGAATATAAAAAGAGAAAACAGTGGCTATAACCCATTCAGAAACTGAACTGATAACGTGGAAATACCAACCGCCATCAGAAGGATACCTAAAAACATTAAAATTTTTGTTTACCTATAATGATACTAATAACAATATTTCTATGGAATACATACCACTTTCTGGGATTCAAACCCTTAAATAATATGTGAGACATTACACCAGTTACCGCTAATAATATGAATAATATAGTACAACACACTGACATGGCCAAACGCAAATGGGCATTTCGTTTAGTTCCTGCTATGGGATAAATCATGTACGATATCAAAGCTTGCATCCAAAAATATAAAGTACCAAAGCCGAAACAACAAAATGCTCCTATTAAGTGTACAATGCGCACATTTGTTTCCTGGAAATTGCCCACAACACTAATACCAAGACAAGAAGCCAAACCAAACCATACTGCCAAACGGTTGTAACGTAACAAGTTGTTACCCAAATCGGAATGATGTTCGAATAATTGTAGAATTTGTCGATAACGCACGTAAACGGTAATACCCACTAGTAAAGAAAGATAAGAAATGTAAATTTAATTGTATTTTCTAATGACTCATAATCTGTAAATGGGGATGTAAAAATCTATAGATTTTCATTGGCTACTTACGCAAAACACTGCCGATATTAATCAATTGTCCAAATACACAACTTTCTGGGGAATAAGTGGCTGCATCGCTTATGTAGGGTACTGTGGGCACCACATGACCTTGTAAGACTGCCGCTATATAACTACGCAAATGAAATTCATTAAATTAAAATTTATGATATTGATTGAATTTGTTTTACTTACGTGCCAATAAATGTTACTTGAAATATTAAAAATACTGCAACAGGTATTAAATAAACTTTTGACATCGTTTGACTTTTTTTTTCTTAATTTGCACTTAAAATTTTCGTTGTAAAAAGTTTTATAAATATTTTAAGGAAACAAGAAAAAACCCCAACAACTTTGTTTATGTTTTGTTATAAACCAAGGCGAATTTACTTAAATAAATTCGCCCATGGTGAAAATACCATGAATTCACCTTGGTTATAACCAGTGCTGCCGTCTTGTACGATTTTTCTTATTTTGAAAGTTTTTGAGACGCAAAACAGTTAACACATAAGTTTTTTTTTAAATTGTTTTTCTAAAATTTAAATGGCTTGCATAACTAAAGTTATAATTTGTAAAAATTAATTATGCACTCAGTTAAGTTCATTTAAAAATATAAGATTTTATAAGTTATATAAAACAAACAAATGAATTTAATGTTTATATATATTATTGATATTATTAGTTCAAACAAATGTATGTACATATGTATGTAATATATATATATTATGTTTTAATAAATAGAAATAAGACACATGCAGCACCATTGATTTTTTGACGATTTGTAAAAACAAATTTTTTTTGTCTAAACAAGTTATTTTTCAGATGTTAAAAGATTTTTGAAAAAAAATATGACAGCACTGGTTATAAACCAAGAGTGGTGAGCTTGCAATCATAAATCCAGATCACTGGTAAAGAATAAACACTGAGAAAAATGAATAAGTAAATCATCTTTTAGACTTGATTTTTTTGTTGCAGCAATTTTTTTTAAATTCTGTTTAGATATTGCATTAGTGTCCAGATTATGAAATTCTGGTCTCACAATTTTTGTATTTTTATAAGCAAAGGGCTCTTGATTTATATTGCGCAAAAATAAATAGATATCTGTGGCAATAAATAATAATATCTTAAGTCGAAATTGCGTTTTTTGAGATATTTACGTTTGTACAAACATTTTGTGTTGTTAATTGAAGTGTTTGCTGTTTGGACAAACATTTGAAGCAATGTTTGCAGAAATATTAAAAATTTTTAATATTTGGCAGACATGTTGGATATTTGTCAAACTTTTTGTAGCATCTAATGCTAAATGTATTCAATTCAATTAATTTTTAATATTATATGAAATTTTTTAGTAGTATTGCTTGCCACAAAACAGCTCGTTGTTTAAATCACTTTTTATTTTAAATTGTTTGCCTTTATTTTATAATTTCTTCTCCGTTTTAAGCAAAAAGCAACAAAATTGCCGCAGCATTATTGGCATCTACATTTATTAAAAATGAAAATTTATGTTTGTACGGAGAATATTTGTGTTGTTTATTGGCAAACCCCAAACGGAAACAATGTGTTTGCCAATCATTTTGTGTGGTTTATTATGCTCTTTATTCCTTACATCACAAAGGGGGATACACCAGCATTTTTTTTTTTTTGCAAACTACTGGAAAAATGGAACTAAGATCTTGCTTCAAATAAAATGAAATCATTTTTGATCGAAATTGATTTCTATGATAAGGCTTTATGTATGGGTATTATTTTAAAGGATTATGACAATAGTTTCTGATCGGTGTCGACTGTTTCTTTACTTAGTTACTATAAGTTAGTTTTGGACAACAAACGTTTGCATGTCATTGATGTCGCAAAGATCCAGATTTATTTCCTTGTAATAATAATTATGCTGTTTCGTTCCACAAAAACTGTAAATTCTATTTTTGCAAAGCAAATTTTGATAAGTTTGTCAAAAATTTGCAAGGTAAATTATCTCTTTGCAAATTCATATTCTTATTGCTAGTGAAGCTTTTAAAATGTTAAGACGCGAGTTTTTGTTCTACAATAGTGGAGACGTGGGCATAATAATAAATTATAGGGCCCGAATTAATTTTTTAAATAAAATTAAAGAAGAATTAGAGCACAATTAAAAGCGCAGTTTGTAAGCTGAAAATCAACTGCTACTGTGTGCTTCTGCTCGGAAATGGTTGCCAGTACCATAGAGCTGCAGGTATGCATGGTGTTGCAAAATCAGCAGTTTACCATAGAGTTGTCGATGTTATAGTAGACGCATATGTCCATATTTTTTGGACAAACGCCAGTTGCCTTGCTTTTTTGGGGCTTTTTTCAAAACTTCCTACCAGGAAGCCTGTTTTTATAATATATTAAGCTTTAAAATGAAATGTTTAAGCTTTCTTGATATAGTCCTATTCCTTTAATAGTTCACATACTTTATGCTTAAGCCATCCTTTGGTCTGTCTTGCCAGTACTGGCAAATGTAAACGCTGTGTTAGCAATGAAGTTAGTGCTGGTTCACACAGGTCAAGTTTGGCTCTTCAAGTCTTGAGCTTTTAGGAGAGAGGGGTAAAGAGAATGGAAAGGGGTACATACTTGACCGTACCAGTCAGTTTTGTATTTTTCTTTTCTTTTTTCATCCGTAATATAATAAATAGCTACAAAGTTGAAGGAAAAGAAAACAAAAATTAATTTTGTGCATGAACGTGAACGCAAGTTCAAAAGAAAATTTAAATAAAACTGTTCAAGTAAACTTGACCTGTGTGAACCAGCACTTAACTTTGTGTAGAGTTTGCTAAAAACCGTAAAAATGTGAAACCGCGGTTCGGTCGGTTTCGGTTCGGTTTTCGGTTTTGAAAATATCAAAGTTAAACTTCATATATAAACATATATATTTTTTTCTATGTAATACAATTTTTTATTTGTTTCAATTCAAGTACTTTTATTAACCCTTAAGTGTATTCCTGGGCTTGGCCAGGTATTTTTTCGACTTTTTTCCAGTTTTTTTTATATAATTATTATGTATATTAGAACGAAAATTTATGTATTCCTCAATCAAAGTGTTTTTTATAAGAAAATGAGAAAAAAGTGGAAATTTAAACATCGTGGGCGCCGCACCTGGGCCTGGCAAGGCCCTTCCCTATTATATATGTATTGTTTTTCGAAGAATTATTCTATTTCCCAACAAAATGTTCCTGCTATAGCCATAAAAATCCATACATATAAAAGTAATCCCAGCCTTGCCCAGGGGATCGTTAGTGTGAGTTTTTTCAATAGTCACAACACTCTATACAAAATTCTAGTAGTCCCAGCCAGGCCCAGGTGGTAGTTTGTGCCACACAAATTAGGTATCTACTTAAGAGTAAAAAAGGTAACATTTGTTCTTCTAAGTACTTATTTTAAATTTTAAGGATTTTGAAATAACGTTATTATTGCAGGCTGATATGTATAAAGTTTTTGTATATTTTCAATTTCTTCAAGCATAAATATATTGTTAAAGTTAAAGCTATAACCGAGGTTTTTTTGTCGGTTTTCGGTTTCGGTTTTTAGGCACTTAAAACCGCGGTTTCGATTTCGGTTTAAACCGGACCGCAATCCCTAACTTTGTGTATACATTTTGACAATTATAAGCAGCTATGGGCAAATGCAAAATGAAAATGCAAAGAGAGCGAACAATGTGTATACATACACAAAAAAACAAAGAGCGTAAAACCAACAAATGCCAAGGTATATTTACACAAGGTAGACTCATTTGGGAGTGTAGACATTCTGCTCTATAAAAGGAACCGAGTTGTCAAAATTGTCTTTATATAAAACAAAAACAATTTGACGCACACATGTACAAATTTTGGCTCATATACACGAAATTTGACGTTTGGGTTCCAATTAGGGGTAATCAGCTGACAAACATATGGACCAACGAGTTTACCTTGTGCAAGGTCTATCCAATAGGTCTGCTTAAGAAGCCAGATGTTTATTTGGTTTTTTCCTCAACGATATCAAGAGTTGTTTACATTTTCCTTATACGTGTATATTTTTGTTTACTTTTTTGGTTTTTTGCCACACATACATGCACACAAAACACATTTTTCCTTTTGTTTTGCCTATGTAGTAGTAAGATTTTGACAACGGCGAGGAATTTTACACAAACAAAATGCCTGTTGTTTTTTGTATTGTTGTATTGTTGTAGTAGTAAAGGCCAGTTTACACGGTAATACAATGTATTACGACTTTGTAGAATCAAAATATTATGAAATTCTCTCCGTGTTTAAAAGAAAAAAATAAAAATCTGTTGTAAGTACAATTCATGTTTACACGGATGGTATAAGTAAAATCAAAAATACTAACAAAAAAACAGATGGTTGCAGTTTTAAATTTTTACAAAAACAACATTAAAATTTCCTGAGTTGATTTTAGTTGTTTTTGTAATTGTATAAAAATGCTAACACCTTCAATATACTCCGTTAAAATACACCTCTGGTGTGATGAAAATACATAAGTTTCTAAAATGGTTTAGAAAAATTTCCTTTTTTATATTTTCAACAAATAATTTTGACAGTCACTTAACTTTTTACAAAAACAAAATACATAGTATTTTTCAAAAAAAAAGGGATAGCTAGCATAACTCTATCTCATGATGCGGTCACCTTTATGAATTCGCCTTGGTATAGATCAGGGCTGTCAGATTTTTTGAGCTCTATCGCCAGACCGGATGTCAGAAATCGCCAAACGTCAATTTTGTTCAGTTTTTGTAATTTTTTTTTTTTTATTAAATTTTGCATACAAAAGACGCGAGTAAAATATGTGAGTCAAAAATCGCCAAAAGCTGAGAAAAAATACAAAAAATTTGCCGAAAGTAAATTTTGTTTTGTTTCTGTAATTTTTTTTTAAATAACATAAAATGGAGACCGTATATGTATTCAGTTAAAAAGGCTTAAATTAAGTACATAATTCTATAAGATCGTACACTTCAGCCTCACTGATTTCATTACTGGAGTTTTGACCTGCATACATACTATTAGAATTTAATAGTGACTGAATATAAAATTCACTAAAAATGATAACAAAACAAAAATCATGTGGAAAAATGTTGCAAGTTTTTTTTTATATTATTCTGAGTTCATACGGCTCATGTCTTATTGACAAGATTCTTCCGTTTTCTTCTTTGAACATGAATTGGTGTTCAAATGATTCATGTCATGTTGACGATATGTTTTTTATTTTGTTTTATTTGATATTGAAAACAAAAACAAAAGTAAGCAACGAATAAGAAAGCAAAACGTAAAGACAGTACATGCATCTGTGTAACCGTTTCTTTTCCCCTCGTCCCTCTTGCCTATGAAGAAGCAATCATGTCAATAAGACATGAACCGCATTAACACTGACTTAGTAATGATAACAAAAAATAACAAGCTGTTAAACAAAATCGCCGAAATAATATAAATGGTAAAAATAGCCAAGTTAATCGCCAGTTATATCAGAAATCGCCACAAAAGTCGCCAGTCGCCAAATGGAAAATCCCATCGCCAAACACGTTTCAAAATCGCCACGTTTGGCGAGAAATCGCCATATCTGACAGCCCTGGTATAGATATACTTTTTACATTTTATGTGTTATTTCTTGCTATAAGTTATTTGTATTATATAAACCATTTTTATATTTCGAATGTGTTCAATGATATCAATTTATAATTTATATACATATGTATATATCTATAGCTTCAATGTTAAGCAAAGGTTTGCATAAGCAAAAAGTATGTGAACAAATGAAAGAAAATACTATTCAAGGAAATTTGAGTCATTGAACACATTTTAAAATAAAAATGGTTTATATAATAAAAATAAGTTTTAAAAAGAAATTCTCATATGCTATTTACAATAATTTTATAAAAAAAAAACTTACTAGAAAATAAAATATCTTTTTTTTCTTAAATAACATGTAACACTGCAAGTATTTCTTCCATTTTTACTTTTTAGCTCATTTTAATAATTTATATTAAGCAATGCAAAGTGAAAAGTGATAAGACAGAAATGCAAAGATGATTAAATCCTTTGTGGAACACTGCATATTCACTTTGCAAGAGAGCGCAAAGACTTTGCAAGAGCACGCAAAGACTTTGCAAAGAGAGCAAAGTCTTTGCAAAAACCAGTGATGCCAACTTAGTGCTTTTGGCACTATTTATGGTGCTTTTGGCACTATTTATGGTGCTTTTTGATACCTCAAAACGCCAAAATGTTATCCATAGTGCCAAACTAAAAAAAAGCACTAACTTGGTGCTTTTTAAATTTTTCGTTAGTGCCTTTGTAGTGCTTTTTACAATTTTTATTTTTTTTTTCTACCATTTTTAAAAAATACGATTATATAGAGGATGATTTATAGGGCCCATACACAATACCATCATGATTGTACAATCAAGTGATTGTGCAATTAAGCTTAAAGCCCACAACACACCAGCATGCTGGTACAAAATTCATTTTTTACCAAAAATTGTGTGGAAAAGGTTGTAATGAATAACAATAAAATTTGTGCTGCTGTTATTATTGCTATTATCCTAAAACGAAAACGAATAAGGAGTAAAAAAAAACCTGTTTTAATTTAAATTTGGTTTTAAATTTTGTATTTTTTGATGTTTATGCCTTGACGATTTAACATTTATGAGCTAACTTTACAGCACACGATACAATCATGCTGGTACAATCAAAAAAATATCAAACTATTTTTGATAAAGCACCATCAGCTGGTACAATCACACCACAAGCTCATACACGATCCATCAGCTGGCACAATCACTTGATTGTACAATCATGATGGTATTGTGTATGGGCCCTATTAGTTGAACTCTGCTATTTGCGGTACAATTTTCAGAAGGCTTGTAAAGATTTTAAGCTTTCAAATGATAAAAAAGTGATAAATGAAAGTTACATTCGTTTTACCAAAAACTTTATTTACGAGGTTAGAGCTAGGCGTAATAGCAATTTGGATATTTTACGAAACGTTGCACATTTTAGCGTTGACAACATATTTAGTAATCGTAATAAAAAAGATTTATTTCGGTAAACATTTTGTTAAAGATGAAGACACTGTTTCAAAAATAGAATATGGATTGAAAAATATTAAGAATTTAAAAAAAAAAATGCAGTCGGAGACCGTACAAAAAGCGCAAAGACTTCAACAACAAAATAAGAGCCGTAGCTTGGTATATGCAAAGTGTTAACTAAATTAAAAACAGCGCTTTAGTTTTCCAAGTGTTGTGCACCTCCAGTGCTATTGAAAAAAGGTTTGACTAAGTATCAGATTGCAAACATACATGTTTTTTCTATTTTACACCTTATGTGTGTTCTTTATTCAGAAGCGTACATATGTTAAAATAATTTTTTAATATCATATGCCAATTGTCTTATTAAACTTTGCACGATTTTAATTTAGATTTATTTAAACGATAAAATGTAGGTTTTTTTTTATCAAATATGGGCTGCCATTAAGTTTAATGCAACAGGCCATATTTTTCGAGTTATCAAAATCGAGCTCGCACTGTATTACTTTAAAACTGTTTTATGACCAATTTAAACTCTAAATGATTTGGATGATATTATTTTTATTGAAGATAATAATAATACATGTAAAAATATTTATATACAAATGTAAATATATTTATTATTTAAACTTGACCTGTGTGAACCAGCACTTAGTGCAAAGTGGATTTGCAAAGAATGTTGTGGAACAGAATGTTGTGGAAAAAATGCAATTTGATAAGTGCAAAGTGAAAAGTTGATAAGTGGTTTTGTGGAATAGGGCCCAGATACTGGTAAAGAATAAACACTGAGAAAAATGAATAAGTAAATCATCTTCCAGACTTGATATTTTTGTTGCAGCAATTCTTTTAAATTCTGTTTAGGAATTGCATAAGTGTCTAGATTATGAAATTCTGGTCTCACAATTTTTGTATTTTTATAAGCAAAGGGCTCTTGATTTATATTGCGCAAAAATATATAGATATCTGTGGCAATAAATAATAATATCTTAAGTCGAAATGGCGTTTTTTGAGATATTAGGGGTTGCGTCTAAATTAAATTGTGTGTTTTGTTGTGTAAGTTAAAATATAAATGCGAAAGTTCTATTAATAATGACATTTTATACTTGAAATTTTGCTGAGTGATAGATATTGTAGAAGAGAATAAGAAAATGTAATACATTACATGAAAAATCACTTTTGTCAACTTAAGCCATTATTATTTATTGTGTCGTTCCGGACTGACCTAGTTCCTTTGAACGAATCCTTAACTAAACGGTGTGGACTTTTCCAATAGTCTTTTTTTTATCGTTCCTCGTTCCGCAATTGAACTCCTTGGAAACATCACTTAGGCCCGTTTTCACAACATACCGATAGCTAAAGGTAGGATTTTATCGGCAGCATAAAAAGTGTTCCATTATTACAAATAGGTAGGATGAACCTTAATTTACTTTATCGCTCACTTTAGGTTAAAGTATAGTTTTAATAATAGAACACTTTTTATGGGGCCGGTAAAAGTCTCCTTTTAGCTAGCGGTAAGTTGTGAAAACGGGCCTTAATGTTTTCATCCAACGAAAATACTCTTAATTTTAAATTATGTATTTATAAAAACTACATTTAATCCTAAAAGGGACAACTTGACAAATGGCAATTGAATTAAATTTAAGCTTTGTGTTTCAAAAAAATTCTTTTTTCAATAAAATATTTCGTCATTGTGCGTGATTGTGAGGCTTTATAAATGATTGGTGTGTGAGCATTTTTCTAAAGGCTTGTTTGCACGGTAATACAATGTATTACGAGATTGCAAAAAATTGTGTGGAATGAGAAAAAAAGTATCATGTAAAAGCAAAATGTATTGAGTAAAAGAGAATACGAATACAAAATCTGACAAGCGGTCGGTAAATGTTTTTTCTAAACGATTTGAGAAACTTATGCCATGTTCGCACGGTGCTTTGGATTACTTCGCTTTCTGTTTTTATTACTTTGCGGTTACTTGTATTTAGAATGGAAAGAAAAAGTAAGTAAAATATATTACTTCAAATGGATAAGCTGTAAGCAAATGGACTCCAATTGGATTCCATTAAATTTTATTATACAAAATTACTTCCTTTAATTTTCTTTGTTTATAGCTGCGTTCGAGAACACAAAAGTTTTTACTATTTTTTACTGAACTTTGCTGTATTTTACAAAATTGCGTTCGAGTACACAAAATACAGTAAGGCCCAGAAAAGACGGTAAAACGCAACTGCAACGAAACCCTTGTTTTTTTTAAATTATTGTTTTGAAACCAGTTTCAATCGTTTTCCACACACCCTGCAACCTAAATTGTATCAGAATGTAATGAAATTATCACAATCATTTAGATTTTCTTTGAGAACAGATGAAACGCAAACACGAGTTTCCTGTACACCGGGTTCAATGCAACTGATTTCCAATGCCTTTCAAACCGGTCTCAAAATGGTCGCGTCAAGTGTGGTCCCTCAAATGAGTCTATGGCATAAACTTTAATGAAACTCGAAAATAACTAGAAGTTGCAGTTTCGTTGCAGTTGTGTTTCACCGTCTGTTCTGGGCCTAAATGAGAACACAAATTGAGAGCGTAAAGTGACAGTTCTTATCTGAGTATTTACAAATTTTTACTGCAGAAACTTTTGAAAAAAAATGATTATAATATTAGAAGGAAAAAACTTAAGACTATAATGTAATATCTTAATTTACAGTAACAGGAATTCAGCACCAAGCTTTACAGACAAAAGAAATTAATTAAATGATAATCAGTTATAGAAATTAGTGCACGCTCTTGCTTCCGGAGCTTTCATATTTGGAGGAAGTTGTATATTCACTCCAAAATAATCTTAAAAATAACTTTAAACTAAATTTAAAACTAGTATTATAAAAACTTAAACAATATTTACATTGTTATCCCCTATGAGTAGAAGGACTAGTTCTTTCATAAAATTCACAACGAAGTGAAGTATTTATATCAAAAGATGGAGGATGCTTATTAATATAACCAATAGCCGATAAGTAATTAACGTTAGACCAATTAAAAAGTCTTTGACTGTCATATATTCTTTTAACAGAAACATTATCATGGTCCAAAACCCAAATCGTTTTATCAAGTCACAAACATATAACCCGACAGGAATGCTTTTCCAAGTACGATACAGGCATGTTTATTAAATTTCAAAAGGTTACCAAAATGAACACCAAGCTATTTTATTTTGTCGTTTATTGGGATATCTACCCCTTCAAGCTGAAGCATCTAGCTCTCCGGAACTACAAAACCTATGCATTTCCCAGAAGCGTTTCGGATGCAAATTGCTATACTCTTTGATGTGTTAATTTTTAATCCCCAGTTATCGTAAAAAGCCTTGACGACTTGCTAGTGCTCAGAAACTTTAAACAATGCCCCCCTTGGGGATTCATCGTGTGCATATAATAAAGTATCATCAGCATAGGGAATTAAAAAAAAAAAAAAAAATATAACAGAAACGTGGACGCACCCACAGCGTGGGGAAAATCATACATAAAGATGTTGAATAGATGCGGTGCCAAAATAGAACCCTGAGGAACTCCACATTTTACATCGCCTTGAACGGATAATTTATTATTATAAAGCACTTGAAATGATCTATTGGAAAAAAAACATTTCAACAATTTTATAAAAGAAGCGCTAAAGCCAATTTGAATCATTTTATCAAGAATTCCATTGTGGTAGGCATGATCGAATGCCTTCTCAATATCTAAGGAAACTGCAACAGTACAGTAACGCTTGCGAGGATTTTCAACCACATCGTTCTGAAATTTCAGCAACGCATCTAAGGTAGAATGGCCAAGCTTAAATCCAAACTGCAACTCGGGAATATAACTGGAATTTACATTCAAATCCATTTTCTCGCGGAATATAATTTCAAAAAGTTTGCCTAGATTAGAAAGTAAGGAAATAGGCCGAAGATTATTTAGTTCATTGTCACCACCTTTTTTGCGAATCGGAACAATTTTTTACGCTTTCCAAACAATAGGAAAATAACTGTTATTTAAACACTTATTAAATATAACAGTAAGAAATTGAAAAGCTTTTAATGGTTGTTTTTTCAATATGTAATTAGAAATATTGCCTATGCCACTCGACATTTTATTGTTTAAATTCTTTATACAAATTGACACCTGCTCTAAGTTCGTAAGATCATTAATATTTTCCGTGTTTAAAGAAGAGAATGATTCATTAAATTGATACTGATATTCGTAACAGCTGGAGGTGACGCTTTGAATGTTGTTATCAATAAAGGAAGTATCACGGTTAAAAGTTTTTTCGCTTTAAATTTTAGAAAATAAAATTCTTTCAATTTATTAAGTTTTTTGGAATCATCCTCTAATGGAATTCCATTAATGGAAATGTCCCGTATGGATGTATTCTTTTTGTATCCAATTAAATTATATATATTCTTATGAGCCTTTGGACCAGGTTTAATATTCCTCAGTTTATCCTCAAACAATTTGGATTGTTCGAATTCAACCTGTCTTTTTATTATAATAAATACAAATTAATCAAGCTCAAGGCCAGTGTTTTTTTGTAAATAAAAATTCCTTTTTTTTTTGCTTCCAATATTTCGATCTTCTTTGAAGATCATCATCAGGGATTTCTTCTCAGTGAATTTTTATAAACACAAAAAACAGTGCAAGTCTAGATGTCGATGTTTGAACAACATAGTTTTAAGTTTTTGTGTTTATAAAAATTCACTGAAAAGAAATCCCTGATGATGATCTTCAAAGAAGATCGAAATATTGGAAGCAAATAAAAAAGGAATTTTTATTTACAAAAAAACACTGGCCTCGAGCTTGATTAATTTTTATTTATTTAAATTTCGAAAGGTCGAATAAGAACAACTTTGGTTTTATTATAATATTAAGTAACTTAATTTGTTTTGATAAAAATCAATAATCAGGTCCATTACGATTAAAAGAACGATGATATATTCTTTTGAGATCTCTTTGCCAAGCGTACACTTAACTCTAAATAAAGTTTTTATTCTATCAGAGATCAAAAACTTCCGATTGTCAGAATTTATTTGTTCAGAGTGTTCAATTTACATTTATAATGGTAGAAAATTTGTTAATATGTTCATTAATCTCACAGTTCATTAGATTTTTGTTACAATCTGGGAAGTTTGAAATAATATCACGCCGGACGTCATTATGAAATTGTCCCAATTCGTATTTTTAAAAGATGTATATAAAGAAGGAGGGTTCAAAATTATTTAAAAATTTGGAAGTCTTAAGTAAAGTTTTATTGGGAAGTGATCAGAAAATGTTGGAAGACTTGTCACCACAAAATTATGGTTGAAATGGTTTACGCAATTGGGACTCACAAGAAAATGATCGAGATATGAAGAAGAATTTGGAAACGTTGGAGAAAGGCTGGTTATGCGAACAAAATTCATTGAGTTCTGTTGTAAAAAATTAAAAAATATATTGGCATTAGCATTACTCATGCTGTCTCCCCAAGAAACATGACGAGCATTGAAGTCACTACCAATGAAAAATGTATCAAAGTTCTGTGAAATATTAGCTTAACGGGATAAACCAATATTTAATTGTGAAGAACTGAAGTTACAAGGAATATAAATTGATCCAAGCAAAATTTGTTTAATTACATTGTAAATTTTCAATTCAATACATATAAATATATGTGGAAAACCTAAATCATATACTATCCTTTCAAATTTAAATGATTTTTGTATGGCTATAGCTACACCTTGAGAGCTGGCATCTCTTATAAATGAATACTGATTTAAAATTACTCTATGTCTTCCGCTAAGATGAGTGTCCTGGACAAAAGCTATGTCAATATCATATCTCTTTAAGGTACTTAGAAGATCTATTCTTCGACTTACTTCTACGAGCGATCGAATATTAAATGTTAACAATTTAAATCCATCCCAACAATGCCAAACACTGTTTTTTAGCATCGTCCTTTGACAAAGACTTGTATTCTTTAATAAACTTTTCAACTTTGTTTTCCAATGAAACTGTTTCCGGATGGCAAATAATTTTTGCAATATTAAGGAATTCTTCTATTAAAGGTGATTTTAGGCTTGTTTTCTTAACCATAACTGGGGAATTTCCCCTAAACAAACTAGCAAATGAACCATTTGAATGAATCACATTTGAATGTTCAGCAACTTTCAACACATTAGATGAGTCCCGTTGCCTTGTTTCCTTAACAGTTTCCATAATCTTTTTTTTTTTCATTTCTACATATTTTTTGTAGGCCACGCAACCGCGAAAGTTGGACGGGTGACCATGTTGCTTACAATTGAGGCAAAATGGTAAATTTTCTTTACTAGATACGAATTTGCATTCTCCTGGAGCATGATCTGATTCAGATTTGACACACGCATATAGTCTATTACAATTTCGAGATGTATGTATGTCCCCAATGCTGACAACGCTAACATTGATTTTCCCGAAATTTAGACTTTGGAGATTCCCAAGTAATCTTCTGATTTAAAATGAATTTAAGCCCCATAATTTCCGAGGCTGACTTACCAGAAAATAATGTTACTAAAAACAAGCCCGTATCAGAACCATTTCTCTTTGAGAATGTTGTAGAAAATTTCGAAACGTTTTCTACAACATCGGGAACTAACAAATTTATTTTCGTTTTGATCAAATTTAAATCGGTCTTGTAATATACCCCGCGTTAAACCAAGCTAATACGTTTAAATTCCGACGGAGTATATGAATATGACTCAAATTTTTTGGCTCTTAATATTTGCATCATCTCTGCATGAACAGCAGCATCTTTTACGAAAAGTGTGCTCCTAAATTTATTTGTATTAACAATTTTATAATGTATGTTTTTCGAATTAAGCTGTTCAACTAAGTTCTCGAAGTTAACATTAAATAAGAATATAGGTGGGCAGAAAGATTTCTCCTTTGAAGGAATAACTTTTTCAACACATATCTCATTTCTTTTCACATTACATTGATCTCTTTCAAAATCAATTTCTCCTAATATTGAATACCTATTCTGTGAGTCTTGATTATAATTGTCCCCCTTAGATTGTACAATATTTGGTGTCTTGTTAAATTTACATTTAGTTAAATCTACATTTCTCTTGCGTTTTACTCCTGGGATAAATTCATCTTCCTCTCCTGAAACCATTGAAAGTAGTGATTCTTCACAATCCATTAGTTTCTTCATATCGTTTGCTGAATCACGGACATCAAAAGATTGATCACTTTTCGGAAAATAATCGTGGAATATCTTTAAGTTGTCAATTATCTTGGCATTGGAACACATTGTCTGATCGAGTTTGTCAGGACTTACGCAAACCGTCTTCTTGATTGTGCCACAAGGAGATTGAACATTGGTGGTTTTGTATTTATCATTCTTTTGAAAAACCGAATAATCCTTAGACGAACATTTATCTGGAGGCAAGTTTTCACACGGATCAATATCCGCAATAGGCGGAATGGAATCCATAAAGGAAAAAGAATTAAATTGGAATTGAAAAAAGTATTTGAAATAGAAATTTTTCCTTTTCAATAAAAAATAGTTTTTTTTTATTTTCTTTTTATAAATTTTATTTAAATTGACGATAAAAGCAACCTCTCCTCAGTCAAGTTTGAACAAAGCTCCCTTGTTCCCTTGTTAAATAAAAGAAAAGTTGAAATAAAAATTAAACCAAAACAGAAAGTGAATAAATATTAATTAATTAAATTTGTTTGTGAAGAATTTATTTGGCAAATAATTTTAAATTCAAAATAAAAATTTTTGATTTAAAGTGATAATCAATTTTAATAGAAAATTTACCATTTTTGTATTAAAAATTATAGTTTTTAAAACAAGAACTTAAACTTTTAAATTAAGAATGTAATATTTTTAAATTAAAAATGTTGAATTTTAAATTAAAAGGACCTTATTTTGAAAGTACGTTGCTTCTTACTTACCTTTATACCAGGCAATAAGTAAATATATCAACTAGAAAGGTATTATTAAAATTTTAAGGTTTAGTAGAGTATAAAAATATACAGGCTTATACAACTTAAATGTTATTTAGTCTTATTTGACCTTTCTATTTTTATTTATTTATTATTTATAAAATATTATACTTATTTATTGACCTTTGGTTAGCATCGTCAGTAAATTAAATTTACAAAATTTTAATATGAATAACACAAAAAAACAATAACAAAACTTTCGAAAAATTTTTTGTTATACTTTAATTATGTTTTATTTTTGTTAGTATGGCTTCTTGAAATTGTTTTATACCAAATAGGTTTCATTTTAAAATTTTGTAAATTTAATTTACTGACGATGCTAAAAAAAGACCTTTAGCTTAAACAACTAAAAATATTTATTTATATTTGTATATTTGCTTATATATACTTAGCTGGTGAGGCCTAACTCTATTTGTGAAAATAAAAATGCAAAACTTTTTTATTTCTTTTTTCCCGACGTTTCGTGAATTTTATGTTCACTTCTTCAGGGGATTCGTCTATTAATATAAAATAAAAACATCAACATTTAATAATACAATAAATTGAATGTAACCAACTTACATTAAAAAAACAATTTTGTATTACATTAATAAATTTTTAAATAATGAAAGCCACAGCTACTGTCGTCATCTACTGTTTTTTAAAACAACTCTGTAACAGGCGCTTAAATTGTCAGTATCTTCTTTTTTATTCATTGTTCTGTTTATTTTTTGTTGAATTCTTCCATAGCGTTTACATTTGCCAGTACTGGCAAGACAGTAGCAATTCATTCAAACTTTTTCACTAATACATAAACTCTTTTACAGCTATTTTGTTTTTGCATTGTTTTGCCAACTAATATGTATATGCTTACTGTCTTGCCAGTACTGGCAAATGTAAACGCTGTGTTAAGCTCTCTGTAGTATATCTTTTTCTCACGTTATTTACCTTATCCAGTATTCTTATGTTGTCAAAATCAGGTTTGTGTTTTGTTTGTAACATGTGTTGTGATAATGCAGTGCTTTTTTTGTTTTTGTTTATGTCTGAGTTGTGTTCTCCCATTATTGTCTCCAGATTTCTCTTTGTCGTCCCAATGTAAACTAAATCACAGCTGTTGTTGTTGTCTCCCTTGCATGGTATTTCATACACTCAGTTTTGATGAGGGCTTTTACGACGTCGCTTTGTCGACGTCTCTTTTGGTTTGTTGGTGAGCGGTGTAGAAAAGAAAGAGGGGTTAACAAAATGACTCGTTTTGTATTTTGCATGTCGTTTTTTACATTTCTCTTTTAACTTTTTCTTATTACGTTTTATTCTTTTTCTTACTTTGAAGTGTGTGGTTGAAAATACAGTGAGACCTCGATTATCGATAATAGACGGGATCGGCAGAATTCTTGATTATTTATTTTTTTTGGTGTGTTTCTTATTTTATGTAAATATATAACGTTTTATTATGTAAACATGAGGAAAAAAGTAAATTTGGCAGAACATGCTTCCACACCGTTAAGATATTCTCTTTCTTCGTTTATTTAAATTTCTTTTGATTGTTCAAAATTTAACGAAAAAAAGATAATTTGTTTATAATTTCGGATAATAGAGGCAATTTAAATCAGTGCAAAAAAATGTTTGTTTTCCATTTTATTGAAGCTGCTGGTTAATCGAATGACGGGTAATCAAGGCCATACTGTAAATAAAAAAAAGACATGCAACCAAAAATCATCGTATGAACGCAAAGAAATTTTGAAGTTTCCAAATTGGGTACACACATTTTGGTTGTCAATACACACCACCCTACAAAATGTGGGCGGGATGGGAGAAGTGGGCGTGGTACCTCCCGTACAAAAAAAAGTAAAAATTGTATAAAAACCTTAATTTTAGGGCTGTCATATGTCCTATGGATATGACTTATATACCAAAATATCGGAAATTTTTAGTAGAACATATTTTATAAAGAACTCTGGAAAATCGGTTTAGAACCAAAAAAGTTATGACAAAAATTATTTTTTTTTTTTTTAAATACCAATTTTCGGTAGCCATGGATCTTCCCGAGTCCAAGTTTTATAACACAAATAAATGGTAAATTTCTTGCTAAACACGTCGGTATATAAATCTGTCAAATCGGTTAAAAAATGGCTGAGTTATAATCAAAATACTGAAATCCCAAAAGTTACTCTTTTTTATAATTAAGTTTGTTTTTTTTATAATTAAGTTTGCTTAAATATATGTACACATATGTAGATATATATATATATATATATATATATATATATATATATATATATATATATATGCCTAAAAGCCAATTTAATGGAAATGTTATTTTTAAGCACGTTGGTATATAAATCTGCCAAATCGGTTAAAAATGGTTAAGTTATGTGCAAAATACTCCAAAAAAGGACTAAAAACATTAACATTTTTATAAAAACTAAAATCTTACAGCTGTATTATGACCTATTCATACGTTTTAAAAATTGTATAAAAACCTAAATTTTAGGGCTGTCATATGTCCTATGGAAATGACTTATATACCAAAATATCGGAAATTTTAAGTAGAACATATTTTATAAAGAACTCGGGAAAACCGGTTTTTTTTAAATACCCATTTTCGGTAGCCATGGATCTTCCCGAGTCCAAGTTTTATAACACAAATAAATGGTAAATTTCTTGCTAAACACGTCGGTATATAAATCTGTCAAATCGGTTAAAAAATGGCTGAGTTATAATCAAAATACTGAAATCCCAAAAGTTACTCTTTTTTATAATTAAGTTTGCTTAAATATATGTACAAATATGTAGGTATATATATATATGCCTATAAGCCAATTTAATGGAAATATTATTTTTAAGCACATTGGTATATAAATCTGCCAAATCGGTTAAAAATGGTTAAGTTATGTGCAAAATACTCCAAAAAAGGACTAAAAACATTAACATTTTTATAAAAACTAAAATTTTAGAGCTGTATTATGACCTATTCATACGTTTTAGATATCAAAATATCGGAAATCTTTAGAAAAACTCGGAATATCGGTAAAAAAAAAAGTAATGTCAAAAATATAGTTTTTTTTTAATACCTATTTTCGTGAACCATAGAACTTCCCGACTACAAGTTTTATCACCAAAGTAAATGGTAATTTTATACTTTAAGATGTCGGCATGACCAAATACTGAAATTCGATCAAAACTTTACGTGCTATATATTAATTAAACTTTTAATATATTTAATAGCACGCAATCATGTGCAAATAATTAAATAAAACTAAACGATATATATTTTATAAATATACATGTATATATACATGTATTTAAATATATATATAAACTTCTGTTCTTTCCAAACCATGGTGAAGGGTATATAAGATTCGGCATAGCCGAATATAGCACTCTTACTTGTTTTTACTTATTTTATTTTTTTATTTTATAGGTAATTCGTTTACATACATAAGTTTGTCATTCTGTTTGTTAATAATTATTTCTACAATATTGATTTCAGACCATATAAAGTGTATGTATATATATTGGGTGCTTATGAGGAGAAAAGTGGATTTAACGATGTCCGTCTGTCAGTCCGTTTGTCAATATTTATAGAAACCTAATTTTTAGGCCTGCCATATATATGACCTATGGATACGCCTTATTTATTAAAACATCGGAAATCTTTAGTAAAACATATTCTCTGCAAAACTCGGAAAAATTTTAGGGCTGCTATACGTCCTATGGATATGACTTATATACCAAAATATCTGAAATTTCTTGTAGAACATATTTTATAAAAAACTCGGAAAAATCGGTTCAGATACAAAAAAGTTATGACCAAAATTAAATTTTTTTTTTAAATACCCACTTTCGGGAACCATAGATCTCCCCGAGTCCAAGCTTTATAACTAAAGTAAATGGTAAATTTCTTCTTCAACACGTCGGTACATAAATCTGCCAAATCGGTTAAAAAATGGCAGAGTTATAACCGAAATATTGAATCCACAAAAATTACTCTTTTTTATAATTAACTTTGTTAAAATATATATTTACAAGTTTATATAAATGTTTATATATAAATATAACTTAAGTAAATGGTAAAATTCTTCCTTAACACGTCGGTATATAAAACTATCAAATCGGTTAGACAATGGGTAATTTATGAGCAAAATACTCAAAAAATGGGCTAAAAAACATCAAAATTTTTATAAAAACCTAAATTTTAGGGCTGCTATACGTCCTATGGATATGACTTATATACCAAAATATCTGAAATTTCTTGTAGAACATTTTTTATAAAAAACTCGGAAATATCGGTTCAGATCCAAAAAAGTTATGACCAAAATTAATTTTTTTTTTTAAATACCTACTTTCGGGAACCATAGATCTCCCCGAGTCCAAGCTTTATAACTAAAGTAAATGGTAAATTTCTTCTTCAACACGTCGGTATATAAATCTGCCAAATCGGTTAAAAAATGGCAGAGTTATAACCGAAATACTGAATCCACAAAAATTACTCTTTTTATACCCTTCACCACAGGTGTAAAAGGGTATATATAAGTTTGTCATAACGTTTGTAATTTCCACAATATTGATTTTAGACCCCATAAAGTATATATATTCTGGGTCCATATGAGAAGAGAAGTTGATTTAACGATGTCCGTTCAGCAAGATCGGTCCACAAATGGCTGAGATATGATCAAAAAACCACGACTGCCTCTAATTTTTTCCAAAAATCCCTTGTTGTTGTTGTATTTTTATTGCTTTTTTCTGTATATCTAGAGAACGGTAAGAGCCAAAGTTTCCAAATTGGGTACACACATTTTGGTTGTCAATACACACCACCCTACAAAATGTGGGCGGGATGGGAGAAGTGGGCGTGGTACCTCCCGTACAAAAAAAAGTAAAAATTGTATAAAAACCTTAATTTTAGGGCTGTCATATGTCCTATGGATATGACTTATATACCAAAATATCGGAAATTTTCGGGAAAATCGGTTCAGATACAAAAAAGTTATGACCAAAATTATTTTTTTTTTTTTAAATACCAATTTTCGGTAGCCATGGATCTTCCCGAGTCCAAGTTTTATAACACAAATAAATGGTAAATTTCTTGCTAAACACGTCGGTATATAAATCTGTCAAATCGGTTAAAAAATGGCTGAGTTATAATCAAAATACTGAAATCCCAAAAGTTACTCTTTTTATAATTAAGTTTGTTTTTTTTATAATTAAGTTTGCTTAAATATATGTACACATATGTAGATATATATATATATATATATATATATATATATATATATATATATATATATATATATATATATATATATATGCCTAAAAGCCAATTTAATGGAAATGTTATTTTTAAGCACGTTGGTATATAAATCTGCCAAATCGGTTAAAAATGGTTAAGTTATGTGCAAAATACTCCAAAAAAGGACTAAAAACATTAACATTTTTATAAAAACTAAAATTTTACAGCTGTATTATGACCTATTCATACGTTTTAAAAATTGTATAAAAACCTAAATTTTAGGGCTGTCATATGTCCTATGGAAATGACTTATATACCAAAATATCGGAAATTTTAAGTAGAACATATTTTATAAAGAACTCGGGAAAACCGGTTTTTTTTTAAATACCCATTTTCGGTAGCCATGGATCTTCCCGAGTCCAAGTTTTATAACACAAATAAATGGTAAATTTCTTGCTAAACACGTCGGTATATAAATCTGTCAAATCGGTTAAAAAATGGCTGAGTTATAATCAAAATACTGAAATCCCAAAAGTTACTCTTTTTATACCCTTCACCACAGGTGTAAAAGGGTATATATAAGTTTGTCATAACGTTTGTAATTTCCACAATATTGATTTTAGACCCCATAAAGTATATATATTCTGGGTCCATATGAGAAGAGAAGTTGATTTAACGATGTCCGTCTGTCCGTCTGTCCGTCTGTCCGTCTTACGTTTGATATGTGTTTTCCGGATAATCCAGACATGATAGCGGCTAGGTTGTTTTACATTTATATCACATATAGTCCACCATTTCTTGCTATTGAAATTCAGCAAGATCGGTCTACAAATGGCTGAGATATGATCAAAAAACCACGACTGCCTCTAATTTTTTCCAAAAATCCCTTGTTGTTGTTGTATTTTTATTGCTTTTTTCTGTATATCTAGAGAACGGTAAGAGCCAAAGTTTCCAAATTGGGTACACACATTTTGGTTGTCAATACACACCACCCTACAAAATGTGGGCGGGATGGGAGAAGTGGGCGTGGTACCTCCCGTACAAAAAAAAGTAAAAATTGTATAAAAACCTTAATTTTAGGGCTGTCATATGTCCTATAGATATGACTTATATACCAAAATATCGGAAATTTTTAGTAGAACATATTTTATAAAGAACTCGGGAAAATCGGTTCAGAACCAAAAAAGTTATGACCAAAATTATTTTTTTTTTTTTAAATACCAATTTTCGGTAGCCATGGATCTTCCCGAGTCCAAGTTTTATAACACAAATAAATGGTAAATTTCTTGCTAAACACGTCGGTATATAGATCTGTCAAATCGGTTAAAAAATGGCTGAGTTATAATCAAAATACTGAAATCCCAAAAGTTACTCTTTTTTATAATTAAGTTTGTTTTTTTTATAATTAAGTTTGCTTAAATATATGTACACATATGTAGATATATATATATATATATATATATATATATATATATATATATATGCCTAAAAGCCAATTTAATGGAAATGTTATTTTTAAGCACGTTGGTATATAAATCTGCCAAATCGGTTAAAAATGGTTAAGTTATGTGCAAAATACTCCAAAAAAGGACTAAAAACATTAACATTTTTATAAAAACTAAAATTTTACAGCTGTATTATGACCTATTCATACGTTTTAAAAATTGTATAAAAACCTAAATTTTAGGGCTGTCATATGTCCTATGGAAATGACTTATATACCAAAATATCGGAAATTTTAAGTAGAACATATTTTATAAAGAACTCGGGAAAACCGGTTTTTTTTAAATACCCATTTTCGGTAGCCATGGATCTTCCCGAGTCCAAGTTTTATAACACAAATAAATGGTAAATTTCTTGCTAAACACGTCGGTATATAAATCTGTCAAATCGGTTAAAAAATGGCTGAGTTATAATCAAAATACTGAAATCCCAAAAGTTACTCTTTTTTATAATTAAGTTTGCTTAAATATATGTACAAATATGTAGGTATATATATATATGCCTATAAGCCAATTTAATGGAAATATTATTTTTAAGCACATTGGTATATAAATCTGCCAAATCGGTTAAAAATGGTTAAGTTATGTGCAAAATACTCCAAAAAAGGACTAAAAACATTAACATTTTTATAAAAACTAAAATTTTAGAGCTGTATTATGACCTATTCATACGTTTTAGATATCAAAATATCGGAAATCTTTAGAAAAACTCGGAATATCGGTAAAAAAAAAAAGTAATGTCAAAAATATAGTTTTTTTTTAATACCTATTTTCGTGAACCATAGAACTTCCCGACTACAAGTTTTATCACCAAAGTAAATGGTAATTTTATACTTTAAGATGTCGGCATGACCAAATACTGAAATTCGTTCAAAACTTAACGTGCTATATATTAATTAAACTTTTAATATATTTAATAGCACGCAATCATGTGCAAATAATTAAATAAAACTAAACGATATATATTTTATAAATATACATGTATATATACATGTATTTAAATATATATATAAACTTCTGTTCTTTCCAAACCATGGTGAAGGGTATATAAGATTCGGCATAGCCGAATATAGCACTCTTACTTGTTATAATTAAGTTTGTTTTTTTTATAATTAAGTTTGCTTAAATATATGTACACATATGTAGATATATATATATATATATATATATATATATATATATATATATATATATATATATATATATATATATATATATATATATATACTTATGCACAGGGCATATTATGCGAACACAAAAAATCTTTACTTTTTTTGATGAAATATTATAAATTGCAATATTTTCGAAATACAAATTCAATATTTTTCTTCTAAAAGTCTTAAAAGTCTTTTAAAAATCGTTTTTTGTGGGAAGAGCATATTTGACGAACAGGTGCATACGTTGCGTTTAATTGCCGAAACTATCTGGAAAATATGCTCCTTGTATATGAAATTTTTTGTTGCCATGTTTCCACATTATTATTCCCAAATAATTTGGGAATAATAATGTGGGAATATTAAATTTCCTATACAAGGGGCATATTATCCAGACAGTTTCGGCAATTAAACGCAACGTATGCAGCTGTTCGTCAAATATGCGCTGTTTTTGCCGACTTTGACTGCAGGTTGTTGTCTGTGCTTATTTTGCCGTTGTAGTCAAATTAAACTAATTTCTTTTTTTGTGCACTATAAAACAGAAAAAGTGTTGCTAATAAAAAAAATTTTTTAAAGAATGAGTGCTTAAATTTTTTTTTTTTTTTTTTTTGTTTAACAGAAAGGAATATTAACTCGGCTCAGCACCAAATTGATATTTATATAATTTTTTAGTATTCTTGAAAGAAGTTTTATAGGAACATGTTGTTCGCGCCAACGCTCCTAGTTAAGGAGTTATAGGTCGTAAAAATTGCAAAATACTTTATCCATATCTATTTAGGTAAAAAATGAATTTATAAAATATGGGAATCATTGCAAAATGCTTCAAAATGTGTTTTACATGGAGTTTAAAGCAGTAGAGCAGAGGTAATATTATATTCATACTCCGTGGCTGACATTTTTTTTTAACAAAATTGGCTTTATCTTTTAATTATGTCGATATTTATTTATTTAACTCTAGATATTTGCTTAATAAACTTTCTTTATTGCGGGTTTTCGGCCTTGCGTAACACTTAAGTAATTATGTACATATAACAATAATTAAATATGTAACAAGTACATAAATTATTACTAAATACATACATATTTTTACTCAAACTTATAAATAAATTGAGAAATTTTCCAAAATAAAATTTTTTTTATCTTTATAAATATAAAATTCTATATGATGGAGTTACTAAAAATATGGTTTATAAAAGCTTGAAGTATTCTTCCCTATTCATAGTCTTTTGAGTTGTATTTTAGGAAAAATTTTTATGAAAATTTTGCATCAAAACACATTTCAAACTTATTTTATTTTTTATGAATACGGCAGATTATGTTTAATAAATATACTAACAAAATTTTAAGTTTCGTAGAAAAATCTTGCTAGAAATATTTAATTTGGGAATTTGCTCTTAACGGAATTTTTAACACATCATGTAAAAGATATTTCGAAGTAGTTTCTAATAATACCAGTACTTCGTTGATCCTGTTTTTCCTAAAATGCAGTTGTTGGGTATCACGTGCGCAGAAGTAAAGTTTAATGTTCGAAAAACATCACTTTTAAGAAACTTGACATGACTTTTATGTGTCAAAAGTTTTTATTATGTTTATTATGCAGCAAATTTTCGCAATTATTGTTTCCGTTGATTTTCTGAAGCAATAGCTTTTGACATAAAAGAAATCGTTTTATTTTTTTTTGTGATGCTTTTTCTTGTCATTTATAAGAAAACGGTCAGTTGTTGGCTCAATATTTTTAATAAACTTTGACATCGTTATTGTTGATAACGTTTTGATTATTATTTTATGTTGTTAGTTAAACTTTGCAATTCAAACTTTGCACAGCTGTTGTGCAATAAAAAAGTATCAGCATCACAACTGCAACTGGTAATTACGCATCAGCAATATCATTTTGCATCACTGCAGCATTGATGAATAGTTTTCATGCATTAACGTACGTACCCAAAGTGTTCTGAAACTTTTAAGACCTATACCACGCTCGTTGACGGAAATTTGTATGCTGTTTTTATGTATTTATTTATTTAATCTGCCGTTAAGATTATATTGTTTTTTGCTTCCAAAAACAACAAAATTATAATATTTATTATATTTTATAACAAATTCAATTGTTTTTACGTTATAAAATTTATTATAAATAAGTATTTATATATTTATAATTTTAAATTAAGTTTGTATAAAAGTCTGCAATTAGCATGTTTTTCATTTTATAAAAAAACAGCTGTTTATATTTTTTCAATTGTAGCTGCCGTCTTCAACATAATTCAGTAGCTGACTACACGACTATAATTGCACCCAGCAGCATTTGTAGTCTTGTGTCCGTGTATCCTGCTGTGGTGAATGTGTTTAATGCATTATACATTAATTTTAATTAGTGTTGTCAAAACAGTAAAACGTTTTTTTCAAAGCCGATTTTCAGCAATGAAGCGTTTTTTTTTTTAAACCCCGCAAAAAGATTTACACAAATGAATTTTTATGCACTAAAATAGTTTTATTAAATAAGTGTTTGTGAATGTCAAAATATTTGTTAAAAATATAAAAAAAAGGAACATTTTTTGTTTATTTTAAATTTATTGTAAAATATAATAGTTTTGGTGCTATAGTTGTACGTGATAATAAACGAGAAAATGATAACTGTATTTAAATTGTACTTTTATGCGGGGTTTAAACAACAATTGTTATCATTACAAAATGGTAAATTTTGTTTGTTTTTTAATAGAAATTAAACAATTAAGTTAATTTAATTTTCAAAAGGTTATTCTGAACTAGGACATTGCACACCAGAGGCTCCTCAAGCTATGTATGTATGCATATTGTTTTGGCAGGTAGGTTTTACTATATTTTGTTGTTGTTAATTATACAAACCAATTTTAATGATTTTGTTAATTTTTGATTCTCTCTTGTAGAGGTTTTTAGACTTTTGTAATTTGTTACGGGCTCTTTGCGTGTTTCTTAACAAGGTTTCCGTGCTTTATAGAGTTCAATAGATGCTGTAGAGCCACGACTCTACCATAAACTTAACCCAAGATGTGCCCAAACAAAATTTACACAAAGCTCATACATGTTTCAATGTATTGATTTGGCGTTCTAAGACAGCTATCAACTGCTTTATGTCAAACTTACACAATCAGTGAGAGAAACTTGTGGATTTGCTGTGCGATAATAAAACCAACATGCATGAAATATATGTATAAGGAAATAAACCGTTTATAAAAAATCTGAAAAACTTTGAAAAAGCAAAATTTGTTTCAATAAAACTAGTGGTTTCGCGTGAGACGGAAAATTAGAGAGATGTTAAGGTTTAAATGGGGCTTATCATAAATTATGCACTGATCTTCACGAAATTTGAAAGTGTGATTTCAAATCATATAAAACAAGGCTTGTATGGGGCCTATTATAAATTATATACCAATCCATAAAAAGTTGGCAGAATATTTTCTATTCATATAAAACTGACCACCAAAAGTTCGTAATAATAGGATTTGTCGTTACGGTTTAATGCTTCTATAGTATTTCCGATTGTGGGCTTTATATGGGCCTATGGTAAATTATTGACAGATTTTCACTTAATTTTATAATAATTCAAGTTATACAAAACGAATATGTGCAAAATCTTATACCAATAATTGCATTCCGCTACTAATTATGTTAGTTTATAACAAAACTATAAATTTTTAGGTTGGTTGTTAGACATTTTGATTCATAACTATTATCCTGCTATACCGATCTTGTTGGATTTCGACCCCAAACTGCTTAAGAAAGCTAGAAACAATTTGACATCAATATTGTTATTTTCTTTTAGATTTTCTAAAAAGAGTTTTTTACAGACGGACATGGATAAATCGACGAAGGTTAGTTCACATATATCAAATATTTCACTATACACGTAAAGAAAAAACATGGTTGTGGTAAACATATTCTATTCTATGATAAAATGCATGATTGAAGTCACCATATTAAGATTATTATTGAATCACAGTATGACTAAATATACTCGTAATATTACAACATAATATTTTTCCCTTAATCATATTATTATTCTGTTATCATACTAAGTAAAGATGTAATCAAATTATTGTCATGCTAATCATAATTAGTTAAGAAGTAATCATATTATTGTCATGTTAATCATAATAAATTTAGAAGCAATCATATTATCATAAAGCCCCTCTCATAGATGTCATAAAAATACAAAATAAATTAAAATTTTTTTGCAACGATTTTTTTATTTTGTGGCTTTTTTTAAATTTTTCTTAATGTAAATCAAATAGCTGAGTTCAAATAAGGCTTGCAAAAGAGCAAATGCAAAATCTTTGGTTTTCATGGGCAACCACGTATGGCCATTTTGCCCATTTTAAGATGTTGATGCCATATTGCCTATTTTAAAACGCTCTTTACATGTTTCAGAACATTTTTGGAAAAATATGAATCAATTCCGATTTTTTACTTAATGCCAAAGTATAAAAAGTGAAATACCTAGCGCATTGGATATCGAATGGTTTTTCGGCTTTCCTGAAACATTTGTTTTAAGACATACGCCGTTGCCCATGAAAACCACAAAAATATCGTAACACTTTTATCAAATATAACGAAATCTCTGTGTGTTTTGTTGTTTAATTTTACAAAAAAACTTCGATATTTTGCATTTGCCCTATTAAGCGGCTCATACACTTGTAATTAAATTGTTCAATTTTACGTATAGTACAATTATATTGCCAATGTGCATGTGATATTCGAAGGTGGAACAATATATTGGCAACAATCAAAAGACTTTTGATTTTTATTGCAAAACGAAATTAAAAAGAAGTGTGATTGCATCATTGTACAATGCTATTTATGTTATTCCTATAGGTTATGTTCACCTTTTTATTGAATGAATGAAAACCTTGTGCGACTTATAGCATAATATAGGACAAAATGGAAAAATTATGGCGAGTATCATACACAATAATATTGCAAGTGTATGGGCCGCTTTACATCACTAATACTGAATGAACACCGCTAATATTTTAAATTTTTTAATTTCTTTAAACTTTTTTTTTATGGGAATTTATCTTTAAATTGCTTAACCGCTCACATATAAAATAAACGACACAACTGATTCAATATTATTAGAGTAAAAATAGTTTAATTGCATCTTCAATATAATATGATATATGTATAGAAAGTTATCATGTCATGGCTATTAAATATCATGATATGGTTGTGAGTAATATAATATATTTTGAAAGTTATCGTAATTTATTTGTTAGAAAAATAATTATTTTTCGGTCAACAATACTCAAATTTATAATTGCGATAAACATTAATATGTTTACAGTAACTATAATATTGTTGATATTAAATAAAAATAAAAATTTTTTGTGTACGACAACAATATATTGTTACAATAAACATAGTATTGTTGCTGTAACCATGCCCAACAATATTTTTTCTCTGCGTGTAGAATCCGAAAAAAGCTTTCCCACAAATTCCATCCACTATTTACTTTGTCACAGTTTTTATGGATTTACTTAACAATATTTCTTAAATTGTTATTAATAAAGTCTGAAATGCTTTTTGATCTAGTAAACTTTGTGTAAAATCATTAATTTTATGTTTTAGGCCAAATACTAACGCAAATTCGAAAAGAACCAGTTAAAGACCAAAAATTTCCAAAAAGCCCCTTTTACATGTTATCATTCACTCATGGCATCTAATTTTATGTTTTTAGGTCCAATAATAATAAAAATTTAAAAAAGTTCAAGTAAAGGAACGAAAGAGTACCAAATAGATCCCTTAAAAGATTCTCATTCATTCAGTGCCTTGCATGTTTAATTTTATGTTTTAAGTCCAATACCAACGAATATTCAAAAACTACCAGTTAAAGACCCAAAAAGTACCAAAATGCCCCTCTTAAAGATTCTAATCTACCCAGGACATTGCATATTTGATTTTATGAAAATTAAAAAAATGACCAGTTAAAGAACGAAAATGTACCAAATAGATCCCTTTAAAGATTTACATTTACTCAGGATCTTGCATGTTTAATTTTGAGTTTTAAGTCCAATACCAACGTAAATTCAAAAAAAGTAACAGTTAAAGACGTACCAAAAAGTTCCGCATGGAGTCTTATCACTCTGGATATTGCATGTTGAGTTTAATGTTTCTATTTGTATTTTTTTAAATAAGTTTCTTAAATATAAAAATTTTTTGGTATTTTATGTTTCTCGGAAAAAAAGCTTTAAAGAATGAAATCGGAAAAAGGCAACAATTGAAAATTCTGAAATTGAAAACATTTATAATGGAATATAAAAATTTTTCAAATTTATGGGACATAAAACGTGTTTGGTAGAAAAGTTAAAAGTTCATAAATTGACATTTTTTGTATGTGGTCTTTCAACGACAATCAACGAATTTCTTCAGCTCATTATTGGTTTAACCCGCCGACCATTTAAGAAAAATTAGTAAGGTATGGGTATATTTATTTTGATTACCCGCTTTCTGAATATTAAGCATTCATTTTGCTCCATACCAACTCTTTTGAAGTGTATTAAATATTGTTTGGCATAACGAGCCAGTGCTTGGCAAATGCTGTAGAAGTTAAAGCAAAATACTTTGACAAGAAAATACATTTTAATCTTGCTTCGCTTCATTGCCGTAAAAAAGGAGTAGAAGTTAGATAAACTGTCAACATCACAATATACAGCATTAAATATATGTTTGCGGAACAAAAAGCTTATTTTGTAGAAAAAAATTTTGAAAAGTGGCGTGTGCGGCACAAAATAATAATTTTCACTCTCAATAAAATACCTTTTTTGCAATTATAAGTGGATAAATCGCTAAAAACCACACTTTTTGAAATAAAATTAATGAATTATTATAAAACAAACACAATAAATTATAGCTAAATTGTTTTAATAATAAGTGCATTTAGCTACAAATCGCTAAAAATAACTCCTTTTGAACTAAAATTATTAAGTTATTATAAAACAAACGCAATAAATAATAGCTACATTTTTAATTATGAGTGAATTTACCTATAAATCGCTAAAAACCACCCTTTTTAAATAAAATTTAAAGTTAAAAAGTTTATCCTATAAATTTTATTAAAAATCGCTGGATTTGATAAGAAAATAGCTAAATTGGCAGCAGTGTGGAAAGAAACACACAGAGTTGCATATTACCAGCGTTACCATTTGTCATGTAATCTCTATTTTATAAGTATTTTTAGACGTAAAAATGTTTAAAATTTGTATAAAGATTTTCATAAATAATAATAAACTACAATTTGCAGTATATTAAATGAAAGGATGCAGTGAAGTTTTTATGAAACAAACCATCTTAGACTCTATGTGTGCTTTATTACTGTAACGTTGTATAATTCTGTTTACTCCTTTAATACTTCATACCTTAACGATCCCAAATATATTCTTTTAGGTGCTGAAGTATCTAAAGATGATGAAATCGACTGTTATAGTCCTAAACATAACTGACATTAAGCTCATAGAATAAATTCGAAAAATAAAAAATGTTGAAAATATAAAATTTTTATAAATATTTCTATCTATATTATTTTTGTTGTTTCGCCAATGTAGTTGTTTATAAAAATATATGCAATTAAAATGCATTTAATCCATATTTTCCCAACGTTTTGTGAATGTTATGTTCACTTTATCAAGGGATTCGTAAAAAGAGAAATTAATTTTTTATTACATTGAACAATAATTTGTTGTAGACAAACATAAAAACATTAAACATGAAAAATTAAATTAAACACAAACTTAAAAATTATATCACAGGTTAGTTTTTGCACTATTTTTGGCTCGTAGCTGCCAAACGGTAATCTTCAGAAAAAATATTTCTCTAATTCATAATTCCTCATATGCACATAAGTATGTATATAATTACCGGAAAATGCATTTTCCACATTTTCCAGATGTATTTTTGAAAGAAAATTCGTGATATTTATGAAATGCATACAATGTTGCAAAAAGTAAAAAAAAAGTTAATTATTCAATTGTAATTTTGACACATACATATTTCAAATTTTTGATAATAACACAGCTGAAAAAGGTAAAATAAGAATTATGATGTTCTAAAGAATTTTGAATTATATGTAAGAATTAAGGTGTAAAAACAGACCGCAACAATCAACACAAATGGCGTTATCAAAATAACAAAACACAAACCACGTTAAACAAATGCATTAGTTTAACAAACGATGTTTTTTGTGCAAAAAAAATGTATTTAGTAATATTGTTTTGTATTATAATGTTATTTACTTACTTAAATATTATTTACTCGTGTTGTGGTGAACTAAAAAGTTAATTTTTACAACAGTTTTGCAAATAAATCTTAACTAAATAAATTTGTGTTCATTGCGGCAAAGAATATGATGAACAGAGAAATGCAAAAGGGCAGCTTTCTTAGAAAGAGACAAAAAAAACGCAAAATCGTCCGTCTCGTGACAGTTCTCTTAGTATTCTGGGATATTATTGGTTTCCGAAAAAATTCATGTTTTTTCCAAAAAAAATCAAGTTTTAGACAAAATTTTCAATAGGCCCAAAAACTAGTTCGGCAGATAAACTAGGAAAACCCAAATAGGGGTTTGTAAGTTGCGAAAAGTACTTCAAGAAATTCCGAACGAGAAGGAGCTTTTATTTTATCTGTTGCATAGTGTAATTATTCTTATAAAAGTAATATTAATAATATTTTCAGTTCCATGATGGCATTTTACTAAAATAAAAAAAATTATTTTACCCTTTTTAGCTTTTTTTCTCTTACACACAGAAAAAAATCAAGTTAAAAATGTCGAAAACAAGGTTGATTTAAATTTTTTCGGTGGTGATTTTGCTTCATACGGGATTCATGTTAATTCAACCTGATTTTACAATAACTGCGAACAACATTTTTTTCTTTTGATATAACTATAATTCATGTTAATTTAACATTGCAGTAAAGTTAGAGCAAAATGTGATTTATATTGAAATAACAATCGGAATCACGTTGAATGAAAGTTATTTCCAGTTGAAACAACGTGAATTTCATGTAGAATCAAATGGGTTTGAGTTTATTTTAACAGTGTGAAGAAGCTTCAGACAACATTTGCATTTATGTAAGAATAATTTAAAACCCTGTAACACATGTTTCACTTATTTTGTATTCTCCTTTGTTAACAGAAGCATCAGCAGAATCGCCCGATATGGTCATCTACTTTGAAAACTTGATGTACTATTTAAATAAACAATTTTAATTAAAAAAATACGGGAATTGTCTTCTTTTTATAACATATTTTAAAAGTGAAAATAAAAAATGTACATAATTAAGTAGGTATGCATGTTAATTTAACAAGATAAACTTTTGATTTTAATACAAAAAAGGTTTTTATGGGTTCAATATTGAATCCAGATTTATTTATATTTTAATATTTTTTTTATTTTTATTTTTTTAGCAGTGAATAATATTAAATAAACGTAATTTAAGGTTATTTTGATATTTTTTATTAAAAATTAATATGAAGTAATGATAAATTTTAGTAAAGGGCATAATTTTTCTGAAATTTAACATGATTCTCAATCAACATTTTTCCATGTTAATTTTACATGGGTATTTTTTTCTGTGTGTACGAACTCTTATATGAACTACATTAATTGTGTTTTGAACTTGAAACACTATTTTAAAGTTTATGTAAAATTGTTTTGAAAAACATTTTTACTTTAAGAAAAGTAACAAGCGTACAAAACTTTACACGTTTTGTCCGCCCCGGTCAAAATTTTTTAAAATTTTTACTTCTAACTTTTTTAATTCCAATTTGCTTACTGATTAGAAACATAGCGCTTTACAAAAAGTACGAATTTGAACCCTGTTTTGCCACTTAAATTTAATTTGTTTGTTTGTAAGCTTTTTGATTTATTGTCCTTGTTCTAAATACATACCACAAGTTTCAAGCTTGCACAAAATTATTATTAAAAAAATTTGTTCACAAAAAATACGAATTTTTTACATTTTTCTCTTCAAATGTACTATATTTGTATGCTGTCTCTATGTTTAAGGCTAGTATACCCTATTATACTTTGTAATAATACTGTGAAAAACTCAAGTAATATGTAAAAGTCTGCTTGTGTGAATGCATGCGTGATAGAAATGACAAGTATTATAAACAAAATTTTACATTTCTAAACAATAATACTTTTCATTGGATCAGGGATGCATTTTATTACATGTGTGAGTGTTTATACTTTGTGAGATCGTGTGAACACAAACTGTTATGTTAAATTAGATTACTTGACAGTCGCAACAAAACTTATTAGATTTCTATCTCACAAAGTATTATGGAATACGTAAGACTTGTGAGATAGTGTAATCTAGCCTTAAGGAACACAATTGTACCATATAAACGTAGTACTGTACGACGTAGATACGATGCCAAATTAAAACGTACAATATTGTATACAAAGGCACACAATAGCTGGCGCAAATATAAAAGCGTATCTACGACGTAGGTCGCCTTACAGTTAATTCAGGCGTGGGCTTTTACGACGTCTCTTTTGATTTGGTGGCCACGGTTTAGAGAAGAAAGAGGGGTAAACAAAAATACTTGGTAAGTGTTCTTATGTCTTTTTCTCAAATTTCTCTTTTAACTTATTTTCTTCTTGTTACGTTTTATTCTTTGACTAACTTTGAAATATCAGTTTGAAAATACAGTAAGACCTCGGTTATCAATAGCAACAATTTTTAGTAGTTTTTTGTGTGTTTCTAGTTAAAATTATTAAGAGATTTTATATACAGATTTACGTATGCACATTAGGGATATAACTTTTTAACAATTTTTTAATAGATAGATAATAAAAAACTATAAGGGAACGTATATTTATTTTTTCGCTAAGGTCAAAAAAGTTCACACACAACCGCGATGAAGTTTTGAAAATTTTTGATTTTCTTTTTTGCTAAGAAAAATTAATAATATGTTTATTTAAAACAAAAAATAGCTCAAGTATGAAATGTCATTAATATTTAGAGATGGTAAGAGATTTTTCCGCAAACGAAAACGTATTTTTAACCTTTAATAACAAAAGAAAAAAGAAAACAAAACACCGTATAAAATTATGAATATTCAATATAGCATTGGTTTAGAAAAACCAATTGGTGCGTGAAACGCCAAAAAATTGGTTGTACCCCTAATGTAAATGTTTAAATAATATGAGTAAAAATTTAATTTTTGCAGAACATGCTTCCCAGTAATTTGCAAGAGAATTCGCCTTTTATTCACATTTTTATGATTGTTCAAAAGTATTTTAAGTTGATTAAAGACTTTTGTATATTTACTATATAATTGATGTTGCTGGTTAATCGAATGACTGATAATCGAGGCCCTTTTTCAAATAAAAATAGATGTTACTAAAAAGCGCGTCGTGTTACATCAAATTCAGACGGGGATTTTTACGACGTCGCTTTTTTGACGTGTCTTTTGTTTTGGCTTTCAATGAAATATTTGGCGTTGCGTTGCGGTTTAGACAATAAAGTCCTAAGAAAAAAAGAAGCCGCAAAAGCGCTCGTATGAATTGTGTGTTAGATATAATTCTACTTCGTACACCGGATGCGCCCGCATTGCCATAGAAAAGAAAAATCTAAATTAAATTATTTTAATGTTTTCAAATTGAATATTTGAAAAAAAAAAAAAACATAAACGAAGTACAAAATAAACAACCATTTCAATAAATTTTTCCACCTGTTTTGTCGACTTTTCTCTTTTCCCAAACCTTGCGTACCAATTATAAACAAACACGAAGAGGAAAGTATTCAATTTAGCCTTGGCGTTTTTAAGTTTTAAGCAGTTGAACAACCAAAATAAAACATATAAGAAAATTAAATTAAAAAATATATTTTTCTTTAAAAAAGGAGGATACGATAAACTATTTATTAAAAAAAAAAACATAAAATAAATCAGCAGATCTTTAAAATGACACATGTCGCTCTTGATCAACAATAGTGTACTAATCCAAAATTTCAGTTTAAATTAATATTTGGTATAGATTTGGTTACGACAAAATTGTTTAACTTATTTTTTTTTTAATTATGGAAAAACTTCATCGCAACATCTTTATTTTGCTCTAATAATGTGCCTAAAAATTTAAACGTTGTAGGTAAATCCACTCTAGAGAGAATTTTGAAATCAAATTCGGTTAAAGTTTAAAAAACTTGAAAGGCAAAACTTGATCGTGCAACCCTTAATTAAGGTATGTTGGACAGATAAAATAAGATCGGTCAGTAGCCAAAAATCATCATTAGATATTTTCATCATTATATCAGTCGTATTTAAAATATAAAATAAGCTTGAAACGCGTTTTAAGGCAAAATGTTCATGCACTGTAATTCTTTATGAATACGGCAGGATATTTTTAAAAACCTTCATTAACTTTAAAACATCGTAAATTAACCTGTAAAAAACAAGGGAAAATTGTTTACAATGGCAACGCTGAAAAATGTAACGGTTTGTCCTCGAAGTCACATGTATATATTTTTCCCTTTGTGTCCTCGAAGTCACATGTTTATATTTTTTCTCTGTGTCCTCGAAATCACTTGTATATATTTTTTACGGAGAAAAAAAATGGGAAAATATGTGAGAGTACTTGGCAATACTACGCAACAAAATTTGTTAAAATTTGTTGAAAAAATACAAAATTAAGGCATTTAAACCGTATATATAGAAGTTTTAATAGTAATTGATTGATATATAACCACAGTGCAATCAAATAAAGTTAAAAAAAAAGAATAAACCAAAAAAATTAAAATTTGTGGGGAAAAATTGACGTGTCCGGTAAATATGCTCTAGGCATGTAATCATTTGGCGGACTGTTCGCTAAGTATGCAACTGATACATTTTAAAAACGCACTAAGTCGAAAACTTATTTTTTTATTTGGCTGAGTTTTTTTTTTGTATAATACCCCAAACTGTTCTTTAAAAATTCTGAGACTTTGAAGGAGGTGTTTTTTTTTTTTCTTTTTTAAGATATGATTTGTTTTCCTTTCGAAACCTTTCCAAAAATAATATTAAATTAGAATTTTAATATGGTAATTTTGAGTAATAAGTACACTGTGCAAGTTGCAAAAAACAGACCAACCGCGCACCTGGCATTTTACTCTAATTAGGGACGCTGAATCCAGTGGTGCTAACCATTTTTTTTAGGTTAGTTCTTGCTTTCAAGATATATCGTTATTTCGAAAATGTAAGAGGTTGCACAGCATATATTCGCGTAACTCAAAAAGGGTTTAGTTTATTGAAATAACTAAAAAAACCGAAATTCCGCAATAAATAATAAAAAGGGGTTGGTCATACATTTGACCCATTCAATATATAGTTTGTAGCCCCAAATATTCTCTTTTAAATGACATTAAAATCATCTTCGTATGTCAAGTAGTTTTCGAGATATTGAAGAAATAAGCTCAACACATTCGGCTAATTCGGCGAAATTATGACATTTTAAATATGACAACTTTCGAAAAGAAATTTTTTTAATTTTTTTTCGTTCATATATCGAGCCCTAATAGCAAAAATGATGTAAGCGACATCATTTTAAATTTTAGTTTTTTTTTAATAAATGACTTTATTGGCAACACTTGCATCATCTCCTAAAATGTCGTGGTCACGATTTTATAGCAAGAACAGTTTTGAGGTAACCGACAAATTTCATACAAAATTTATATGAAATAAAATAAAAAAAACACTATCCTGTAAAATTTTATTTTTGTTGGTTACATAATTTCTGCTCGATATGTTCCTTATAAGATAAAAGCAACCTTCTCACCAAATTTCATTTAAATCGGAAGGGGTCGCACAGTGCTTTGTGCCCATATAACGAAGGGACATAAATAGAAGGAGTTGTCAGAAATTTTTGAAATTTGGTACACAAGCATAGAATAGCTTAGTTAAGAAAAAACAGTTGCGTGGGCAGCTTGGCCACGGTTTAGAGAAGAAAGAGGGGTAACCAAAAATACTTGGTAAGTGTTTTTTATGTCTTTTTCTCATATTTCTCTTTCAACTTATTTTCTTCTTGTTACGTTTTATTCTTTGACTAACTTTGAAATATCAGTTTGAAAATACAGTAAGACCTCGGTTATCAATAGCAACAATTTTTAGTAGTTTTTTGTGTGTTTCTAGTTAAAATTATTAAGAGATTTTATATACAGATTTACGTATGTACATTAGGGATATAACTTTTTAACAATTTTTTAATAGATAGACAATAAAAAACTATAAGGGAACGTATATTTATTTTTTCGCTAAGGTCAAAAAAGTTCACACACCAACCGCGATGAAGTTTTGAAAATTTTTGATTTTCTTTTTTGCTAAGAAAAATTAATAATATGTTTATTTAAAACAAAAAATAGCTCAAGTATGAAATGTCATTAATATTTAGAGATGGTAAGAGATTTTTCCGCAAACGAAAACGTATTTTTAACCTTTAATAACAAAAGAAAAAATAAAAAAGAAAACAAAACACCGTATAAAATTATGAATATTCAATATAGCATTGGTTTAGAAAAACCAATTGGTGCGTGAAATTTTTTGAGAAAAATTACAAAAGATTATGATTTTCGTGGTCACTAGGACATGGTTGGCCTCATGGTAATACGCCAAAAAATTGGTTGTACCCCTAATGTACATGTTTAAATAATATGAGTAAAAATGTAATTTTTGCAGAACATGCTTCCCAGTAATTTGCAAGAGAATTCGCCTTTTATTCACATTTTTATGATTGTTCAAAAGTATTTTAAGTTGATTAAAGACTTTTGTATATTTACTATATAATTGATGTTGCTGGTTAATCGAATGACTGATAATCGAGGCCCTTTCTCAAATAAATAAAGATGTTACTAAAAAGCGCGTCGTGTTACAGCAAATTCAGACGGGGATTTTTACGACGTCGCTTTTTTGACGTGTCTTTTGTTTTGGCTTTCAATGAAATATTTGGCGTTGCGTTGCGGTTTAGACAATAAAGTCCTAAGAAAAAAAGAAGCCGCAAAAGCGCTCGTATGAATTGTGTGTTAGATATAATTCTACTTCGTACACCGGATGCGCCCGCATTGCCATAGAAAAGAAAAAAAAACATAAACGAAGTACAAAATAAACAACCATTTCAATAAATTTTTCCACCTGTTTTGTCGACTTTTCTCTTTCCCTAAACCTTTGCGTACCAATTATAAACAAACACGAAGAGGAAAGTATACAATTTAGCCTTGGCGTTTTTAAGTTTTAAGCGGTTGAACAACCAAATAAAACATATAAGAAAATTAAATTAAAAAATATATTTTTCTTTAAAAAAGGAGGATACGATAAACTATTTATTAAAAAAAAACATAAAATAAATCAGCAGATCTTTACAATGACACATGTCGCTCTTGATCAACAATAGTGTACTAATCCAAAATTTCAGTTTAAATTAATATTTGGTATAGATTTGGTTACGACAAAATTGTTTAACTTATTTTTTTTTATTATGGAAAAACTTCAGAAAAAAAAACTTCAGAAAAACTTCATCGCAACATCTTTATTTTGCTCTGTCCATTAATCATGTGCCTAAAAATTTAAACGTTGTAGGTAAATCCACTCTAGAGAGAATTTTGAAATCAAATTCGGTTAAAGTTTAAAAAACTTGAAAGGCAAAACTTGATCGTGCAACCCTTAATTAAGGTATGTTGGACAGATAAAATAAGATCGGTCAGTAGCCAAAAATCATCATTAGATATTTTCATCATTATATCAGCCGTATTCAAAATATAAAATAAGCTTGAAACGTGTTTTAAGGCAAAATGTTCATGCACTGTAATTCTTTATGAATATGGCAGGATATTTTTAAAAACCTTCATTAACTTTAAAACATCGTAAATTAACCTGTAAAACACAAGGGAAATTGTTTACAATGGCAACGCTGAAAAATGTAACGGTTTGACCTCGAAGTCACATGTATATATTTTTCCCTTTGTGTCCTCGAAGTCACATGTTTATATTTTTTCTCTGTGTCCTCGAAATCACTTGTATATATTTTTTTCGGAGAAAAAAAATGGGAAAATATATGAGAGTACTTGGCAATACTACGCAACAAAATTTGTTAAAAAAATACAAAATTAAGGCATTTAAACCGTATATATAGAAGTTTTAATAGTAATTGATTGATATATAAACACAGTGCAATCAAATAAAGTAAAAAAAAAGAATAAACCAAAAAAATTAAAATTTGTGGGGAAAAATTGACGTGTCCGGTAAATATGCTCTAGGCATGTAATCATTTGGCGGACTGTTCGCTAAGTATGCAACTGTCCGCCGTTTATGCGCTAGCTTCAAAAACTGTTCGCTTAATAAACGCTGTGCATATATATATATATATATATATATATATATATATATATATATATATATATATATGCCTAAAAGCCAATTTAATGGAAATGTTATTTTTAAGCACGTTGGTATATAAATCTGCCAAATCGGTTAAAAATGGTTAAGTTATGTGCAAAATACTCCAAAAAAGGACTAAAAACATTAACATTTTTATAAAAACTAAAATTTTACAGCTGTATTATGACCTATTCATACGTTTTAAAAATTGTATAAAAACCTAAATTTTAGGGCTGTCATATGTCCTATGGAAATGACTTATATACCAAAATATCGGAAATTTTAAGTAGAACATATTTTATAAAGAACTCGGGAAAACCGGTTTTTTTTTAAATACCCATTTTCGGTAGCCATGGATCTTCCCGAGTCCAAGTTTTATAACACAAATAAATGGTAAATTTCTTGCTAAACACGTCGGTATATAAATCTGTCAAATCGGTTAAAAAATGGCTGAGTTATAATCAAAATACTGAAATCCCAAAAGTTACTCTTTTTATACCCTTCACCACAGGTGTAAAAGGGTATATATAAGTTTGTCATAACGTTTGTAATTTCCACAATATTGATTTTAGACCCCATAAAGTATATATATTCTGGGTCCATATGAGAAGAGAAGTTGATTTAACGATGTCCGTCTGTCCGTCTGTCCGTCTTACGTTTGATATGTGTTTTCCGGATAATCCAGACATGATAGCGGCTAGGTTGTTTTACATTTATATCACATATAGTCCACCATTTCGGTCTACAAGATCGGTCTACAAATGGCTGAGATATGATAAAAAAACCACGACTGCCTCTAATTTTTTCCAAAAATCCCTTGTTGTTGTTGTATTTTTATTGCTTTTTTCTGTATATCTAGAGAACGGTAAGAGCCAAAGTTTCCAAATTGGGTACACACATTTTGGTTGTCAATACACACCACCCTACAAAATGTGGGCGGGATGGGAGAAGTGGGCGTGGTACCTCCCGTACAAAAAAAAGTAAAAATTGTATAAAAACCTTAATTTTAGGGCTGTCATATGTCCTATGGATATGACTTATATACCAAAATATTTAGTAGAACATATTTTATAAAGAACTCGGGAAAATCGGTTCAGATACAAAAAAGTTATGACCAAAATTATTTTTTTTTTTTTAAATACCAATTTTCGGTAGCCATGGATCTTCCCGAGTCCAAGTTTTATAACACAAATAAATGGTAAATTTCTTGCTAAACACGTCGGTATATAGATCTGTCAAATCGGTTAAAAAATGGCTGAGTTATAATCAAAATACTGAAATCCCAAAAGTTACTCTTTTTTATAATTAAGTTTGTTTTTTTTATAATTAAGTTTGCTTAAATATATGTACACATATGTAGATATATATATATATATATATATATATATATATATATATATATATATATATATATATATATATATATGCCTAAAAGCCAATTTAATGGAAATGTTATTTTTAAGCACGTTGGTATATAAATCTGCCAAATCGGTTAAAAATGGTTAAGTTATGTGCAAAATACTCCAAAAAAGGACTAAAAACATTAACATTTTTATAAAAACTAAAATTTTACAGCTGTATTATGACCTATTCATACGTTTTAAAAATTGTATAAAAACCTAAATTTTAGGGCTGTCATATGTCCTATGGAAATGACTTATATACCAAAATATCGGAAATTTTAAGTAGAACATATTTTATAAAGAACTCGGGAAAACCGGTTTTTTTTAAACACCCATTTTCGGTAGCCATGGATCTTCCCGAGTCCAAGTTTTATAACACAAATAAATGGTAAATTTCTTGCTAAACACGTCGGTATATAAATCTGTCAAATCGGTTAAAAAATGGCTGAGTTATAATCAAAATACTGAAATCCCAAAAGTTACTCTTTTTTATAATTAAGTTTGCTTAAATATATGTACAAATATGTAGGTATATATATATATATGCCTATAAGCCACTTTAATGGAAATATTATTTTTAAGCACATTGGTATATAAATCTGCCAAATCGGTTAAAAATGGTTAAGTTATGTGCAAAATACTCCAAAAAAGGACTAAAAACATTAACATTTTTATAAAAACTAAAATTTTAGAGCTGTATTATGACCTATTCATACGTTTTAGATATCAAAATATCGGAAATCTTTAGAAAAACTCGGAATATCGGTAAAAAAAAAAGTAATGTCAAAAATATAGTTTTTTTTTAATACCTATTTTCGTGAACCATAGAACTTCCCGACTACAAGTTTTATCACCAAAGTAAATGGTAATTTTATACTTTAAGATGTCGGCATGGCCAAATACTGAAATTCGATCAAAACTTAACGTGCTATATATTAATTAAACTTTTAATATATTTAATAGCACGCAATCATGTGCAAATAATTAAATAAAACTAAACGATATATATTTTATAAATATACATGTATATATACATGTATTTAAATATATATATAAACTTCTGTTCTTTCCAAACCATGGTGAAGGGTATATAAGATTCGGCATAGCCGAATATAGCACTCTTACTTGTTTTTTTTTCATTTTGTTTTTCTTAACCTACTTACAACTACAATTAATGTTGAGAGAATTTCAACTAATTGTAGTGGGGAAATGTAAGATGAGATGAACCCACTGTTGTTTATTGTTGATGTGTTTTGTTTAAACTTTGATATTGTTACAAATAGAACTGTTGCTATAATTCTTATACGTTTAACAGTTTTATTTGGTTTAATATCTTTAGTTTGTCTAAAACCTTTATGGATGAAGTTTCCTGATGATCTGGCCTAAGCAACCAGTGAAATGCATAGGAATAGCTTATCCCATCAACAATAAATTTCAAGTGTTTTTATCAATAATAAAAACTGGGAATTAAGCACGAATAACAAAATCTTTTGAAATTAAAATTTTGTATTCCCAAAAATTGAAATTACTTTTTGATAATAAACAGGCAGTGCACGGCCTAAAAAACACTTAATTGACAACATCTTTTGTAAGTTGTTGTTTTTTTTCATTTTGTTTTTCTTAACCTACTTACAACTACAATTAATGTTGAGAGAATTTCAACTAATTGTAGTGGGGAAATGTAAGATGAGATGAACCCACTGTTGTTTATTGTTGATGTGTTTTGTTTAAACTTTGATATTGTTACAAGTAGAACTGTTGCTATAATTCTTATACGTTTAACAGTTTTATTTGGTTTAATATCTTTAGTTTGTCTAAAACCTTTATGGATGAAGTTTCCTGATGATCTGGCCTAAGCAACCAGTGAAATGCATAGGAATAGCTTATCCCATCAACAATAAATTTCAAGTTTTTTTATCAATAATAAAAACTGGGAATTAAGCACGAATAACAAAATCTTTTGAAATTAATTTAATTAATTTTTTTTTAACAAAATGAAAAAATTTTAAATTTTAAAATGTTTTTTCTGCTTCTTATAGTAAAAACAAAAGTGTTGCCTTTAATATAAAAGAAAACCTTTTTGTTCTTAAAAGTTTTAGTTAAAACATAGTATTTTTTGATACAAAAACGTACATTTTTGTTTTAAATAAGATTTTTATTGCCTAATTTTGTAAACCACAATTTTTTTTTAAATAAAATTGAACATTTCTGTTTTTAATATATTTTCAAAAAAATTGCTGCAATTTTAAAATAAAAACGCAAAATTTTGTTTTAAATAGCGTTTTTTGGTTCAGTGTAGACAAAATTTCATTTTTGTCACACACCAAATTGTTTGCCGGGTAAGTGTGGTGAATTAAACAAACTGTTGTCATTTTCTTTAAACAGCTGTTATGTTGCAAAATCACTAAAGGATAAATAAAAAAGTGGAATGGGAGATTGGAACGCGTGGCTTAAGCAGATAAAAAGGCTGTACTTGGTGGTTAAATTGCAATAAAATGTTAGTACTTTTGTTAATAATAAATTAAATCGATTTTCATTTATAAAGATTGTACTGAATAAAGGTGTTGAATAACATGTATACATATAAAAGAAAAGCAATTAATAAAAAGCCGCATATTAGCGACTTACAATTTTTTTTTAAGTTGGCTGTCATTGTAGCCGTCCACTGAAATTTATTGATAAAATTCAATATTGAACTTAATTTAATTATGTATTTAAAAATTAGTTCAAGTACGTTTTGTTAAAGTTATCAAAACTGTTTGTGATAAAAAAAATTTGGGAAAATACATAAAAAAAAACAAATAACATACTTCTTTTTTTTAATTTAAATTTACAAATTTCAATGTCAAAAAAGCCGACGAAGCAACTCATTCACAAAAAACTGTTTTAGCAAAATTTCTGTGTGCATAAAAAAAACTATATGAGTAAGAGGGTAAGTGCAGTGGTGTTGGCGGTTGACACGTGAAAATTAAAAAAAGCAAAAAGTTATTTCGATGAAAGGGTAAAGAATAAAAAAGACTGTCTTTAAAATTTTTTTTTTCCAAAATTTGTATTGAAAACCAAAACTGTTTGCTTCACTCTTTTGTTTTGCCTCTTAACAAAAGAATATTTATAATAATTATAATACATCCAGCAAAACAAATCGTTACCTAAAACGCTAAAGGCCCTAATTAACCAAAAATAAAAACAACTTTGGGCTGAAGTGCACTTTACGGGGCGTACGAAAAAAAAAATAAAAAAAATATGCTACCCGATTCAGAATAAAAAAAGAAAAAAGCCATAATTAAAATTTAAGGGGGCTGAGGCCCGTGAGGCCCTCTGGACCCAAAAAACTGCCCTGCCCACTTTGTGATATGTGTGGTTACTCAAATTAAAGGTAATTTGCTCACGATTGCAAATATGTATTTTGTTTTTGTGTTCGTATGTTATTTTCCTCTCTAGGTTAATTTAAGTACATATCTTTTAGGTGCAGAAAAGCTTTAGTTAGCGAAACCGGTGTTTGTTATACCATAGAGGAGAAAATCCTTGCGCCCGGCCGAAGGCCGGCTATGCAGAGAAGCTTTATTTAGCGAAGCCGGTTTTTTTTGTTCCATAGAGGAGAAAATCAATGCGCCCGGCCGAAGGCCGGCCACGCAGAAAAGAATTCTTTAGCACATCGGAAATAGGCTATTAGTTAAAAAAAAAAAAATATTTTCGAACATAAAACATTAAAAAATACAAAATAAAACTAAATATTTACAATCGTGAGCAAACTACCTTTAATTTGAGTACCTACACATAGATGAGAGTGGATGGGGGCACTTTTTTTAACCCAGAGCGCCCAAAAGTCCCGCCCGCCCTAATTTTTATTATTTTCGTTTTTCTTGTACAATTACCTTTAATATGAGTACCCACACATTGCACTAAGTGGGTGGGGCGGTTTTTTGTGTCCAGAGGGCCCAACGGACCTCAGCCCCCTTAAATTTTAATTATGGTTTTTTTCTTTTTTTATTCTGAATGGGGTAGCATATTTTTTTTATTTTTTTTTTGTCATTGATTCTGATGTATTGTATTAGCAGAAATTTCCAAAAAAAAAAAAAAAAAAAAAAATTAACCTTTACACCAAAATTAGCGACTTTTTAAACAAAAACCAAACGACCCTATCTGCAAAAGATATGGGGACATTTATACGATGTCTTTTCAGACATGTCAATTTTATTCATTCTCTTTTGAACATGACGCCCATGGTAATGTTACCAAAAAGCTTTTGCATTAACACGATATCATTACAAACATGTCTGTTTTAATTAATAATTGCTTAAACTTTTTCAAAATCATGAACTAACATACCTATTAACAAACATGAAAATTCATTTCGTGTCTGTTTGGCAATCCCCCATCTCTTACCCAATTGCCTGCAAACAAAACAAACGTGCTTGTTAAAAATCTCTGAAAATACATCGTGTAAATTGAATGATAAACGCTAAACACCGTATTCATAAACGATTATTAAATTTAACAAACGTTTATTAAGTTAAATTTTCATTTTATGAATACGGCAGTAAAAGACCAAACCACAGACCAAACTAACAGTTTGTATAATAGGGGTGCAACATTGGGTCTGGGCATATTGTCTCAGAAATGTAAAAAAACTGCGCAACAAGCAAGCAAACTTACCACAGATGCGCATCACATGCAGCGCTGTGATGCATTTCCCAACAGTCCCCTTGCCAAAACGACTGTTAGGCTTAACAAGAAAAGTAGAATAAAGCGTTAAAGGCAATTTATCGTTTTTATTAGTTTTTCCTTCTCCTGTAAAATTTTCAAACTGTTAAATAGGTCCTTTTTCGTTTTTGGTAACGAAATCGCAATCCATATTATTTTTGAGACAAATTTGTATATTTATAGGGTGTTTTTTTAGCATGAGAACTTAAAATTAATTTTTAATTAAAATATTGTAGATAATTTCATGGAATTTAATTAAATTTTCATATTTATCTACATATAAATATTGTAGGGGTAATATTATGGAAAAAAAATTAAATTACATATTTGCTTTAAATTTCGAGGAAATTTTTTAAGTATGATTTTCGGCATACTTCCTCCTCGGCTACGAGTTACATAGCCCATTTAATAATTTTTGACTACATTTTCTAGTTAATGGAACCTGGATTATATTGAAAAAATATAGCTACTTAATGGTACGTTTTGCTACGCAAAAGTAATTTAGTAAAAATTTAAGATGCGAATTGCTTTTACTTTACAATGTAAATATTCGATTTTATCGAAATTCTAAAATATACGTTTTTATTACTAACTGTTAAACCCCACATTTGATTACATCCATATGTATGTCTAAAAAAACTGATTCTATTGAAATTCTTATACCTATAAAGAGGTAATTATTAATTAATTAATAAACATGATTGTTTATTCACGCAAGCTCCTGCTAAACAGCCTGCCATTGAATGTCTTTGGATACGAATTATCCAATAATAGATTTGTAGTGTCCGACCGAACGCACTTTTTGACACCGAACCCGAACCCGAACTTCGGTAAATTTTGACAAGTTCGGCCGAACCCGAACCCGAACTTTTTGTTAATAAATCTGAACAATTGTACTTTTTTAATGTATTTATTAAAAAAAAATAAAATTTCATTCAAAACTATTTTATAGTTAAAAAATAATTAGTAATTGCTTTTTTTTTAAGACAAAAAATAAAAAATAAATTTCAAGTTTAATACAGTATACATTAGGGCTATAACTTTTTCACACTTTTTGCGAAAATCAAAAACGGCATAGTATAGTCGTGTAAAACATTAAAAGTTATTAATAAAAAATATGATAATTTGTTCGGATTGTTAAGAAACTTCGCGCAGGGATCGGGTTGAAGTTTGAAAAAAAACCATTTTTATCTCACGGAAATTTTAAAAAATATACACCTGATGTTTGTTTAAATTCCTATACGTATCACTTAAATGCTATTTTGGAATTTAACCACTGCTTTAGATTTAAAAATTTTCCTACGGTTTACAATTCATCGCGGTTCAAAATTTCTTAGAAGGTTTTATAAATTTGCTTCCCTGCGTGACAGGTGTTTTCATTACTAAAACATTCTTGGCCATTCTTCGTTCTATGCCAATAATTTGGTTATCGCCCTAGTATACATATTAGTACTCAAACCTCAACAATGTATTTTTTGAATTCGTTGGGTTGTATTTTCTCTAAGTGGCGTTTATTATTGGCGGTAGTTTGTTTGCTTGGCAATGAACTCCCCATTGACATTTGTTTGGCGCAAAATTTGCGATTTCAAAAAAAATTCCAAAATGGTTTGGATGACATTTTTATCCAGAAATATATATACTATAAAGTTTGGTTTGTGGTTCACCCAAAACTATAGATTATCTTACCATTCGCAGAATATAAATAGAGAGTATTTTTTTTTTTGCCAAATAAAATTTAACCGTTTTTTTTGTTGTATTTTTTACCGTCTTCTAAAAATTACACATATAAAGACATTTTTGTACACTTTAGCATTTTATTAAGTCATCGCTGTATTTTATCGAACTAATAATCATGGAGAAAAATAGTTGAATTGATTTCGTATTATTTTCAAAAACAATGATGCCAAATTATAATTTGAAATTATAATAAATATGTTATTTCATAAAAAAGTTCAGTGTTCGGTAAAAATTTCGCCGAACACCGAACTTTGACCGATCGTAATTTTTTGCCGAACTCCGTAACCGAACCCGAACGTTCGGTCGGACACTATAGATTTGTTTAATTCCATTTAATATTATAATCGTATATCCAAAATAAATATTCAAATCATACTATTCAAACAAAAACAACAAGAACTATTAAAATCATACAACTACTTTTCTAAAAGAATGTGTTTTTCAGCGACCAATTAGTGTACATATGTATGTACTTTCATACTTGTCGTGTGTTGCAGTAAGTTGCTGCATATGAATCAGACATACATATAATCTCAAACACATTGGTGACGCATTAAATAATCTTGAATAAACTTAACAATTTTTTTTTATTTGTATTCTCGTTTCTTTTTGGGCAATAGACACAATCTTAAAACAGAAGTGCTTTTCTTATTGAACTATTTTAATTGAGTTCAAAAGCGTTTAGAGAAATGTGTGTGCCAATTTTTTAAATGTCATTGTTTTTAAATTTGCTGTAAATGCACTTAATAAACCACTACTCAAAGTGAAGAAGCTTAATTTACACCTTTAAAATATTGTTCTGATTTTCTTGAACAACCTTGAACGTTTAAAAACGAATTTGGTTAATAAAGGCGAAACATGTTTAACAAATGTAATTTATCTAAGTTTTATACTAACTAGTTTTAATAAGAAATCGGTCTAAATTACTGTAATTATTCAAAGAACAAAAATTAAATATTTTTCTTTTAGAAAAATGTAAATTATGCAAGAATTGATTTTTATAACCGAACATTTTTTAAACGCCAAATTTTCATGTTAAGAAACGAACGAAATTCGTCAGTAAGCAAACGTTTGTCGCCATAGTATTTCGTTAGTGGTGAAAATAATCTAAATAAAGGTAGAAATTACGTTGTTTTCTGGTCAAAAATATCGAGTTCGTGTCATGTCATCATTATATTAATTAATGTGAGTGCCAAAAATTTACATGAGCCAAATTATAGATTCCTTTAAAGATATATGAGGTGACTATATTTACGTTTTATAAACGTTATATAAATAAAATAAAAATCAACATTTTTAATTTTTCGAATTTATTCTATGAGCTAAATTTCAGTTATGTATTTTCTATTGAAAAGCTTTATAAAATACATAACTGAAATTGAGCTCATAGAATAAATTCGAAAAATTAAAAATGTTGAATATAATATAAAGTAACCTTCGGAAGGAAATAATTCGCAGTTTCTAAAATAAAAATCTTATAAATATCAAATTGGGTGTAAAATGATTATCTAGTGTACTGTTTGCCTTAAGTTATATTAACATTCTTTAAGCATCGGTATTTCGAAAATTCTTTTAAATCATTCCATTCAACTTTTATAGTATTTTATTAATTAAAATTGAATGAATATTTGTCCCTAAAGAAATTGTCGCCAAAATCACGTTTACCTAATCATCTATTGTTTTATTTCTTGTTTTAAAAGTATTTTTGATTAATGCATTTAGTGACCCTTTGGAATGAGATTATTTAATTAATCGATGTGCATGTGTTCATACAACCACTTCAAAGATAAACAAAACAAACAAAAAATAGTCTAAATCAAATAAAACAACATCAAAATATTCGATTGATCATCCATCGGTAGATGTAGTATTAATATTAAAAGTAATTTCGTTTTGTTGTCGATCCTACTAACAACAAAAACAAAATGTCTAGCGATGCGTTCGCGCGCTCTTTTATCAGTATGCTTATCACAAACCAATTGATTTCAGAGCTTAAGTAAATAAAGTTGAAAATTTGGGCCTGTGCCACATTCAAAATTAGAATAATTCAGTTGCAGTTGCATTTTTTAACGTTTAAGTTGTGCCACAACGGAAACAATTCATTGGAAAACGCGATACATTTAAATAAAAAAAATAAATAGTAAAATATACATAATTGACACAAAAATTAAATGAAACGAAAAAGTACAAAAAAGCTGCAATAGATTAGATCCAGAAATAAATTGAGCCTTACGTTTACTTTTTTTTTGAAATTACAGAAATCCAAATTAAAAGTTAAATTAAATAAAAAATTTTGAAATGGCTCCTATAGTCGAAAAACATGTGATACAAAAACAGGAAAAAAATCACACGTCATCTCCTTCAGTTTTTAAGGAGGGCAGTGCTGGAATTGGTGGGGTAGCGACAAATTTGGGTGCTGCTCAATCCTTTGTACAGAATGCTTTGAATCACAGTCATGGTCACGGTCATGGTCATAATCACCACCACCATCATCAACATGCCAAAGAGAATGCAGCCAGTAATCGTTTGACGGGCAGCAGTATTGGCACTAAAAAGGGTTTGGAAATATTGGATTTTCATGAATCGTGGCGTGAAGAAGTGGAATTATACAAAGATACTTTATATCTTAAAAAACATATTCCACAGCAAATGCTTAGCTCACATAATCACGCTCATACGCCACAAGGTTGCCAATTGGAGATGATCAATAATGTTAGTGCCAAAAAATTCTCAAACGTAACAAAACAACATAACAATAACATCAATGTTGAAGAAAATACAGCACATGCTAAATCTACAACAACGTCATCAATATCCCCAACCGCCTCAGGTCAAACAAATAGCGGTGCTATTAACACTAATAGCAATGGTATTGGTGGTGCCAGTAATGCAAAGAGAGGCATAACGAATGAAAATAAATCGAGAGTACGTGCTGCCTCAATGTTAGCCGAGGCATCAGCAGCACAGTCTTCTGTTAGAAATCAGGTGAGTAATTTATTTACTTTTGTTTATGCGTATTATAACTTTTATAACACCTGTTAATTTAATGAATTAAATCATTTTGTATGAGGGGGTATTAAAGTTATATGTTCTTGTTAATTAAAATTTGTTATTTGTTTTTCTGTTTGGTAAAAAAAGGTTTTTGATTCTCATAAGCTTTTGTTTGACGGATAATAATAAATTGGTTTTAAAGAAAAGTGATTTACCATATTTTTAAATTTATTTTTGAACAAAAATCTTACACATTTTGAACTTGCTATGCAAAAAACTTTAACAATCTTTTGTTGTAAATTTAAAGTTAATGAAGCTTTTTTATAAACCTTAATAATTTTCACCTAAATGTAGAAATTGCGATGTCTTCTAGCAATTTTATTCAAATAATTTTAAATTCAAGACTTTTAATTGTTATTTGTAAAAGAAAATCATGAACTATAAAACTCCACTTTTCATTAGTTGACATGGGGACCTTTCAAATTAGTCAAATTTCATCTTTAGTCCGATCAGCTAGTATTACATTTTAGAATTCACGCGATTTGTCTTTATATTTTTTATTTGCTGTGGGGCAAGTTTTATCCATACCCACTTACATGTTGGTATCACATGGGACAGAACATTTCCACACTACTGAATATAAAATAAAATTACTTTGTGCAAATTTTTTTTTTCGAAGTCAGAATGTTATTTTTCTGTGTTATAATTAATATGCTCATTTCGCATAAAGATCTATCTATGTACATATGTTAATATACATATGGCGGATTTCATGTCAAGTGACCCCATTTTTAAATCGATGTCTTCCGATTTTAATGAAATTTGCACCAAGGTTTGTCCTATTGGATAGTAGTAGTTTAGACACAAATTTTCAACAAGATCGGTCAAAAAGTTTCTGAGTTAGATGGAGTCAACGTTTGACCTTTTGGCCATACAGGTGCTCTTTCTCATCCATGTAACTTAGTACCTATTGGTGTTAGCACAATTTGTCTTAAGTAGCTTCGATAGCTATTTGATCAATCTTTTAAAAAAAAAATTTTTAAATTTTAATTTAAAACTTTATTTTTTTTTTATCCGGAATGTTTTTTTTTTGTTCAAAAGAAAGCTTATGTCTTTTCCTTTAAGGTAGTTTTTGTCGCTTTTTGGGATGCGAGTGGCTTATGTATAAAAAAAATCATTTCTAACTTTAGACGAGGGTTTTTCAATTTTTAGCAAATGCAGTCTACTTTCTCATCCATGTAACTTATTTCCTATTGCTGTTAGCAAAATTTGTCCCAAGTAGCTTCGATAGCTATTTAATCAATCATTTGAAAAAATTTTTTAAACTTTTTTTTTGTTTTTTTAAAAAATTTTTTAAACTTTTTATTTATTTTTTTTTTTAAAATTTTTAGCAATTGCAGCAATATTTTGAATTTTATCCTGAAAATCCAAAACTAACTTAAAGCATAATAAAAAGTTTTAAATTAAAAAAAAAAAATTTAAAAATTTTTTAAAAAAAACCCAAAAAAAAATGTTTCAAAAGATTGATCAAATAGCTTTCGAAGCTACTTGGGACAAATTTTGCTAGCACCAATAGGTAATAAGTTACATGGATGAGAAAGAACACCAGTATGGCCAAAAGGTCAAACGTTGACTCCATCTAACTCTGAAACTTTTTGACTGATCTTGTTGAAAATTTGTGTCTAAACTACTACCCAATAGGACTAACCTTGGTGCAACTTTCAATCAAATCGCAAGACATCGATTTAAAAATTGGGTCACTTGACATAAAATCCCCCATAATGTATTACTTTAAATTATTAAAAAATAATACATGTATACAATTTAAAAATAATTTTTTAATAATAACAATAAAACATTTTATAACTTGTTAATAACCACCATCATGATATTATATTTATGTGTGTATTTTTGTATGTTTGCACTTCATTTCGCTTCCTCCTTTTTGCTTTACTAACTCACTAAAGTTGCATTTAAAGAGACCACGAGAAGAGATGCCTTCTAAAACGGCTAGTGGTGTAAAATACCCCAGCCCGCGCAGTGCAAAACGTGCAGGTCATAGTTCATCGCCTATTATGGGCGATAGTCAGCAGGTGTCAAGTGTTGCTCGCAATAACAGTCCTACAAAAAATATTGCTTCGACCGCAGTTTCCAATAATACAAATAACATTAGCAATAATACTGTACGCACTTTCACCAGTTTCACAAGCACCTCACCCGCTAAAAATAATATGAAAATTATTGTAAATCAATTTCATGCAAGTAGTCTGCTTAATGGTCATGATTACGAAGAGAAAGAACAGATCTTAACACAAAATGGTTTGACCAATCCGCAATCAGCCAGTGCTTATGAGGCGAGTTATTATGCCGCCAATTACTTGACACCTGATGCACGCAATAACAATAGTAATAATAGTCAAATGCACGGTATGATACGATCAAATTTGGAAGATCATAGTAATTATGTTGGTGTTTCTTTAGCAAACAATGGGAACAGTGAGGCAGCACATCTTAATTCTAATGGTCTGGCAGATGATGATCCTTGTGGGGGTAAATATTTAAAAAAAGTAACTTTGTCATATAAATGTTAATTGAATTAATTTCTGTACAGCCATTGATGATGTTAGTACCTATACGGACAGCGATTCAGAGGATGAATATACTGGCGAAACCTTTTACCTGGCCGAAGATGGCAACGAAACTCATCAAAGTAAAAACATACATTATCGATCATCTATAGAAGAGGGAACAAATAGAGATAACACCAACAATGATAGCTGTGTTTATCATACGCCCCAGTGTATATTATCGCCAAGTCTATTTCCAAATGTGCCTCCGTATTTAAATTTCTCTTCACATGCTCAATCTGGACCTGACATGCCTCCCCAACTACACAAGATCTTAAAATGGAAATTAAGTCCGGTTATGCCAAAAATTGTTAAACGTGTCGTTTTAAATTCTGGTTTTCGCATTATAAAAAGTATGAATTTGTTTGTGGTGTCATCATTTCTTTTAAAATGTCTATAATTTGTCTTAGACACCACTGACTGGATGGCTGTGTGGGAAAAACATATGAAAAGTCCTGGTTTTCGAACAATACGCTCCCATCAGAAATACAATCATATGCCAGGTTCTTTTCGCATTGGACGCAAGGACAGCATGTGGCGGAGTATACAGCAAAATATGAAGAAATTCGGTAACAAAGAATTTGGCTTTATGCAAAGGTAAATTAAGGACAAATTATATCTGTAGAATTAAGATAATGCCATGAAACTGGTAAAACACTAAGAAATATTCATCTAAGACTCCATCAAGTATATATATCGTTAACTTAATACGAAAAGGCCCTAACTCATGTTTTTCATAGTTTACAGGAGAAGGAAAAAACTAAATAAAAAAAGATGCAATATTGATACAAAATTTGTTTAAACGCAATTTTTATTAAAAACACTTTACAAATTTAGTGTTATATTAGTTTTATTAATTTTTTTTAATTTTTATTTATTAATATGAGTAAGGGCTTTTTGTTGTTGTATTTTCTGAAAAAAAAAATGAGTTGGGGCTTTTTTTTAACGAGAACAAAAAGTAATTTAAAAGAAATTCATGTTTTAGACAAAGAAACAAGGAAATTAAAAAAATTATAATCATATTACATTGAAAAGTAATAAAATCTTCATAATATATTAGTTTTTATATGGTAACTTTTCATAAAAGTGATGGCAGTCTTTGGGCAGCAACTTCTTTAAATCTTGCAAGTGGGTCGCCACTACTTCGACCTGAAGTTGAATCAACCCCCATATTCATAGAAAATATTTGTGATTTACAAAAGGTTTATTGAACAAATTTCCTATGAAAACTTGTTCAATAAACCTTTCATAAATCAAAAATATTTTTTATTAATACGGGCAAGGTATATTTATAGCAGGTAGCCGCGAGATTACAACAATTGTACAATAAAACAAACAACAGGGCTTTTTATTGTTGTTATGTGATACAAACTGTCAAACAGCAAAGGGGTTGATAAGAGACAAAAAAGACAATAGATAAAGACGAAAAACTTGTTTACTTGTTTTCTATACAACATTTGACAGTTCGTATCACAAAACAAGCAAATAAAAAATAAACAGCTGGCTTTCCGAGACTACCTGCTATAAATATACCTTGAATACGGGGGTAAATTTATAACGGCATTTTAAAACTCACTACCACACATAAATGCCAAGGCGTATATAACAGGTGGGAGCACTAAAACAGCTGACTGCCATTTAATGCTCTATGCAGAATCAAAGGTAATAAATAAAATAAAAGCAGCACATCGCGCAAAGCAAACACTAAACAACAACAGAGATTATAAAAATTGATTCTTTGTTGCTGTTTCCTCAGCAAAAATGAGTTAGGGCTTTTTTCTTTAGAAAATTGTAAGAGATGAGTTAGGGCTTTTCGTTTTTAGGCTATAACTTCGGTATTTTTTTCCGAATTCATCTGAGTTTTTTTCGAGAATGTGTATCTAGTAATGGTCTATCGAAATATGTAAAAATATCGATTTCGAAAAATTATGAGTTAGGGCCTTTTCGTATTAAGTTAACGATATGTACATATGTATATAATTCTGTATTCTTGTCCTTTTGGCCATGTATCATCTGTTAAAAACACCCTTATTTCCGAACGACTCAACAGAACTTTTTGATGTCATTTTTTTTAGTTCTAAGCAATTTGATATTGAAAATCGGTCTATTATTTACCTTAAGTTCCATATAAGGACCTTTTATTAATATCAAGCCACAATTTATCATAGGCCCCATATAAAACCCACTATCGAAAAACACCTTAGCACGCCAATATTAAAAAAGTTTGCCCATTACACGTATATTTACATAAGTTTAACAAAAGTTTTTGTTAAAAATTTACCGGGAAAGCGAGAATTGCAAAAAATTGTATTGAGGTACATAGAAGATTGACTAGAATCATAACTCTATCAAAATCAAAAAATTCTGAACGTGTGAATATAACAACAAAATAATCAAATTCCTGACAAATACAACTGTAAAGTTAGGTTTTTTGACAGATGAGTTTAGCTTTTTCTCTCTTTTCGATTCTTGTCAATCTTCTATGCTGAGTAGCGTGAACATTTTAGCCTTTTTTGAGCATATGATTCAGCTGCAAAATTTCTGATTTAGCAGTTAGCAATAGCTGTGTTCATTTACTAAAAATTGTTACAAATTTGTAAAAATTGTTGCAAATAAATGTTAAAAGTACATGTTAAAAAAAATTTTACTAGAAACAATTGTTACAAATATGTAACAATTTTTAGTAAATGAACGCTGCAGCTAATTTCATTGGCAATTTTCAATTATTTATTTAGCATTTTTTATAATAGAGTTTACACAATTTTTAAAAGTATAATATATGCAATTTTCGGTACAATAGAATTTTCACGTGTAACTACTGTAATAATGTGAACGTATTATCTGACAGAACCTTGCAATTAGAGTTTTTTTTTCCCGGAGTTTTTCGATTCCCGGGAAAGCGGGAAATTTTTTTTAATTTCCCGGGATCCCGGGATCCCGCTCCATATAAATAATACACAGTAAATTTGTTTCAAATAATGAAAAAAAACTTTTTTAAAAAAACGTAAGGTAACTTGTTTACAAAGTAAGTAAAAGAAATCTTTAAATACTACAAAATTAAATGAAGATTAAAAGAGGAACTTGAATTATTATTTCCTTACGGTTTTATATGTAAATTCCGTGTTATTATTATGCTCTAGATACAAGATAAAAAATTAAGATAAACATAACAATTTAATTCATAAACACAAATTGAGGTACTCAAGATATGAGATAAAAAGTTAATTCATAAAATAGATAAAATATTTTAAATAAATATATTAACATTTTTTAACGGCTTAGGAAATAACTTTCTGACGCACTCAAAGCGCTTAGTAAGACGTCAAAAAGTATATTGATTATTTTATTTACTAATTACCATGTTTCCGAAAAATTTCGTTCATTTTTTACCGAGGTTGGATAAATAGTTAAAAGTGCACCGTTGTAGAAGGCTTTTGATTCACAATAAGAAACATTTTTTTTATAAACAACGTCTATATCAGTCAAATGTATGTCAAGGTTCATGCAAAAAATAGCATCAACCTCTTACAAACCTTTTCATTTCATTAGGTCTATCTGTAATCTTTAGGACAATGTGTTTTTCAAATTGTATGTTGTAGTATCTTACACGAATTCCAAATTTTTTTTTTTATTTCGGTTTCCCCGCACTTCAAGGGTATATAAACCAACACAAATTGAAAAAAAATTCGTGTTTATCACCTAATAAACATATCGCTCCTTCATTGCAACATAGTCATGTGTCAAAAAATCAAAAATTGTAAGTTATTTAAGCAAAGTGTTCCTTCATGCTTTCTCGTATTTTATCTCAAACTGAACCGAAGTTATAGCAAAATATATCTTTAAATCGGTACATTTTGAAAACTTTAATCGCATTTGGCCAAGTTCATTTGTTTTTGTAGATATGACTATGTTGCAATAAAGGAGCTATATGTTTAGGTATCTGCTATTTTTAAGACTTGTCCATGGACAATTAAACTTTACTACCTGCATCTTATTTTGAATTAATGTTCTTTATTAACTTTTCACTTCACTAAATTTATTAATTATCAACTGTTGCACTGTTTATTCTGCTTTAAGTAGATTTATTGCATCAGGAGACATTGATTTACGTATGTACTCACTTCTTGTAATTGATCTAATCGACAACCCATCCACAGATGCTTATTTTAAGAGAATAGAAAACTAAATTTCAAAGTATAAATAGCTGTTTTCTTAAACTATGAGGAATTTTTTATTTCCCGGGATCCCGCATGAAAAATCCCGGGAAAGCGGGAAACATAATTATTGAAATTCCCGGGACGGGAAATCCCGGGAAAAAACCCTACTTGCAATTTAGCATAATAAAATAAAATAAACTATACGTTTGTACAAATATTTTGTGCTGTTTATTGGGGTTTATGCTTTTTATTTTTATTGCTTGTTTGACATTTCGTCAGATCAGAATTGGTTTGCGCATATGCCAAAAAGTCGGAGTGGAGAAAAACGACAAAGAAGATTTACATGAAGATTTCTCAAATTGTACCCGATAGAATTTTTTTATATTTTTACCACTGCTTCCGGTATATGTTTTGAAGAAAAATGCAAATTTTTGCGCACTTTCATGAATAAAGTTAGAATTTAATAGTATTTTTTTGAAAATGAAAAATATTGTTTTGTGCCGCATACGCCACTTTTCTAAAAAAAAGTTAAAAAATTGGCTTTTTGTGCTGGATACGTATACTTATTGCTGTGTATTGAGTAACTTGTTGTTGAGATGATTTTTTTATAGTTTTTTTATTTACAAAAACAGAAAAAACAGTTCTACTGTTATGAAAAGTTACATAAAAAGCCACAAAGTAAACAACTTCAATAATGCAAAAGTAAAAAGAAAATTTAAAACTTAATATTGAGTAAATTTTTATAATAAGCTTTATCAACACGTAAAAGAAATATAATCAAGTCTTTTATGTCTCTATTTTTATCGCTGGAAATAAATGATGGTTTCGATATTTTCAAAACATTCGTCAACAAATTCTCAGGAGTTTTCAAACAATTTTTGATGCAGACTTAACCAAAATTGAATTTTTATATTTTTCCTCTTTGGTAGAAGTTTTATAATATATACATAAATCATTATTTTAACTGTATAGAAGTACTTTAATTTCAGCAAAATGGACTTTTCAAAAGTCCATTTTATTTGCTTCCAACGAGTATGTGCGAAAATTTTCCGGAAGCATTTCCATAACTTTAAGTTTTGTTTTATTATTTGGCATTGTTTTAAGCAAATTTAGTAAATGAAGAGGACCATGAATATTCTTTCAGTACCGGTCAATAACACCATGGACACAGTCCACTTCTCAAATTAAAGAATGTTCTGGTTCTGAAGACTTTTGTATTACGGCATCAATATTATTTTGTTTAAAGAACATTTTGATTGCGGTTGCGTTAATTTGATTTTAATTTTGAGGTACGCCAGAATCGCTCCATAATGTCAAAGTTTTAATAAGTGGAAAATCTTTTATTAATTCATTTAAAATTTTAATTTAAGCACTAGCAATATTGTTACCACTCCGACCACTATGAGCTTCCGTCAAAAAGGCACAATAAGTAAAAGTTGGTATATATGACATAATAATGGTTGCTGTAAGATTAAACATATTTAATTTTCGTTTGTAGTAAAATTTTGAAGCATTTCCCTTAGGTAGGCTAAAAACACAAATAATAGCAAACCGTACAATTGGTTGGGTCCATTATAAAACTATTTTTCACAAATTTATTTTCTTGTCATTTTACTATGCTTTTGCTTTAACTACTTTTTTTTCTTACGGCAATGCAGCAAAGCAACAGTAAAATTAATTTTGTATGTTTTTGAATGAAGAATTTGCTGCAATCGCCAAACAATGGCTTGTAGAGCAAAACAGTACTTAAAAAATTTTTAAACAGTTGATATGCAGAAAATTAATGCTACAAATTTTCGCGAAACAGGTTTTTGTTTTAGAAAGAGGGTATTAAAAAAATATATTCCTCATACGTAACTCATTTTTTTTAAAAATGGTCGGTAGGTCAAACCAGTAATGAGCTGACGATTTGTAAAATTTTTTGTGGTGTCTAGTGCTAAATGTAATTATTCTTTATATTAAACATTTTTTTTTTTATATTTTTCTTTCAATATAAAATAAAGTTTATGATGGTTTTAGGAGATTTCTAGACAAATTGGCAAAACCATGCGAAAAATATTTGAAATAATTATTTTAACATTATTCAGTCTGATATCATTAAAGATAAAAGTAATAAATTTCTAATTGTTCTATATTTTCAGATCATTTATAATGCCTGATGATTTAGAAGATTTGAGACAAGTTTGGCCTAAAACTGCTTCAAAACAAACTAGATGGATAGTAAAACCACCAGCTAGTGCCAGAGGCACTGGTATAAGTATTGTAAATAAATGGTCACAATTTTCCAAAGACCGACCCTTAGTAGTGCAAAAGTAAAACGAGATTATCTTCAAGTAATATAATTCCTAATAATATCTTCATTACAGATACATCGAACGCCCCTTGTTAATAAATGATAACAAATTTGATATGCGCATCTATGTGGTTATGACTTCCATAAACCCTCTACGTATTTATATGTACAAAGATGGTTTGGCAAGATTTGCTTCTGGTAATTTAACAAAGTTCAATGTAAAATGGAATTTTATAACTATTAAATTATTGAATATTACAGTAAAATATAGTTCCGAACTAAGTAACCTTGATGAACGATGTATGCATCTAACAAATTATAGTATAAACAAGTTTTCGGAAAACTACTCAAAAAATGAAGACGTTAATGCTTGCCAGGGTCATAAGTGGACCTTACAATCCTTGTGGTCTTGTTTAGAGGCTCGTGGAGTCAATACCAAACGCCTGTGGGCAACTTTACGTAATTTGGTGATTAGAGCTATAATAAGTGGTGAAGCTGGTCTTAATCGAATGTATCGCCAGAATGTTAATTTTCGTTACAATTGTTTCGAACTCTTTGGCTTTGATGTTTTATTGGATGAAAATCTTATACCCTGGCTACTGGAAATTAATATTTCGCCCTCACTACATTCAGAATTGCCATTGGATTTGCATGTTAAGGGACCTCTGATACAATCCATTTTGAATACGGCCTTGTACCAGGTGCCTCCAAAGCTAAATGAAAAAAGTCAAAAAGAAATCTTAGAGACATTAAATTTAAACGGTCCTCTCTGCCATGATAAGCGCATTTTTACTACTTGTCTTAGGAATGATGAAATTCGAAAACATAACCACTTTACTAATCGCTCTATAGAGTATCGTGAAGAATATTTAGATGCCATTTTGGAAAATCTTAATCCAGATGATATACGTTGTTTGCTAGTATCTGAGGATGAATTAAATCGTTGCAGTCCTTTAGAACGTATATTTCCAACTATCGATACGCATAAATATTTAAAATTCGTTGAACATCCTCGTTACTACAATCGCCTGCTGGATGCGTGGGAAAATCGTTATGGAAATTGTCGTGGAAAAGGCCTGGAATTGTTAAGAGGTTACTGCAATAAAAATTATCATTTACAGGTCTCTGATGCTGCTTTAGAAAAGGTAACATTGATAACTTAGTATTATGTAATTTACGTTAATAAATTGCGCATAAATTTTTACAGGAACCACAAGTCACTCTAACAGAAATTGATTTATTACACGTTAAGAAACCTGAAGATCCCACTGTAGATGACACTTCAGCACCTTTGTCAGTTGATATTGATGACATTACTGACGACACAAAAGAACCTCAGCCAAACATTGCCAGCACAACCCCTAACGAAGTGGAAAATTATATGTTCAATTCTGTCGATGATTTGTTAGACGAATCAAAGTATAATAAAAGTAAGCAAATTTATACTTCAAATCAGAATCCGAACAAAATTTTAAAAAAATCAGATGTGAGTGACAAAATTTTTTCTACAAGAAAAATTGTTAAGCTGTGTTCCTTAATTTAAATCTAAATTAAAATTAACTTTGAACTTTCTTTATTTGCAGGAATCTACTGGTAAATTTAAGACTGAAATAAAAGCTTCATAATGTTTAATACTAATGACGAATCATGTTCTCGTATGTGTATAACAGTTTTTTTTTTTTATTTAAACAATGTATAATGCGGCTCTCTTCGATATTAAGTGATTTTATACATCAAATTCTACTTGACTTGTAAAATTATGGATAAAATTAATATGTATAAATAAAACTGAAAATTATAAAATCTGTAAAAAAAAACAAAATAGATATTTAATTAAATTTTTTTTTTTAATAAATTAACATTGAAGAAGCCAAAGAAATATCAGTAATTACTTATATTTTATACTAAATATGAAATTTAACGGGAGTATTACATAAAAATCACCACTAAAACTTAACGTTTCGGAGCAAAAATAGTAGAAATTTGTGATCATTCGCATATAAATCTTTAACTTAGCACTTCAAAGTTAAATAGTGAAAATATGTACGATTTTCAACAAAATATGCCACAAAAAGGCAAAATATCCGCTAAAAACTTAAAAATGCTGCCAAAAAATGCTTTCAACCAAATTATGCAAAAAAAAAAAAAATGCTCCAAACGGTAAAATATGCACGAACAAATCGATGTCAAAATCGTAAAAAGCTATAAAACGGATAAATATATTGTTTCTGCCTTCATTGGTCGCACAAGGAAAAACATGCAATTGCATATATTTTGTTACCCTGATTATTACTAATGCCTTTAAGTTGTTAAATGGACTTGCATTTTAATACTCAAATGGCTTATGGGCTTATTTACATAAATACGCAATTCATTTTCCAAAATCTTTTCATAATTTTCTTCCACTTCAATGTGAGTTTTTCCCATACGGAAGTATTTGTTTTGCTCTTTTTTTCTTTCGATATTGCTTATTTGTTTACCTTTTTAGAAACAATATACAATACATATATGTATTTACATAATTTACCACAACCCAATTTTGGAAAAAAAGTTTTAGTTATTTATTTTTGCATGTTTTTGTAACATTTGCATATAAATGGTATAAAAAGTTCGGCAAAATCGGCCAAATTAATGCCGAACACCGATTATTGGCTGATTAGCAATTTTTGGACGATATCGAAGCCAATTAATTGGTCGGACACTAAAAAAAATGAACAAAACCGAGCAAAAAAGTGATTCAAAGTGAATAAATAGTTAAATTAAGTAATATTTAAAAATATCAGCCCAATTATGAATAAAACTTCCCCGGGAGTTTTTCCCTTCTCCAATTTTTCCTATGTAAAAACTATGTAAAAATGGGAAAAGGGAAAAAACTCCCGGGGAATTTGTATTCATAATTGATCTGTATATGCTTCGTTCGCCTATTTTTCGCACATAAAGAGGAGGCGGTGAACGTGGCATCAAGGCCCTGAAAGCCTCTGACGTTTATTGTTACCGCTCGTAACTATTTTGGAGCTCAGTCTCTTGTTCAAAAACTTCAGCTTAGTTTGTCCCATAGACGTGACCTTTAGAATTTACTGCCAGCTTCATCTGTCAAGGCTTGTCTGCAGCTTATTTAATCTTGGCCAAACTTATTTCCTTTGACTGTCCTCCGCCATAAAATTTTTTTTTGTGTCGCATTATGTCTTTTGTTTTGCCTTCTTCTTTACTTTAAAAAATATATGCAGCAACTACTCGTACAAGCCATAATATACAACCTCTTGTTGTCTTATGGTTGCCAATATGTTAACAATATGGCAATAGAAATGACAAGCTGTAAATTGTCAGTTGCCAAACGTAATATAATTTGGCAACCGGCAAATACAAACAAAAATTTAATAGGTTAGGCAACTTTTATTAGTTGCCATTTTGACAGATCAAAAACAAAAAAAAAATGTAAACAATACACTCGAACAAATGGAAACTAGTGATTTTAATAAAACAAGATACTATGTGATCTCTTTTGTGCATTTATTTTTTAGATGACCAAAAAGAAGGAGCAAACGTGACATCTATTGGGCGACACTTAAGAGGAAATTCTGGTCCGCTAGAACCATCGTCTGTACTTATAAACAAATTTTCTTGCTTTAGAGCAAATTTTTGCAATCTCAAAGGTGCTGTGATGAATTTAGTAGAGACTTTACAGTCTGAACACCAATTCATCGGTCAACTGCAAAAGCTGCACTGTTAAAATGATTTTAATATGTACGTGGATTCAAGTCAATTTGTTGTATTAGTTAGTCAAGTTGTTGTCCCGTCGCAATTTTATCTTTTGTTTTTAAACAAAATAAGAAAAACAACATACAAAAAATTTACTAGTTTCTGGAGTTTTTTTCTTAAAAAATCTACACTGGCAACCAAGAGTTTACGATGGCATAAATATTTATTATTTGGAAACTGAAATCGACATGAGTTTGTCTTCTGTTTTATATTTTCTGCAACTGAAAACTTAACCAAGGTTTGGTTGACATAAGGGCTTCCAATCGGAATCCCGAAATATTTTCTTTAATCCCGAGTCCCGGGATTCAGAAGCCCTAGTAGACATACATAATCGGCCCACAAAAGCTTGTTCTCAACGTTTTAGAGTAGAAATAGTAAAAATCCGAGATCACTTATATTTCTTTCAAATCAAAAATCGAAATTCAAAACTAATATGGTGTTTATAGAACACGAGCGCCTTACTCGTCCGTTCAACTTACCCAGAAAAAAAAGACATGCAAAAGAAGTAGTAAATTCATGGGTTCGCGGATAATGCACTGGTTTTTTTTAGGTGAAACATGCATGATTTTAACATTAGCGTGTCGTTGGCGAGCATGGGTTCACATTTAGGTAAACGGCTCGTCATTAAAAATATTGCTTAGAGCCAATGAAAGTTCAGTGATTAGATCGGGGTTTTCATTGATCTGGAATATTAACTGAATTGAGTGTGAATGAAAAGCAATGAATCTTTAATGATTGTTATACGTATTTTCATTGGTGCTCGATATTAATTTTTATATGCATTATGGGAATGTATTATAAATTACATTTTTCCTTTTGTTTTCCCTATGTAGTAGTAAGATTTTGACAACGTTCGAACATAGAAATTACCTAAGTTAAACGTTTTATTACCTAAGAAACTTAGATACTGCCATGCTACCCTTGCGCTTAGTTAATCTTATACCATATTTTTAGGTAATTTTAGGTTGATTTTTTTTTGTCTCCTTTCAATCCTAAAAGAATACCTAATTATAGCGAAAAATTGTAATTGTTCCTACATAAGAGTTGAATGGGTGCATAGCATGTAATTTTTCATGGGTTCACTTATTTAAAATTTATTCGAATTTTGGAACGCATTGTTAATTCATTCAAGTAGTTAAGTGCTAAAGAAGTCATGAAAATATCCCTTCTACTTGAACAACTTCAAAAGTTTTTTGCTGGGTACATTTAAAACAAAAACAAATTTCGAAATTTTGTTTTTGTTTTAAATCCAAATTTCGAAATTTTGTTTTTGTTTTAAATGTAAGTTGAACGGACGAGTAAGGCGCTCGTGTTCTATAAACTACACATAAGAATTTTAAACTGAAATTAGTTAAAATTTGTACTCATTGTTTTAGATCAGTGATAACCACTCCATAGGCTCGCGAGTAAGTCAATAATCGTAGTTTTCACACAGACACGGTCGGCAATTCACATGTATACAACAACTTTGTTCGTTTCAAAACATCAGCCCTGCAAATAAAATTGGACCACCTGACCCATTTTGATAAAATGGACTACTCCATGGACTAGTCCGATGTAATGCAAGCATGGACCATGCCATTGTTAAAAAGTGTTTGTAGTGAGACGACATGTCTTCGTTTTTTAACGACATGCTTTCGTGTTTAAACGACTTCAAAACTAATCCTCTTGAGTATACCATGGAGTAGTTTTAAAACTACTCCTTACTGGTCCAAAGGTGGGTTATATACCATGGAGTAGTTTTAAAACTACTCCTTAGTGGTCCAAAGGTGGGTTATATGGTCCTCTCCTAGGACATCGTAATGTTAAATAGACCAGGTTTTTTCCATACGTTTGGGTTACTTGTGGACTAGTCCTGGTCCCTTGTGGACTACTCTTTACACGCGTGTTTGGACTGGTCCTATTATTTGCAGGGAGGCTATCATCAGTCTCTGCGACCGCACCCAAGTACATAATATCTTTGTGTGCGTGCGTTCGGGGCTTGGTTAGTTCGGGGCTTGGTTATCACTGTTTTAGATCAAAAAATTAAAATTTGTGATCAAAAATCGATATTTATGTGAAAATTTTAAAATATTGCTTATAATTTCATGAATAAGCGCTTATAAGCAAACATGTGATCAATCATATTTCTAACTAAAAATCAATTTGTTTGAGAAATTTTAATAAAAATCTTAAATCGCTTATAAATCTTTAATTAAGCTTTTAAGAGCGAAAATAGTGAAAATCCATGATTTCTTTTATTTAAACTAAAAATCGTTGTTTGAGAAATTTTATAAAAGCCCTGTCGGACATTCAGTTAACTTTATATTAACTGAAAGCTAACTATTTCTCAAGTAGTGGTGGTTGACACTTGCATTACTTTTATATGAAATTAACTAACTATTTTAACATTGCGATGTCCTAGGAAGTAGTCAAGTAGTCAAGACTCTGCATTACTTTCAGTTAACTTTAAAGTTAATTTTTTGTAGCTAGCTATAAACTTACTACTTTAAGTTAGCTTTAAGTTGGTTTTCTTAAATAAACTATTTTATTAAAATTGTATTAGTTATTTTATTTAATTTTTTAATTATACTATAACCTGGCCATTACCGATTACCAATTTCTACCCCGTATACAGGGTTGTCAGATGTGGCGATTTCTCGCCAAACATGGCGATTTTCAAACATGTTTGGCGACCTAATTTTTGATTTGGCGACATGGCGATTTTTTGGCGATTTATAAAATTTTTAAAATCGCCAACTGGCTATTTTTGATGATCTACAAATTTGTTTTGAAATTCGTTTAATTCAATACTTAGAAATAATATTATTTTAATTCTCGTATTTTTATGAATGAAATTCCAGGCAATCATATGTATGATAGGTATTTGAAGGTATGTTCAAATGGCTGATGAAGTTAATGAAAATCTTCTAGAAAAGTGTTTTTTATATATAAAATTGCTCTTGAAAATCAAAATCAATAAATAGAATTCCTTAAAACACGAATATGTTTTAAGTCTATAAACATTTTCACATTATACTTATGTGGCAATTTATTATCACAGATAAAATATATTGTTATAAGTGATATTTTAAAGATTTTTATGAATCCTATCATACCTTTGGACGCTTATGAAACACAATGGAAAAAATAAGCGTTGGTTAATTGGAAAGATAACTTAATAAGTTTAGACCAACATTTTAAGGACTTTACTTTGGCTGTCCTTAAGACGCGGTTATTACAACTAGTAATGCCTGTGTTGAAACTATGAACTCTACTAAAACTTGCCTTCGAATTTGAATGCAATACGAACTTATAGACGCGTTATTAGGAGTTATACAGGCATGTTCTGTAAATCACAAGATTTTGAAATCACAATTGTGATTAATGGGTGTTTTGAAAACCACAAAAGTTTTAACTTAGTTAAAAATGGTGGAAACAAATAAGCAAGTAATTTAAAATCAGCGGCCACTTAGCTGACTGGTTAAATCACAATTATGAAAAAAGCTTTTTGTCCAGAACACCTTTTTTGTGATTTCAAATCACTTTCACAAAAAGTGATTTTCAGAACAAGCCTGATAAGTTATATGAATGGGAATAGTACATGTTGCACCCTCACAATGTATTCCAAATAAGAAGACAAATAGCGAGTCTTGACGGTGAAGCGTTATAATAAAACTGCAGCTATTGTATATAGTGCATTTCTAATATTTGTTTAGTACGAGCCGCAAAAATCTTTTTCTGTTGCTCTAAGTAGACTATTATAAATTATTTTATAGTTAACATCGTACCTTTTTTGTGCTCACTCACTATTTTTATTTCGCTCTAAATAAAAATTAAGCAAAATATATATTATGGCGACTTTTTTTGAATTTTTGGCGTATTTTAGCGATACGAAACTTATTTAGTTTTTAAGATTTATAAAAAATATTTTTAATAATTTAAAAACTATGTATTTTATTGTCAAAAACTTGTAGTCAAAGGCTTTGGCGTTTTTGGCGATTTTTGATATTGAATTTGGCGAAAAATGTCAAAATCGGTCTGACAACCCTGCCCGTATATTGTAATAATGGCCCTAAATAATTAAATCTTGTGTGGGTCTTGGAGCCGTTTGTTTGCCAATCGACTTGGCTCTCTCTTCTGAAAATACATAGTGTTTGTATACACTTCGGTTAATGTAAATTTTCCATTGCTTTGTAGATGGCTTTAAGTTAGTCTATACAAGCTAACTTAAAATTGGCTTTTTTTGTAGTTAGCTACTCATTTGACGGCAGGGAGTTTATAAAACTGCATACTTAAGAAAGTATGTATAGTCGGTGAAGCCTGAACATACGATTAATTAACCCTCCGATGAGTGAGAAGGCCCCCCCCCCCCCAAAAGTTACTCTGTTCCAAGAGTATTTTGTTGCGCATCTTTTGGAAAAAAAATCAAGCCGATCGGATCATTACTTTAGGAGTTATTGAGGTACAATAATTTTTTATAATGGATGGGACGCTTGAAAGCATCCATCAACCAGAAGCTTTTTATTTGTTTCATGCCATTGACATTTTTAAAATTTTTATCAATAGCCAATGTTTTGATTTTGGTTTGTGCAAAAAAGCCGATCGGATCATTACTTTAGGAGTTATTGAGGTTTTAGTGAGAATAGTACGCGGACGTGTGAATAGGTCCGTATGGACCTTGTACTGAATTTCACTAATAAATGCATGTTTTTGGGCATCATTATAATTTTTTTATTGTTTCAACACATAATTTACTTGTTCTGAACACAAAGACCTAAACTCAAAGACATTAGGGATGATAATAAAAACAAAAAATTCTAAGAAAAAATGCTAAGAACAAAAATACTAAGAACAAAAAATACTAAGAACAAAAAATTCTAAGAACTGGTTTATTGCTAGTAGTATAAAATTAGAATATTGTAAATTAAAAAAAAATTATTTTTGTATGTAGAATTTAGTTATAAGCAATAAAAAATTTTTTTATATGAAAAAAACATGATTTACAAAAAAGGTCCGTAGGGACCTTTTCACACGGCCGTGAAGTTCAGAACTGTCACTCATCGGAGGGTTAATAGTTTGTGAAATATGGGCAATTCCAGCGAAAAGTCTACTTTTGTAACTTAACGCCAGAAATAATTTAAATTATTTCTCAAAAAATTGTATATGTACACTCACAATATTATTACAGTAACGGACTGTAGTTTATTTAAGAAATATTCCGTTCAGTCATTTTTAAATAAATAAACATTTAAAATTCCAAGCAAATTTATTTTTAACTGATGCTAACAGTTATTCAAAAAACTAAGTGCATATTAATATGGATTTTCAGTTGCTGTTAATATTGTCCGTTGATTGAGTTAAATTCTTCTTTATGTAAAATTAAATGAAAATGTAATTTAAAGCAACGAAAAGTTCATTCAATTTTACTGTCAAAAATTACCCGCAAATTCCGTAAAAACAAATAAATATTCAGTTATCTTATATAAATTAATTGTTAAAAAATTAACTACATATTCCGTAAAAACAAATAAATATTCAGTTATTTTTTAAAATTTTACTGTCAAAAATTCAACACCATATTCAGTAAAAACAATTAAATATTCAGTTATTTTATAAAATTTTACTGTCAAAATTCAACACCATATTCAGTAAAAACAATTAAATATTCAGTTATTTTTATTAAATTCAGTAATTTTCGTTTACTCCACAAAAGAGCCGAATTTAAAATAACTGTAAATTTACATAAAAAACCTAGATCTCTACTAATTTTGCTTTAAGTTTTATTTGATTTATTCTCTTCAATTTATATTACCGAAAAATAATAAAAAAATTTAAACATGCGGTTGGTTACCTGAAACGCAAAAAGTTTTTCAAGGAAAATACATTTTTATTAAAAACACATACATATGTGTGTACTGGAAACATAAATAAGCGGTTTTTATAAGATGAACGAATACTACATTTAAAATAAAAACAAATTTTGAAATGTTGTTGTATAATATTTAAATTATGAGAGCGAAATTTTCATACGTCTTATAAAAACGGCACATACATTTCTTTAAAATGCCGATTTTATAGATTAACTAATTGTCTTTATTTAATAAAAAGCTACTTGGGAACATTTTTTATGTTTATGGTAACGATATGTTATCAGTAGCTTGTTTGCTTTCAACAGAGTGGGAATCAGGGATGGAAAATGGCTTTTATTGTTTTGTACCAACTATGAAAACAAAATATACTTTTTAGGCCATGACGGTAGCATTTTTTAATATTTATTTAAAAAACAAGCTTTGGGGACACAAAACTTTCCTTTAACATAAAGTGAGCGATAAGTTAAATAAGGTTCATCGCTACCTGGTAGGTTAAAATAAAATTATAATACTTGAACACTTTAATACGGCAATTAAAATTCTACCTTTCGCTAACGGTAAAGGTGGATTCATCCATGCGTTCCGAACAATATTTTCGCATGGAAATAATTTTTTACTGAGAGTGTTCTGCAGAACGATTCACCCATTTCGAAAATTTTTCGGAAAAACAAAGCTGCCATATCGTTTACAGATGTAAGCACTTATACAAACTGGCACCACAACAAGTAAACCACTTATTTTGAATTATTTTCTAAGTGTGTTAAAGAAAATGGACGAAAAAGGAACAACAATCATTTCAACTTTTATGTACAAATTGAAAAAAAGTGTCAACTCAGTTCATTTTGCTCTGAAAAAATAAAAATTAATCCAATTCAAGAAAAAACTTGCCGAACAAAATAATTTCTCTCTCTCCGAAGTAAGACAAACTCAATTTAAAAAAATTTTGTACTGACAAGGTCCAAAATGTAACAAAAAAAGAAAAAAGTACAATTGTACCACGATATTCATCCGTGGTGGGAATGTAGCAGATAATTTATGTTTTAATGTGGGCTGCAATTTTTTTGGTACACTGAGAAATATGGCTAACAAGCTACATAGATTTATGCATGTTTTCGATTTGAATGCTTAAATAAGTGTTTAAATCGACTCATACACTTACAATATATTGAAGTACAGCCGCGAATAACGTTGTAAGTGACAAAATAATTATTTTTAAGGAGAGCAAAAATACGTTTTGAAAATGCAGGATTACTTATTTTAAAATTTATTTTAGATTATCAAAATTAATAATAATAAAAACTGGTATGCAAAATATCAAGAAATTTAAATTTAAAACAACATGCAAATTTACACTTTATAACTTTTTATTTAGTGAAAAAACGTTTTAAATCCCCAATTGCGATGCCATTTAAAACGTTTTTCCACTACTTAAGAGGCTTTTCAAACGTTATTCCAACTTGCAAAACTATCAGATTGAATTATTTGTTTAGTAACTTACAACGTTCTTCCACCGGCTGACTCTTTGTATCGCATTTTGAAGAGGTTAAGGTGCATCATTATGGATGGTATGATGTTTAAACAATGTAAGAGAGTAATGTTACCGATAATTTGCAAAAAAAAAAAAAACAGATTTCGCAAAAAGTGTCTTTTACAACGTTATTCACGGCTGTGCTTCAATTGTTCAATTTTTCGAATTGTATAATTATATTATATACATATATTCGAATGTGGCACAATATATTGACAAGAATAAAAATCCTTTTGATTTTTATTGCACCACGTAAATAAAGTGAAATGTGTTGTACAATGCTGTTTATATTTTTCCTATAGGTTATATTTACCTTTTTATCAAATGAAAGTTGAGCCATATTATAACTGAAACCATTGTGTCACTTATTGCATAATATAGGCTAAAATGGAAATAATATGGCGAATAGCATATACAGTAATTTTTCATTATGGATGGGACGCTTGAAAGCATCCATCAACCAGAAGCTTTTTATTTGTTTCTTGCCATTGACATTTTTAAAATTTTTATCAATAGCCAATGTTTTGATTTTGGTTTGTGCAAAAAAGCCAATCCATTTTTTTAGATTTTTAATTTTTGACATTTGCTTTTTTAACCAACTAACAAGAAAAATTGATAGCCATCTAAAAAGCAAAAGTTTAAAATGATTTTACAGAGCCTTCCCATTTACTTGCTATTGTTAAAAAAGCAAAAGTTGGCAGAAGCCAGTGCCCTTCAAAAAGTTACTTTTCAAAATCAGCGTGTTTTTTTGCTATTTCTTTTGAAAAGTGTGGGCTTTTTTAGTGGTGGCACTTGTTTTATCCAGGAAAAAGGCAAAATGTTGCTGTTTTTGCTAAAATGGTGATAGCATTTTAAGCACTGGTTAAATTTTTTAAAACTGAAATTATTAAAATAATTTAAAAATAGTTATACAAATTACACCAAGTCTTGTTAGAAACCATAATTAGAAAAATTCATCACTTCTTTCATTGTATTACCCTGATTGTCATTATTCGTTGGGAACAAAACTATTTTACACCAACAAAATACATACTCTTGTTTTTGTGTCGACCTTATAATTGAACTAAGTGGCCGTTTACATTGTTCGATTTTTGTCGTTGTGATTTTTACTTTACAGGTGAGAGGAGGGATGAATAAATTCCTCTCTCCCATAACTTAAGAATCGCACCGACAAAAATCGAACAATGTAAACGGCAGCTAACCTGGCGTTTCCACATGCAAGTACAAGTTCGAAAAACTCAATACAATCACACTTTTTCACTAACATTCACATAATTTTTGGACTTTCAGCCAATCGGAAGTTTCCTCGATTTTTCGCTGATAATACATACACACTACTTGCAAGTAATTACTTGCATGTGGAAACGTAGGGTAAGAAGCAGACGAAAAGTAACTGTTTTTATTTGTATGTTTGTACAATGTACATACACATTAACATACAAAGTTCATCTCTATCAAGGTCTATCCAATAGGTCTGCTTAAGAAGCCAGATGTTTATTTGGTTTATTCCTCAACGATATCAAAAGTTGTTTACATTTTCCTTATACGTGTATATTTTTGTTTACTTTTTTGGTTTTTTGCCACATATACATGTACACAAAACACATTTTTCCTTTTGTTTTGCCTATGTGGTAGTAAGATTTTGACAACGGCGAGGAGTTTTACACAAACAAAATGCCTGTTGTTTTTTGTATTGTTGTAGTAGTAAGCAGACCTATTGGATAGGCCTTGATCTCTATACAACATTTATTTTTCATAAATGTATCAGTCATTAATAGGGATGCGATTTCCATGCAAATGCATGTTTTTTGTCGGTAGTCTAAGAACGATGTCGATCAATTATCTTTCCGAATCATTTAATTTGCGATAAAATGGCATCGATTTGTTTTTGCATATTGTTGCATATTTTGGTGAAAATGCATATTTTTGCATATTTAGGTTTTGAATGCATATTTCTGCATATTTTGACATTTTTGAGTGATTTTTTGTAAATTTCCATATCATAAAAAGTTCTTAAAAAATTTTTTAAATACACAAAAAAAAATTCCAAAGAAATTTTTAAAAAATAAATAAATTCTTTTGGAACTTTGCTTTAAATACAAGATTTTTAAGATTTCGACATAAATGCTTCTTTTTTAAACCGATGCGTAGTTAAGGCTTCCAATGGGTTTAAAAATTTGTATCCAAAACTGTTACAAGCTATTTGCTTGGCACAATGGTTGCAGATAATTAAGAAGCCAATTCGATAGTATTGCAATTTTTAATGAAATATAGCCCTTGATTCCCCTGCCACGGCAGCCAGTAGAAGCAAAATGGAGATGCTTCAGAAATCTATTCAAAAAACTTAGAGTAATTTAAGAATGTTAGAAGAGCTTGTTGATGCCGATGATTGTGCAATTAAAAAAGCAGAAAAAAATACATATTTAATTTAAAAAACATCAGTACTGAAATTCTGTAACTTTTTAACGACAAAAAATTGTCGTTAAGTAGTCAAAATTCGTTAGCTAACGAAAGTTGTCGTTAAGAGCTATTCTGTAATGAAATTTTAACAATTTTTATCGGCAAAAAATGTCGGTAGCTAACGACACAAAAAAAGTTCTTGTTTAATAATAACGACAATAAATGTACTGTTAACAGATTAAAAATATAGAGAAAGTAGCCAATTTTTAACACAAAAAAAGTAAGAAAGTATAGTCGATCAAGTCCGACTCTACATTGCAGTATTTGGGCGATCATGTTTCCGCCAAAATCGTGAGGTTATTATTCACATAATACATTTTTGTACCAAATATTATCTAAGTATCTACCATTATTAGTGTATTCGTATGGGAGCTGTGGTCAAATATGGACCGATTCTAAAAAAATTTGTTCTGGTGATTAATGTAGGTTGCGACAAAATATTTTTGGATCTTATTCAACTCAAATGTCTATAAAACAAGATGGCTATTAATAGGCACAAAACCCTATTCCGGAAAGAAGTTTTCATGTGGGCTATAAAAATTAAATAACTGCTTCTCACCATTATAAGAATGCTTCGACCTTGTGACAATAAACGCATATGTGCCAAATTTTATAAAATTATTTTTAAAACTGCGACCTGTAATTTGCACACAAGGTTATCTTGGACAGACAACCAGCCATCCTGATAGAAGGACGGGCTTCGTTAAATGGATTCTGACATTGATTCACTTTGATTCTGAGTCAATCGGTATACTAAAAGGCAGGCCCAGAACCTTTATTTAAATGTGTTACACACATTCGTACAAACACATAATACCCTTTTCACATACAGTAGTGCTGGTATGAAAAGTAAGAGCAGAATGTTGTGCTAGAGTGGCTCAGTCATCTGGAAATTTTTCCCTATGTATAAAATTATTTAAAACCAACATATTTGTTTAGAAATATAATCAATATTTACACGTTTTCATTCATGTTTTGTTAAAATAAATGCAATAAAGCAAATTTATTTTGTATTTTTTATTAATTTTAAAAAATTTTCACTTTGACGTTCTTATATTTTTACCGATATTTGTCGTCAATATTTCTAAACAAAAATATTTGTTTATTTAAAATACAGAATAACAAATTCGTTAAAGTAACCGAGATTTCTCGTTAATTAACGATATCGGTAGTTAAATTCAAAAAGTTCAGCTAATACTCAAGTCAAATTAATTGATATAGCAGAAAGTAAAATTAACAATGTGGAAGGAAGAATAGCCCGACGAATGAAAAAAAAAAATCTAACACGTTTTGCAAAATAAATTTTAGGATTTCAAAAAAATTTCAAATATATTTGATCTGATCTGGAATCAAAGTGGGATCGGACAGTAAATTTTTTAAAAATGTATTGGCATTCTTCAAGTACAAGACATTTTTACTTTTAATAAAACAGTACTTAGTTTTTTTTTTTAAGATATTTTAATAACAATATACATACTGCATTTTTTATTTGTTTTTAGTAAAATTAAAAAAAGATTTTTTGTGGAAAATTTTCAAGTTTTAGTGCATATTTTTTATTTTTTTAGTGCATATTTTGGATTTTTTAGTGCATATTTTATGCGCATATTTTCGATTTTTGAGTGCATAAAAATCTCATCCCTAGTCATTAATGATTAATCGCAAGGCTAAGTTGGTGTTTCTTAAAACTTAAAATTTTATAAATATATGTACACACAAAAAAATAGTTTTTACCAAGGTGTGCATAGGCAATTTATTTTTATATATAAAGAAAAAACTAAGTTTTATTGTCTTAAATAATTGGTAATTTATACAATAAGTATTGCCTAAAATTTTTGTCAATATTACTAATTGGGTTAGGTATCTTCTTCGATTTTTTTTTATAATATGTATGTATGTCTGTTTATTTTATTTTTCAATTGTGAAAAAAACATTCAAATATAAATTTGAATTTACAATTTTTAAATATAAATTAAAAACTGTTCAATAAAGGATAAAAATACAACGTAGGTATGTGAGAATTATTAACATAAGATAAAGAACTCCGCTGAACTTTTTAAAAACAAGACAGAATATCTGTGGTTCTCATAGGCAACCGCGTATGTCTATTTTTTCGATTTTGAATTGTTGATGCCATATTGCTAAATTTAAAGAGCTCTTTATATTTTTTTAAAAATTATTAAAAACAGATAGTCCCATTCCGATGTTTTAACTCAATTACAAATTCAAAAGGTGCAATATCTAACCAATAGTTTGCTCTAGAATGGTTTTTTCGACTCTCCTGAAATTTTTTTTTTTTAGACATACGCTGTTGCCCATGAAAACCACAGATATATTAACAATAAAACCAATAATTATTTTTAACTTTTATTCAAGATTATTAAATTGGACGACACGATGCTTGATCAATATGGATTTAATAGACGAGATTAGTTTTAATCCTTTGACCTCAAATGAGCACTAAAAACCTCCCGGAACTTTAAGCAGCCTCAAAACAAATTTGTCAAAGCCACTCAAATTTTTTTTATTGGTACAGATATGAATTGATAAATAAAATACATATAATGAAATTAAAAAGGTTAAAAAAGTATATAGAGTTTTTTTTTAAATGCTTTTTTATTAAAAAAAAAGTAGTAAATTTACCTGAAACCTATGTTCTGGTACAAAATTTAACTTAGATAACTTATCTTAAATAAAAATATAAACTAACTTTGCTATCATTGGTAAATTTTCAAAGTTACTTTGAAATTTTAACAAAATTATTAGATACTTTTTCGAACATTGAAATTACCTATGTTAAACGTTTTATTACCTAAGAAACTTAGATACTGCCATGCTACCTTTGCGCTTAGTTAATTTTATACCATATTTTTAGGTAATTTTACCTATGGTTTTTTTTGTGTGCACACAAAAAAATTATTTAGGTAATTTTACCAAGGCGCGCATAGGTAATTTATTTTTATATAAAAACAAAAAGCTAAGTTCAATTGCCTAAGATAATTGGCATATTATAAAATAAGTACAGTAGAATCCCGATAATTCGTAATAGCAAGGAACCGGCCATTTCTTACGAATTATAGGGGTTTTCGATTTAGCGGGGTTTCGATTTAACGGGGTTAAAATAAAATAAATACGAATAATCGGGGTTTTTCAATTTATTTACTAAAACGATAAAAAAAACATAAAAAAAAATTGTTAAAAATAAAATATAGAAAAATTATTCATGGAACAAACTGATCAAACTGATCTTAGTCTGTGTTCATACGGCTCTTGTCTTATCGACATGATTGCTACTTTATAGGCGTGAGGGACGAGGGGAAAAGAAACGAGTACACATATGCATGTACTGTCTTTACGTTTTGCTTTCTTATTCGTAGTTTAATTTTGTTTTCAATATCAAATAAAACAAATAAAAAACATGTCGTCAACATGACATGAATCAATTGAACGCCAATTCATGTTCAAAGAAGAAAAAGGAAGAATCTTGTCAATAAGACATGAACCGTATGAACTCAGACTTAAGAAAATAAATCCCATACCCAAGCAAAAACCCACGCAAAAATAAAATAGTGGTAACAAAAAAATCATTCTTTCCGTGTTTCTGTTGTTGTTATTACGAATTATAATTGGTAGTTAGCAAACAATTACGATTTATAAGAGGTAAATAAGATTTTATTTTAAAACAAATTACGAATTAGCGAGGGGACCAAAATGTATGGAAATTTTACGAATTAGCGAGATTTTTTCAAGGGACCGGCAGTTTATTACGAATTATCGGGAATTACGATTTAACGGGGTACGAATTATCGGGATTTGACTGTATTACCTAAAATATTTGTTAATATTACTAATTAAGTTAGGTATCTTCTTCGATTTTTTTTAATACACATACACATACATACATAGTTTTATTTTATTGTCAATTAAATATTTTTTGTGAAAAAAGTTAAAATTTAAATATAATTCAAAAAAAAAAAAAATAAAATGTTATATTTGTATGGGCCATTATTATAACTTGGCGTTAGCTGTTATCCGACAGTTAACAGACGCTTTTTGACAGATATCACATTATTATCTGTCAATTTAATCTTAACTTTAGCTAACTTCAAGTTGTAATAATGGCCCTATATAAAACAAACTACGGGTAAAGAAAATATAAATGGTATGTACTATACATATTTTTACTATAAATAACCATTTCTTAATTTCAAATCACATTTGTATGTTAAATAAAAAATATATTTAGAGGAAATGGACACAGCCCTAGTAATCAAGATGATTCTGAAAGATAGAAGCACTTAAACTTTAGCAAAACGAAATTCTTATAAAGAAATCTTTACCCGATATCGAAGCTATTGAAACTGAAATAGTGGATTCAGAGCTCAATCGTGATGCTTATATCATACTACATCTGAATTTTGTGAGACATTACTATAAATATCATTATATATGTATATACTAAGAATAATTCTTTCACAATAAAATCAACCAAAAACAAACAAATACCTAATTATGACATGGCCGGAAATCCAGATGAAGATTGTAGTAAGATATCAGAGACAAACGCAAATGCTGAGGAGAATCTCGATGAAAAGCAAGCCATAGATAGCACTTGAAACTAAGTTTACCCCGATGAAGTTAATCTATTTGCCTATTTGGATAATATTGATGATGAAGTGTAAGTGGGGGCCATTTTGGATGAAGAACCCATATGTTGTATTGAGTCGTGGTAAACTAACTACAAGTAATAAGACTGGTTCCAAAATATCCAAGTTTAAGTGAAAGGAAAAAATTATCCACTACTTCGACACTACAATACCCGAAATCTATGGATGTGTTTTAATAGTTATTTAAAAGAAAAATATAGACTTAGAAAGCCTTATATTTTGGTCATACAAGTAGAAAGTTTCACTAATGTGTAACAGTTCAACATTAAATTTATAACTTTGTAAAAATTATGAATTGAAAAATAAAATGTTATAATGAAATGAAGAAAGTATTCAATTTTATTTAAATAAATTGAAAAAAAAAAAATTTTTAAAAAATGCTTAGTTTATCAAAAAACGTAGTAAATTTACCTAAAATCTATGTTCTTGTATAAAATTGAGCTTTGATAATATTCCAAAAATAAAACTATAAAATAACTTTGCTATCATTGGTAAATTTTCAAAGTTTGTAAGTAACGTTAACATAATTTTTAGATACTTTTTCGAACATAGAAGTTACCTAAGTTAATAGTCATATTATCTAAGAAACGTAGATACTGCCATGCTACCCTAGCGCTTTGTTAATTTTATACCATATTTTTAGGTAATTTTACCTATGAATTTGTTTGTGTGTAATTCCAAAACCATATTTACAATAATAAAAAAAATATTTTGGCTAATGAAAATTCCTATAAAATAAAATTTTTTTAAAAAACTAAACTTATTTTTATCTTATCTTACATACATAATTAAACTTATTTTCATTGTTACACGATAATTTTGTATGTCGTGACCTAAGGACAAGAAGGTCCTGGTTTTCATTAGCCAAAATATTTTTTTTTTTATTATTGTAAATATGGTTTTGGAATTAGGTTTATAGATAGGAAATTTTTTCAGTTTATATGAATTGTTATACTTTAGTTAAATTTTTATTTTTTGTTATAATGGTTTTTGAAAAATTTTTTATGACAAATAGGTTTTTGAATTTAATTTCTGACAAAAATTTTTTCATAATTTTGTTATCGTTTTTTGTTATTATTAAAATTTGTTAGTTTCCTGACGATGCTAACCAAAGGTTAGCGAAATATTGAAGAAAATAAATATAATTTTTTATAAAAAAAGACCTCAAGCTTAAATAATTAAAAGTAATTAAAAAAATTTTACTTATCCACATATTCTTTGTGGACATTTTAATGTGTTCATGGTTGCACAAAGTATTCAATAACGGAGTTCACTATAAGGCTTGCCAAAAAGCAAATGTAAAATATCGTTGTAGTTAAATTAAATCTAACGGAAACTCTTTGTATTTTGTTGTTGGATTTAACAAAAGAGCTACGATATTTTTCATTTGCACTTTTGAAAGCCTAATACTGAACTAATGTTTAAATGCACATTTTAAAACTGTATATCTTTTTTTGCTCGATGTATTGCGTTTGTAAGCCCCCGTCCATATTATGAAACAATTGCTGCGAAATATTTGATTTTGATTGTGAAATGGAAAAGACGTATGGAAAAGTTGTGCAAGCAGATTTTTAAGTTTATAGTTGAGAGAAGAAGAAGAAAGAGAGCAGGCAATCAAAATACCTAACTAAATGCTGGAAAACAAAAATTTCATTGTATGGACACGGATGCAGTTTCGAAAGAGAATCAATGAAAATTTTTGCAGCAAATGTTACATAATATGGACAGGGACTAAACAATTATTTGGAATTGTCAAACAAGTTTAAAATTCTTCGATAATTTTTCCAGATAATTTAAATTAATATACATAAATGCAAACATTCTTATATTTTCAGTTTGTTTTACCGCTTAAATCCGAACGCTGCTATTAAAAGTATTCCAGCAAAATTTCAAGAAAATTCGAGAATAATAGCAAGTTATGAAGATTTACTGTATACTTTTACCTGCCGAATGCCCATTTAATTACAATGTAATTTTTGACAAATTATAAATTGATAAATAAAGTGTTTTAAAGAAATGAAAAAGGTTGTTAATTTTATTTAAATAAATCAAAAATAGTATCTAGAGCTTAAAAAAGATTCTTACAATTAGCAATTCCCCTAAAATCTTTGTTCTTATACAAAATGAAATTAGATAATTTACCAAAAATAAATATATAAATTTACTTTGCTATCATTGGTAGATTTTCAAAGTTTTTAAGTAAGTTTGACAAAATTTGTAGATACTTTTTCGAACATTGAAACTACCTAAGTAAATAGTTATATTACTGAAGAAACTTAGATACTGCCATGCTACCCTTGCGCTTAGTTAATTTTATACCAAGTTTTTAGTTAATTTTACCTATGAATTTTTTTGTGTGTTGTATACCAAAAAAGTACTAAAATTATATTTTTGTAATTTTTTATACCAAAAATGTGCAAATTTCAAAAAAGTACCAAGCACATGACAACTCAATTTGTGATTCAATAATGGGATTTTTTAAATTTTAAGTCTACCTCTGTTAGGTCACAAGATATAATGTTACTGACTTTACCCGTTTTTACCCATTTCTAATCCCTTATGAATTTAATTTCCAAAAGTCTCTACTATTTTTTTTATTTTCCGCATTGGGAGGGTAGTATACATACAAAATTTCAAGTGTCTGGCTTAAGTTGTTTGGGCAGGGCGATGATCACCCAGTCAGTCACGCTAATCTTATAAAAACATATGAAATCACTTAAAATGATCTGGTTACTAGAGGGGCAGGTGGTAGCAGCTGAAATATATAGTACTAACTTTTGATACTTAACAGTACTAGATATACATAATTATCGCTCTACCTCCCTTAGCCCCACCTTTTTTCTATGGTCTCTTTAAATTTGGCTTACTTTAGACTTTTCACTTCATTTATCCAAAAAAATAACGCGCACAAAATCACAATTATCACATGGAATGATTAATTACTAATACGGGTTAAACAAAACGTTCTTATTTTCACATTTCACGTGAAATGCTGTCAAAACGCATATGAAAAAAACTTGTGCGGAACATCTATGAAATAATGTTGATAGAGTTGTACTCTGTTCATTTTGTGAAAAAGTTCCGAAATGTTTCTGGCAACATTTTTTTACAACTGCGAAATAATGTAAGCTGCATTTATTTCACGTGGAATTTCAAGCAAAAACAAAAATATATGAACTGATTATTTAAAAAGAAAAAAAAAATTAAAATAACACAACCCGTAACAGTTTTTTTTCTATATTTACTTTCTTTTTTATTAAAAGAAATAAATTTTAGTAAAATACATGAGGGGTTTGTTTACATTACGCAAAACAGTGTCAACATTTTTCACAAATTTGAACAGAGTACTAGGCTTAAGTACAAAAATTAACCTTGAATACCTTAAATATGTAAGAAAAAAATTCTCTACTTTGCTTCAGTATTAACAGTAAAATAGTTATCCAAGAGCCAAATTAAGATATGAGTTGTATCTTTTGAAGTGTTCGCTATAATCTGTCATAAAAATTTTATTAAAATTAAAAAAAAACAAGTTAGAGTGCTATATTCGGCTCTGCCGAATCTTTGATACCCTCCACCGACAGTTCGAATGTTTAAGGAGTAATATCTGTATGATGTTATTATTATCTTAAAATGTGACGGTTTGTTGTTAATTATGGTTTTAGGCGACTAAACTGTTTTCCGGTAGTAGGGTTTATATGGGGCCTAGGGTAAATTATGGACAGATCATCACGAAATTTCACAGCGTCATTTCTAGTCCTTTAAAACTGTGACGTACCAATTTCTGTTATGATAGCATTATTAATTATGGTTTTAGGTGTACTAAACTGTTTTCCGGGAGTAGGGTTTCTATGAAGCATAGGGTAAATTATGAACCGATCTTCACGAAATTTCACAGTATCATTTATAGTCCTAAAAAACTGTGACGTACTTAATTTTGTTACGCTAGAGTTATTTTTTACGGTTTTAGGCGTACTAAACTGTTTTCCGGGAGTAGTTATATGGGGCTTAGGGTAAATTATGGACGGATCTTCACGAAATTTAACAGCGTGATTTCCAGTCAAATAAAACAAATTTTTTTAGGTGGTGGTTCCACATCTTGATTCATAGCTCTGGTCCTACTGAACCGATTTTGCTGGATTTCAATCCCAAACTGCTTAGGATAACTACAAGCAATTTGGCACCAAGTTTGTTCATTTCTTTTGAGTTGTTCGAAAGTGAGCGTGTTTTCAACAGACGGACAGACAGACGGACATGGCTAAATCGACTTAGAATTACTCAAAGACCCAGAATATATATACTTTATGGGGTCTGAGATGAATAATAAAAAAGTTTCACATGGAATGACAAACTTAATATACCCTCTTCACAACTAATTGTGGTGGAGGGTATAAAAATTATTTTTGGCCGGATTTCCCAAATTTCTCTAAAATTTCGATTTAAAAAGACAGCCAGCCATCCGGACATCGTTGAATCAACTTAAAAAGTGATTCTGAGTCAAAAGGTATATACATAGGTCTAGGATCAAAAGTTTTACATCAAAGCACAAACGCATAATACCTTCTTTACTATTGTGGTATGGGTACTCGAATACCAAGGTCGAAAATCTCTGAAATTTCTTATCGAAAATCAAATCGGTCGAGCATTTCTGTTACAAGCTCTTGATTTTATTTTGTCCAGGAGTAACAATATATTCATACATACATACATAAATACATAGTTTCAAAAACAAAAAACTTTCATTTATAAAGAAAAAACGCATGGTATTGCGTGTTGGTCTACACCACATAACGTGTTGTATTAGTGTGAACACATGAAATAAGCACTTGCACCAGCATTGAACCATCTTCAGTGGACTTCTTACCACTTGTATTCAATTATATTTTCCTTCCAATAGCCTGCTCTCGATATTGTACAACATGATTGTCATGCCATTTAACGAACACAATAAGTTTTAGTTGTGGGAGGGGGAGGTAAGAAATGTAACTGTTTGTTGTTTGTAAGTTGTTTAAAAATAATTGGTCGGTCGGTCACATATGGAAATTTTCGCACCGTGTCATCGGTGTCGTCAATTATTTTGAATTTTATTTTTGTTTTTCTTTAAATTTTTTTTTATTTAAATAAAAGTTTAAACCAAAGTAAAGTGAACACAATAGGTTGATGTTTTGTAAATGTTTCCCCTGGCCAACGTGTTTTATTGTATAATTTTAATAAATACTTACAACACAAGTACACAAACAAATACGACAGACAGCACATGTTTCCTTTTCCTGTTTAACAAAGGAACGTTTTTCAAATCACAATTTTGTATAGAAACCAGTTAGTAAAGATTATATTATTTGAAAATTATTTTCCCATTAAATGTAAAAAAAAAATTATTTATACATGTGAGTATGGAAGTTAAAGACACATGTGACCAATAGTACGGACGGAGCACCAATCTAGAACGTGCAACTGAATGTGGGGGTTTATTTAATGATACAGGGTAAGAGGTCATCCTTCTGGCCTCAGCTTTTGTTGTTCAATATTTTCAAAATGTTTTGCCTATAATTACGTATGTACGCTTGTTAAATAAATTATTAACTCTATTAATTAAAAATAATAGAAAATAATATCAAATAAATAGAATTGGAAGAAGAAAATTGAAACGAAATTGAGTCAAAATATTTGAATTGTTTTTGTATAAAAGCAGGATGTCTGATTGTTGTATAATTTGACAAACAAAACAAAAATATCACATATCCTTGTGAACAATATTTTCACGAGTCTTCATATGTGACGATTCTTTTTATTTTTTTTAGAAGGCAATCTTAGTAAGTACGTATGTGAGTGTGTGTAATTTGCCAGTGATGTGCCATTTGAAACCATGTGTGTATGTTTTCCAATTCATATCGGTGGTACCCGTTTACACATGTGTTTTTAATGGAGTATGTTACTGTTGAAAGGAAAAAGGAGGCGTTGTGCTAATTAGGTTTTGTATTATAAACTCCAAACCCTTTCATTTTCTCCCTGATTTTTCCTTTGGAAACTACACTTAAAAAAATACATTGTCGAATCAAATTTTTTTAGTTCTTACTTAATTAAAAGGTAAAAAGGTTTTTATCTACATTTGGAAAAAATAATCACGCTATTGTGTCGCGATACCGAGCACCAGTAACTGCTTAAGCAACTTAATCTAAAAATGTATTGGCCTTTAATCAAAACTCCGCACAGAACAGTGACACCTTGTGGTCACATTTGTTTTGAGGCAATCAGATGTGGTCAATTTTGCAAACCAAACAAACACGGATCGTCTTTCGGAGAATCCTAGGCAGAATTTTTTTATAGGATTCCGAATAAAAAAGGGTGGGAAAATTTAAGGAAGTAAATTGGCTTAAAAAACGCATTTTAGTTTGACAAATTCTGTTTTATTAATACCAGGGTAAAGTAGACAGACGTTGTCCTGTCCAAATAAGGAAAAATGTTTGCGTTCGATTTTTAAAATCCGTTAAAAAGATACGAACATTTGATTTTAGGTAATTCGAAAAAACTGGGCGTTAAAGCAGGCGGGGCAAAATTTTCTTTCCGTAAAAACCTAAGTTGGATCATGGCGATGATTTTAAAGAAAAAATCGTCCAAATCGGTCAAGCCGCTCTCCAGTTATGCGCTTAATAGAAAAAGTTGGCGTTAAAGTAGGCGCGGTACATGAAAACGGCTGTGCCGAATCTTTGATACCCTCCACCGACAGTTCGAATGTTTAAGGAGTAATATTTGTATGATGTTATTATTATCTTAAACTGTGACGATTTGTTATTAATTATGGTTTTAGGCGACTAAACTGTTTTCCGGTAGTAGGGTTTATATGGGGCCTAGGGTAAATTATGAACCGATCTTCACGAAATTTCACAGCATCATTTATAGTCCTATAAAACTGTGACGAGCCAAAATTTGTTATGATTGCATTATTTTTTACGGTTTAAGGCGTACTAAACTGTTTTCCGGTAGTAGGGTTTATATGGGGCCTAAGGTAAATTATGGACCGATCGTCATGAAATTTCCCAGTGTTATTTCTAGTCCTAAAAAACTGTGACGAACCTAATTTTGTTACGCTAGCATTATTTTTTACGGTTTTATGCGTACTAAGCTGTTTTCCGGGAGTATTTTTTATATGGGGCTTAGGGTAAATTATGGACGGATCTTCACGAAATTTAACAGCTTGATTTCCAGTCAAATAAAACAAATTTTTGCAGAATCTTATCTAATTCCGTGCCTTGTTCCAGCATTTATGTTATTTTTTGTAACAAAATTATCAATTTTTTAGGTGGTGGTTCCACATTTTGATTCATAGCTCTGGTCCTACTGAACCGATTTTGCTGGATTTCAATCCCAAACTGCTTAGGATAACTACAAGCAATTTGGCACCAAGTTTGTTCATTTCTTTTGAGTTGTTCGAAAGTGAGCGTGTTTTCAACAGACGGACAGACAGACGGACATGGCTAAATCGACTTAGAATTCCTCAAGGACCCAGCATATATATATATATATTATGGGGTCTGAGATGAAAAATAAAAAAGTTTCACACGGAATGACAAACTTAATATACCCTCTTCACAACTAATTGTGGTGGAGGGCATAAAAATTAGTCAAATCGATGAAACCGTTTTTCGATTTAAGGTAAGTCGAAAAAAGTGGGCGGGGCAAAATTTTCTTTCCGTAAATTGGACCATGGCAATTATCCAAATCGGTCAAGCCGTTCTCAAGTAATGCGCTTAATAGAAAAAATGGGCGTAAAAGTAGGCGTGGTAAATTTTTCTTTCGATAAAAACTTAAACTGAATTAATACGAACATTTGAAAGAAAAATTTCTCAAATCGATGGAGCCGTTTTCTGATTTTAGGTAATTCGAAAAAAGTGGGCCGGGCAAAATTTTCTTTTCGTATAAATCTAAGTTGGACCATGGCGATAATTTTAAAGAAAAAATCGTCCAAATTATATAGATGTTATTGGTGGGGCAATATGAAAATTGGATTTTGCCACGCCCCTCCTCCCGCAGACCGAAAATCAAAAATCAGACTTCACAGTGTCAGACGACTGAATATTCTGAAGATTCCCTGAAAATTTCATCAAAATGGGCCCAGCCGTTTTGGAGTCCATACTTTACATACATACATAAAATTTTTGCCGCAACCATATACATATATACAAACATATTAATGTATATGAAAACCAAAAAAAAAACTGTGTACAAAATATTTGTCTACAACCACAGTTACATATGCTATGCGGTCCTGTTCGTCGCGCAGTTTAATAAGTGTCGGGGGGGGTAAACGAATTCAAAGAAATACACTCCAGAAAGAACTTGTTTCTTTCAAAACGTTTTAATACAGTAAACAATTTTCGCCTATAGTCCCAGTATGTATTTGAAAATTACCTAGTGCAGTCCATGAAAATTTTTGATGTTTGGCGTACGCATAAACAAACGCATGGTTGCTCACAAACATGTAGATTTTTCTTATGACTATTCGTATGTTTAAAATTAAACAGCATCATTTCCTTCGTTATTTTTGTACAGGCAACGATACTCTTGTTTGTGGTAAATATATAAATGAAAATAGTAATCATAACATGCAATTGGGTAATCATAATATGATTGCTGTGAGAATTATATGCTTGTATACCAAAATATATTTATGAAAATTTTCTGTTAAAATTAGTTATCCCTGACTGCCTATATGAACAAATTTTTTCTCTATCTGTAGAACACTCTGCACATAATCGTAAAGGGTACAAAATATCCCATCCTTAATCATATGTTAGTAAAATGATCTCAAAAAAATCCTTTAATCATTATTGTTCATGCATGTGATGGGGTTTCAATCCACAAAGTACCCAAATTATTTAATAATAAATAAAAAGAGTGGCTCATATTTACCAAAAGGTGCCGAAATTATTGATCGAATCGAAAACATCTTAACAGCTTAAAGACGTATCATCTGCGAAAAAATTATCGGCAAATATGTCGTTCTTTCAAATACTATTTTGTAAATATTCGTATTGTTCATTTTGCCAATGAACTCACAAATAGAGGAACACAATACCATCCATCTACATGTGTATCTGATTAAGGGCGGTAAAAATCCAATAGAACTTTTGTACAAATTAGTACGATACTCATGTTTAACCCACACGCTGTAAGTGCAAGGTACATTTCCATTGTATTTTTTTTTTTGTATATTAAGCAAACATTTTGCAAATATCTATTATATTCGAAGTGGAAAAAAGATCAATAGAATTTTGCTTTCTTTTTGAAAAATATTTGGTTCATTCTATCAGAATGGATCTTGACAAATTGATTGCGATTAAGTAATAAGATATGATTTGATTACAAGTTTTCTTCTATTTCTTTGGGTTTTTTTTTGTGCAAAAGTCTTTTATCTAATTGAACATCTTTTTAGATTTTTTTTAAGAAAAGAAGTAAAAACATTAGAAGGATTATTGAAAATTGCGTAACCTAAACGGCATGTGTAAAAAGTAATTTGATAACAAATCATATGTGTGTTATTTTTTTGATGAAAAAGGATTTGTAAATGGTACTTTTACCCTTCACTAATGGGTTAAATAATATCAAATTTAAGACGGCATTTTCTTAAGAAAAAGGTGTTTAAACTAAGATCTTTAGAAGATCCCGCCAAATTTATTTATTTTTTCATACAAAATAATAAACAAAAATCTATGCTATAACAATTTTTTTTAAGTTCAGATCAGGGCTTAAGTTAAAAATGATTTTGCTATTTTTTATTTTCAATCACAATTTTGTTCTCTGAATTTGTTTAATGTTATTCAAACAAAATTAATTTAATTTAATTAAAAAAACAGCCCAGTATGCAAAATGAGACGAATTTACATATGGGCAAATCCTGCGTGACGAACGCTACATTCGCACGCGTTTTCTGATTGAAATATAAACATTTTTTGGTCTTTCAAAAAAGATAGCTTCAACTTATATATAGTATTTAGTGAAATTAATATGTACTTACTAATGGTTACGAAGTATTTGTTGCGAAATAATTGATCACAAAGTTTTGTGACGCACGCTACAAAAAGTGGAAGTAACTTCAAAGGTTGAAGTGCGTTTTCCTAATTTTTATCGAATTTAGCATGATAAGGTATACAAAATCTAATTCCTTAAAGAAAGATGACTAACAGAGAATTCTAAACGCACTTATTCGCAGCCAAAAAATGTTGTGATTTTTTGACAAAAGCCGTGAACCCTTTGTGACGCACGCTACGTAACGCACGCTACAGTTTTTCCAGTAGTATTTTATAATTATATTTTATTTATTTTAACAAAACAAATTATATTTTTATGAATTGCATTTCTTAAACTTATTTCTTAACTAATGAATATCAACTTTTTTTTTTTAACGAAATTTATATATTGATAAGTCTGCTGTAGTGCTATTTTAAGCACAAAAATCACCTAAAATAATGCGTCAAAAAAGGCTTAAAAATGGTATTTTTCATGAATAAAAAGTTCGCTAATTTTTTTTTGTCCAATAAATGACGAAATATAATAGATATTTCCTGGAAAAATATTTTGTGGTTATAAAATTGGTTTTTAGAGATGTCTTAATGAATGTTATAAAAAAGGGTTAATTTTTGACTAAAATCTCAAGCGGTGGTCAACACCTTTCTAAAGAGGTATTGGAAATAAAAAAACGGACAAAAAATGATTAAGTTATTTAAATTTTCATTAAAATCGAATGGAAAAGCATTAAAAAACTGACATAATCATCTCGCTATCTCGTGTCTGCGGTAAGATTTTTAAAATGTTTTAATGCAAAAACAAAGAACTTCTAAATATCTATTATATTAAATTTACCGCACTTTTTTCATGAAAATACCATTTTTGGAACCTTTTTTGACGCGGCTTAGCTCACGGGAGATTATCGCTAGAGCCAAAATATTTTGAGAACCTTCATAAAAAATGTCAAAGTTAATTTTGAGAGGGGTACATCCACAACTTTTTTTTTTGAGTCGGTCTATTCTACAAACATAAGTTTTATAATCAACAAAATGTCAAAATTTGTAAATAATGTCAAATATATATATATATATATATATATTTGACCGTATATATATATACATATATATTTGACAATTTTTTGTTATACCAATTGACCGATACACAGTGGGAGATTTTGGAGAAAAATTGTATTTTATTAGCGGTAAGTCCGATTGAAATAGTGCAATCCAGATGCTTATTAAGGACTTTTATTCGAGCTTAAAACATGGAATTGGGATTTAATAGGCATAACAGGAGAGCCTCCATAGATTCCCAAAGTAGGGCCCCTCGGGTATTATAACAATTTAAAACAATCCAGAATTCTTAATTTAAGATCGATTTAAAAAATTTTATCAGTGGAGTCGAGTTCTACACGTATTGAAACAACTACTAAGAGATCTTCAATTAATTAGAAGAAACCTTCAATCTTCTGTAAAATTTGTATTTTGGCGCTTACGATAATTTCACACAAAGAGGGTCGATATGTTTGTGTATAAGACTCAAGCACATTTTTTTAATTTAATATACTGAACAAAATTATCAATGAATTATAAATGTTAAAGTACTTTTACGCACCCTCTTATTAAAAAAACCCCACAAATGGTCGCCTCAGTAGTAGTTGTTTAGTATTAAATAATTATAGTGCGTGTCTTATTAAAGTTTTCCCCTTTCGATATAAAAATTGCTATAAATTAGAACAAAAGTTTTTTTTAATGATTGTTCACTTTATTTGTTAAAATAAACACGATTTTAAATATTCAAATGCAAAAGAAGATTTTTAGATCCGGACAGGAACGTTCCGAAACGTCCGAATGGAAATTAAATAAAACAACTGCAGGGTTTCAATATGATTTTTTTGAACACCCCAAAAATGCCGACAAGATCAAAAGGAAATCATAAGTTGGCAACTATTCTTGATAACTTCTAAAACATTTTATAAAAAGATCATTTTAAACAACTAACAGGACCACCCAAGAAAGTTAAAGTCCTTTTTTCATTTTTCCTTACTTTTTGAATTAAAACATCATCATTAATGTTTCTTATCACTGCAACTTGTAACTGTCATCATAAAAACTACTAAGAGCACTAAGATACATTATTTACGGTACTTTGTTCTATTACAAGTAGTACTAAAGTACATACTAACTTAACGTAGCGTCCTTTTTCAGTTTTTTTTTTATTTAAGACACACACAGCGACACTTCATTAAGGCACATTAACGCCTGCCACTGGTTCTTAGCAAGTCACGTACATACAAACATACTCGTACACTTAAACATGTACCGCATTCTTCTGCTCATAAGTTTTTCCTTTTGGCCGAGCGGCACATTTTTTTTTCAAACTATAAAAACAAACAAAAGATTTTTGTAGATTCGATCTTCCTATAAAAGATTCTTGATAAGACCAAAAAATAAACAATCCCTGTTGTTTTAAGATTAAATGTAAAGATTTCATGTGCAAGTTTGTTTTTGTAGTACGAAAAGTTTTTTAATAAAAGAAACAATTCTGTTTAACTGATTATTGAAATTGATATTTAAAGTTTATTGAGTACCTTTTTTAGTTCTTGACTTAAAAATAAACTAATTGTTTAATATTAAACAAATATTCCTTCAACCAACAATTGCTAGAATTAAGAAATCTTACTTCTTTTAAAGTTACACGCAGCGAAAAAATATGGTTGTGCATGGTTACGGCAACTACACTATGTTTATTGTAACAATATATTGTTGTCGTGCACAATGAATTGTTATTTTTATTTAATATCAACAATATTACAGTTACTGTAAACATTTCAATGATTATTGTTGACCGAAAAATAATAATTGGTTCACACACATCATGTTTTACTCAAGTCTTGAGCTTTTAAGAGAGAAGGGAAAAGAGAATGCCATTTCTTCTCCCCTCTCTCCTAGAAACTCAAGACTTGACGAGTCAACATATTACATATTATGTTACTCATAACTAAGGATGCGATTTCCATGCAAATGCATGTTTATTGTCGATAGTTTAAGAATGATGTCTAACAATTATATTTCCGAATCATTAAATTTGCGATAAAATGGCATCGATTTGTTTTTGCCTATTAAGGTTTTTAATGAATGTTATAAAAAAAGTTCTTAAAAAGTTTTTAAATGCACAAAAAAATTAAAAAACAATTTAAAATCAAAAAATAAATTCTTTTGGAGCTTTGCTTTGAATCAGGGCTGTGGAGTCGGAGTCGCGATTTTTTGTGGGTACTCCGACTCCACAGCATAAAAATGTTTCTAATATTTTTCAAAATAAAAATTATTTAATTAAATTTCTTCAACTTTTTATACCCACACCACAATAGTGGAGAGGGTATTATGCATTTGTGCAGATGTGTGTAACGCCTTAAAATATTGGTCCTAGACCCACCTTAAAGTATACCGATCACAGAATCACTTTCTGAGTCGAACTAACGATGTCCGTCCGGCTGGCAGGCTGGCTGCCCATGTATCCTTGTGCGCAAAGTACAGGTCGCAATTTTGGAGATTATTTGATACAATTTGGGACCAAGCCTATTGAAAATGGGCCAAATGGTAGGACCACGAGGGAAGATAGAGGGAAATTTCTTCCTCTCAGAAACTATCAAACCGATTTTAATGAAAATTAAAACACAGATATATCCATATCTATATGGACACATAAGCTATACAGTTTTTTAAAAATAGGACTACAAAGGGGGTTAGGGGGCAATTTCTGCCTCTCACAAACTTTCAAACTGATTTTAATGAAGTTTATATAGATAGATAAATCCATATTTATATGGACATATAAGCATGATGTGTTTTCTAAAAATTCTGTGGTGTACACTGATAGAAAAGGCGTCATAACGCTGATGTATTTTGACATCAGTACTATGACAAGTGTCTTCGTTTTTGACCCCATGCCACTTTTCATTCTGGTGATTGTAACCTTAACATCACTTGGCCAAAGTGTCATCAGGGTCAAAATGAAATTATGTCATCAATAGGATGACACATCGGCATCACAGAAATAACGAACATGTCCTCAGAACGACGACGCAGTAAAATCAGAGAAAGGACACATTTGCATCAATTCAATGACAGTTTGTCATTGAGTCAAAGTCATTGGAGTTGACTTAAGTCAAAGAGAGAGAATATTATTATTTACTTACCCGTTACATATGTTTGTTTCACGTTTGTTGAATTACGACCTTTGTTTACAGCAGAACTCTTAATAATAAGATACTAGCACCATGCCCCATATGTTTTTCGTAATCATTCTACTTTTAAAATTTGATGTATTTAACTAAATAATTTAAAAAAATTTAATATATGTATAAATTTTTGCTTCTTATAATACATTGTAATAATGAAAATAATGTTAATAATATACAAATGTGGCCTCCAATTGATGTCACTATAGTCATAAAATAGATGACACGTAAAAACTGACAAAATTGTAGGAAGACGTTAGTCATTGGATTGATGTTGCTTTTTGCATCATTGATGCCATTTGTAGCAACATTGATGCCACAATTCTGGTGTAAGTGCATCATCAATATGAAGATGCATTTTTCTAAATTTCTGAATTTTGATTAAATATAAATAGTTTTTATATAAAAGTGAACTTGAGCTTGAAGATTAATTGTGAAGTAAAAATAAAAAAATTTTAAGAGGATTTTCTTAAAAAATTTTAATGTTAAAGTCAGAAAGTAAGGTCCAGTCTATTTAACTTATAAGTAGGTTAGTTGCAAAACTCGTTCGTTCTCTTAAAAAAATTGAGATAAAAATTGATTTTGGCCGAACTTGTAGCACTTTATGAAAATAAATAAATAAATTGTATCGAATCATGTCATTTTCTATGATTTTATGTGACCTAAAATTGCAGTTGGTAACAAAACTGGTTCGTTCCAGTTTGTATTTTCCTAAACAAAACTCGCTGGTTCACTATTGTTTGAAGTGCATTAAGATATCGTTGGTGAAATGAAGTCGAATTACTGAATTTAAAAATGCAAATTTGTAAACAAGTTCGCTTTAACATTATTGTTTTTTATAAATCGTAATTTGAAAAATATTTTTGTAGCGATGTTCATATGTATGACTGTGATGAATGCACTAAGTGAACTTCATTTTAAATTCCAACGTTCAAAGTGAATGATAATAGAAAAAAAGGAAAAGGAACTCGGAAAAATACATGTTCCAAATATAATTCTCATCAATATGGGTGCTAACCCGAAAAATGATTTGGGACTCACTTTGGCAGATAAAATTACCTTTTCTTATTAAATTGGACTTGGTGTTCTTTACCTTTCATGATGGTATTGGTACTGCTCAATCCCATGAGGCAAACAGCACCAAGTCCAACAACAAAAGGTCTGCTATTTCCCAAAAATAATACAAGGCTTACAACAATTTTTTTACCTTACTTTTCTCTTCAAAATGGATTATACAAATTATACAAGTAACAACAGAAGGGGCATCTGCATGTTTAAATAAAAATATATTTAATTTTCCTGAGAATGATTAACAAAGTTATTCGAAATATTTGACTAAAGAAATAAAATAAAACCAAAATGGCAGTGCTTAAATTTAACTATATTAAAAACAGATGACCTCACTTCACAATTTACAAAAAAGGACTTTTGATGTTCTTTGCCTCTAAGCACATTCTCCTTATTGTCTACAACTTCAGTGGTAAACAACACATAGTACACTTGATGCCCTTTGCATCTAAGCAAGTTTGACTAGGTGTTGTTTTGCACTTCTCTATCTTGAACACTACATTAGATAATACTTATGAGAATTCACACATCGATAGAGGAAAAATTCTGATACCAACGGTATAAAAAACGTATTTTGAGATGTGAATTGGTGTGGTTTATCTCTCCCCTACAGAGGAGCTATTGTTAAATTTTTTTAGAACTGTTTGCATTATTTTAATAAATTAATATAATTTTCAAAATAAACTAAGGTTTTATGATTAATTTTCCTGGTGGGCTATAGTGTGCTGCAAAACTAGTGCGATTCCATATGGATTGTGGTCAGTGTTGCCAAAACTTGGTGGCCAAAAATGGCTAAATTTATGGAAAAAATGGGCTAAAAAATGGCTAAACGCTTTTTTAAATAAAAACACATTAAAATTCAATAACAAAAAATAATTAAATTACGATGAAATTGTGAGTTAAAATCAATTTGTTAAATAAGAATAAACGTAAATTAATATTAAAATTAATTAATATAAAAGAATTAAATCATCGAAAAATTCGATGTCGTTATTGTTCATCTCATAGAAATCACTCATTAGTTTCAAATAATCATAAGTTTTAAATAATTTGAAGGTAAATCATAATCACGACAACATTTACCCAACCTTTTGAGTCCAGATCTACAATAAAAAACAAGTGAGAAAGTATAGTCGGTTAGCCCCGACTTTATGATACCCTACACCACATTAGAAACTTTGTACCAAATTTTATCAAATAATCTCTAAATTGAGACCTGTACTTTGCGCACAAGGTTTACATGAACAGCCAGCCAGCCGGACAAACATCGTTAATTCGACTCAGAAAGTGATTCCAAGTCAATCGGTATACGTAAAGGTGGGCTAAGGACCAATATTTCAAGGTGTCACAGACATCAGCACAAACGCATAGTACCATCTCCACTATTGTGGTGGTGGTATAAATATTGTATTGTTATGGTAAAAATATTTACCTCATTGATAAAATCCAATTAACGGTTGCTTAATGAAACCTATTTCTCAAATTACTTTTAACGATGTTTACTTGGTTAAACACCCTCTCTACTTCAGCATTAGACCATGGAAGTGAGAGCAACTTTATAGTCAATTCTGACATTTCTAAAACAATTTTGTTACCGCCTGCATCCCTTTATTGAAATACTTGCAACCAGAAAGAAACAGCGATGTTTGTGTTGATCCATTTTATAAATTTATTAGTGGAATAATGTTCCTTTATTTTGAAAGATGTTTCAGCGTCATAGTTTATAGCTAAACAAGTTGAAAAATGGCTAAAAAAAGGCTCAATTCATTTTTTAATGGCTAAACGGGGGTGGGGGGAAAATGGCTAAATCTAGTCACTAAATGGCTAAATTGGCAACACTGATTGTAGTAAAACTCGTTTCTTTCGAAAATTCGTAGCAAAACTTGTTTGTTCCAAAATTAAATCTGTTATGTTTTATATATTTCAGTTGGTTTAAATTTTAAAATGTTGATTGGCAGAATCAAAAAGTTCAACTAATTTGCTCGATTAAATCGGGCTCTATTTGTTTATTGCATTTTTCTAAAATTCGAATAAAGTACAGCGAACGAGTTTTGCATCTCACCTACTCATATGTAAAAACCTATATTAACTCTCTAATGCTTAAGTCCGCCTCTAGGCGGGGTAGCATAAAACCGTCATAAAATTTTTATTTTTGACAATATTTCATTAATAAATAATTCTAGATGTAAAGCAAGGCTTATTTTATCAAAACCTTTTCATTCTTTAGCAACACTCTCACGAGTTTAGCAAAAAATTCATTGTCATCTTGAATTTGAGCGAAAACGGTAATTTTTTATTCTTTGTGAAAAAAGTTAACATTGTGCATCGGAAAAATTATACTTCAAAGCTTTAGCTCGAGCCGAAAAAATTACTGGTGCGTATAATAATAATCTTTATTTTGTTTTCCTAAATCATTACATAGGAATTCATTAAAAATTTAAAAATAAATACAATTTTAAAAAAGAATTTAACTGACATTGACTATAAAGCCGTCCGTCATATATAATTTTTACTTTCATAAATGAATTTTTTTTTTTTTTTAATCGAACTCATCTACTAACAATTTTCCATACATCAAAGCACTTGTAACATAATTGTAGATTCTATTCCAACCATCATGTAAGTTACCATTTAAAATATCGATCAACTCATTCTCTTCAATGGCCGTTTTCCTAAAATACCTTATTCGGAATTCGTTTAATATCGGACATTTTCCAATAAAGTGCTGTAGTGTTTCATCTTCTCTCATATTGCATAAAGTACACATCTTGTTGTCGTCGTTTCCGAAGCTATTAGCGTTCAAAGGCAGCAGCCCACATCGTGTTTTAACGATAATTGATACTTTGTTAAGATTCACTAACTCTTTTATGTAATTTTCTCCAATATAGTGATTTAGAAATCTATAAAAACGCGTACTACTGGATAATGCTCCTTCTATCTTTTCACTTCGACTTTTATTTTTTAATTCCTGTAGAATTAACGTTCCTTTTCGAATCCAATCTTGCGCCAAAATATATTCATCAAAAGTTATGTTGAAGTCTGCTACCAGTTGGTTTATTTCTTTTGCCCAGAAGCATATTTTCTTTAAAATCAAAATTGATAGCTTATGTGGTAATCTGCTTTCATTATATTTAAATATTGTGTTGAAAATATAGTTCATATGCAGGTTAAGAGTATAGAAGTGATTATCCTCTGCGTTTGTTTCTAGTGATAAGGCATAGTTTGGCGTGAAATCTGGCAACCTTAATATTCTTTTTATAAAATACCTTTGTAAAACATCGACCTGGTTAAATAAAGAATATCCCCAGACTTGAGCTCCATAGGACTGCACCGATCTACACACAGCTTGGAAAAGCTGCCATTTTGATTTTAGTGAGATTGTTGTTTTACCAAGAAAGTTTTGCCAAGTACAGTTTATACTGTGTTTAGCCAAAACATTTCTTTGCTCTAAATGTGTCACAAATCACATTTTTGGTGTGAGAATTACGCCGAGGTAACAAAACTTATTTACGATTTTAACTTGCTGTCCTTTGTAAATCCATCTCTCTTGCGTTGATAGCCGACCACCTTGCCTAACCACCATCATAGCAGATTTTTCTAGATTTACCTCCATGTTCCACTCAGTACAATAAGCTTCTAATTTATTTATCATTTTTTGCATTGTATGCATGTTATCTGAGAGCAGAACTATATCGTCTGCTAAGTTATAAATATTATCTATAGAAGAGTAGTAAGGTCTAAAGCCAGCTTGATATTCATTAAGTATTTGGTGTTTTCGACCCATTCTTGAATTCTTGCGTTTAAAATACCCATTAGAATTTTAGCCACGGAGTTCATAAAAGTAATTCGCCTATAATTACAGGGAGAATCAGCATTACCTTTTTTAAATATTGGGAATATAATAGTTGCATTAAAGGTATCATCTACTTTTCCAGTTTCAAATATGATGTTGTAAATAGCTGTTAGCTTTGAATAAAATTCGCGGGACGCATTTTTAAAAAATTCATATGGCACTCTCTCAATTCCTGGTGCTTTATTAATTTTTGCTTTGTATAGAGTTTTGCACATTTCATCTATACTAATTTCCTTATCCAGATCATCATCAACTTGCAACATTGCTGCATAGTGTATATTACTTGCCGTTTGTATCGGATTTAAGAGTGTATCAAAATAGTTCTTAAAATCTTCTGCAGCAATATTAACACCCATATGAAAACGTTGACCTCTTATCTGTTTTGCCACTTTCCACCAATCTTTTGCATCATTTGACGTATTAATTAATTGCTCCATCTCTGCCTGATATTTATTCTTTCTCTGTTTACATATTGATTTATAATATTGATTTGCTTGTATGTACTTGTTTTTATCTTCCAGGTCATTGGATTTTCTGAATGCCTTTAATAGTTCAAAGGATTTTACTCTAGCTTTCTCACATTTGGTATTGAACCATATACATTTAAATTTTGTTGTTTTATTGAAATGTTCATGCTCAGTGTTTGTAGAAATTTTTATTATATTTACCAAATCATTGAGATTGGTTACTTTTCCTTGCTTTTTTTGTAAAATAAGGTTTGTATTAAGCTTTTGCAAGTATCGCGCCCTTTCTGAATCCTTCAACTTTAGTTTCGGTAATAAATTCATACCAGTTATTTCTTCAAATCCTTTATCAAAATTAAGGGTAATTTTTAGTGGCATATGATCGGACCATATCTTTGACTCAACTTCAAATCTTTCAACGAATTCTAAAACTTCATATGATGCAGCGCAGATATCATTTACAGATTGACCTACTGTACTGACAAATGTAAAGTTACCATCTTTATCTCCTATTGTTCTTCCATTAAGCACTACTAGCCCATAATCTTCACAAAATTCTATAAATTTTCTTCCTTTCGCATTCACTATTTCATCTTTTGAATTTCTTGTCTCCAAACCTGACGTAAATTTGCCGATGAAATTTTCATCTACAACTTGCTGCATGTTTCCAATTCTCACATTCATATCGCCCATCACTATAAAACTTGAATTTACAGTTTCCCGGAAAAAGGTTTTAACTTCCTCAAATTCTAAATCCCAATTTTCTCCACGTATGTATACGGGTATTATATTAAGCTTTTTTTCCTTTGATTGCAATACTATAATATCCGTTTCATTAAAAATTTGAATATCATGTCTTATACCAGTTTTCTCCAATCCCTTATTGATTCCATGAACGTATCTAAACGTTCAATTGAAATGTATATTAAGTTTTCATTTTGAAAAATATAATCGCTGCTGGATATGGATGTTTTTACTGAGCCCGTCTGGGGGCGGGCTTGGGCATTAGCATAGAAAATGCCGGGAAGTGCATTAATATTGTGAATAGAAAAAATAATATTTAAAAGCTTAGATCGTGCCGAAAAAATCACTGGTGGGTATCGAAACGTTTAATTGAAATAAATATTAACATCCTGTTCAACGATTTCGAACGTTAACGTTCGCATAGAATATTACATTTAAAACAAAAACAAATTTTCGAATTTTGTTTTTGTTTTAAATATAATTTTCTATGCGAACGATGACGTTCGACATCTTTAAACCGGCAGTAAGTTTTTATTATAAAAAAAAAAATAATAGCTGCTGAGTATGGATGTTTCTTCTGAACCCGTCTGGAGGCGGACTGGGGAATTACACAGAAAATGTCGGGATGTTAATGAAAAACGTATCTTAAAATTTTACAATAATGCCCAACTCCGCCTCGAGGCGGACTTAACAGTTTGACCCCTTACAGGTCAGCGAGTACTCAAAGGAAAAAACTGAAGTCAGATTCATGTTTCTCTAAAATTATCTAAGTATGATTTTTTTAAGGCAAACAAAAAATGTGGCATTAGAGGGTAAAAGCTCAATGCGGCACGTGTAAGAATTAAAATATCGATTTGAAATGGTACTGCATTAAAAAAAGGTTTAAGGTTAAATAAGAACCAGTCTCATATACATTTAACATCAAGGTTAGAGTAGGAGTCGGAGTCGTACTTAAAAAATTAAGTGGATGGAGTCTGGGACGGAGTTGTCATTTTTTCTTGACGACTCCACAGCCCTGCTTTGAATACAAGATTTTTAAGATTTCTGCAAAAGATTCTTCTATTTTAAAACGATGATTTTTAAATATTTTATCCAAAACTGTTACAAGTAATTTGCTTGGCACATGGGTTATACCGCGTTGCAGGGGAAATTAAAAGCCAATTCAATAATATTGAAATGTTTAATTAATTGTACTACTTGGTTCCCCTTGGGGCCTGGCTAGATGCTTCAGAATTCTATTAAAAAAACTTTGAGTTATTTAAGAACGTTAGAAGATCTTGTTGATACCGATGATTATGCAGTGAAAAAGGTTAAAGAAATATTAAATTCAAATAACTTCAGAAGTCAATTAGCATTTGTATTTTCCAATTACGGATATATTGATGAAACAATAACTAGTTCGAAGGAATTTAGTTCCTTAATTCTCAAGTCAAATTAATTGATATTGCAGAAGTAAAATTAATAATGTGGAAGAAGAATAGCCCGACAACTTAAAAAAAAAAATACAAAACGTTTTGCAAAAAAAAAAAAAAAAAAAATAAGAATAAGAATCTAATCTGATCTGGAGTCAAAATGGGATCTGAAAATAAATTTTTTAAAAATGCATTGGTATTCTTCATGTACAAGACAAAGTTTTACTTTTACAGTACCTATTAATTTAAGCAAACATAAATTTAAATTAGTAAAGCTATGTTAAGGCCTGGAACAGAATAAAGGAGTTGTAGTAGTAGCTGAAGCTAAAAAATGCTCTCTAGCACAACAAAGTTAAAAATTTCGAATTTTGCGCTTCAACTACAACGACTACTATAACTACGTATTCTGTTGACACCATTTTGAAACTGCCGTATTTAACTTTCGACAGTTTGCAGCGCTATTCGTAACGTTGTACTTTAGTGACTATTCTGTTCCCCACTTAACACCTATTAAGTATTTAACTTCCTATTCGTAACCACCACTTTTATTTAAAAGTTATTTGCTTTTGCAAAACGTTTGGCTTGAGAAAACATTAGTTAACAGTATCTAACTTACATTATACAATTATCATCTTAAAAATAAAGTTTAGTAAATAAATAGAAATCTTAAAAATTAAGTTAAAGTTTGATCAATTTACTGGTCACGCTTCTTTTGGATTTTTAGTCAAATATTTGTTAGGTCTGAACATACCTTTATTTAAGATTTTAAAGATATTTGAATAACAATAGACTGAATTTTTTACATTTTTGTTTTTAGCTATGCATATTATAAAACGATTTTTTATTCAAACTTTATGGAAAGTTTTTAAGTTAAAGCACAAGCACCATAGTATTAACAGTAAAATTTTCGAGATCGGCAGTCATCGGCGTTCAAAAACAGAGTTATGTTAAGAGGTTAAAATTCATATACAAGTTAGTTGAAAATTTATTTAGAACTTTAATATGACTGACTAAACTTCTGCCATAAGTATCAAACTTTAGTGAAGAAACTGAAAAGAATATCAAAAGACAAATAATGGAAAATTTCTTTAATTGGGATCTTATTTCTGTTTAACATATTTGCATGAGAAGGCAAACAAAACTTTTTTTCTTTAAATACCGTCACCTATATTGCTTCGTACAAAATGACATAGGAGAAGTATACATAAGTTCGATAAGTGGCTGTGTCGAATCTTATCTACCCTTCATCTTAGTTTTAAAAATCTCACCAAAACCATAATTCCGGGATTTCACTTGTATAGGGACCTGGTGAAATAAGGAGCATATTTCCTACATTTTCTTTTCATATGTATAAATTTTAATTCTTATATGCATAAAAGTTATCTCTGAGCCATATTTAATTTGCATAGTTGATATGGAATGGGCAATTAGAGTTGGACCAAATCGTTCCTTTTGTGGAATCGTTCTGACCGATCCGAAAGATTGAAGAAACTAGATCGTTCCTTTCATTCATCGTTCCTGTTTTTTTCCTTTAAATAAAAAGGAACGAAAAAATTTCTATGTCGTTCGTAGAAACGTAAATAACAAATATTTGTTATTGCTTGCTTTTATTTTGTGGCGCAAGAACTAATGAAGAATTATTAATTGTTTTTCTTTAATGTTTCTTAAATATAATAAATTTTTCAATAAATTGCAAATATGTTTTAAGAATTTCGTAAACTTGTATCGGTTTTAATTTACACGTAGATGCATGCCGTATATTTCTGTGGATTACATTTGTAATTGAATCAATAACGAAATTTTGAAATATGTCACGGTATAAAAATCAACTTTGTTCTAAGTGTACAGAAATAAGTGAATGAAACACATGTGATGATCCAACGGCATTCAATTGCGGGACGAGGAACTATAAAAGAGGAACAACAGTTGTTTTCGGTTAATTGAGTTTCCCGTTTTATTGCACTAAAAATCATGGAACGAATTTATTCAGTATAACTGTTTATGTAAAAATACCCGTTTAGTTGAGAGTTGAGTTCCGTTTAATTGCGTAGCCCGCTTAATTATTTCGCAAAATAAGACCGCATTGCGAAAAACAAGAGCAAATGTTTCGGTTAATTGTTTCCATCTACTTAATGTGTTTTTGCTCCACAAACTTAAAAAAATTATTTTGCGACAAGAAAGATTGTACGACGAACGTACCTGATTTTTATTTTGTTTTAAAAAACCTAAGCCATTTTTTTACTTAATAAGTAAAGAAATGAGTTTTATTTTCTATCTACACATGGGTTGTTGAGGGCTGAACTTTGAAATTTTGCCTCAAATCTACCACGGTTCACTTTTATTTTTAGTTTTATATTTTTTTTGTATTTTATTTTTATTTAATATTAGTACCTATTTTGAATGTTAATTTATTTTTTGTACAAAAAGTTTTTTTACAATATTTTTTGTTCACAATGTTTTTTCTGTTTGTTTTGTTGGGTCCCAATGTTTTGTTTTGTTTTTGCTTTGTTTCACTTGTTTATTGTTCTATGGTTGAAACTAGAGTGAATGTTATTGATTTACGAATTTATAAGGGAAATCACGATGGGTAGTGCAAAGTGTGCAAACGATGCAAATGCGTGCAAAAATACACACATTTGCACAACACAACAACAAAATGTACGTATTTGCAATTTGCTCTTTTTTACTTCGTTTGCACTAAAAAAAACCATGAGCAAAGTTAGTAGTGCATATTTGCTCAGTTGCAAACAAATGTAAACAATAACATTTGACATATTAAGTGCCATATTGATTTTAAGAAAACTTATAAATTGAACATTTTCGCAGATTGTAAAATAAAATAGAGAATTAAATTTAAATTAATTAAAAAGAAAACATTTATTTTAATTTGCTTGTGTATAATTGTAAACAAATGCATATTTTTTACAGTGCTGCCAGAAGTTTTTAGTGTTGCCAGAATACATTTTTAGAAAAATAGCATATTTGCACAAAAATACAAGTGGTATGCTCACGATCAATCATAATATGCACTGCAAATTTACACATTGCAAATTTGCACAATGACCATCGTGATTACCCTTATTATTTAAGTAAGCTAGGTTTAGTACAAGAAATATAATGAAATGACAGAATTGAAAGATTAAGTAAATAACAATTAAAGGACCTCTACCTTTTTACAGGGTGCTGCGTTATAAATGAGTCATCACTAAACATGGGTGTTTCGCTTTATTGCACATCTTGCTCAATTAAGCGATTTTTGTTTTAATTGCGCCAAAAGTCGTGAATTTTTAGAAACTGAATTAAGCGGAAATAACTGTATTAAAAAGTCCAAGCCCTTTCTATTAGGGAATCGTTCAATGGAACTAGGTCGTTCCGGAACGACACAACTCTAGGCGTTTTTGTGCCAAAACCATTCTTTTGGAAAAAAGTAGTTATTTGTCTATAACTTGGTTATTTAACCTTTAAAGGTTAAGCCTAATAGGTAAAAACTTGAGATTTATGGACTGATCTGGCTGAATTTCAATAGCATACTTGAACAAAGTATATTTGACATTAATATATACACAACAACCTGGGGACTGAGGTATTTGGATAGCACATTTCATCAGCCACAAGAACAAACACGGACGGTCAGGCGGACATTGTTAAATCAACTCCGCTACTCCTAAGGATTCATAATTTATATACTTTATAGGGTCTAAGATAAATTTTATAGAAATTCAAAACAAACGTCAAACTTAAATAAAAAACGAACCTTTCCACCTGCGGTGAAGGGTATAAATATTAAATTTGAAAAATGTATTTTTCTTAGTCTCTTGACATCTTTTAAACTAAATGACGACTGAATTAAGTGATTTAGCTGGTGTTTGTTCTTTGGTAACATAATGGCTTAATCCTACTTAAAACATTGACACATTATCAAAAAAAATTATTATGTATTTTTTTTTCTTAAAAATTATTTAAAAGAAATTATGTATAAAAGAGGCAAGTAACACTTTTATCGCTGAAACCATTAATTCAATTCTGTTTCATTTTGGGTTTCTTATGTTTTCAAAACAAGCGGCATTTCTTTTTTGAAAGAATTAAAAAATTTTTTAAAAAATTAGTAGCTGCTTTTAAGCCGTACAGCAGCAGCAACAAACGTCTAAACAACTGACCGTTGAAATCGTGTCATTTGATCATCACGATCATAGTCATGCTTCCTTGTACCAAGCCGCCTTTTATATTCGGGTGTAAACGAAATTCACTGGTGACAATAAAAGTGCTTTGAAGTCTTAGCAGTTAATGTATCAATATCGTTATTGTGGTATTATAGTATTTTGAATAAATATTTTAACTAATTTAAATACAACAGTCATTTATTATTTTTCTGGTACAGGTACAGCATATTTTCAGATTTTTCATCTTTAAGTCCAAACGAACGACAAATGGAATCTGTAAATGTAACACATCAACACATTGTCATTATCGTTTTAGTTTTTGTTCGAAAAGAATGTAAAGGAACTGAAAAGATCTCAATTTATTTTATTTTTAACAAATACAGAAAAAAGAAGAAATGTTTTAATAACAAAAATAAAAACTTAAAAGAAACACTAATAACATTGATATATGGAAATCTCTGGTAATTGGTTGCATATAAATATTTGTGGTGCTACCTGAGACTCCAAAGCCAGCACACAATATGACTCAATTATGTAGGGAACACATTAGAGAAAGATTTAAAAGGTATATACATACACACATTCATACATATCTAATAGATACAACTAAACTACTGTCTTCTAATCGCTTTAGTAAAAACAACATAAAACAGCGCCCACTTTTACAAAATTATTCCCCTTTGTATTGGACTTAATTTTATTGTTACTGGTATGAAGATTTTTTTCCTATAATGCGCTTCCAATTTAAATATTTATGCATTTTTATAATTTTTATGAGTTTTTAAAAACTCAAAACATGTCTTCGTTAAAAATGTTTTTTTTTGTGACTTTGGATTGTTTGTTATTTGTTATGCGCGTATTAATCTTTTCGTTAATAAACACTTTGAAAATGCCGCTACGTTTGCTCCTGATTGGTTTTTCGGAGCTAAAATGTTGGCGATTTTTATTAGAACGACAGCGATAAGCGAGCGAGATTTTCACTGTTTTATAAAAATTAAAAGTTTTAAGTGTTTAGATCAAACTTGGCAGCATACAATTGATAAGAGTATTTTATTACTAAAAGCCAAATTCGTTACGCCCCAATACATTTTTAACGCTTTAATTATTTTCGTTAAAAAATGGAGTCACAAACAACCCGATAACTGTTTAATTAGCGACTTTAGAGAGTAGAAGTGTGTGGGAATATCGGCGGCATGAAATAACCCCCCTAAAAAATTATGAAATAACCACCAAAAAGTTTGTACAGAGAACAACAACAATGATTTTTGGGGGGTTATTTCTTTGTGTTTGGGGTGTTATTTAATTTTTTTATTTGGGGGATTATTTCATATGAAAATCATTATGAAATAAAGCCCCAATATTATTTTTGGGGATTATTTCATTTTTAAATTTCTAACCAAAACATTTTTGGGCGCAAGGATTTTCTCCTTGGTATGACAAACACCGGGTTTCGCTAACTAAAGCTTTTCGCATAGCCGGCCTTCGGCCGTGCGCAAGGATTTTGCCCTCTATGGTATACCAAACACCAGCTTCGCTGCGTAAAGCCTTAAGCCGGGTGCAAGGGTTTTCTCCATTGTGGTATAACAAACACCGGCTTCGGCTTTTACATATTGTTATATGGCAGTGAAGGGCACACACATACTATCACATTTATGCTTGTGTTGACGAAATACCCGGTGGCGTTTATGAGCGACATTGTCATTATGACATTTTCATCGATGAATAATCGCACCAGAGTCAGTAACAAGTTGATATTTAGGGAGTTATGCATGACAACGGCTTTGCAATGTCACTGTTCCCTTATAAGGAACAACTTAGCGAATTGTCTGTTATGAAAAGATCACGAAGTGAGCGCTGCAGAACTTTGTCTGCTACATGTCTCCGTCAATGAATAAATCAGAAAATAACGGACCGTTTCTTTTTTCTGTTTGTTCTGTTCCATTTATTAATTGTGTTTATTCTGTGTTTTCCTGAAAAAATTCACTAATGAAAGTTGATGACATTGTCTGTTAGGACTCACAAGAAAATGGACGCCTACAAGACAAAATAAACATTGGTCATCTATGACAGTTTGGACAAATACTTTAAAAATTCATATATGACACCAAAGTAAAATCAACACTTGTCATCGATGATTTAATATTGTCAGCGTTGGTCACGCTGAATCACTATGACGTTCGCCACCGGGTAACAACAAAGCAACAGCCGAACGTACATTGTCACATACCACACCAAGAAGTTTATAGTTTACATGTGTCGACGTCGCACAAGCAGCATTTTTATTCCTATGCACGCGTACATAGACTTTGCAAATGTGCCCGTCAATGTTATATGGTATTGTTATACTATAAGGGAGAAAATCCTTGCGCCCGGCCGAAGTCCCAAACATGCGATATATCACGCGATTCTTTAAACTGTCTTATACGTATTGGAGTCTTATTTCAATTCACACATTTGTAAGACTATTATTTAATTTCTGTTTAGGGCGTTATTTCAAATTAGTTGGGGACTTATTTCAAAAATTCTGGTTTTATTGCATATAAAATAAGGCTTATTTCATAATTCTTTTGGGGGTTTATATTTTGGGTGGTTATTTCGTGCCGCCGGGAATAGCAATAGGGGCTTTGGTTTAATTTACAAAAGGTTTCCCAAAATTAACGCAAGATTTTAAATTGAATCAAAGTGTTTTCATTATTGTACAAGTTTCCAATAATAAAAAAGTTTTGCTTCCGCATGCTAACACAATTATTCTAAACGAGGAAGAACAGTTTTAAATTAATTGCTTTATGAATTGCCAAAATTGATTGTCGTTAAAAAAAAGCATCCAAAACGGTTCTATTGCGAAGCGGAGACTGTTACTGGGACTGGGTATCGCAAAATTATTACACAGTTCTTGCATTTTGTAAAGATAAATGTTTTTTAAAAAGCAGTTTTTATCGATTTGGTTCCCGATTCGGACAAATAAATGTGCAACTATGTCTGTAAGTATGTCAAAGCACAATTTTAAAAATGCCGAAATAAACCAAATCCCGATTGCCGGGATGTGTTAAATTAATATCCCGGATTATTGAGGTTTATAATATCCAGAAAGTTTTTAAACTTTTTTTTAAATATTAACGTAGTGTCAAATATTCAGCCTTCTTCCGGTTGTCGTTGTCGTAATCGATCAAGTCGTATTTTGTAAGAGGTTAAAGCTACACACAACCAGTGCTCTTTGATCTTTTACAAAAAATGACTTGATCGATTACCATAACGACAACCGAAATAAGGCTGATTAATTTAACAAAAAATAATGTTATTTCTTTAATTCTTTACAGATAGATTTTAATATTTAGCTTTAAATGAAACATATCTTAAGGAAAAACATTAATTAAATAAAAATAACTACGTGTTATTCGTCCAATTAAGGCTTATTCCAAGAAAAAAATTATTTACATTATAATATAGAATATGCGTCATAGCGCTGATGTATTTTTACATCAGTATTGTGACAAGTGTCTTCGTTTTTGACCCCATGACACTTTTCATCACGGTGATGTCAACCTTAATATCACTTGGTCAAAGTGTCATCAGGGTCAAAATGAAATAATGTCATCAATGGGATGACACATCGGCATCACAGAAATTACGAACATGTCCTCAGTGCGATGACACAGTAACATCGGAGAAAGGACACATTAGCATCAATTTAATGACAGTTTGTCATTAAGTCAAAGTCATTGGAATTGACATAAGTCAAAGTGAGAGAACATTATTATTTACTTACCCGTTACATATGTTTGTTTCACATTTGTTGAATTACGACCTTTGTTAATAGCAGAACTCTCAATAATAAGACACCAGCACCATGCCCCATATGTTCTTCGTAATCATTCTACTTTAAAAATTTGGTGTATTTAACTAAATAATTTAAAAAAATAGAATAAAAGAATTCACTCAAAATATTATGTAGTTAAATTCAAACGAAAATTCATTTTAAACAAATTAAAATTCATTTAAAAAACGTATCATTTACATTTCATTTAAAACAAATGATTTTTTCATTAATTTCCAAGTTTTTTATTTATTGAACATCATATTCCTTAAAATTGAATAGTTTTTACTTTTAAAAAAATATATTTTAACCGACAAAAATCAAACTACATAACGAAATAAATACGGAAAAACATTATTTTTTGGTAGTTTGTTTTTTGAATAACAAACGTAAATGTAAACAAGTAAGAAAGTATAGGGTCAAGCCCGACCATATGATACCCTACACCACAGTATTGAAAAACACATCATGCTTATGTGTCCATGTAAATATGGATTACTCTATGTTTATAAACTTCATGAAAATCGGTTTGAAAGTTTGTGAGAGGCAGAAATTGCCCCCTGCCTCCCCTTGTTGTCCTGTTTTTTATATGGCTCTATCTATATTTTAAATTTCATTAAAATAGGTTTGATAGTTTCTGAAAGGAATAAATTTCCCCCTATCTCCCTCGTGGTCCTACGATTCGGCCCATTTTCAATAGGCTTGGTCCTTGTGCCAATAAGAGCCTATGACCCAAATTTTATCAAATTATCTCTAAAATTGCGACCTGTACTTTGCGCACAAGGTTACATGGACAGCCAGCCAGCCTGCCAGCCAGCCTGCCAGCCAGCCGGACGGACATCGTTAGTTCGACTCAGAAAGTGATTCTGAGTAGATCGGTATACTTTAAGGTGGATCTAGGACCACTATTTTAAGGCGTTATACAAATCAGCACAAATGCATAATACCCTCTCCACTATTGTGGTGTGGTTATAAAAAGTAAAATTATTCGTAAAATAACTATATTTTTATTCAATTTTAACAGTACGGAAAACGAATTTAATAACCCACAATCAGTTACTGTAATAATTTTATTTGCTTCTTATAATACATGGTAATCATGAAAATAATGTTAATAATATACAAAATGTGGCATCGAATTTGTGTCACTATAGTCATAAAATAGATGACACGTAAATAATGACAAAATTGTAAAAAGACGTTAGCCATTGGATTGATGCTATTTTTTGCATCATTGATGCCATTTGTAGTAACATTGATGTCACAATTCTGATGTTAGGGCATCATCAATATGAAAATTCAAAAAGGGCTTGTGCTTGCATTTTTTTTATTTGTTATGTAAAGCTTTCCAGCCGGGATACATATATTTTATGATGGATATCAGAGCCATATTCAATTTTTTACCAAAACTAATAAACATCTTTTTAAAATACAACAACAATAACAAAACATACCTACATACTAAACATTTCTTTGAAAAGTTTTGACAGTTTATTTTAGAAAAACATCAAATAGTTAAAGTTTCAAAGACCCAAACTTAACCATATTAATCCAACAAACCATTCCAAACAAATAGGATTTAAATTTGAAAAAAAAAAAAAAAATTGTGGAAGTCTAACAACTCACTACATACGCCGCACAAAACCTGTTTCAGATCAAAATCTGCATATACATTTTTTAAATAAAGTAATTTAATTAAAAAAAAAACAACAAAAAAGTTACCATTTTTCCTAAATAGCCTGGGGCATAACATAACATCAAAACTAAAACAGAAGAATAAAAATAAACGAAAAAATAAAAATTAAACACGACAATAATGACAATCTACGGCTTATTAAGGCAACATTAATAACAAAAACAAACCAAAATTTTTTAATAAAACGAACCGCAACGAATCGTAAGAAACGATTAAATATAACATAATTTAACAGAGATCAAAAAAAAAAAAAAAAACGACAGGCTTACAACAAAAACAACAGCAAAATGTTAATAACAGCAACAACAACATCATAATAATTCTTAACTTTCTTTTGAGCTGAGCTGCCAGTGTTAGGCTGGTTGCCTGCAGAGAGATACCAGATCTTTATTTTGTAAAAAAGGTATTACTTGTCATGATAACGGAACTTAAAGATTTGTTATCAAAAATATAACACCTACATACATTTTTGAATTAATTTCTCAGTCGGATTAAACAATGCCCATCTTTATGGTTTGTGCTCTGTAAGCCTTGTGCAATTGATCCAAAACAAAGCCTAAAAAATGGTAAAAATCGGAATATTAGCACTTCAATTCTCTTTATAAAATATGTTATATGAATACCTATGAGCACCTGCCATATGGCCTAATCATATGGTGGATCTTTACTGCTATGTATGTGGCGTTTATAATGCATTAGCTAACCGCCACCGTGTGCGCACGGCCAGTACACACACAGGTAGCAATTTGAGTGTATAATCCGGCTAAAGTTATACACTAGCCCCTTTACCTTTCATCTACTTTTTATTTCTTCTCGCGTCTATTACCAGTCTCTCGATCTTGCTCACTATTAACAAACTATTATATATTCATCATACCATCTATACCATACCAAATACCTACATATTTTGACTATCTCACAAAACATGCCGCAAGAATAAAAATCAGCCTTCCATGTCGAGGTTTCCTTCCCGCGGTTTTGCATATAAACCACAACCACCACGTGGTCGCCAGAAGTATCCCTTTGTCAAAATCACTTTCGTTGAACTCCTAACCTCTTGGTATGTAAGATAAACCTATTGGAAATACTTATTATCAGAAAGGTAAAGATTCTGCAAAGAAGCATACCAGCGGAAACCTGAACCAACAGTCAGACCGGTGCATTGCACTCACCGGAGGCTACTGACTCCCGTGCTACCAGTTTTATGAGTCGTTTGTTTATGAAAGGCCTTTTGTATTTTTTTTTTATCAAATAACTTTTATTACGAAACTCGATAGATCATATGATAATACGTCATTTGATTATGAAAGGACCCATGTTCAGAAGCCTAAACATTGAAACAAAAGTTGAAGCTACATAAAAGTTCATAGGGAAAAATAACAGTTTTTTCCAAAAGTTTACTTTTTGTGACAAAAGGCTTTTTATAAATAATCGAGAGCCCTGTCATTTTATACCTTTGTCGGATCCCAGGTATGCATACACGCAACTCAAAAAGGTGATCCCAACAACCCCATTGGGATCAAAATAGTAATGAAAATACAACACGATCTGAATCGATATTACACTTATTGAAATTCAGTTTCAATTTAAAACTATGTATAGAAAATATTCTAGGAAATGGAATTTTATGCCACATACATCAGTATAACGACAGTAAGATTTGTCGTTATATTTTCTATGTGGTTAAGCAAATTAAAAACTTTTAATACGTATATCTCAAAATAGATTTTTTAGTTACTGATTGAAGTAAATGAGCGAAATATATGTTAGATTGGTCATTAATTAAACACCGAAATCTTGGATTTCATAAGTATATTTCAAATTTATTCAATAATATCAATAGAAGGCTTTTCAATTTAGGAATAGTTGAAGTTTGTTGTAATTAGGATTAGTGTAAAATAAGTTTAGAAAATCAACATAAAAATCACTTTGATAGTTTAATCTTGAAATTAAAGCAATGGTGAGTAACATAGACTTCCACCGATCTTCAACGACTTTAGTTAAAAACTTTGTTAAGCAACTTTTATCAACGATAATTAAGATAATACTTTTAACAACTTTAATAATGATTAGGCAACTTTTATAAACAACTTCTCGACCGTTTAGACTTTGGCTACTTTTTATTGCCTGCATCTTTAACTGATTTTTGTCTTATTCTTCTCAAATATATATGAATATTTAGTAACGGAAACTTAACCCATTCAGCACCTTACATATACATATATATATAGACCGTTCCTTAAAAATAAAAATCCCCATAAACCCTCTAATAAAAAGTATTTTGGAAAGGCGGTTTTAAAAAATTCACGTATCTTGGTTTCGTCAGTTTTCGAAAGATGTTCAACAGGAGCTCCTTCCTTTTATCTAAAAAAAAGGCATACGTTTTGCACTCAGAGAATTTTTTTTATCAATGATAGCCGACCAAGATGCACTTGAACGTTCAGATGGCTAAGCTTAAATTTGGACCATATTCAATTTGACTGAGCCGCCGTGCTTGCAGTTCTATACGCAAGATCAGCGGGAAGCATTTGGGCTTACAAACGAAATAATAGAATTATGTACCAGGTTAGCACAAGGAAAACAGTTTTATTTTATAGTTTTCTTTGATAAACTTAATTATTTTCACAGCTTACCCACGCCATTTAAAAAACACAGAGCGTTTTATTCAAATATATGTTTCTGTCGCTTCTACAAGTATCATATATTATATACATATATTATATATTATATCCTGTTGTTCTTATAAGGAGCATAGCGCCTCAACACATTGATTGAAGTACCTAGAAATTTTTCTGCTTCGCATGCTTCTAACTTCTTCCCTAATTTGTCTCCTTCATGTGTAGGAAGTAGAGTTGTCAATTATTCGCCTTTCAACTGTGTTCGAATAATTCAAATAATTGTTTTTGTTCGTTCGATCAAACGACTAAATCTAAAAAATTATTCGATTAATCGATGAGAATAACGAATAAAAAAATTATTTGTACAAAAAAATTACTATGGAAAATCTTCCATTCCATCCGCTATGACTTCTTCTTTTTTTTTGATGCATAACATTTTTCATCTTAACTCCATATCGTTGAATTACTTAAAGCCATCGTTAAACCCTTAATTTCTTAATAATCAGCCAAACTTCTGTCTACAATTTCTTCTATAGAACAGCCGCTGTCTCTCTTAATGTATTTTTCCATCGGACCAAATTCGACATTTCTTGATGTCGTTGGATAATCTTCCAATCTTCCAAAAAAAAAAAAATATAATACAATAACAACATTTTCTACTTTCAAGATATGATTCATATAAATCAATTCTTTATTTTTAAGCTTTTTATTTATTTATAAATTTTTTACCCGAAATTGGGAATTTTTTAACTTTTGATTTAAAAATAAAACAGCTGACACAATTGAGAAGGTGAGTTGCAAAACTCGTTTGTTGCAAAATTAAAAATACGAGATGGCAAATGATTCCTTCAGTTTTTTTGACGCTTTATTAGACGAAATATTCTGATTGCATCAATGCATGTCCGTGCTAAAATCACGAAAGGGGACATGCATTATTGATACAATTATTATATTTCTTCTCATTAAGCGCCAAAAGAACTATTAGAATCAATTGTCATCTTGTATTTTTAATTTTGTAACGAGCGAGTTTTGCAACTCACCTACTCAATTGTTTGTTAAGATTTGTTTAATAAGATTCATGAAATACAACACGGGTTTTGCTTACTAAACATTGAGATTAATTCCATCCAGGGCTTATTATTTTATAATAAAAAAAATGTTCGATTAATCGGCATTAATTAATCGATTTATTCGTTGTTCGAAAATCGTCGTTTTTAAATTATTCGAACAAGAGTTTGGTTTTGTTTGATCGATTAATCGAATTATTCTTAATCGGTTGACAACTCTAGTAGGAAGATATAGATCCTTGAGGGTTCCAGACAAAAGCATTTAAGCTATATGTATATTTATTCATCATGCGTATGATACCACGCCAGTTAATACGGTCTGTCAAATCGCCCTTCTTTGGTATTTTTACAATTGCGCCCTCCTTCAGTTCAAAGACTTAGTTTCCAAGAACTTGTCTACAATTGGTTTTGTAAGGCTGGCACTTCAATGGGGATCACCTTAAAGAAGTTCAGGGGCTATACCGTCTAGACCTGAAGATTTTTTGTTCTCGAGAGCATTTATGGCATCTACACGAAAATAATTATTTATTAAATTTTGCTTGATTCTCGTCCAAGCCAAACATTTTTTGACTTTAACTTATTTTGTTCTTATTTAGTAAAATTTTCGTAAATAAAGAAACATTTTGCTTAAACCAAGCCACACATACATATATTTAGTACATACATATAAGTAATTTTTGGCTTGGACGAGAATCATGCAAAATTTTCTTGGTACAAGCCATATTTAGTTAACATTTCTTTCTGTGTATAATCACAAGAAGATTTTGGCACTGCGTTGAGATGTCAGAATTCGGTGTGTATGTGTGGAGCATTTACATGAGGAATTAACTCCTTGGGTATAAGCCGCAAGCATTTTTGAGTAGAAGTCTAGCCATAGTTCTCGTTGATTGTCCTGGGATGTTATAAGCTCGCCATTTTCGTTTTTCAATGATTAGTAGATGTGAGGTTTTTAGTTTCTTAACAAATGCGTAAAGGTTACTGGTGCGGTGCTTTTCCGCTGCTACTTGGGCTTCGTTAGCTATGTCACTAAAAAATTTCCGTTTGTCCTGACGGGAACTTCGCTTTACAGAGCAAATCGGGAAAACGGCGCGATTATATAAATGCAAATAAAGAAAACATGCCCCAAAATAACCAAGACTTAATTTTTTAAACTTCTCTAAAAATCTCCAATTGGCTTCACTGCATTCCTAAACATTCCCCCGCGTTTATATAAAATGATTGTTGGCCGTAATTAAGTAGTCACTAGAAATGTTTGTATTGAATATTAAATGATTTTATATTCGTTCTCTCAGTGAAAACGTCCAGATTAAAATCCATAATTATTAAAACTGCTGCGATGTCTGATGATGTCTTTATTTAGGCTTTTACGTCCATTTGGATTGTTGCATGGGATTCCTCAACAATACAAACACATATACAAAAAAATATTGAGTCTAGTACGTTATTTTATCTTTTTTTTTTTGATTTGCATCAAACGTACCGCTCGTTCTTTTCCTTCTTTGGGTACACTTTTAATAACAATAACAATATCAGCAGCAACACAAGCAACAACAACAAGAAAACATGTCTGATATGTTGACAACACAAGAGAAGCACAAATAATTACACACCTGAAGATTAAAGACAACAAGGAGACAAAAAAAAAACTGTGATAAAGAAAAACGCTCAAAGAATTAATGAAGAATAAGGCACAAACAATAAGACAAGAAAAAAATATATAATACCTTGGTGTGAATCTGATCACACAATAGTAAATACCCCTTCCATGGAGCATCTAAGTATGTGCTTCCATACATGTGTAATAATATTTCAAAAGGGGCTACTACCACTTCTACTGTCTCTTTTCATGTTTAAATGTGTATTAATGTAATCACCATTATCATCATCATTATTATTATACCGCCATCATTATTGGTCTTTTACTAATACGAGTTCAAGATAATAGTCTGGTAAAGTCTTAATGAAAGTGTTAAATTTGTCTTTAGAAATTTAGAATAAATAAATGGAATGAATTACAATGTTACAGTTTAAAGTTTTCGATTTTGTACCATTATTTTACAATTTGTGTAGGAGAGACGTTAACGCGATGCTTTACACAATAAAATTTACAATTTTTGGAATTATAGAAAGTTTACAAAACTTACCCCCCCCCAGCCCCCCCCCCCCCAAAACAATTAGTTTTAATTGAGTATTAAAATTTGGTTTGAAAGGCCTATCGATGCCATTATTTATACAATTAACCAACATTCAATTTTTCACCTCTGCTTCGCTGGGTGTTGCGCATATGAAATATCTAATTTTCCATGAATCTGAGTGGACTTGAGCGATGGCTTAGGTTATGTTTGTTTTGATGAATCGCAAGATCTTGGTTACCAGTTTACATCAGTTAAGCGCGAGATGAACATACCACTCAAATCGCTGGTGCAGACGGTACTTAGGGCCGTGATAATGGCCGTTAGTTAAAGGTAAGATATTGTTCCACGTATAAAAAGTTTTTCATTATTACAGCTTTGCTTTAAACTCATTGCCCATATGTTAAATACAAGTTCATCTTACTAAGCTTGTTATGCGTCCGACAAAATCCTAGCGTAAACTAACTGCAAGTTGTAATAATGGCCCTTAGAGCCGACCTGTTGGAACCACGTGTTTATGTTGGGTATATCACCCAATTCAAGCAAAAAGGAGTTCAGGTGAGTTTTCGATAAAAATTAGGGTCAGTTTAAAGTTTTTAATAATTGCAGGTATTGTTGAAAGTTCTATCCTTAAGTTTATGGTGTTTTACCAAAAGAGACAGACTAAATCACTTCCAATTCGACAGATGAAGATTCAACAACATGACCGCTATTAACTGTCAAAGTTCGTATTATTATTACTAAAGATTGCAATTCTTTAGTATTATTAACAACTGTGATCAAAAAAGGACAAATTTTCTGTAGTAATTTTTAAATTTACATGTTTTTATTTTAACTAGGATCGCCCGGTGGCCGAAATTCGACCACTCGGCATTTACTTTCGAGAAAACCTGTGCGTTATACAACAAAAACTTACACATTTTAAGAGAGCGGCAAAAATGCACTATTCACCCAACTTTGTACGTATGTCTGTAAGATAAATTAAAACGTTTTTCAAACACTTTAATTCAAAAACTTTAGAATAAAAATATATTGTACATATCTACACACAATTCCTTTAACACTATATATGTTTCATTAAAATCGGTGGACGATAAGATACTTAAAAATCAACCACAAAAACATTGTTCCCGTATTTATATATGTATAAGATATTTTAAGTTTTGTGTTGTGTTGTCCACCTATACAAAATACTGTGATATATTTTATAAATGATGTAAACTGACGAAAAAGATTATTATTTTAATAAAAACTCAATCCCTGAAGAAGTTGGAAAGAATACCAACGAAACGTCGGATTTTATTGAAAATGAAATATATAATCTTTTATTCACATTAAATTAATGACCTTGAAAGCATGCATATAGAAAACTATATAAACTATAATTATAGTTCGTAGTCCCTATTGAAAAAAATGGGCATTTCCGCAAAAACAGTCTACTTTTTGCAAAGTTACGCCAGTATTTTAGGCCTGATTATATTTTCGTGGCATAAAACGTGTTGTTAGAGGATACACAGAAACTTTAGCTTTTAATCTCTAAATTTATTAATAAAATTTTTAACGACCTCCTTTGTCCAACTTCCAACCCTATCTATTCTTTCGCAGATGACAGCAGCATTTGCCATTCATTTTGCTTTGATCATAGACCAAGCCTTACTTAGGTTGAAGCTATGAGACGGAATATGAATGACACACTTAATCTTGACCTTACGACCATCGCTGAGTGGGGTCTTGCGAATAGGGTCGATTTAAATGCTCGTAAGACTCAATGTTGCATGTTGACCCACAGACGTCTTGTCAGCGTCATCTGTATCCATGGGAGGTATAGCTATTGAAGAACGAGACACTCTTGATGTTCTGGGCATGAAAATTCAATGTGGAGTTCGTTGGAACCAACATGTCTTTCAAGTGTCGAAAGAAGCATTCAAGTGTCTTGGTTTTTTAAAACGGTGCAAGAACTACTTCACTCCGTCTGATCTCTTCACTATTTATACCGCCTACATCCGACCGAAAATGGAATACAACTCCCATATGGAGGGCTTAGAGCTAAACCGAACTAAGCCATAAATTATAATTCATATATGTATTTCAAAACTGGTGCGAAATTCTCTGAACGGACTGTAACGGACTAAATCATTAAGTGTTTCGTTGCTAAGGTTACGGTAGTAAACTGAAGCCAATGGCTCCAAAAATTAATGGGAATTTATTTACTTAAACTCAAAATGTTTTCGAATTTTCTTTTTTGTAACTGTAACGGACTAAATCATTAAGTGTTTCGTTGCTAAGGTTACGGTAGTAAACTGAAGCCAATGGCTCCAAAAATTAATGGGAATTTATTTACTTAAACTCAAAATGTTTTCGAATTTTCTTTTTTCCCTTCAGCTCTGAGCCCTCCATATCTGATCAGGTGCTTCAAGGTCTATCTTGAAGCTTCTTGATCGGGTGCAAAGGAGTGCGTTAAAGCTCATCAATGGCAGTAGGGTATCCAGCTCTATTGACTCTTTGGAGCATCGTCGGAATGTGGGTTGTGTGGCATTGTTCTATCGATATAACCACGAAAGATGTTCAGCTGAGATGGGCGAACTCATCCCTGAGACGCAGGTGTATGCCCGTAGTACTCGCCTTTCCAGCAGATCACTTCCGTTTGTTGTCGACTGTCCAATGCATCGCACAACGCATTACAGGGAAAATTCGTTTCTTGGTCGAACTAGCCGTATGTGGAATAGACTCCCGGCAGAAGCCTTCCCAGTCGGCTACAATTTGGAAAAATTCAAATTAAATGTCCACAAACACAACTCCCTCTTTCCTTCTCCTAATAACCTATTTTCCTAATTCAAGCACAATGCATTGCATTAGTAGGGGGCATCCCCTGAGTGTTGGATCAAAGTAAAAAAAAAAAAAATCCTGGAGTGGACAAAAGCGGGTCTGTGTTTATTGCATATCATTGTTAGTGCTTAAGCCTCGAAATATAATTTCTAAACAAAAATTGTAACTATGTAAATCCTTTTCGCTGTCACATGTAGTGATTTCGCCTTGATATTTCACACACTTCCTTTTCTTGAAAATAGTTTTATATACATTTTTAAAAATTTTAAATCAGCAGTTTCTTAATGCAAATAAAAGGAATTAACAAAATAACCCCTTTATTAGTACTTTTACAAAACAATTTTTAGATCTTGGATTAATTTTTATTAATTTAACTCAGCACTTTGGGTTCATTCAAATGTTTTTTTTTTTAATATTTTTCTGAAGTCAAATTAAGATATTCAAAACTGAAAAATTTTAATCTCCATTTAAATACCTCTGGGCTATTGACACTACTTTGTTTATTCAAAATATTTTATAATACTTTTTAAATACATCTGGGAACACACCATTTAATATTTCACGTAGACTTTAATCTCCATCAAATGTGAAGAAAATTGAGGTTTAATCATTTGACAACATGGGATTTTGTCTGTTGTTTTTTTTTTGTTTATGATTCTTTAAACGATGAATAACATTTGTTACTCCGTAAAGTGACAAACAAATTAATTTCTGTTTAAGTTTTTTTCTTAACGCACACATTCGCATCATATACAAATATAAACGCAACAATCATACCAAAACATACTTATACATACGTACGTAGCTACAACGAGTAAAAGTTGCTTTGTACCAAGCAATTCGATCAATTTCTTTCGAACGAATTGGATTGAACACCCGCTGATTGTGGTATGGCTTCTTAAATCACCGCTAATGTTTTGTATAAAGGTTGTTTATTTCGCCTTTTTTCGGAGTTGAAATCATGTTGTATCTTTGAAATGTATAAATACTGGCATGTTTTGTACGGGAGTGTATTTATGCGAACTGAAGTGGTTGCCGTATTCATAAAGCTATCGATCTATGACAGATGGAATCACAATGACCCTTTAAATAAGTTGGCAACTGTTAAACGTTTTTTTCTGAAATGGGGCTATAAAATTAATATAAAATACGAAGTGCGATTGGCAATTGCTAAAGCCCTTATTACACTACATTTTTATTCATTGAATTGATATAGAAGAATTGATAGAAAGAAACAGTTAATGTTGGAAAGAGCAAACTATAAAAAATGTAAACAAACATTTTTTTTAATAAGATTTTGTTAAAATGTCCTAAATTCCCAATTCTTACTATTGATAAACTAAAATTAATTGTTGGTAAATAAGCTATTCACAATGAATGTGTTTAGTGTTATTTACTAAAATGTAGTATTATTTCGATACAATGGTATTATTTCAATAAAACAAGTCCTAGGAATAAATTTAAGAACCAAATTTAAGAAAGTCCCAAAAAGTGTGTCACACCAACAGTGAAGACTGTATGTAATTCATTACTTTTTCTACAGTTTTGTTCTTCATATACCAGTACCCATGTTCTGTAACTTTAGTGAGAACTTCTTGCATCGAAAAGATGTGAAACAAAATATTCCATCGAAAAACATCTGTTTGTTTCAATTTATGGCAATTTTGTTTCATTTCACACATTTCAATCGAAAACTTTCTCGACGCGAGAGTTACAGAACATGTGCACAGTTAAATAATTGGTACTTGTTTTATTTTCACAAATCCCAGGATCAGTCTGTTGGAACAATTGACACAAATTTCCCGCAGGATTTTTAATTAAACATTCTGAAGTGTTCTTGAAATCGAAAACGTAAAACAAAGAAATTTGAAAGTGTATTTTAATAAGATTTCTGTAATAAAAAATGTATGACATACATATATTAATTATATAAATATTTCTTTATTAAACAGAATTTTACATCAAAAATGAGATTAAAAATGTATTAAAAACAACTTCCATATTATTGCGTTTTACGTTTTCGATTTTCAGCACACCCCTGACTAATGTTAAAAAATCGGACTATTGATTTTAAGCAACGGCTGCAAGTAATGTATACCACGATTTGTTTTCAGAAATCTGAAATATTTTTTGGGAACACATGGCAAGCTGAGCGACTTCTTCTAAATTCTAATGCCTGAAATAACTGAATCCAACGATCGCTTAATCTTGAAAAATAAAAAGTTTATGCAGTTGATTGCCAATTACATATTAACAACAATTGTTTACAAAAAATTTCCAGGGGATGAAAGACATTTTTTTTGGCCTAAAAATTATATAAGAATTAAATGAACAAATTACATTGCTTAAAATTTATGTATGTATTTTCTTGGGTTAATTATCGCACAGCCCCTGTAAAGTAGTTGATATGTTATCGTTTTATTAGAGTCACTTGCTATAGATACAACAACAACAAAAGCAAATTATTAAGAAGATTGGTATCCTGCTGTTGTTGTTGTCTTACCAAAATATGATAAATCGCTCACCAACAATTTTTCGATTTTAATTTCAATTTTAAATAACTCTTCATCTTCGTCGTCCTCGTCTTTAATACGAGGATTATTTATATACAATATTTCGTTTTATTTGTTTTATAGATTGTTTGTTTGCAGAGTCTCTCCCGATACATATTTCTCCTAAATCTTTTCAATTTTTGTTTTGGTTGTTCTTTTTTTTGTATTTTGTTCATCGTTTGTTTAACTATTTTTCAATTTGGATTATTAACATTTCGCTAAATGATTAAAAGTGACATTTATGCCATGATCAACTCATTCATGCATCGCTTTTACTTCAACTATAGTCCATGCAACATACGAGGGTACAACAACCAAATATCACATGTCATTCCATTCCATTCTATTCGCATAATAATTTAGTAACAACAAGAAATATTAACATAAACTTGACTTTAACAATTTTGTAATACTTTATTCGACTGTGCCGAATCTTTGATACCCTCCATCGACAGTTAGAATATAACTGAAGTGAGATCTATAAATAATTAACCAATCTTTCTAAAATATTACGCCAGTGTTAAATTATTGGTTGACCATTAGAAAGTTTTATGCTTTTGTTTCTGGCCGAATAAATAAAATATCATGATTCGTAACAGCTTAAGCCGTAGATACTTAAATTATTTTCGGGAGGGGAATTTACATTAAAATAATTGTAAATTATGGATCAATCATGACAAAATTCTGTAGAGTGATTTCTGGCTATAAAAACTAAATTAGAATAAATTTCAATACAAAAGCGTTTTATGAGTTTTAAAGTGGTTTTCAGAAGGATGCTTTGTAGGAAACGTTTGATAAATTATCACCGATAACCACAAAATTGCATGATATTATTTCTGGACACATAAAACTAAATTGGACCAAATTTAACCAAAATATCTGTATTTTAATGTTTTCCGAGAGCGAGCTTTATATGGGGCCTATGGTAAATAATGGACTGATCTTTACGAAATTAAATAATATGATTTGTAGTTATAAAAAGCGAATTTGAGCGAAATCTGATGTCAATCCGTGAAGCAAACTTCGAAATTTTTTAGGGTGATTATTCAGCATTTGGATTCATATACTGTTACTGTTCTTTTATTTTGAGTTTTTCGAAAGTCAGTGTGGTTTAAACAGAATTAGAATTACTCAAGGATCCAGAATATATATACTTTATGGGTTCTGAGATGAACATTAAAAAGGTTTCACACGGAATGACAAACTTAGTATACCGTATTATAAAGTATAAAATTTGTTTGGGAATGTACGAAGGTAATTTCTATAGGTCTTTTTTTCTGAAAAAGGAACTTTTTTTCTTAATATGTTTTTTTTTAAAGTAGTCTTTAATATCCCAGTTGGCCACGTCTTTAAGACATCCTCGAAGACGGATCCACGACAATGGTAATTCCTGCACGACATGTGAGGGACAGCGAGAACAAATCGCCAACGATATTTTCGAACAAGTGTTGCGAAAATCGTGCACGACATAAAGAAAGACAATTTCGCAATGTGCCGTTCATTAGATTGAAAGATTACGTAGACGACAATGGCGCCTACTTTATCGTTAACGACTACATGCATGACAATGTCGTTTATTTTGACGTCCACGAAAAAATTATGATATAATTTTCTATGTATTTCACACAGTTTTTTAGTATAGTCGGAGTTTTAAGCAATCCTCAAGTTGACAGTGAATTATTAATTGCATGTAATCTATTTTCCAGTCCGCGAATAACTTCATCAGCATTTTCGGCTTTGCTGGTTAGTGCTAACTCGTAAAACATAAATCTATATATATAAAAATGAAAAATGTTTGTATGTTTGTGTGTTTGTGTGTTTGTTTGTTTGTTTGTTGGCTTATAGACTCCGAAACTACTGAACCGATTTTCTTGAAATTTTTACAGTAACATCACGTGAGCCCTAAAAATAAAATAGGCTACTTATTTTTTCGATAGGGGCAGGGGAATTGGTACCCCCCATAGGATGCCAATATTTATTATCGCATATCTTTATTTTTATTTATTTATTTATTTTATTATTTCAATACATAGGAAGCCTTAAAGGCCAATTATACATGTATTGTTTGATTAATATCTATGTTATATATATGTATGACAAAGATTTTGACTATGAAAATAGAATTATGTTGAGATACAATGTAACTTAAAACTACTTAGCAAAAAAGAAAAATATATAAGTACTACATAAGTGGCTCCCCAACCACACAAAACTGCAAAAAAAAAAAATTAAATAACCATAAAATTTCCATAAATCCTGTATACCAAAGATCAAATCACAAAAAAAACTAAGAACGAATAATCATACAGACCTAATCAAAAGCATTTTTTTATAAGTGAGGTAGGAGTATGAAAACAGTCGTAGATTAGGTGGTAAATTATTCCAAACACGACAGACTCTTATCTTAAATGAATGTTCAAAAATTGAAAGATGTATTCGAGGTATCTCAAGCTGTATATTACGCGTTGAGTGAATAAATGTAAATTCATCGACAAGAAAAATAGGCTGTTTTAATTTCATGATTTTGTAAAAATATAGTAAAAGGCGTAAATGTAGAAATTCATGAAATTCGCAACCCAAAAATTCAGGGACAAGCTCAGTCACTCGATCATGATCACGAATACGAACATTAAATACATAACGAACAACTTTTCTAACAATCCTCTCAAGAAGGTCCAAATTACCAGACAATGTTCCGGAAAAAACTTCCAAACAGTAGTTAATTTTAGACATTAGCAAAGCATGAGCCAAGCGATATCTCACATATCTTGGTGTATATGCTTTCAAGGCATACAATCTTCTCAAAATAAAGGAAACTTGATTTGATATAGAATTAATATGATTCGCAAAATTTAGATTTGAATCAACAATTATACCAAGGCATTTAAGCGAGTCAACATAACTAATTAATTGATTATTAATACGAATTCTGGGATAATTTAAAATCTGATTAGGTAAACGAAAGAATATTGCCTTAGTTTTAGCTGAATTTATTTCCAAACAATTTAAATGCATCCAATTTTGAACAGTATTAATATGATTATTTAAACGGATCTCAGACATCATATTTATCTCAGAATCCATTCTATATACAAGAAAAATGTCATCCGCAAAAACATACGATTTACAAAACTCACTATCCATGAGAGGAATGCAATCATTTAAATAAGCTAGAAAGAGTATTGGGCCTAATACAGACCCTTGTGGCACACCTGAGGTAACGCTACCAACATTAGAACTCAATCCCCCAAAAGATACAAACTGAGAACGATCCTTAAGATAAGAGTATATCAACTTGCACGAAGATTTAGAAAAATTGAATTTATCCTGAAGCTTTTTAATAAGAACATTATGGTTTATTCGATCAAACGCTTTAGTGAGATCAAGAGAAACCATAACACAATTTTTATGTTCATCAAGCTGTTTTCTTACAAAATCAGTAAGGGAAATCAGTAGAGATGTTGTATTGTGATAACGACGAAAAGCATATTGATTAGGGTGAAAGAGTGAAAAACGTTGACAGTGTGATAAAATTTGAGACTTCATTATATTTTCAACTATTTTTGACATAGCTGGCAAGATGCTTATGGGTCTCAAATTATCAGTGTTAAAATTGTTTGATTTAGCAATCGGTACTATACGACCTAATTTCCACGCACTTGGAAATTTAGATACTGTAAACATAGTATTTATAAGTTGAAGAAGCATTCTTGAAATCAGCGGGTATATAATTTTTAAAAACTTTATTGGGACCATATCATAACCAGCTGCGTTAGACTTTATTGAGTTAATAGAAATGAAAACATCATATTCCGTAACCGCGTTAAAAAAAAAGGAGTTTGGGCCATCAATAAAGTTCTCAAAATTATAATTACCCATGTAATTAGGATTCAGGTTATTTAAAAACCCAGTTGCAATCGACTCAATGTCTGCTTCATCAAGTTTAGGACCCTCACGACCAACACAACCCAACCTACGAATGTTACTCCACATTTGAGTGTTATCAACACCAGTAAATAAGCCCCTACCGTAATTTCTACGAACTCTTCTAATGACTGATTTAGTTTTATTTCTAAGTTTACAGAAAATTTTCCAGTTATCATCAGTGCGATCCCGAAGGTAAGCCCCATATGCAGTGTCCCTCAGCGATCTGACTTGAATAATTTCCCTAGATTTCATCCACTTATTGTCATTTGAAAAGGGTTTAGTTTTAAAAGTAGGAACTAAATTATGTAAACCATTTACCAAATCATTTAATGTTGTAAGTTGCAAATCTACATCATTAGTATAATAAACAGGCGATGTATCAAACCGACTTACATATTGACCAAATTCATCAAAATTTATTCGTTTATAGTCCTTAAGTTCAATTCCATTTTCCCGTTCCCTAGGAGCAAAATTTAGCGAAATAAATATAAGACTATGATGGGAATTGAAAAAAGGAAACAACATTTGACCCTTATGCACTACTAAAGATGGCTGGCTGAGCATGAAGTAATCAATTAACGAAGTAGTGTTGTTTCGTACACACAAGTGTGTAGGTAAACAGTTATGTACACATGTCAGACCACATCTTGAACTTAGAGAACGAACAGCTTCAGAAGTCGAAACATCAAAAAGATTGCAATTGAAATCACCCATAGTAATAATATTTGAAAAACGATCAAATAATTCACCATGGAGTTCTTCAAATTCATTTATATCCCCATTTGGCAGATAGACAATTCCTACTACAGCAGAAACTCTATTGCCAAAAACTTCAACAAATAAAGATTCACAGCGATGGTATTGTTCCCCACGAAAAATAATTCTGTAATGCAACTTTTCTGAAATGTACAAACAAACACCACCAGCTCGATCTCTATCGGGACGATCATTTCTAACAAGATTGTAACCTGGAAGAGCCAACGATTGAGAGTATATGTTAGATTTATACCATGATTCTGATATACCAATAATATCAAGACCAGAACGCATAAAAATACTTTTGAACTCTTCTAATTTAGCATCGGAGATTGAAGGGTTCAAACTTTGAGCATTTACATGTCCGATATTTAAGTAATTAGAATATGCAGACAAGTTTGATTGTAAAATAGATTCATCTCTAGCAACAGGACCAAGGTTATTATTATGGTACATCAAAACTCAAGCTATCGTGTGTCAGGGGGAGCCAATTATTTAACAAGTAATTACACATTTTCCAAATTCTTAACGAAATTTAAATTTTAAATTATTTTTATTTTCTGATACAGAAATTTAAAACCTCTTTATATTATTTTCCAATTGATTGAAAATTATTTAATAGAAAAAAAGCTAAATCATCTCAGTAAGATAGCAAGTTATACAGCAAAAAACAAGAATTAGAAGAAATGAGATGAATAGCATAACGGAAAAAAGATAAAAAGTAAGAAAAATATTTTACTTTAAGTGTCCAATTTAAAGAGATCAATACATTCATTTATATTTACAGTCTTAACATCACTATTTGGCATTGTTAACTTTGCTTTCAGGTTTTCACGGTTTATAATGCTGTAACGTACAATTTTGCCTTCTTGAGCCAGCTTCCAGCAAATCCTTACAAATTTGTTAGCCAATGGAGAGTAGTTATCGTTTAAATAGACTCTTGTAGTAGTATTTCCTCCTTCAACATCGGAACGGGTCAGAGACTTTTCTTGAAAGTATTCAGACATTATTTTATCACGAGTAGCAATTTGACGAAATTTTACTAGCACAGCTTTTTTCTTTTTAATATAAATAACGTTTTGGATATCTTCCGGAACTATAGACACTTTTAAATGAGTGCACAAAGCAATGACAGTTTCACGTAGGTTATTCAGGGTATCAGAAAGGCCAGTTATTACAATATCCGATCTGTTTAACCTAAGTTGAAGAACATGATTCTGTAGCTCCAGTTCATACATTTTCTTTTTTATAGCTGCATCATTAGAACTAACTAGCTGCTTACAAACAGTAACTTCATCTTTGATTTCCTTCATGTTTACCGAAATTTCATTTCGTATTTCACAAATCACAGACTCAAATTTCGATTTGATTTCTGCCTGCTCCTTTTTCATATCATTTCCATGGGCACGAAGTGTATTTTTAAGGGCAGCAAATTCATTACGCATTTCTTCCTTTAAAGGGACATCTTCATCATCACGCTCTGGTGGGTTTTGCATACATTCCTTACATGTGTACAACAAATTTCGGTTTTTATCTAATAAGGTAAAGACTTCCTTGGATACACCCTCACAGTCAATATGGAACCATTGATTACATACTGTACACAATAAACTGCGCCTACGGCCAACACCAACATCAATATTGCAAACACCACAAGGAGAAACCATAATTATAAGTTAAAAGTTTTTTAAAAAATTTTGTTTTAAATAGTTAGTCCAATTTATCATGTAACTTTTCCAATGTTCCAGATCAGTTTTCCTTTTATATTTGATTTGTATGTATACTAAGCAAGGCAGAAAACACAATTATAAAGAATGATATGATTCTTGTAAGAGCAAGCGAGACAAAAAAAAAACCGCAAACTAACAGAGGATCACGTTGCAAAGAAATGATATTTATTATTCTTTTATTTTGCAATTTTCGAAGTAATAACAAAATAATTAATGTTTTTTAATGAAGCCGATGATATAATTTTAGTCAAAATATTTTATCTTTTTTTTTAGCACTTTATTGACAATATAATTAATTTTCAATCAAGAGTTATATATTTTTTACATCCACCACAACATAGTGTTGCCAGACTTTTATCTTAAGAGCCGCTGGACGCATTTTGCTGAACTTTTTGTAGTAGAATCTTCTGAGCCCCGAAATTGAAATAAAATAGCAGCGGGGGTATTTGAATCCCCCATAGGACGCCAATGTTTAACATCGCATATCTTAAGAACTGTTATAGTGAGAATGTTCAAACTTTCTAGAAGTCACTCTTATGGTATACTACACTTTTGAAAATAAAAATAAAGCGGGTAGGCGCAGGGGGGGAAATACCTTCCATAGGATGCATATATTAAATATCGCTCAACTGAAGAACTATTAAAGGGAGAGTCTTCAAACGTGGGTTAAGCTACTATTATAGTAAACTATAAATTTTCAATATAAAAATGGGCGGGAGAGACAGGGGAGGAGCAGTACCCCTCATAGATAGAAATATTAATAAGAGCCACTGCACGCATTTTATTGAAATTTTGGTAGTAGGATTTTCTGAGTCCCAAAATTGAAATAAAGTAGCAGCGGGGGAAGTGGTTTTCCCCATAGGACGCCAATGTTTAATATCGCATATCTTAAGAACTGTTATAGTGAGAATGTTCAAACTTTGTAGAAGTCACTCATATGGTATACTACACTATTGAAAATAAAAATAAAGCGGATAGGCGCAGGGGGGGAAATACCTCCCATAGGATCCATACATTAAATATCGCTCAACTGAAGAACTATTAAAGGGAGGGTCTTCAAACGTAGTTTAAACTACTATTATGGCAAACTTTAAATTTCAATATAGTAATGGGCGGGGTAGACAGAGGAGGAGCAGTTCCCCTCATAGATAGAAATGTAATGAAGAGCCGCTGCAAGCAATTTGTTGAACTTTTGGTAGTAGGATCTTCTGAGCCCCAAAATTGAAGCAAAATAGCAGCGGGGGAAGTGTTACCCCCCATAGGATGCCAATGTTTAATATCGGATATCTTAAAAACTGTTATAGTAAGAATGTTCAAACTTTGTAGAAGTCACAGTTATGGTATACTACACTTTTGAAAACAGAAATAAAGCGGGTATGCGCAGGGGGAAATATCTTCCATAGGATGCATATATTCAATATCGCTCAACTTAAGAACTATTGAAGGCAGAGTCTTCAAACGTGGTTAAAGCTTCTATTATGGTAAACTATAAATGTCAATATAGAAATGGGCGGGGTAGCCAGAGGAGGAGCAGTACCACTCATAGATAGCATTATTAATAAGAGCCGCTGCAAGCAATTTGTTGAACTTTTGGTAGTAGGATCATTTGAGCCCCAAAATCGAAACCCCCATAGGACGCCAATGTTAAATATCGCATATCTTAAGAACTGTTAAAGTAAGAATGTTCAAACTTAGTAGAAGTCACTCCTATGGTATACTACACTTTTGAAAATAAAAATAAAGCGGGAATGCGCAGGGGAAAAAACATTCCATAGGACGCATATATTAAATATCTCTCAACTGAAGAAGTGGTTAAAGCAGTGTAGCGAAGCGCACCGGGTTAAGCTAGTCTTTTATGATAATAAGTTTTTTATTCCCAAAAATAACTTTGATAATGAAAAAAAAGAATGTAAGAATTAAAAGAAAATTAAGCAAGTGATTAAAAAACATTCAAGAAAACTTTGTCGTCAATAGCTTTTATACAAGACAACTTATAAGACAATGTCGCTCAAACTGCACGACGATTACCTGTAAATTGTCTTCTAGAAAACCCAAACGGCAGGGGACATGTCGTGTATACATCATTGACGGAAAATATATCCTGAAACGGTGGAGAGAATACTTTAGTGAATTATACAACAATGGTACTGACTACACAAACTTAGAACCCCAAACCCATAAAAGCGAGGGGGAAATACCACCGCCCAACTGAAACATATACTAAAATCAAGCAAGAAATTTAAAAACAACAAGGCGCCCGGATAAGACGGTATCGTGACGGAACTCATCAAAGCAATAAATGATGACGGTATTGGCATTCTCCATAGACTCATCGCCAATATATGAATGGAAGAACGGATCCCTAGGGCGTGGGGTGTTCGACTATTCGTGCCAATTCACAAGAAAGGCGACCAAGGCTTTTGTGAACACTTCAGAGATATAACGCTTCTAGATGTGTGTTTCAAAATCTTTACGAATATCCTATCAGAATAAATAATGGAAATAGTATCTACCAAACTAGGAGAATATCAAGGAGGGTTTAGACCAGACATATCAACAATATATCAGCTTTTTCTACTAAAACAGAACTATGAGAAAAGCTACGAGTGCAATAAAGACATACATTATCTATTGCTATAGTTCGGGTGTGTGTAGTGTGGAGTACTCATTTCATCGATGAACTATTCACGAATATTATTAATGATATACAATATTCTATAAAAATTAGTTGAAAAGTTATTTTTTAATTATTTAATTATTTAATTTTTATTTATTTATTTTTCAATATTTTATAATTATTTAAATTTAATCTATTTTAATTTAAATCTAATTAATTTAAATCAATGTATGGTTAACTTTTCAGATTCTAATACTGTAATTTATAAGATATTATGTCTTGTTGTGTTAGAAAATCATATTTAATAAATACAAATACAAATACAAATACAAATACAAATATTGAAAAGTCAGTAAAATACATCAAAATGTCAACAAATGTGAATAGACAGCAGACACAAAATATTAATATCGCAGATTATCGGGTCGTATCGAGTTTCGTACACTGGGGCGCACTTCTAAAAAACGATAACAGCATGCAGGATTGAATAAGAGACAGAATATCTGCAGCAAATATATCTTTTTTTGCTAACAAGAATTTCTTTACGTCCTAACTAGTCTTAAAATCGTGTAAATTAAGCGTCCACAAAACGGTCATCACACCCACGACAACGTATAAATGCGAAATTTAGTACATGACAGCGAGCGACCAGCAGCGTTTTAGAATTTTTGAGAGAAAAATTTTACGCAAAATATTCGGCTAATACTAATGGAGACTACTTTCAAAAAGGCAACGATGAATTGATGGAAATATGTCAAGGTGAATAAATCGTAAAGTTCATAAAAGCGCAGCGTTTAAGCCGGGCGGGGCGCGTAGCTCGCATGGACAGCAGCAGCCCGCAAGAGGTAACGCTAAGAGACGGAAAGACGGTGTGGAAGAAGACTTGAAAATATTGGGTATTCGATACTGACAACAAAAAGCTGAAATTAAAAATTTGAATTAATGTATACGCTGGTTTCGATACTACAACAAGTACAACACCAAAAACACAACATTGTATTTTATTTGTTGCTTTCGTTGGTCGATACGTCAAACACAAACATGCCAGTTTTGACATTTCTCTCTCTAAGTACGAAAAAAACGCCACCTGAAAAATGAATTCGCCTTGCCGGTAACGTTACAAGATAATGATGAAACCACTCAAAATAAATAATAGGCTGATGAGAGTGGGTAATACCATGGTGGAATAAGCAGGTGGCATCGTTACGGCAACAAATACAACATTACAACAAAAATGGAAATTATATCACCGTTTACGTCAAACAATTTTTTAAACAAAAATCAAAGCGTGCCGCAAAACGTGATGAAATAAATAAATTTTTAGCCAATTTGTATTTAATTATGGTCCATATCTTATTTATTTTTATTTAAAATTATCAAAAACTTTAATAAAATACAATAAACACAGCACAAAACGTGGACTATAAACAAAACTTTGACATAAACCTAGACAAACAATGCAAGAGCAAAAAATCGTCATCTGGCGTAGTGCTGCCACCTGTTTATTCCACCATGGGTAATACTATGTTTCCACTATGAGCAAAACAACTTGTTTTGAGCAAAACAAGTCAATGCGTTTCCATTATGTAAAACTGGTTTTGGTTTTCGAATTTTCGAAATCAATTTGACATTTTTGTTGTAAACAAATATGAAAGCCAAAAAAATATGTGTTGAAAAAAAAATATTTTTCTTTAACATGAAATTTTCTTAATACGATATCCGTATGACGTGCTAAATTCACAATTTTTCATATTTGATAAATACACTGAAATTTATTGTTGAGGGAAATTTTCTTGTTTGTTATTTAATACCTACACTGATATACATCACGTATGTAATAATTTACTACCTTTTTAATAGATTATTTTATTATTTTTACGCTGCAAACAAATAAATCAGCTGGAGAGTTGCATAAACCTATTTAATAAGTCTTGATATTTTGGTAAATATGCCATTTTTTCGAAATTATCAATCACCAATAATGGATAACCCAGAGTTGTATTCATGATTTTCGATATGTTTTGGAGCAAAACTAGTTTTTGTTTGAGTTTTCGAACATGAAAAATGTATAGGAAAACAAGTAGCAAAACTAGTTTTGTGGCCCAAAACATGTAAGTGAAAACGCACTATTAGCTTCGCGACAGAAAAGAAGCAAATGAGATGTTGAGAAAAACAAATTTCTTTAATCTGCAGTTGTTTGTTGAGGAAAAATATATTCGCATAATCAAAAAACGGCCCTTGGACTTTTATATCTTTTAAAAAGGTTCGTTAAATAAGTTACTTTTTTGAGAAAAAAAATTTTTTCAACAAAGTACTTTTTCCAATAAAATATTTTTTAACAAGTTTTTAACTTTTCTAAAAATGTGCTTTTTGAAAATTACAAAAAAAAAAAAAAAAAAGTTTTTCACCTTCCATGCAACTTTTCAGCTCCCCCTCGTATACAAAAATTCCTGATTTGCTTTTTATTGTTTTTTTAAGCAGTCTTAATTTTTTTTTTCAGCGTGAATTCGCTATAATATCGCAACAGTTCAAGCATTATTTGTACATTTGTTCAGACTACATCATGTTTGTCACTACGAATGAATGTTTATTTGGCTGTCATTGTTTGTTGTGTATTTTTACTTGTTGTTGTCGGTATGGTTATGTTTCTCCATTCACTGGAAATTTCATTTGTGAGAGGATTTTTCTCATTGTCATTTGTTGCTATTTTCAAGATTTATTTTCTAAAGTTAAATATTTGTTGACATTTTTATTTTACCTTTACAAATTTAGTGTTTGTTGTTTTTACAGATTACTTTGTAAGTGTGAGAATGCTAAAGAATCAGTGTTCCCATTTTAGCATATTTTCTGCTAGATTCAGCAGATTGAGTTGGGAAATTGCATATCATATTCAACATTTTTCATTTTTCGAATTTATTCTATGAGATAAATTTCAGTTATGTATTTTATAAAGCTTTTTTGTAATAGTTCTATTCCTTCAATTTTTCAGAAATGACTTTATACACTACCAGACTATTATATTGTATTTTCTTTTTACATTTTACATTAGCCTTCCTTTGGAAAGCAATGAGGTATATTGAATGTACACAAAAATTTACAATTATTAGACACCAGCAGAATGTAATGCATTTTCTGGCCCGCTATGGCCTTCGTCAGCATTCTTTGTGTCTCACTGGATAGTGTTACTTTATAAATTGAATGTATTTAACTCAACTATTTTAACAAATAGAAAATGGGAATTATTTCGTTCCGAAGGTTACTTTATATTATATTCAACATTTTTCATTTTTCGAATTTATTCTATGAGCTAAATTTCAGTTATGTATTTTATAAAGCTAATAAATTTTTCTGTACATTCAATATACCTCATTGCTTTCCAAAGGAAGGCTAAGGTTAAATGTAAAAAGAAAATACAATATAATAGTCTGGTAGTGTATAAAGTCATTTCTGAAAAATTGAAGGAATAGAACTATTACAAAAAAGCTTTATAAAATACATAACTGAAATTTAGCTCATAGAATAAATTCGAAAAATGAAAAATGTTGAATATAATATAAAGTTACCTTCGGAAGGAAATAATTCCCAGTTTCTATTTGAAATTGCATATCTTTTTTGAAAGAATATGTTAACGCTTTTTAGCATATTAAGTTGTCCAAAAGCAGATTTTTTTTTTAGCATATTTTTACTTTTTAGAAAAGCAGAACTTTTTTTTCTAACAGACCATCTAAACATATGTATTTTCAAGCAATTTCATATTCATATTATTTCTACTTCTTCGTTTTTTTGCATTTTTAATAGGTAAAATGTTTTTTTTAAATAAAATTTTTAATGAAATTTTTATTTAGCTGATTTTTAGCATAATATTTTTTATATAAATTAAGCAAATTTTTAGCATAATTTTTTTTTTGGAAAATTTAACATATTTTTATAAAATTTAAAAATTTAAAATATTAAAAATTTTAGTCTGGGTTTATACTATGTATGAAAGTTTTCTTTCAGAAAGTCTGAGCTTATGGGTAAGAGAGGAAGAGAACATGCTGCTATTCTCTCCCCTCTCACCAATAAACTGACACTTTCTGAAAGAAAACTTTTATAGTGAGAACCCAGACTAAGAACATTTTTAGCATATTTTCTTCATTTTACTATTTACCAGATTTTTGCAGATTTTTTTGAAGTTCTGGAATATTCTCATCAAACAGTTATGGCAGCACTGTAAAGAATTGCAGAGTCTTAAGAGCGAATTAAAAATGTGTTTGATCTAAATTGCACACAGAGAAAATTTTATTGAAATCAATTCTTTGACATACCAATAGTTTAGTTTCCTACCTATGTCGAATGTTTTTGATAGAGTGCTTAATGAGCAAAGAAACCAAAACTATGCTCTAAAAAATGCGTCTTATGCGCATTAACTATGCAGTAAAAACTTGAAAATATGCCCTGAAAATTGTTAAAAATATGCCCCAAAAAATTCAAAAATTGCTAATTTGAAAACAATATATTCAACAATTTAATAAAAGTTCCATCTTTTGAAAACAATCCTGAAATTATAATCGGCAAAGCCCAAACTTCATAGTATTTACAGAGGAATTTCGAGATTTTAAAATATTTGGAAACGATGGGCATCCATCGGCCAACAAAAACAGAGTTATGCTAAGAGGTTAAAGTTCATATAAAAGTTATTTGTGCCGAATATTATCTAGATATTAACATCAATATGAGATTTTTTTTTTTAAAGGGATATAAGGGACGGTCGCTTAATTGTTTATTAATGTTACCATTTAAAAGGAAGTAAAAGCTGTTTGTAGATTTGAAAAGAACTTTATTTGCGGTAATATATTTTTGGGGCGAATTAAATCTAAATGCCAACATAAAAAGATTGTTTATGGTTACAAAGAGTCTAGTTTGGAAAGAAGTTTTAATGGGGAATATGTGAAATTATAGACCGATTCTAACCATTTACACAGACTTCGTCCTTAGTACAATTAAAATGTATTTACCAAATTTCGGTATACTAAAAGATTGCTCCAGATTTCTGTGCATTACACACATCGCCAAAAGCGTATATGTATAATTATTTTTCCTCAATTTTTGTTCATAGATAAAATGTTAAAGTTAAAAGGAGCTATCAGATGAGGTTGCGCGGAATCGTGTCTATTTTCATTTAAATTGGAATGAAGCTGTTTCGCTTCTTCTCGGAAAGTTTTTATTTCTCATCTTAACTAGTTTTTGTTAATACACAGGTGTGTTCGAAGAAATATAAAGTTCAAGCGATTTCTATGCTTAATGAAAGACGTATGACCTTCATTAACAAATTTCAAAATATTTTTTTTTTAAAGCTTTCTTATTTTGTTTATTGGATCTTTTCTTTAAGAAAAATGACAATAAGTGTTAATATCTTAAACTAAATATATATTGTGGCCCTAATGCCAGCGCATAAGTGACCAATGAGTGTTAACAGGTTATGCGTTTCCTAACTGGTCAGCTATAGCCAATTTATCTACTCTATTTAAACGACTATGTCCTCTAAATAGGAGTAGATTCTGAGCTAAGGGATTTGCATGTTTTGTTTTCATTTTTTATTCAATCGGGGGATTCCCAAAATTAGAAATACACAAAAATCGCATTATGTTTGTTCACTATTTAGAGCCATTAAACTTTGTTCACTATTTAGAGCGCTAATGTTACAAGAATAGTTGTTTACATTATCGGATAATTCACTATATTGGAAGTTCACATTACCGAGAGTTCACTGTATATCAAAATATGCCTCAAAAAGGCAAAACAGGCGCTATAAAAGGCTTTTTTTAAACTAAATTATGCAAAAATATTCTGCAAGCGGTAAAATATGGAAAAATATGCACTAACAAATCGATGAAAAAATTCCCAAAAAGCTCTAAACCGGATAAATATATTGTTTCTGCCTTTGTTGGTCGCTCGAGGAAAAACATGCAATTGCATATTTATAGTTTCCCTGTTAATAATTTTGGGTTTTCCCATGTAGTCCAATTATAGTCAGTTTATTTTTCTAACCTCTTCTGATTGAGTTCTCAAAATATATATGTATAAGTTCAATTGACGACTTTTTTGCTAAGTAAGATTACAAAGTCATCGATACCAAATTTAACGAAGTTGAATTTAAACCCTCCAAAGTGGTCACTCAAACTCGAACTCACATTTAAAATCCTTTAAGCAGTTGCGTCTACTCAATAGTCTACAAGCAAATTTGTTTCCCTTCCCAAGATCAATAAATATCTTACAGTGTATTGAGTTAAAAACTCAAAAATTAAAACCTCTTTTAGGATTTCAATTGAGATTTTATGCATATATTTGTGAAATTTGTCTAACCCTAAGAGGGTAAAAATCAAGAGAGTAACGCTTGATTTATTAAGTATGCAATTGTGTTGTGAGTAAACCAGGCATTCCCCATACAAATGCTAACACAAGCCCACTAATTTTGCAAAGCCTCTTCTTTTTCTTAATTGTGAAAAATGAAAATCTAACAAAAGCAACAACGAATGAAAAAAAAATCTTAAGTCTGGTTGGTTGTTTTCAGGCAGTAAAAACGAACTAAATACTGACAGGGGTTTTGGTTTGATGGTTGGTTGGACTGACTGAATATCTTGTTTGGCTTCGTTCGTGCAACAAATGAGCAACAATAAAGCTGTCCTATTGTTGTAGTATGTATTAGTTTCTGTTGTTTTTATGCACATGTCCGCAAATATTGTTTTAAATGTAGCTTGTTATTGTTGTGTTGGTTGGCTGAAGTCCTTGGGGGATCTGATCTAAAAATATACACACAATCTCAACGGAGTTTTAAAGTAAATGTATGAGTAGCGTTTTAAGAATTTAACTGTGCAATTTATATTGAATTGTATTGTATTTTCTGTAAAAGTAGCAACAGCAGCCGTCTCTTAATTTTTGTTGTTGTTGCAGTAGTTTTGTTGTTTAAACCTTGATGACAGCAATTGGTAAAAATATCATAATCAATCATGTGTTGGTTGATTGTGTTTGATTGTTTTCAGTTTGATATATTTTGGCAAACCCACAAAATAACATTCATGCAACAAAAAAAAAAAAAAATTAACACACACAACATGGCAAAACATATGCCAAGTTTGATAAAGATACATATGAGTGAGTACCATAAGATACATTTAATAACTTAATTCATTGGTTTTTTTTTTTGGTTTGTTTTTATGTTTTTATGTTCAACTACGTATCTTGGGAATTGTTTAGAGTATTTATGGAAAAGAGGTGTTTGCCATTTAACTGCATTCAACATAACCTACAAAATTTTAAAGAGCGCCAAAAGAAAGTAAAAGTTTAAATTAATTTGTCATTTTAAAAATACCACAGGCTTACAAATTTCGATTAAAGTTTTTGTTTGCTTGTAATAAAAGTTATTTCTTTAGTAATTTTGAACGATACACGCTAATCTGCACTCCATTTTATGTAAAAAATAAAGGCACTTTCACCACATATCTGTAGCAATCTTATATTTTTATTTTTTATTTTTGTAGTAAAGCCATTTCAAACTTTAAAGTTTATTTTTGAAAATATATTTTTAATCAAATAAAATCATCCCTTTTCTTCGGTTGTAGTTTTTTTAAGTTTTTATTCCTAAATAGTTTTAACGCGACCGATTAAAGGTCAACTTCAGTTGTTATTCCAAATCTTATTGCACATTAAAAAAATAAGCAAAAAGTCATTTTGCAATAACTTATTGAACTAAAGGGTGGTTAAATTGTAAGGGCCGATGTTGAATGTGAACCACACCTAAACGCCAATTTTTTTTCCGAATTTTATTTGACATTTCTCTATTTCAGACTTACTCTATTTGAACCATGGAGAGATACACAATCCAACAACGTGTTAAAGTTATCCAGACTTATTATGAAAATGGGCGTTCAAATCAAAATGCATATCGTGCACTTCGTGATTTTTTTGGTCAATTTGATCGTCCAAATGTGCGTACAATCGCAAAAATCGTGAAAAAATTCGGGCAAACCGGGTCTGTAGAAGATGTGAGAACACCAGTGCATGCTCGTACAGCTCGTACTGCAGAAAATATTGCTGCTGTTCGCGGTAGTGTGGCTGAAGAGCCGTCCACCTCAACTCGTCGTCGTGCCCAACAATTGCACCTCTCACGCTCGTCGTTGATGAACATTATGCATAAAGACTTGCATTTACATGCTTACAAGGTGCAATTGGCTCAAGAACTAAAGCCTCTTGACCATTCCAAACGTCGTGAATGGGCAGAATGGTGGCAAGAAATGGCAACAGTGGATGATCAATTTCAGTGATGAGGCACATTTTCACCTCAGTGGATTCGTCAATAAACAGAATTGCCGCATTTGGGCGAATGAGAATCCAAGAGTGATTGTCGAAAAACCAATGCACCCACAAAGAGTGACTGTTTGGTGCGGTTTATGGGCTGGCGGCATCATCGGGCCGTATTTTTTCCAAAATGAGGCCGGTCAGGCAGTTACTGTGAATGGTGTTCGCTATCGTGAGATGATAACGAACTTTTTATGGCCCGAATTGGAAGATATGGATGTGGACGATATGTGGTTTCAGCAGGACGGTGCCACTTGCCACACAGCTAACGAAACAATGGCTCTTTTGCGCAACAAATTCAATGGCCGTGTTATCTCACGTAATGGCGATGTCAATTGGCCGCCAAGATCATGTGATTTGACACCGTTGGACTTTTTTCTTTGGGGTTATTTGAAAGAAAAGGTGTACGTCGATAAGCCAGCAACAATTCAAGAGCTAAAGGATGAGATAATTCGGCACATTAACGGCATAGAACCTCCATTATGCCTCAGGGTCATCGAAAATTTGGACCATCGGATGGAGGTGTGCCGCCGTGGTCGCGGCGCCCATTTGGCCGATATTTTGTTCCATACATAATTAAGTAATACCAATATATCATAATAAAATAAAATTACAATAATTTCCTAAATAGTTTGTGTTTTATTCAAAATCAACATCGGCCCTTGAAATTTAACCACCCTTTATAACTATGTCTATAGTATGTATAATAATAAACTATAAATAATTTAAACTTTATCTATGGCTACTTGTCGAATTTTGCTTAAGTCGACTTAAGCACCTTTTCCTATTTGCCACAGATATAGTAGCATAACTTGAAAAGGCTATTCCCAATTCAGTAAAAAAATCAGAAATTTAACAGCGAATTATCTTCAGGTTGTGCGAACATTGTTTCTTAATTTCCGCAGTAGTTTAAGAGATATCACTAAAGTTTGATCCAAAAAAATTTTATAAAGCTATGTTCACACCGATTACATGTTTGAAGTCCTATACGCAACTACTGGTTTTTAAAAAAATTATTTGCTTTTTTAAAATGTTTGGCTAGATCAAACATCACTTAACAAATTCCTAATTACACTATACAATTATCTTCTTACAAATTAAGTTAAGTAAATCAGTAGAAATGATTAACAGCTTTTTTTTATGTCTACATAGCCACTAGGTGCTGCTACTTCGCCACGACCTGATTATCGCTTTTGTGCAGAAGCACAGAGGTCTGTTGCGATACTTTACCAAAATTCACTAATGATCATTTCTTTTAGTTTTTCGGATTTATTAGGGTTTTCGGCGTTAACTCTGCGATATAGAACTAATGCATTTGCTATGGACATATCGAGAAGATGGTAAACAAATCCTGGTTGCCATATCTCGTGTTTTTATTTTGGATCCTTTTCGTTCCATGTATTTGGCTGCATCCGTGAATTGCTTCTTTGAAAAGATAAAGGGCCAACGTAGGTTAACATAATCTTACATCTTTGGTGTCCGTCCATAAAACCGTGGTGATATCAACTCCATAAGCTGATCCAATAAATTCAGTTGAATAGCCTCGAATTAATATTTTGAATTCAAAGCTCTTGTTAGCTAGGAGTTTCCAACTGTGGAGCATATTTTTTGGAATACTATCAAAAAGCTCAAGCAACCCTTACTGCACCCAAAAGAAAAATCAATCCATCCGTACTCAAACCAAACCGAAGCGGTATTAATAGTACGGTGAGTACGGATTTTTTTAAATCAAGTACAGAAAGATTGATTCAATTACGAATTTTCAATCGCAAAATACTTAAATTATCCATATTCAATCCCGATTTCGTACTTGAAATAATCTGAAAATGAGCTTAATTTAAGTAAAACTAAGATTGAATCAATCTTAAAATGCGCTTGATTCAAGTAAAGGGTGATTTTTTAAGAGCTGCAGGAAAGTTAAAAAACACATAAAATTCAGAAAAATGCATAAAATCTTTATTTGAATCGATAGTACGGTCCATATAATTTAATGTTTGAAGATTATTTCATGCAAAAGTTGACCGTGACTGCGCCTCAAATGGTCCATCCGCTTAGTCCAATTTTGGCATTCTCGTTCCAACATTTCGGCCGGTATCTCATGAATAAATGCTTCAATGTTGTCTTTCAATGCGTAAATTGAAGCGGGCATGTGTGTATAGACATGAGCTTTAACATAGCCCCACAAAAAATAGTCTAAAGGCGTTAAATCGCACGATATAGGCGGCCAATTGACCGGTCCCGAACGTGAAATAAAATGTTCACCGAACTCGCCTCTCAATAAGTTCATTGTTAAGCGTGCTGTGTGGCATGTGGCACCGCCTTGTTGAAACCACATGTCATGCAAGTCAAGCTCTTGCTTTTTGGGCAAAAAAAAGTGGGATACCATCTCACGGTAGCGCTCACCATTCTCAGTTATGTTACGATTCGCATCATCTTTGAAGAAGTACGGTCCAATGATGCCCATAAACCGCAACAAACTGTGACTTTTTCTGGATGCATTGGTAGCTCTTGCAATGCTTCTGGCTGATCTTCACTCCAAAAATCGACAATACTGCTTATTAACGTACCCATTGAACCAAAAATGAGCTTCGTCGCTGAACACAATTTTTCGCGGTGAACTTTCTTAACAGAGCACGCATTTTGATAATAAAATTCAATAAAAAATAGACGATTCATGGTAAAATTATGGACCAAACTGAAGATGTTTGACAATGAAACAAAACACGAAACGTGCGTCAGCTGTTTAAACCAGTGTTGCCAAAAACATACTAGCTAAAAAATCTCCCGATATTATAAAATTGGTTTTATCGCGAATTCGTGCTTGAAAAAAACCAAAAGATAAATGAGGAAGAAAAAAATGATTATTTTTGATTTATTTACTAACCCATTTTACACCTTACAGAATGATAAAACACCAACATCATGCCCGATATGGTTTTTACTTTGAAAATCTCATGTACATATTTAACCAAAAATATAAACTAAATGAGAAGCAAGATTTCAAATTTACCCGTCGTCGTACACATGAGTCTGGCCAGACCTTTTCCTTTTTTTTTTACTTGATTTAAGAATTTATACTTATTCTAAGAAACTCTGGCATCGATTTTCGAAAGTAATCCCATTTATGATTGCTTTGAGTACGTTTTACTTTAATTTTCGAGTACGACTCGTACTTAAAATAATCATAAAAAACTTGATTTATCCCGAGTGTTTTTCTTTCTGTGTGCTGTTGTAAATGACGAAGAATTAAACAAATAGACTAGTGCTGGGATACTATCGATATTTTCTACTATCGATATTTATCGATAGTTCAGATTTCACTATCGATATATCGCTATTACTATCGACTGAATGTTTGTACTTGTTTGAAAAACTTTAATTATTTTTTTATAATATGAGACGTGTGTATATACGCACGTTATTTTAGATGGCAGTTTTTTTAAAATTGTAAAAAACCTTTCTGAAGGAAACGAAGTAACAGGGACTATAAGATATTCCATTGCAACTTTAAACAATTTTCTAAATTCTAAACCAAAAAGGTTAATGGTCGTTCATTGTTTTGTCCTATGCGTGCAATTGCATTTGGATTTGCATTTTTTTTAAACATTACAAAAATATTTGACATTTCAGGCCCTATTGAACATATATAAATTTCCACATAAATGCCAATAATTAGCAGTAAAAAGCACAGCTAAGCAATCCATACCACTTGCCATTCTTGTAGTTTGTATTCATTGCTGCAATTCAGCGCGAATTAATGATAGCAAGTAAAAATTTGTGGCAAAAAACTGTGTGTGTATAGCTGATGTTAGATGTCTTCATAGCTGTATTTAAAATAATAGAGCAATTCCATATGAAAGCAATCACCTTTTGGACGACCCCTCTCCGATTTTAAAATAAATAGTCTCAATCGATTGCCCAGCAAAAAATAATGTACCTACATATTTTTTTTTTTTTTATAGTGACTGGTTTAGTGGTGGTGTACACCACTGTCATGTGACAAAATTGAAGAATTCTTCATTGAAAGTTGTTTTAAAAAAAAACTACTAAAGCGATCGCAACGAGTGATAGCTCGTTGGAAAGGTATTTTTTCTATTTTCCTAATTTTTCTTAGAAATTTACCTTTAAATTTTCCCATGAAAATTAAATTTTCCGATTTTCCACAGAAGCTCCTAAATTTTCCGGCTAATTTTTTTTTGGATTCCTCATAATTTTTGCTTTAAGAATCAGCAATAAAAAAAATGGGCCCCGACTCCTTGTTTGGACAGAAGAAGAGCATTTAAGAGACCACCTTGTTAAAAATACATTTTAAAAATTATTTTACAGTTAAAAATACATTTATGAAGAAAAAATCAATTTTTTTTTAAGAGCCCTAAGTTGAGTGTGTAGTGAAGATCGGCCATAAATCCATGGATAATAGCAGCAGTGGCATGTAATGGCACACCAAACCCGACTGAGGCTACAGGTCATAAAATGTTTTGTAAATTTTTTAAATTACCAGGTAATAAATATTTCGCCTAAAATGACACGTGCAGAAACAAGTCATAAAACACGGATTTTCCATAAATATGGCGAAATATTTATTACCTGGTAGTTTAAAAAATTTGCAAAACATTTTATGACCTGTGGTCGGCTTATTGGCAGTAACCAATTAAGTCCCTCTTTAAAAAACATTTTATGACCAGTAGTTCACGCACATTTTCCTATTAAAGAAAAGCAAATATCGCTTATTTTTTTTACCTATTTTTTACCAAAAAATAAATATAAATACTTCGCACACTCTGAGTCAAATTTCAGTTGAATACTAAACGTGAAAGTGTTAAAGTGTTTTTTTTTTTTTGTAAAGTAAAGAGTGAAGCTGTAAAGACATTTTAAAGTAAAATGAATAAATTTTGCTGCAATCCGTTTAACAAGAGTGGACATCGTTCGAAAAAGATAAAAGTATTAAAATTAACTGGTGTTTCGAAGCGATACATGAATGAATTAAATATACAATACGGTTAAAAAGCAGAATTAATTTGCCCCAAGTGTAAAATCGATTTGTCTCAACAAGCAAATGCATTGAAACAAATGCAGCCACAATCCGAGAGTGAAATGACAAGTGAACAAAATGTTTCATCTGATAGTGAGGCAGACATTCCGATGGTCAATATGTCTTTGAGTCCTTTGAATGAGGCTATTACCACTTTAGGTGAAACGCCTATTAGAAAAAGAAAGTTGCGAAGTGAAACATACAGGAAAGAGAAAAAAGGCAAGGTTATGAGTGCAATCGCGACAATATTTGATGAAGGCTCTGATAACGAATGCAGTCAAGCAGATGACGTTGATGACGGCAAGCAAATGATTGAGCAGTTGAAAAGAAGATTCAATTTAGCGACCACTTTTCCGGAGAAATATCTCATTTTATCTGTGCTGCCTCAATCATGGTCTATACGCAAGATTTCTGAACAGTTTCAAACATCTTTTTACATCGCGAGAAGAAGCAAAGAATTAGTTCGACAGAAGGGCATATTGGCGACTCCCACCAAGAAATTTGGCTCAAGGACCCTCAGCGAAGCAACGGTGAAATTGATTCAAGATTTTTACTGCAATGATGACAACAGCCGCGCCTGCCCAGGTACACGTGACTATGTTATCACACGTGAAGATGGAGAAAAAGTACACAAGCAGCGCAGATTATTATTATGTAATCTATCCGAAGCATACCATCAGTTCAATGAGAAATACCCAGCAGAAAAAGTGGGATTTTCTAAGTTTGCCATCCTACGACCAAAAGAGTGCGTGCTGGCATTAGACAGGCACGGAACGCATTCAGTCTGCGTTTGCATGTTTCATCAAAACATCAAATTAATTTTCTTTCCATGCAAGAAATTGAAAGTATTTCACGGTGAAATTGAAACATATAGGGACCTTCTGTCGAAGTCGTTGTGCGCATACCCCACGGAAAATTGTCATCTGTCCAAATGCGACAATTGTCCGAAGATTGACGAGCTAGAGCAATATTTGGCGGAAAAGTTTGAACAGCTGTTAATTCAGGAGGTGCATTTCAAACAGTGGATAATTAGCAGCGGCAGATGTTCCCTTGAGACCGTGGTAAAGCAGATTCCGGAATTCATCGAGGAATTCGGATTCAAGTTGAATTCACTGAAGGCGCACCATTTCATATCCGAGATGCAATCGAAATTTCTAAAGGAAAGTAAGGAGAAATTAGCCCAAAATGAATTCATTTTGATAAGCGACTTTGCCGAGAATTACACTTTTCTCGTTCAGGATGAAATTCACTGGGCAAACGACCATTGCACGGTGCATCCGTTTTGCATTTATTTCAAAAACGAAGATAACGAACTACAGACCGTAAGCCTTGTTGTTGTCGCGGAGAGTTTAGCTCATAATTATGTGTCCGTTTATTTATTTCAAATGAAACTGTTTGAATTCTTAAGATCAAAATTCGATGCAATCGACAAAGTAACGTTTTTCTCAGACGGCGCGGCTTCTCATTACAAGAATAAAAAAAATGTTTACAATCTTTGCATAATTGAAGAAGAACAAAACTGCAAGGTCGAGTGGCACTTTTTCGCGACGTCCCATGGTAAGGGCCCATGCGATGCGTTAGGGGGAACCCTAAAACGCATGGCGACTAAGGCAAGTTTGCAAAGGCTATATACTGACCAGATCTTAAATGTACAACATTTGTTTTCGTGGATTCAAAGCAAGGAAATTGCCATTAACACAGTTTTATGCACTCAAAAAGAACACGATGCCATGGAGCGACGAATTCAAAACAGATATAATAATGTCAAAACTATAACTGGAACGCAAAAGTTTCATTGCTTCATACCAAATATTTCTGATATGTCAATTAATGTAAAGCGGTACTCTTCGTCTGCCGACGTGCTAAATTTAAAGTTACTTTAATTTTATAATGATGCCAAGACAATTGAAATTTTTAATAAATATTGTAATTAAAATTCATAAATGTATTTTTAACTGTAAAATAATTTTTAAAATGTATTTTTAACAAGGTGGTCTCTTAAATGCTCTTCTCCTGTCCAAACAAGGAGTCGGGGCCCATTTTTTTATTGCTGATTCTTAAAGCAAAAATTATGAGGAATCCAAAAAAAAAAAAAAATTAGCCGGAAAATTTAGGAGCTTCTGTGGAAAATCGGAAAATTTAATTTTCATGGGAAAATTTAAAGGTAAATTTCTAAGAAAAATTAGGAAAATTTTATTTTTCAATTAAAGCCTGATTCAATACCTTTCCAACGAGCTATAACTCGTTGCGATCGCTTTAGTAGTTTTTTTTTAAACAACTTTCAATGAGGTCCCTTATGAAGAATTCTTCAATTTTGTCACATGACAGTGGTGTACACCACCACTAAACCAGTCACTATAAAAAAAAATATGTAGGTACATTATTTTTTGCTGGGCAAACGATTGAGACTATTTATTTTAAAATCGGAGAGGGGTCGTCCAAAAATTTGCCAATTTTGATCGTTTTCATATGGAATTGCTCAATAATAATATCGATATTTATATTTTTCCTATCGATATTTTAAGACTATCGATAATATCGATAGTCTATCGATAGTTTCTCAGCACTAATATAGACATTCTGTTATCATTGCATTATCTTTCGATTTTAATTCGTCACATTGATAATCTGGATCTTCAATGCTGTCATCATCAAATTCATCAAATAAGCAACTTCTTGATCGCTCAGTGGATAAAGCTTTTTTTCTTTTAATTTATTTCGCAAATCGCAGTGTCTTATTTTTGTTCAATTAGATGACATCTTCATTTTATGTTTTGATCATTACCATTCTGAAGACAAAATTATAATGCACTTTTACTACAGTTAAATACGTTACATCTTTTTTTTTTTGTTGCACTAGTGACTTAGTGACAACCGTCTACTGACGGTGTTCACAAAACTGACAATTGAAACAAATCTGTTTTTCAAAATCTGAAACTAAGCAGAAATTATTGAAATAATTATACCAATAATTATCATAAAGAAATCCCAAAGTCCATTGGAAAACTCTTAAGTGTTTAAATTCTTATTTTAATATTAGGTAACATCCAAAATAATTATTAAACTTTTTTTTACTAAATTGTTTGTTTTATAACTGTTAATGTTACGTCTCAATTACCGACAAGTTACAGAAAATTGTTACCAAACAAAGTTAGTGCACGCAGAGAAAAAATATGGTTGGGCATGGTTACGGCAACAATACTTTATTTAATGTAGCAATATATTGTTTTCGTACACAAATAATTGTTATTTTTATTTAATATCAACAATATTATAGTTACTGTAAACATATCAATGTTTATCGCAATTATAAATTTGAGTATTGTTGACCGAAAAATAATTATTTTTCTAAAAATTTCAAAAGATTTTGTTATTCGTGCTTGATTCCCAATTTTTATTCTTGATAAAAACACTTGAAATTTATTGTTGATGGGATAAGCTATTCCTATGCGCATTTCACTGATTGCTTAGGCCAGATCATCAGGAAACTTCATCCATAAAGTTTTAAGAAAAACTAAAGATATTAAACCAAAACTACATTTTGATAACTTTCAAAACATAATATTACTCACAACCATATCATGATATCTAATAGCCATAACATGATAACTTTCTATACATTTATCATATTATGTTTAAGATGCAATCAAACTATTTTTTCTCCAATAATATTATGTTAGCGCCATTTGTAAATCAATTTCGAATCAGTTGTGTCGTTTTTATTATATGTGAGCGGTTAAACAATTTAAATATAAATTCTCATAAAAAAAATAAGTTTAAAGAAAAAAAAAAAAAAAATTAAAATATTAGCGGAGTTCATTCAGTATTAGTGATTTAATAGTGCAAATGCAAAATATCGTTGTTTTTTTTGTAAAATCCAACAACAAAACACACAGAGATTTCGTTATATTTTATAAAAGTGTTACGATATTTCTGTGGTTTTCATGGGCAACCACGTATGTCTTAAAACTAATTTTTCAGGGTAGCCGAAAAACCATTCTAGATCAAACTATGGGCTAGGTATTGCACTTTTTAAACTATGTCATAACCTTAAAAAATCGAAATTGTTAACTTAGTATGATTAACAGAATAATAATATGATTAAGGGAAGAATATTATGATGTAATATTACGAGTATATTTAGTCATAATATGATTCAATAATAATCTTAATATGGTGACTACAATCATGAATCTTATCATAATATGTTGCCCACCTATAGGTTTACCACAACCATGTTTTTTCTTTCCCTGTATATGCAAATAAAGAAAAACTCGCTAAAAATCATTAACATTTGTATACCCTCCACCACAATTAGTTGTGAAGAGGGTATACTAAGTTTGTCATTCGGTGTGAAAATTTTTTATTATTCATCTCAGACCCCATAAAGTATACATATATATTCTGGGTCCTTGGGTAATTCTAAGTCGATTACGCCATGTCCGTCTGTCTGTCCATCTGTCCGTCTTTTGAAAACGCGCTTACTTTCGAAAAACTCAAAAGAAATAAACAAACTTGGTGTGAAATTGCTTGTAGTTATCCTAAGCAGTTTGGGATTGAAACCCAGCAAAATCGGTTCAGTAGGATTAGAGCTATGAATGAAAATATGGAACCACCACCTAAAAAAAAATTTCTAATTTTGCTATAAAAACTAACTTAAATGGTGGAACAATGCACGGAATGATATAAGATTTCGCAAAAATTTGTTTTATTCGACTGGAAATGACACTGTGAAATTTTGTGATGATCAGTTTAGTACGCCTAAAACCATAATTAATATTGCTATCATAACAAATTTTGGATTGTCACAGTTTCATAGGACCAGAAATGACACTGTGTAATTTCGTGAAGATCGGTGCATAATTTACCTTAGGCCCCATATAAAGCCCACTCTGGTTAAATAAATACCCCTAAAACCGTAGCAGATATAGATATTGCGGTAAACTTTCTTCCAACATAGCTTCATATGGCCAGAAAAAATGTTATGTAATTTTGTGATATACAGTCCATAATAAACCTTAGATCCATTTTAAGGTGCCTTCTGAAATTCACTGCCAACGCTAAAACTAATTTCACCGCTGTATTGAAATTGACGTTTTTAATACCAGAAATCACTCTGCAGACTTTTGGGATGATTGGGTTCATAGCTTACCATGGCTCCAATATAAATTCCCCTCCTGAAAATAATTTAAGTTCAAGCTATTTAAAATTGCTAAAGAAAAGCATAAAACTTTCAGTTTGTCGGTCAATAACTTAATCACCCTTATTCTATTTGGCGTCGTCAACAGTAAACAACGCCGTTTTTTATGTTTTGTTTCAATTTCGTATTCCCGTTGGCAATATTGCCATATTTCGATGACTGTTAACATATGTTTGGTATTTTCTAAGAAAAATTGGCGTTGCTGTTGCCTTAAATTGCCCTTGATTTTGTCGTCTGCATTTTTAGTGCTTTGTGTCGTGTTTTAAACATTTTACGTTATGGTGGCTGCAATTTTGATTTCTACGGCGGTTTTGATATTTTTCTTCATTTGTGTTGTGTTTTGATATATTTTTTGTGGATATACCTAATTGAAAAAATTAAAATAACAACTAAGTGCCAGTTCGAGAAGCTAGTGGAAGAGCTTGTAAAAATCCATTACTATCCAGAGGATTATAAATCTTTTCCTTATAAATTAAATATCCCTTGCGATTAAAGAAGAGATGGTGGTCTTGTTTTTTTTTTTTTTTTTTTTTAGCTAAAATTTTGATGTGGGTTCCGTCGACACAGCCAATTACACCTGGAAATGTTGCTGTTCAAAAATGCAATTTTAATTTATCCATTGTGGACAAAGTTCCCTCTTCATGACTTCCAGAGTCTCAGACAAAATGTTTAAACTTGTGGCTGGGACAGTCAAAAGTTGAAATAATTTCCAACGCTGAACTGGTACGATCCCTGGGCCAAAAAACACAATGTTGCTGCAAATATATTGTGTTTGGAACAAACGTTCCCTTTTTTAAATGAGGCTCTATTATTTCCAACACATGTTTAAAAGAAAGTTTATTCAGCCGAAAATAACTTTCAAATCTTAAAAAGGTTAAATAAAATCCATTAGGCACTTGGGAAAATTCAATATAATAAAACACTTTTCATTACACATTATTTTTTTATAAACAAATTTTTATTTAACTTACAATTTGCACAACAGCACAGAATTTTTTTTCTTATAAAAAAACAGTAAACAAAATGAATCAGCTGATTTTAATATTAGAGATGTGTGCTATATTTTATTAACATTATCGATAAATAGTCAACGGCGTCATAAAATTGATGTTGCCTTTGATTAGAATTGCTGTTGCCTTAAAATTGCCGTTGTTATTGCCGACGCCAAATAGAATAAGGGTGAATATACATCTAAACCACAACCAATTTTAATGCAGATGTCAGTTTTTTTAAAGATAATATAATAATAAATAGACATCATACAGATATTACTCCTAAAACATTCGAACTGTCGGTGGAGGGTATCAAAGATTCGGCACAGCCGAATAAAGCACTCTAACATGCTTTATAGTTGCTTTGTTTTTTGTTATTTACTCATTTTTCAAAAGATGCTTAATGAAAAAGTTAATTAGAATTGGTTTATATTGTGATGCATAAATGCGAGATATGCATTTAAGCGAAATTCTTATATTAAAAACTAATGCGCATAACCAGCGTGCATATAAAAGTTAAATACTGTAATACATTTATGTTATTCAATCGTATCACTTAACATAGAAGTTTTTAATGAGAGGCTGTTTTGAGACTGAAAACATCTTTAATATATTAATCCCTAATTTTACAAATGAAAAATTGCGTTTGGACTATTAAAACAATTTCAAATTAATTTTCTTAATGAACTTTTTTCGACAATAACAGTTTTAAACAAACATCGCGAATTGTTTTGGCGAAGCAGGCTTATGTATCCCAAATACTAAAGTCCAGCTTGTTTTTCGAGCAAAAGAGTTATAATAAAAAAATTGTTATAAACTTTTTTCCAGAACACTTTGAACTTGCAGTAAGTGCTTTCAAATTTATCATTAACATTCATAAACTCAAACAATTTATACTTAATGGTGGCAACAATAAACAAATAAGACAAAATTACAAACAAATATCTCTGTATGTACAGACATATGTATGTACATAGGAATGTATGTAAGCATTTACGATATGGACCTTTAAGAGACCCGTAACATAAGGTTAGAACATAAAAGGAAAACATTTGAGATATTTTTGTTTCAATTTTGTATTTTTATTTATTCTTTCTTTTTTGATTAATGGATCAAAGTCTTTTGACACGAGCTATTTTAAAGAATCATGAAAAAAACAATCGAAAAAAGATTTCTTTGTTGACTTTGCGCTGTGTTGTACGTGATTAAAGCCAACACCATCCATAAATCGAATCAAACATCCATCCAATGGATGGATGGTCGTTTGATGGTCTGCATACAACAACATCAACAAAACATATAATGGGTGATTTTTTAAGAGCTATAGAAAAGTTAAAAAAAAAACACATAAAATTCAGAAAAATTCATGAAATCTTTATTTGAATCGATAGTACGGTCCATATAATTTAATGTTTGAAGATTATTTCATGCAAATGTTGACCGTGACTGCGCCTCAAATGGTCCATCCGCTTAGTCCAATTTTGGCATACTCTTTCCAACATTTCGGCCGGTATCTCATGAATAAATGCTTCAATGTTGTCTTCCAATGCGTCAATTGAAGCGGGCATGTGTATATAGACATGAGTTTAACATAGCCGCACAATAAATAGTCTAAAGGCGTTAAATCGTTGGATATCATCTCACGGTAGCGCTCACCCTTCACAGTTAAGTTACGATTTGCATCATCTTTGAAGAAGTACGGTACAATGATACTGGCCGATACAGCTGCGATATTTTCCTCACTTCGCACTCTACGTAAGCGTGTTGGTGGTTTAATGTCCAACAATGTATATTTGGTGCGAAATTAAGTCACAATAGCCCGAATAGCCGCTACAGTGGGTTGATTAAACTGACCATAAAATAGAAGAAGCGCGCGAAGAACTTTCTTAACAGAGCACGTATTTTGATAATAAAATTCAATAATTTGCAAGCGTTGTTCGTTTGTAAGACGATTCATGGTTAAATTTTAGACCAAACTGAAGATTTTTGACAGTGAAACAAAACACGAAACGTGCGTCTGCTGTTAAAAACAGTGTTGCCAAAAAGATAATAGCTAAAAAATCACCCGATACAATATACATAAATACGTATATTGTACATATGAACATAATTATTACATTACTGTTGTTATTAAAAAAAAAAATTAATTATTTTGTGGTATCTTATGAGTGATTGTTAGCCAAATATTGTTAAATGTAACGCATGATTGTTTTGTAATTTCACTGGCAGTTACTGTTTTTTTTTTGTTGTTGTTGTAAAGAAATGCAGAAACGGGCGATGGGGATAATATAGAGGGAGAAATGTTTTGACCCCTCCGACAACGCTTTCATATTATTATTTGAGTATCTCTTTTAATCGATTCTCTTTATTACTACTACCATGTTAACTTAAAAAGTAAATTAATTAATATTTAAATACGAAGTCAAAAATTGACCATATAAAAAATATGCCACATCAAACTGAATTATTTCTGAGGCGTTTGCTTATTTGAAGATGATCTTCTAATAACTCAAACTGCATTCTAGTGCGATTTTTATTTTTGGTTGTTGTTACTTGTTGGTACAAAAAGAATTTTTAAAACTATTTCAGCAAGGTCTTGAAAAGGTTTCGAACCACCAGCGTCTTGGTATGAAAAAAAAGAAAATGTAGACCAAAAAAGACTTAAGTTTGTACCCACATCTTGATCAAATCGGTCTTGTGGTTGCACTAATGTCATTTATATTACTGTATAAAATAGGATATTCAATTCATCGATGTTTTTTATTAATCGATTAATCGCACGAATAATTATGCGAGGTAAAAATTTAATCGAACAATTTAATATTATTCGGTTAAACGAATTTACATAAAAATTTTATTAAAAAAGTAACAACAATTTAACACACGTTCTTTATGTAATAAAAGAGGGAAACATTTTAAAAAAATAGCATCAAAATTTAAGATAATCTTCAAATGCTGGGTACACACTATGCAACGCATTTACGCAATCTAGTGAATTAAATTCATTTTCATTCATTCCAGATTGCATCAACATCAAAACGCTTTGATATTTTGAGCTTGCATTGAAACAGATTGCATGTAGATTGCACTGTGTGTACCCAGCATAAAATTTAGAAAAGATTCTTTCACTTATTGCTTACGTTGAAGAGATTGAAAGTAAAGCGTTATAAGCATATAAAATTGCTCTTTTCTTTTTCACGTCTTTTTTTTAACACTTGAAAAAATCATCTTCTTCGTATGAATCATATTGTGGTAAAAGTCTATGGTTTCAGTTTTTGTATAATAGTTAAAAAAAATATTACTCGAAGGAAATGTTCTGGAGTTAAGATACAATAAAATGGTATTTAAAATGTAGCGGCTTGTTTTTTTTTTACATAAAAGAATAAAACTAATACTGTGAAAAAACAAATTTTAGATTAATCGATTAATCGATATAAATTATTCGAATTATTCGTTAATGGATAATAAGCAATTTAAGAAAATCGCCCAAAATTATTCGATTAAACGAATAACGGTTAATCGTTTGAATATCCCAGTATATAACAAATAACTAAAAATCCCGAGCAAATAAAAAGTGCTTTTTCCCAAAAATTTTTCAAACAAATCGCCGAAACTGAGAGCGCTTTTTTCTTTTTGACATAGACCGGCTCTTATTGAAAAACCCTTTTGCATATTTTTATACCCTTCACCGAATTTGTAACTTCCATTACACCCTATTCTGGATTCTTATAAGTCTGTCCATCCGTCTGTTGAAATGGGATTTCTGAAGGCCCCAGATATTATGGGGACTTGGTTGGTTTGTGTCAGATATGCTCATTTATTGCTATCAAAATTCAGCCAGATCGATCCATAAATGACTGTGATATGAGCACAAAACCACGACTGCCTTTAATTTTACCTTTAAATCCCTTGTTGTTGTTTTTCAAAACCTTTTCTTTACCTTCACTTCGGAAAACCAAATCTTGTAACGTTAACTTAACCGCCCTATACTCAATGCAAATGGATGAAACTTTGCAGGCATACATATTCCCGATGAAAATAACACGAATACATGGGCGTAGCCAGGATAAAATCTATCAAAATTTTTTTTAAATGATCTTTTTTCTGTATATTATCTGCGGAACGGCAAGAGCCAAACATTCAAAATTACGTATAAACTTCTTGGTTATCAATATACAACATCCGATAAAATGTTTGCGGGATTGGAAAGCGGGCGTGGCACAAAAAAGATTTATTTATATCTAAAGAGCGGTATTAAAATAACTTTCTACTCTTATCGCTCCATGGTAAAAGGTATATAAGATTCGGCATAGCCGAATAAAGTACTCTTACTTGTTTTAATTATACAAATAGAGATACACACATATTCAGTTGAACTGCCCAAAAAAAAACATCTCCCCTTTAACTTGTGAATTTAAGCAACACATACGCTTCTGGTTTTCCTCAGGTTACTTTCAAATGTGGCAATAAAAAGAATGTCTCTGACGTTTATTAAACTATTTAACATTTAAGTAATACGAGTTACAAATGTGTATACTTGGAATGGATACGTTTGTCTGTAGATGGATGGGTGCATGAATATTTGTTTAAGACGATTGAATTGTTGTTGTTACATTTAAGTTGCAGTTGGCCAAGTTAAAAAAGGAATTATTGCTCGATCTGTGGGTCATTTAAATGGCACATACATACATACATACATACATGTGCACATAAATACAGTCAATATTCCATGGATGGTTAAGGTTATTAAAAACTAAAACGTCATTGCTTATCACTCACTCACTCACTCACTCATTCTTTCCAGGTCTCACTTTGTGTGTTTGTTGTTTTGTTTTGTGTTCATTATTATATTCCACTGATTTTAAACCAAACAAAAGATCTTAAGAAGATAGAATAGAAGAAAGAAAGAAGTGAAAAGAAAAGAACCATGTTGTTTTGTTTACAAATCGTGCTCCAAAAGTATTGATGTTCACTCATATTGTACTCCAATGAAATGAAATGTGTGTAGGATTGACCATGAATTGTAGAATTGGTTTGTTATTACGAATAACAAACATTATTAACATGTTTATTGTAGGTACAATGAATGTTTCAAAAATCATACGCGATTCGTTGTGGTTTAATGTTTGCTTTAGAAGTTTACAATAATACAAAAAATTCAAAAGCAAATATCGAAAGAAAACGACACACTCATACAAATGTGAGCAGTAAAAGGAAGAATGATGATGATGATGGAATGGATTTTGGGGTTTTAGTTCATTTCATATAAGTACAATAAATTGTTTTGTGTTTATTTTGGCTTGCATTGTTGTGCTGAGCGATCAAAGCAAAGCGCTTTTTATTTACCGCTTATTGTTGTTTTGTTTCCATATTAAAAAGCAATTATTCATTTGTATGGCCACAGATAATAGGAGAGCAGCAGCAGCTTTTCACCCAAACGCTGGTACTCGCAAGTTAAACATATATAAGCTTTTAAGAGAAAAAAAGCATTGGTAGTAATAGCGCATTTGGAATACTAGACACGCGGTGTTTAGCTGCTGCAATACAAGTGTCAAATCTAATTGTTAAAACAGCATGCAGCACATGCCTCATGCTACAAGTATTACAATGTATTTAACTTTTCTTTCAAAAAATGAATTGAAAAGGCTTTGTAACACAAACAATATGAAAAAGATGATACAAAAAGTCAAAGGAGCTTAAATTAAATTACAATGGTGTTAAGGTTTTCCAATTGATGTCATGGTTTATAACTTAAATATAACTTAATTGTTTAAAAGGGGTTTAGATGCCGCTCATTAAGTGTTTTATATTTTTTCGTGAAAGGAGTTCACGCCCATCGAGAACATATTGTCATCTGCAATAAAATTACTCTGTTTTTATACACAATCTACATAATTGGTCCTAGGAACACCTTAAAGTATACTGATCGCCTACGATTCACCTTCTCAGTCGATTTTATAAGCCTCGGAGTTTGGTAGATACTTTCTAATTATCTCAAATATTGTGATAGTCGGGTCCATAATTTCACATAGCCCACATACAAGATTCTTTCCGGTATAGAGTCTTTGTGCCCATAAAACATCTGATTATGTTGGTATTTATGTAGATTAAATTAAGTCCAAACTTATTTGATTGCAATCGAAATCATTTACCCAAATTGTACTGTAATCGGTCTATAATTAACCATAGCACGCAAGCAAATACTACTTCCGAGAAAAGATATAAAAAAATTAAACGGTTTTGAGTTTTTCAGGGTAAATTGGTTTTACACTTTTCTCCTAGTCTCCAGCTACAATTGTGGCGATGACAGGAAAGCAGAATTTTAATTGGTTTCCTTGAAATAATGGTGAGAAGAATTGCATGTTCTTCGGAAAAAATCAAGTTTTAGCCAAAATGTACATGAGACCACAAAATCCGAACAGCAGCTGAACTAGCAAAACCCAAATGCCGTTTTGTTACAGAGAAAAAAATTTTGCACCAGAAAAATCATTAATCAAAAATAAAATCAGTTTTAAATAAAAATTTAATCAAGTGAATTAAACTTTTAATCAAGCGTTTAATTGACACTATTAATTTGCACCAGTAAACAAATTAATAATAGTAATTAAAGTTTTAATTCACTTGATCAAACGTTTAATTTACTTGATTAAACGTTTAATTCACTTGATTACATTTTTAATTAAAACTGATTTTATTTTTGATTAATGTTTTTACTAGTGCAAATTTTGTGTAGTTCTGTGTAGTTTCCTCACGAAAGCAGGTTGCATTTAATATGTTGCACGGTGTAAGCAAAACGAAAAGATTTTTCCGAGTTTCTTTAAATGTCTCATGCATTTTAGTTATCTTTTTCAATTTATTGCCAATAGATATATCTAGGAATACTGTGTCAGCACAAAACTTCTTATATCTCTTTGTTTTTTACTTTACTAAATGATTTTATTTTTCGTTAAAGACAAAAGTTGTTCTTAATTAAAATTATTGAAAGTTAATATTTTTTTTCTTCATCTTATGTATTTTTTTTAACTTTTGTGTATCTTTATTAAAAAAACGCATTCGCAAAATATTCGCTTAAAATTGGCGAGTACGAATGCGAGCGTCATAAAAGAGCCTAATATTCGGCAATTCGAAAACGAATATTCGTAACATCCCTTGTTTTTTTTGAATTTGCTTCAGTTCTCATGCTTCGCGACTTTAGAATTTTGGATGTAATTAAATCTTATAGAAAGTTAGTGAATACATCTAAAGTAAGATTCTTTTGATTTGTCAAATTTACCCTGTAAGGTTACTTTTCATTTTGGTACTTTAATAATTTTTTTTGTCGAATCAAAATTTTTTTTTAGGTTAAAAGCATTAAAATAAATAAACTAGTTCGAACTCTTTTTAGTGTTTTCAAATTCATTAACTTTCTAAAGCTTTCATTATCAGCTAACGTTATCTAAAAATAATCGTTATTTGAATACACATAAAAAAGTTATACGATAAAGAGTAAATGAGTTTCGTCGATTCGACGAATAGTAACAATCCAGGGTTAATGAGTGAGTTGTATAAATTATTCTTTATTTTAATGAAATTTTATGAAATCGAAATCTGTAATGAAATCATCTACTTCACTACGTGATTGGTGTTTTTTAGATTTGACCACTAAAAATGCAACTTTTGATGTACATTTTCTAAAATTCTGCATAAAGTTCAAATTTTGTATCAGCGTTTTTAGAAAGTAAACCTTGATTGGATGCAAATAATGAAAATTATTCAACAACTGATCAGGAAACCAGACACTGGCCCGAGTTTGGTATTTGGAAGATTTGCTTAAACATAAAACTGCTGCGCTTTTAAGAAGATTAATGGAGAAATTCAGGGAGACTGGATCCGTTGGCGACGCCCAAAACACTGGTCGTCCAAAAACAAGCCGTTCAAATGTCAATATCGAAGGAGATTTTTTCTATAAATTTTTTTTCTCCCTAAGCTAATCCCGCGAAGCTCTACGCTTGTCTGCTGGAGACCAGAGTCTTTGGCGGGAATCGAAACCGCAACCTAGCTCACTACCAGCTGGCCTACCGGGGCACCCAAATATTTTCACACTTGATGAAGTGAAGTCACTATTTCGACCATATTTTATTTACTTCGTTATTTTGGAAATATTGTTCAATAATGAAGACACGTTGTTCTATCGTGTAACGCTCCATTTGTACTAATTCTAAACTGTAAGCTGTCGAATTCTTTTAGGGTTGCCAACACTTTTCTGCATAAATGGCGACAAATTCAAATATTGCGTTCATTTTGGGACACCCTACATAAATTTGAAATAACTTGTTTCTTAAATATAATTTGTCTTATATTACATTTTTGCCATTAGGCAAAAGGGTCTTAAGTCATAAAATGTAGTTCATGTAATTGGTCTATTTCATTGTCATCATTGTATCACGATAGTCTATAGACTTAAGTAATTGATACCAAGCGCAAGAGAAAACATTTAATTAAAGCCGTTCAAAAACTTAAAATGTGGTTTTTTTGACTCAAGGCATTTTGCCTAACGGCAAAGAAATATTTTATTCCCTAAGATAATACCGCAAAGCTCTACGCTCGTCTATGGGATACACTGATAGACAAGCTCACTACATTGCATACATACTTAAATTAGCTTAACATTTAATTCTATCTGAATTTTATTGCATACTCTTTTTTTAATATTTAATTTTACATAAATAAACTGCTAATAGCAAAACTACATTGTTTTGTTTAAAATAAATTTCTAAAAAGTAACCCCCCCCCCCCCCCCACCAGACATAGTAAAGCTGAATCCGCGCCCGTCCTAGAGTCAGTAAAGTTTTTAAGTATCCATTTTACCACATCGTTGATAAATAAATGTGAAATAAGTTAAATTGTTTTGGAATATGAACATCATTAAGGACAACAAAATATCCCAGTAAGAGGTATTTGTTTGCAAGTATGAGGACACTTGAGGTTAACGGCAATAAAATCAAAAAAGCAACAAAACATTATGGACTTAAAGTCAGAACAGTTAGAATATGAAGTCGTAGAGTACTTACACAAAATATAACAACATATGCCAGCTTGTAATGCGACTCTCTTTAAGTCAAATTGAGTGTCAACTAACACACAAAATACGAGCCAAAGACCTTCTTTTATAAACCATGTTAATAAAATATAGTTAGTTGGTAAGATACTTGATTGGTGTAATTGTAGCAGGACAGGGTTGCACTGCATTATTAAAGCAATGAATGACAACAATTGACACTCTAGTCAAGGAGAGAGAGTAAGTACGAGTGTCATATTTAATTCGGTTTATAAGCCTATTAAAATATTGTATGTATTTGTTTTGTTCCGCAAAACAAAACTAATAGTAGTAATAATATTATTGTGCTCGTAACATGAGGAAAAGTGGAAATGGTCAGGAAAAATAAAACTAAATACTGCAACTATGGTTTGACTTGTTTTGTGGGTGAAATTTGAATTGTATTGAATTGTTTTAAGGAAACCTTTTTTTGCTCAATAAGATTTAATGCAAAATTGAATATTATTGCAATTGTCCATCAAACAGATGTTTTTAAAAATTAAAATTTTTAGCATAAGTCTTTAAGACTGACTCGCCTGTTTGTTTCCCTTATTGTTTTCCAGAAGGATTATAAGAATTTTTATTTTTTTTGTATGCCTAGAAGTCAAGCTGCCACAAAACGCCACAAAGAATTTCATATTGGTCTAGAGGTATCAGTAATAAAGATATTTTTTGAATTATTTTTTTACTTAGTTTGGGAATTATGCTCATTTCAATGGTTGCCTTGAAATTATACAATTCTACAATTGTATTCCGTGTATTTAATGTCCATTTGTCTGCTGCTGCTGCTGATTGTTATTTTTTACTTGTTGTAAATTTTGGAAACATATTTATTATATTGTGGTTGGGCGTATCACATTTCAAAGTCTTCTAATTTAACAATATTCTCATTAATATGTTGAATACAACAACACAATGATTGTGTGTGTTTTTGTGCGTGTGTGTAGTTAGCCGTTATAAGCGGCCTGATTCGGTAAATTATATTTGCCTTAAACATTTCTTGCTTTGCTTATTGCCAGAGCACTTACCAAACCCAATCTAACCCTCAATACCGGCGGACTGACTCACATTATTATCACAAGAATCAGCACTAACTCTGAAATCTAACAAAAACAATACAACATAAATCCTTGTAAATACAATAATTTTTTTTCTCTGATGTTTCAATTTGTAGAGATTTTTGCCTTTTTTATTGAGAGATAACAATAGTATTACAGTGAGAGAAAAAAAGTGATGGAGCGTTTTTAAGAACAGAATTAAGAAAATATAGAGCACTAGAAATTACCCAACTACTTTGTTAGCGTCTTCCTTTCTTTTGCGGACATTTTTCTTTTTATTGAATCTTTCTTGTCGAAAATTACAATATGTATTCAAAGCTTAATCCTAATTCTTATTTGTATTTGTTAGCCGTTACCAATGTTACCGCTAATTAATTGCATTCAAGTGTCAAAAAAGCCTGCTAGGCTCAAAGTGTGACCTTCGAACTTTATTAGATCCCGAGTTGGGAAGGACCATTAGCTTATCTATGTATTTGACTGAATTTCTTTTAATTTCTTCGTGGATGGTAGCGATGTTAAGATCTCTGTGGATAATGTTATTACGTATATACCATGGGGCGCAGACAATTTTCCGTAATATCCTAGACTGTCTTCTTTGTAGCTTCTGGATGTTTGATGCGCATGAAGTACCCCATAATTGGATGCCATATGTCCATATTGGTTTTATGATAGACTTGTATAAGAGAACTTTGTTGTCTAAGGATAAGTTTGAGTTTCGACCGATTAGCCAATGTAGTTGAGCTGCTTTAAGTTTCATAGCCGTTATTTTCGCTTCAATATGACGAGACCAGGTCAGGCGTCTATCTATATGATTTCCCAAGTATTTAACATGGCTTTCTACCGGAACAGTGATGTTGTTTATTTTTACGGCAGGGCACGTTTGTCTTCTGAGTGTGAAAGTTAAGTGAGCACATTTAGCCGGGTTAGCCTTTATTTTCCATTTTTCTAGCCAGGCTTCTAGTTCATTGATGTGGGACTGTAAATGCTGCGATGCAACTTTTGGATCCTGATTAACACTAATAAATGATGCGTCGCCTGCAAACGTAGAAGTATGTGTGCTCGATGGTGCCTTAAGGGACACCAGCAGATATTTTCTTCGTGGGGGAGTATTGGTTTTTTGATCTAACCATGAATGTTCTGCCAGTTAAATAGCTCTCAAGGAGTTTGTGAGTGTTTTGTGGTAGCATTCGTGTTATTTTAATGATCAGCCCATCATGCCAAACTTTGTCGAATGCTTGGGAAATGTCTATAAACAGTGCTGAGCAATATTCCTTTCTCTCAAACGCTGATCTAATTTGGGTAACAATTCTATGCACTTGTTCGATTGTACCATGCCTTGCTCGGAATCCGAACTGATGATCCGGAATGATTGCGTGTTCATTAAGATGGGGAGTTATACTTAAAAGGAATATTTTTTCGAATAGCTTTGATAATATTGATAGTAGGCTGATTGGTCTGTACGGCGTAATTTGACTAGCGTCTTTTCCTGACTTAGGAATCATAACAATTGTAGAGGTCTTCCAAGAGGATGGGAAGTAGCCAACTCGTAATATCGCATTAAAGATGAGCAGCAAGATTCTTGAAACAGACGTAGGTAAGTTTCTTATCACTGAGCCTGTTATGCGATCAGGACCGGGAGGTTTTTTAATGTTGACATTTTCTATCGCTGATTTTACTTGGGTTAATTTAAATTTTATTGGATCGTTAACTGTATCAGGAATAATTGGACGACAGGAACAAGTATCAGCATCATGGGGCGTGAAAACTTTCTCCAAGTGGCTTGCAAAGGCATTTATTTTTTCATTTGTGTTTTTGGCCCAGGTACGGTTTTCTAGTCATAGTGGAGATTCGTGGGTTAGATGGCATTGCATATGTCTTACAGCCTTCCATAAGCCGTAATTGGAGTTTTTTGTGGCGTCTAGGCTGTTTAGATAGCCTTCTACATCAGAGTCGTGTTTCTGTCTCAGTTTGTAGCGTAGAGTTGCCTGGCATAGCCGCAGATATCAGCAGTTCGCTCAAATATCAGCAAAGTATCCAAACAACTTGGTGATATTATAAAGACTAGAAAAGGAGGTAAAAAAGGCACAACTATTTGTACAAAAAGAAAGCACTTCTAACCATATAAGAACACTTTCCTGTTTTTTCCAAAACGTTATAAATTTCTATTTTGTGATATATAAAATAAACATTTGAGTTTAACAAATTAAATTTTAAATTAATTTAAGTTATAACGCGAAAACAAAAAACCAGCCATTATGTCTTTCAAGTAACGATTCGGCACTTAGAATAAAAACTTAAGTTACAATAAAAAGAAAATTATCATAAAATACATACAAATTAAAGAAAATTTTAAAATATAATACATGATGACAGTGGCGCCTCACGTTGACAACTCGTCTTAGGGAATATCATCATTTAAAATAGAAATCAGGTATGGGAAATCTGCTGCCTTCGGTCCAGACGTGAACAAAGATAGCTTAACTAAACTTTCTGTTTGAGTAAAATCGTTGCGCTGAATTGAGTTAAACAATTTTGGAAATGAATCGTGTCTTGCAACCTCGTAAGATCGTTCAGGCAACTGACTTTTCAAATAATACTATATAATTTATTGTTATATCCTGTTTAAAGCAAATATACTCGGAATTTATATTTATTATTTCAGCTGCTTAATCGTTAATGTTTATTTGATTTTCTAAACTGATTCATTGTCGTGGCGAATCCATTATTATTATTTAAGAAGCTATTTTCTTGCAGTGTATATCTATTTTCTATACTTAACTCATTTGTTCAATTAATTTGCACAATTGAGGGGTTGAATTTTGACATAAATAAAAAAAAAAAAAAAAAATGAAATCTAAAAAGTTACTAGTCAAATTTGAAAATCGTTACAAATTTATTTAATACTCGTTTTTCAAACATTTGTTTATTTTTCTACTTTCGGTGTTTTATTGTTATTGTTATAATTTATTATTTTATTTTAATGTTGTACAATGATGTTTGACGGTTGTTGCAACAACGCTGACTGTCCTCGATCATATTTCAATGTTTTATTTTTGGCCTTATTTGCTGTTGTTACTGGTAAATAATTTGTATCTTCATTGGTAGTATTTGTACAGCTTATCTGTGATTGTAACTCAATACGATTGTGTATTTTACTGTTTGTACATTTTGATTTTATCCTTTAGATTTGTTGGTAATTTAGTTGAAGAAAAAAAAAAAACAGGATTCAACTACAATAAAAAAACACAACAAAACAGATATGCATAGTAACATAAATTGCACAAAAACTAAATAAAGATTTCATATGAACAAAATGTCCTTTAGTATAATAAAATCCAAAGGCAAATAAAATAAATATTTTTGCAAATAACTATCGTGTTTGAATACTCATCTAAATACGAGCTGGATTATAATGTAAAGAGCTAAAGAAGCCAATTATTATCATCACCATCATCGGCCTTAATATTGTCATGGCATAAAGTTTGTTTGAAAATATTTGAAATTTACATGTTTTTTTTTAAGCAGATGTCATCATGTCTTTTTCATAGTAGATTAATTGAGGTAAAATTAAAAAAAATAATAAGTCGAAAATAAAAACTTTAAAACCTTTATAAATGGATTAAATCTGATTTGTTTTGAGATTAGGTTGAAAATCGTAAAATTAAAATTAAATTTAAATTTAAAATATTAATAAGCCTACAGTTTTCAGTTTAAGCAATTATACATATACATAATTATACCCACCCCACAATGGTGGTGAAGGTATTATGTGTTTGTGCTGATATGTGTAACACTATAAATATTAGTCCTTGCCCCACGTTTAAGTATACCTACCGACTCAGAATCTCTTTTTTTTTGTGGGGTGTAACTTTTTGAGCAAAGTCTAGGTCGCAATTTTAAAGCTACTTTGATGAAATTTGGTATATGGGGGATTTTATGTCAAGTGAGAAAAAAACATTCCGATAAAAAAAAAAAAAAATAAAAAAAGGTTTTAAAATTAAAAAAAAAAAAAATTTTAAAAATGTTTTAAAAAAACTTCAAAAGATTTTGTTATTCGTGCTTAATTCCCAGTTTTTATTCTTGACAAAAACACTTGAAATTTATTGTTGATGGGATAAGCTATTCCTATGCGCATTTCACTGGTTGCTTAGGCCAGATCATCAGGAAACTTCATCTATAAAGATTTTAGAAAAACTAAAGATATTAAACCAAATAAAACTGTTAAACGTATAAGACTTATTAGCAACAGTTCTACTTGTAACAATATCAAAGTTTAAACAACACACATCAACAATAAACAGTGGGTTTATCTCATCTTACATTCCCCACAAAAAAAAATTTAAAACACATTTTTCAAACGATTGATCATATAGCTATCGAAGTTGGCTGTAGGAAATATCGCCCAAAAAAAAAAAAAAAAATGAAAAATCGCCCAAAAAAATTGCATGTAAAATTGGGCCTGATTTCATATGAAAAATGGCCCAAAATTTTTGGGCTATTTATCGTTATTGTTGGGTGATTTTTCGTTTTTTAAAAATGTTGTATGAAAAATGGCCCAAAAAATGGGCTATTTTTAAAATTCTACCATAATCTTACATAGCAGAGAAAACCATGTTTTATTATCGACCCCTAACCGCGAAAATAACGTAAGCACCAAAAATCAAATTTTACAGGAGAGAGTTTTTTTAATTTTATTTCATATAAATTTTGTATGAAATTTGTCGCTTACAATAAAATTGTTCTTGCTATAAAATAGTAACGGTACCCTACGTGACTATGACATTTTAGGAGATGATGCAAGTGTTGCCAATAAAGTCATTAATTAAAAAAAAAACGAAAATTGTTTATCAGGTCGCTTACGTTATTTTCGCGGTTAGGGCTCGTTATGGTTGCAAACAACAAAACTATTTTTCAAGAAACTAATTTAACCATTATATGGTTGTCGGCGACAATGATTTGGTTAAATTAAACATAATATCGGTAGAATTTTTTTAAAAATGGTTTTGTAGCTTTTTTCTCTGGGTGTATATATTAAATATATACATATTAAATATATACATATACAGTTAAACCTCTATTATCCGGCTTTCGTGGGACCGGCACCAGCACGGAAAATCGAAATACACGGTTAATAGAGGTTATATTAAAATATACAGAAATTTATGTATTTTTATTAAAACATTCGATTTATGTAACTACAGATTATAATATACAACAAATTTTTTACAAAATATACAAATTGTCATAGACAATGCAAAATCAAATATGTATGTATCGTCAAAAACATTAAAATTTGGATTTTTACTGACTATGCTTTGGTTGATCAAACTACATGACTGCACAAAATTTGTAAATTTTACAACGTTTATTGCTTTTTTGTTTTTGCATTTCTTCTGACGAAATGTTTAAATTTCACTTACTAAATGAATAAAAACGCATATATGTATGTTCTTATGTGTGGGCACATGAACTTAAAAAGGGGAAACACCGTATTTAGATTAACATACATAATAAAAATCATATGAATCCTGCACGGATAATATATGTAAAGCACGGTTAATAGAGGTATAAATCTAAAGCACGGAAAATAGAGGTAAAGCACGGATAATAGAGGGAAAAAGTAAAAAGAACCGCATGCCGGTTAATAGATGTAACCGATTAATAGAGGCCCGGTTAATCGAGGTTTAACTGTATATCGAAAATAAGGATTTTCTCTTCTAAGGATTTTCTCTTCTATGGTATAACAAATACTGGCTTCGCTAACTAAAGCTTCTCTGTATCGCCGGCCTTCGGCCGGGCGCAAGGATTTTCTCCTCTATGGTATAACAAAGACCGGCTTCGCTAACTAAAGCTTCTCTGTATAGCCGGCGTTCGGCCGGGCGCAAGGATTTTCTCCTCTCTGGTATAACAAACACCGGCTTCGCTAACTAAAGCTTCTCTGCGTAGTCGGCCTTGTTCGGAAACAAGGCAGTTTTTCGAAGCTTTACTAAGCGAAACCGGTTTTTGTTAGACCATAAAGGAGAAAATCCTTGCGCCCGGCCGAAGGCCGGCTATACAGAGAAGCTTTAGTTAGCGAAGCCGGTCTTTGTTATACCATAGAGGAGAAAATCCTTGCGCCCGGCCGAAGGCCGGCTATACAGAGAAGCTTTAGTTAGCGAAGCCAGTATTTGTTATACCATAGAAGATGAAATCCTTATTTTGGATATATATATTTAATATATACACCCGGAGTAAAAGCTATAAAAATATTTTATCCATATTATGTTTAATTTAACCAAATCATTGTCACCGACAACCATATTATGGTTAAATAAGTATCTTTAAAAAAATCACTTGAAATTTTAACGGTATTTTAAAAAAAAATTTACACATTTTTGATTATAAGTTAAGTTGCGGACGTTGCAAAGTGTCATAACGTCCTCGTCCTCGTCTTCGATGGACATTATGACACTTTAAAAGTGTCCAAGGACACTACGACACTGGACGTTATGACATGTCACCTAAATTTATATGAATAATAAACACGTTTTTGCAAATTTAGTAATTTTTTTTATATTTTTTTGGGAAAAAATTCGTTTATGCTTTTTGGGTCATTTTTCATTTTCTTTTTGGGCCCTTTTTCGTTTTTTTTGGGCAAAATTTCATATTTACCTTTTTGGGTAATTTTTCATGTTCGCTTGGGCGATTCTTCATTTGGGCGATTTTTCATTTTTTTTTTGGGCCATTTTTCTTTGGGCGATATTTCCTACAGCCATCGAAGCTACATGCGACAAATTTTGCTAACACCTATAGGTAATTAGTTACATGAATGAGAAAGAACACCTGTATGGCCAAAATGTCAAACTTTGACCCACTCTAGCTCAGAAACTTTTTGACCGATCTTGTTGAAAATCCAATAAGTACTAACCTTGGTGTAAATTTCATCCAAATCGGAAAACATCGATTTAAAAATTGGGTCACTTGACATGAAATCCCCATATACATTTCAATTGTCATTAGGACGTGGCCTTTTGAAAATAGTGAGAATCGGTCCACAAGTTCTTTCCGTAAAAGTCTTTGTAAACCATCTCAATATGTTGGTATTTTGATTATATTTATTCCAGATAAACCCCACAAATGGTGATTTAAACATTTTGTTTCCACAATGTTTCAGGTTTCAGTTATGATTTCGACACATTTTCCGGAGCTCAAAGTGACACATTTCCGGAGGGAGCACTCAGTGTTGGGATAAGTGAAATCATTGTAACAAGATTATCAACTAAGATACCAAGGTACATTTACACAATGTAGACTCATTTGGGAGTGTAGATATGCTGCTCCATAAAAAAACCCGACTTGTCAAAACTGTCTTCATATTAAACAAAAGCAATTTAATGCACACATGTACAAATTTTGGCTCATACATAAGAATTAACAATTGTGGCTTATGTCTGTCCGCTAACGAGTCTACCTTAATTAAATGTACCTTGTAATCAGTGTTCGTAAATAAACAGAACGATATCTATTTTTTTAGTGATTGTGTAGACGAACACAACCCTTAATACCGTTCGTAACTATATTCCAGAAAGAGCCAAACATTATATAGTGTTCTGTTCTTCGTTAAAAAACAGAACAATTGTAGTGATACCGTAGACAAACATTATATTTTAATGATCTATAACGTTTCTTTTTTACATTGACAAAGAAATGAACAAACAAAAAAATTTAGCAACGATCGCACCACGAACAGCTTGTGTGTGCATTTAATAAAACTATTTTGCTAGTTTTTTTCGTATGAGTCTTTTGTTTTTTAAAAAATGTTTAGTTTTTTTACCAGCCAAAAGGGACGAATTAATAAGCCGAACCGAACACAATGAAGTTTTTGGATTTAAAAAAAAACCGAACGGAAATAAATGTTCTCTTTTTTTTGTTGAGTTTGATAAAAACAGTGTTATTTTTGTTTTCGAATGATGACTAACAGGGAAACGTTATTTTTTTTTAATGATTTTCTACACAAACACTATAAGCGTTTGTGTTTTCCACAAATCTACCGAACCGAACACTAAGGAGCGATAATTAGTTTGTATTTTTGAACACTGCTTGTAAGATATCAAGAGAACAAAACTATTAAATATTCTTTATAATATTCTCAAGTATATTTTATAAAAATATTTTTATTGCTTTTAGGTACAGTAAGGCTAAATCGCGTAGCAAACTCTAAGATGTCAACTGAAAAGGAAATGAAAAAGTTGGGCCGAGGAAGCTTGGTCTTAAAAGTTGCCTAACATTTAAGGAGTTCAGCTAGGTATCGTCACTTGGTTTTACAATAACGTGGTAAAAATTCTTTCAGCATATCTCGGATGTCACCCTATATCAACAAAGAAGCGCTTTAGTAAAAAGGAGAAAAAACACATTGGAATGAATTTCCTAGGGAAAATGATGTTATAATTATTTTATGGATGGAGTAGATTTACTGGAATCTAGTAGGTCTTTATAGAATAGGACAAAGAACAAAAAAGTAGTACAATACGATTTTTTTCCATGATTGGTATCTGCGTTGTCAATGCTTGTATACCGTGGCGCTGGATATCCAAACAATATGTCGCACTCCTTGTTTAAAAGTGACTAAATATCAGTGCATTTTATTTTTGATAACTGTTGCTAACTTGAGGGTTACACGATCAAGTTTGGCTATCAAGTTTTAATACACTCACACTTTTTTACCAATACACTCATACTTTTAAAAATTGATACGAACTTGCCTCTAAAATTCTCTTGCCAGTGAGTGTATCAATTTTCGTTCAAGAAAACAGCTTATTACAAATCTTTTGAAGTTGTTTTTGTTTTTTTTTCACAAATATTTTGCCGGCAAAAGCTGAAGTTCTTTTTTTTTACAAATTGTTGCGGGAATTTTAAAATTTTAACTAAAAACCTAAAAAAATAGTGAAATATATTTATTAATAAAATTAATAAGCAAAATGATAAAGTCCCTTCGAACAGCCTACAGTGCAGAAAAATCAAAAGTGGAAAATAGCAAAACATTTTGAGTTGTTTTCTCGGCATCGACATCTTGAAAAAGTAAATTGCTTTCAACTTGCGTGCAGCCTACGTCACAGCTGTCAACTTTTGCATATTTTGACAATCAGTATATGTAAAAGACTATCAAGAAAATCTTGATCGTGTGGCTGCACTGTAAAACACTGTTATGTCTTTCTTTATGTTTTAATTGGTATAAGGTTGCGATTCATTAAAGTGACTTATTTTAAGTTGTGCCACAAAAGTAGATCCCTACATCTTACTGCTCAATAGTCTTAATTCAAATCGTGACACTTTTGATAAAATAAACCTTTGTTGGAGTTTATATTAATTAGACTTGTGTCAGTTTAGAATTTGACAAAAGTGTCAAAACCTGAAAAGAATTCAGCTAAAGTTTAAATTCGGTGACTTACATATGTTAATATACATCTTCAACAATGTCACAACTAAAAATTGTTCATTATCTTTTGTTTAAATATTAAAACAAAAACTTTTTACATTATAACCTGTATGGATTTTTTTCTAAATGGTCCAAAGATTTGTTTTTTTTTTAGGCCAAAAACAGTTTTTTCGATTTCTGAGAAATTAAGTTTTTTGAGTAGAGTCACTTTTGAACTAGGTGTGTGATATGGCGTTGCTTGACATAAAGCTTGCAATAGCTGAACATCTTTACAATCAAACTCTCCATTAAAATACACACCCACTAGCAATAAAAAAAGAATGCGACTGGAGTTTGCCTTTAATTCTATACGCGCTGACGGAATAGGAGATGTTCCCAAATGGATGAAAAACCGACAACTTAGTCAAAATGATTGCTCCTGCCGTTTATACACCTTTTTTTTGCGTACAAGGCCATATTTGGCTCCATTTTTTTCTTCCAAAATAACAAGCAAATTTTTTATTGTTTGTTAAATATATATTTAGTTGTCCTAAATAACATACATATATAATTAGGTTAAAACGTCTTTTAACATTGGGTTTGATATTTTATCATAACATGGAGTTTTGCCCTTCGCATTTGATAGCACATGTTATGTCGAAATACAATAAACAAAACTTTATTTAATTGAAATTTATTTACCAAACTATGTTAAATAAAAACTTTTTTTTTTTAAAAACCACAAAACAAGTAAATAATATTTAGAGGTCTTGTTCATAGAAAATATTTAAGATTTAAAAAATAAAATATTTTATGAAAGTCTATTTTTTAAAACAGAAATATTATAGGGAGCAAGCAAATAAATAATATCACAAAGCAAAACAACACTACTGAATAAATATTTTTGCACAAAATATAAATTTTTGTTGAATAAATATTTTTGTTGAATTTGGTTTGTTTTTGTTTATTTTGTTTTTTAAATCAAATGTGTGTGCTATGTAGTGGCTTTCTTTTGCACATAACGATTTCTCTACCAAAAAACGTTTTCTGTCTCTTTCTTCAAAAGTTGATCTAGAAACTTTTTTTTGGCTTGGTTTTAAACGTAACTCTCAAGGCGAATTCACTTTTCAGATGGCATTGAAAATTCAGCTGAGCAACTTTTACACCCTCCACCACTTGTGGTAAATGAGGGTATACTTAGTTTTTCATTTCGTGTGAACATTTTTTAATATTCATCTAAGATGCCATAAAGTATATATATTCCGGGTGCTTGAGTAATGTTTAAACACGCTTAATTTCGAAAATCTCAAAAGAAAAGAACAATTTGGGTATCAAAAGGTTATCCGAAGGAGTTTGTGATTAAGTGTAAAACAACCATCCTAATAGCCTTTTCACACTTGTCAACATTTAACATCAATTTGCGAAGATGCTGGAATTTTCCCATAAGAAATACATAGGGATAAAAATCTAAATTTTTCAACATTTTTACAAAATGTTACTATCTCATTTTGTTCCCTTTAACATTTTTCGATTCTTTTAGTGTCATCACTAGAATAGTGGCAATAAATTCTGTTATTATTGTGGCATCACTGACAAAATGGAAGTTGCTTTGAAAGCAGCGTTACCATTTCTCACGTTTTTCCTTTTTTGCAAGCCTTATTTTGCTTAATTTTGCTAAAATTATTAAACGAAATGAATTAGAAATATATTTTGGTGTCATCTTTTGAAATGTTGAAACTTTTGTAGAAAAAAAGTATTAAAAAAAAAGAAAAGTTTTTTTTTTCAGAAATGGTGACATTTTTTATTGATAGTAGATGTTAGATGTTTCAAGTGTGAACGTGTATTTCACATTTTCAACATATTCCATGCGTTCCTCCGAAATGTATGCAAGTGTACAAAGGGTATTACAGAATGTTACTATCTCATTTTGTTCCCTTTTACATTTTTCGATTCTTTTAGTGTCATCACTAGAAAAGTGGCAATAATATTCAATTTCAATTTTTATTGAGACTTAAAAGTTTAGATCACAAAAGCAGCTGTATAAAGATAATTTAGAATGCAAAAACTTAAAACTATACAGTATTGTTTTAATAGACATTCAGTACATTATGATTTAAAATAACGCTACATGCTTAGGGATGAAACGATACGAGTAAATACAAGTACATATTCGATACTTTTATATAAGTACCAAGTATTTTTGTAATCGATAAAAAAATACTCGGTATCGGTCAAAAGTAATCGTTTCACTTTGGTATTGAAATTAATCTTAAATTTTTGATTATTTTCCAAAGCTGGAGCAGCAGTAACGGTGTCAAGAAACCGTTTGACCAGTTAACACCTATAAACCACAAATCATCCGGGTCCATTTTCTCAATTTATGGCTATAGGAAGTCCGTTATCATCTCACGATAGCGAACACCATTCACGGAAATTGCTTGGCCGACCTCATTTTTGAAGAAATATGATAACGCTGCCAGCCGTAAAACTAACTGGGCGAGCATGTACATTTGTTTTTACATTTTATTCAGACCCGGTTGGCTGAAATTTACGCACAATTCTCCCGATTGTGGAAACATTTGGTCGATTATGCTGACCCAAAAAAATCACTATGTGCACGAAATGCGTTTTGATTGAACGACCATTTTCGTAAAAGGCTTTAACAATCTTAACGCGCTGCAGAATTGTGTACCTCTCAATGGTAGGTACGGTCAAATACTGAAACAAAGAAAGGTCAAATTAAGTTGCGTAAAAATTTGACGTTAAGGTGTGACTCACAACTAGGGTATTCATTTCATTGACCTTTAATCGGTTAATCGCTCGATTAATTTTACCGAGGTTTTGGTTTAACCGGTTAATAATCGGTTAATTTAGTTTTTGATCGGTTAACCGATTAATAAAGTTTTTTTTTATAAATTAAGTAATTTCAATATATAAAAATGCATTAATTGCTTATTATTTGGAGTTTATAAGTAAAAAAAAAAAAAAATAAAATACCAAACATAACAATTCTTGAACTAAAACGAGCAAGCAAAAAAAAAAAAAAAAAAATTCATAAATATGTAATATGCATTTTCCAATTAATGCACAAGGTGTGGAATCAAGTCATATCGTCATAATATCCTGAATAAAATCTAAAATTTTTTAAAGTAAATATTTCAAACAAAATGAAAATTGTAATGCTGTGTTCATTGATTCGTCACTGTATTTTTTAATTCAAAATATAAGCAGTAGCTTACAGCAGTCATATCGTTGGCTTAATATGCAAACCTGCTAACTCACTTTCAGCACATTTTACAGGAGAGAAAAATACTTTTTATTTTTCCTATTTGAAGCTTGATAGAAAATCAAAATTACATTCAGTAATACACACTTCAAGACTTAAATAGAAGAAAAACTACATGCTGGTCGACGAGGCGTATCTTTCTCTACCACACGGCATCAAAATCTCAATTTACATAAAAAGTGGATTTAGAAGGTTTGCATATTAATCCGACGATATATATTTCCTGTAATTATATATACATATTTATAAAAAAATAAACTGAGATAATTTTATTAGTTATTTCAATAGTTAAAGGAGATCTTATAAAATAATCTTTAAAAAAAGTTATTTTTTTAAATGTTTAGGATTAAAGCGACTCTTTTCTTTCGTTTAACAAAATTTGACTTGGAAAATATTATTTCACTTATCGTAGATGAATGTCTAATTTCTCAGTCCTTTTCCAGGATTTCTCTTAACATATAAAATTCTCCATTATGCCATTAAAGTAGTTTTAAATTTTTAACACTTCTAATTGTTTCGGTTAATTCTGTTAAAAGTCTGATATGAGAAGAAACAAATAACTAAACACTACCCAAAAAAGTACGTAAAACAAAAAAAGGTGTGGGCAATCAAATATTTAACGCATTTTTCGCCACATTCATGTTGATCGATGAAGAAGATAAAAAAACATTGAAAAATATTGTAATTTTAGTCATCGGTCGGCGGAAAATAGGTTAAAATGAAGATAACTGAGCACCTTCTTTGTTTGTATTAAAAAATATTTTCTAAACAAATACATTTTGTATATGAGACGAAACAAATAATTAAAAACACAAAAAAAAATATGTTATAACACTACAAAATATTCAAAATTTTGTTACTTCGGCTAATCGGTTAATCTACTGAAATTAACCGGTTTAATCGTTAATCGAAAAAAGCCAATTTGAAATTAACCCATCAGTTAATCGGGTAGTATTTAATCGGTTAACCGGTTGACGGTTAACCGAATGAATACCCTACTCACAACTAACATCGTAGATTATGGTTTTACCACACTTTATTATATATTTACCAATTTAAAAAAAAAATACTAGGCTTACCACCTTTTAAAATTGCCAAAACGGGACACCATTAAAAAATCATAGAAAAATTCAAACAAATCCGTTTATGTATAATTATTACACTATTTTATTTGGAAAATCAACAATCACACATTAATTCAGATTGTGCAAAATCTAGACTTATAAAACATTACCAAAACATAAACGTAAATAAATACATAGTTGATAACAATAGTAACAAAAAACTCAGCATATCTTAAGCTTAAAATTTAAGCTTAAGCCTTAAATTGAAATGAACCAACAAATCAGCTTCAACTAAAGGAACAAGCATCCTAGAGCGCGTATCATGAAAACACAGTGGTACAATAAAAATATATTGCACTATAATAAACAAATTTGGAATTTCCCCATTATCGAACAATTTTTACCATTTTTGGATTATTTTATTTGAATGGGGGATTTCGGTCATAGAAGTTGATGCACTATATATAAAATGACAAAAAGGAATCAAAATGTTCCAGTGTTGCTAATTAACGTAGAATTATTTATAAGATAGTCGCAGTTCCATGAAGACGTAAAATTATTAAACACAAGGCGAATTCACTTAACATGTACTTGCCTTGCTCATACACAATAGTTGCGATCGAGAACACAAAAGTTTTACTATTTTTTACTAAACTTTACTGCATTTTACGAAATTGCGTTCGAGTACACAAAATGCAGTAAATGAGAACTTAAATTGAGAGCGAAAAGTGACAGTTCTTGTCTGAGTATTTACAAATTTTTACTGCAGAAATTTTTGCAGTAAAATTTAGTAAATCAAAAAAACATATGTTTCAAAACGTAAACAAACAAAAGTAACAAATAAAAAGCATACAAATTGTGAAAAAATTGTTAAATAAACGTTGAAATAAAAATTAAACCATAACAAAAAGTGAATAAATATTAACTAATTAAACTTGTTTGTGAAGCATTTATTTGGCTAAATACAAACTTTTGAAAATTTTTTTGTTATGTTAATTTTTTGTAGTTGTAAAAGTGTGAAGTATTTGGGTACTTAAGTAATCAATAGCAAAAAAATGGTTCATGTTCTTTTAAATAATTTAACCCGCTACAAATTAGTAAAATCTAATAAAATAAAAAACAAACAATTACATAAAATAGTTTGTTTGTATTTTCCACAAATGTTCGTGCCATAAAAAGTATTTAATCGAGTACCGATAAGAAAACGAGTTAAGTAGTCAAAAGTGTCAATATTTTTCAACACTTTCATTATTTGCCATCAGCTGTTGCCTTTATTTTACGAATTTTTACAAATTTTGCGTTCGCGTACGTTTTTGGACAAAAGCTTTTTGTGAGAGCAAATTTTTTAGTTTACTCATTTACTGCATTTTACTGCAAAAGTACTCAAACGCACCTAATATAACTTGTGTATTGTGACACAAAGTTGACAGCTACAAATAAAACAAGTTAGAGTGCTATATTCGGCTGTGCCGAATCTTTGATACCCTCCACCGACAGTTCGAATGTTTAAGGAGTAATATCTGTATGATGTTATTATTATCTTAAACTGTGACGATTTGTTATTAATTATGGATTTAGGCGACTAAACTGTTTTCCGGTAGTAGGGTTTATATGGGGCCTAGGGTAAATTATGGACCGATCTTTACGAAATTTCACAGTCTTTTTCCCAGTTCTATAAAACTTTGATGTGCCAAATTTTGTTATGATAGCATTATTTTTTACGGATTTAGGCGTACTAAACTGTTTTCTGGGAGTAAGGTTTATATGGGGCCCAGGGTAAGTTATGGACCGATCTTCACGAAATAACACAATTTTATTTCTTGTCCAATAAAACTTTGATGTACCAAATTTTGTTATGATAGCATTATTTTTTACGTTTTTAGGCGTACTTAGTTGTTTTCCGGAAGTAGGTTTTATATGGGGCCTATGGTAAATTATGGACCGATCTTCACGAAACTAAACAGTTTAATTTCTAGTCCTATGTAACTGTGACTTGCCAAAATTTGTAATGATAGCATTGTTAGTAAGGGTTTTAGGCTTAATATACTGTTTTCCGGGAGTAGGGCTTATATGGGGCCTAGGGTAAATTATTGACGGATCTTCACGAAATTTCACAGCGTGATTTTCAGTTGAATAAAACGAATTGTTGCGAAATCTTATATCATTCTGTGCATTTTTCCACCATTTATGTTAGTTTTTGTAACAAAATTATAAATTTTTTTTAGGTGGTGGTTCCACATTTTGATTCATAGCTCAGATCCTATTGAACCGATTTTGCTGAATTTCAATCCCAAACTGCTTAGGATTACTACAAGCAATTTGACACCAAGTTTGTTGATTGTTGTTTTCGAAAGTGAGCGTGTTTTCAACAGACGGACAGACGGACAGACAGACGGACATGGCTAAATCGACTTAAAATTACTCAAGGACCCAGAATATATATACTTTATGGGGTCTGAGATGAATAGTAAAAAAGTTTCACACGGAATGACAAACTGAATATACCCTCTTCACAACTAATTGTGTTGGAGGGTATAAAAATGTAATCTGCTGTGGAATCAAGAGTATCTAGTATATATAACTGCTTTGGTTGCTAATGTATTGAAAAAATCCAGTTCTGCTAAAAAAATTTGTAGTACTAAAATAAGTTCTAAAGCTCTCGACTTTTTTTGATTTGTTATGGCAGGTAATAAAAAAGTTAGTTAAAGAAAAACGGGACAAATGGCATCCAGTTCAGAGTATCGACGGTACACGCGACATTGCACTTTAAAACTGGACTGTCCCGGCGACAACTGGTCAGTTGGCAAGTCTATAAAATACATATTTACATTTAAAATAAATACACAGTGACATTGTTGATTTCTGGAACAAAAGGTGAATGAAGGATGTTATCCTGAACGTTCTATAAAATTTCGTTTCCTAAGATAAAAAAGACCTTTCGGAAGGGAATTAGTACTAGGTGGTAACAAAAAGTGGTCTCAATCATTAAACTTTTCGTTTCGTAGTTCTTATTGTATTATATAGTACTAAAATACTAATAAGAACGTCTTTCTATTCTTTTATCATACAAACCGATAAAAGTAAGTATCGATATTTTTTTTCGATACTGAGTAGGTATCGATACTTTACAAGCGATACCACATCGAGTAAAAGTATCGATACCTTAGAGGTATCGTTTCATCTCTATACATGCTAAGATAAAATGGACGGATCGAAGTGTTACATCGAAAAATAAACATTAAAATTATATTGCTCAAGAATATAATAGTAGTTTACGTAGACTGTTGATAGTCAAGTGTGAGATCTTATGACAAACTTAAAACTAGGACTTAAACTAAAACAATATATACAAGGAAAAATAGACGTTAACCCCTGTTGGAGCCTATAATTGCATGAGAGTAGAACTCTAGTAGACGGTATTCATTTGAGTTAGTGAAGGAGTTAATATCGTCATGTAAAATTCCAATTGGAGACATATAATATAATAATAATATATATAATATAATACTGTTAGGCCAATTAAATCCAGATTGTGAGTAAAGAGCCGTTGCCATTAAATTGTTATCGAGATTTTCAAGTCGACTTATAAAATTACTAAGAAGAACCAGAGCATACGAAGCTAGCGGAAGTACATCTGTTCTTCTATAAATAACAGAATTGGAAAATTGTTGGACAAAGTTTTCATAGTTCGCGTTAATATAAAGTCTCAGACAACTTCGTTCTAAAATCTCCAACTCTTTCATTACAGTTGGAGAAATCGAAAACCAAACGGGAAATCCATAAAGTATCCCAGAACGAATGCATACTTTGTAAATTAAAAGCTTGGCCTTCTGACTCAAGTGTCTATTGATAAATAATTTCAAAAACATGCCCCTAATGCGCAATCCTTTATTCTTGGCATTCCTTCCATGTTAGTTGAACTTAAACAGTTTATTGAACGTTACCACTAGGTACTTTATTTTATCTCTAAAGGGAATAACAGACCCATGCAGAGAAAGATTCAATGTTTTACTCAGCCTTACCACATTTCGGGGACCTTTTTCCGCTGCGTTACGAAAACAAATGGCCTCCGATTCTTAATACTCCAATGTGGCAATAAATCACTGACAAATGGAAGATGCTTTGAAAGCAGCGTTACCATTTCTCAAGTTTTTCATTTTTTGCAAGCCTTATTTTGCTTAATTTTGCTTAAATTATTAAACGAAATGAATTAGAAATACATTTTGTTGTTATCTTTTAAAATGTTGGCACTTTTGTAGAAAAAAAGTATTTAAAAAAATAAAAGTTGTTTTTTTCAGAAATGGTGACATTTTTCTAATGATAGTAGATGTTAAATGTTTCAAGTGCGAACGCGTATTTCACATTTTCAACATCTTCCATGCGTTCCTCCGAAATGTTTGCAAGTGTACAAAGGGTAAAACCATTTCATAATTTTGTAACAGAAACTAACATAAATAAGTGTAGAATGCCCATATTGGAATAGGATTTTGCATAAATTCATTCTATATGACTAAAAATCATACGGTTAAATTTCGCGAATTCGGTTTATAACTTACCAAAGGCCCCATATAAACTTTACTTTCAGTACGCATAAGACCATAACGAATTTTTCTGTTGTAATAAAGTTCGGTCTGTCGCAGTTTTATATGACTGGAAACCACAGAAGGAAAAATGCTCGGGATGTATTAAGTTTTTTATACTTACTTTAAGTACGAGTCGTACTCAAAAATTCAAGTAAGAAAAACACTAAAACGTACTTTGAACAATCCTAAATTGGGTTACTTTCGAAAATCAATCCCGGAATTACTTTAAATAAGTACAAAATTCTTAAACCAAGTATACAGAAAAAATTATTTTTCCAATTCAAACAAAAAATTTGTAGAATCAAACAATGTTTTATAAAAAAAAATGATTAACAGCCAGGCCCACGATGTCACACGTTAACGTTCGCATAGACAATTTCATTTAAAACAAAAACAAATGTTAGAAATTGTTTTTGTTTTAAATGTAATTTTCTTTGCGAAATTAACGTGTGACATCGTGGGCCTGGCTGTAAACTTTTCGTTGATAGTGCGCCACTCTGAGAGTAAATTTACAAATTGAGCGTTTCAATCTCTTTTGACGCTTTTAACAGTTAAAAAACGTTTTACTTGTTGTGTGCAGAAACAACAGAACAAGACAAAAACACATTGTTTTCATGTGTAAAAAGTATAATTGGAACTCTTGCTTCTCATTTAGTTTATATTTTCGGTTATATATGTACGTACATGAGGTTTTTAAAGTAAAAACCATATCGGTAATGCTGCTGGTGTTTTATAATTCTGTAAGGTGCAAAACGGGTAAGAAAATCAATCATAATAAAATTCTCCTTCTAATTTCACCTTTGGTTTATTTCAAGTACGAATTTGGGATTTCGAGATTGATTTTATCTTAGTTTTACTTAAATCAATCTCATTTTCGAATTATTTCAAGTACGAATTCGGGATAAAATCATTTTTATAATTCTTAAATCAAACGCATTTTGAGATTGATTCAATCTTAGTTTTATCTTAATTAAACTCATTTGCGGATAATTTCAAGTACGAATTCGGGATTGAATATGGATACGTTTAGTATTTTGGGATTGAATATGGATAAGTTTAGTATTTCGAGATTGAAAATCCGTACTTGAACCAATCTTTCAGTATTGATTCAAGAAAATCCTTAACCGTACTATTAATACCATGGTGAAATAAACAGGTGGCAGCACTACGCCAGATGACGATTTTTTGCTCATGCATTGTTTGTCTAGGTTTATGTCAAAGTTTTGTTTATGTTTACAAAAAGTCCACGTTTTGTGCTGTGATTATTCTATTTTATTAAAGTTTTTGATCATTTTAAATTAAAATAAATAAGATATTGACCATAATTAAATAAAAATTGGCTAAAAATTCATTTATTTCATCACGTTCAGCGGCACTCTTGATTTTTGTTTAAAGTATTTTTTGACGTAAACGGTGATATAATTTCCATTTTTGTTGTAATGTTGTATTTGTTGCCGTAACGATGCCACCTGCTTATTCCACCATGATTAATACCGCTTCGGATTGATTTTAGAACGGATGGATTGATTTTTCTTTGAGTGCACTCTCGGTAAACACTTAAGTACCGTTAGACTGTAACGAATAATGCTTTTATATTAAAATATGGTCAGTTATAGTTCTATATGACTAGAAATCGCACAATCGGAAAATCACTTAAGTACGCTTAGAAGCATATTGTAATACGTAAAGTAAAGCCCACTCCTACACAGAAAAAATTATTTTTCCAATTCAAACAAAAAATTTGTAGAATCAAAAAATTTTTTGTCTGAAATCCTATAAACAAATTCGCATATTCAAACAATTTATTTGCATTTTGTTTATTGAAAAAACACCGATTTTTTCAAACAAATAATTTAACTGATCAAACAAAAAGTTTACTGAAATTCATATAAATTTCAAACAAATAATTTTGCTGAATCAAACAAAAAAGTGTTTGCACAAGCAATGACGCGCACACAAGCAAGCATTGTTGGAGAAGATGAAGCAGAGCAGAGCGGCCGGTTGGCTTTGAAACACATTTTTTGTTGGAATAATTTGTGAACGAAGTCTTATTTATACACACAGGCCCATAACTATAGTCATAAACAAAGCATACTTTAATGGCAATTTTCTCAATGTATCGACAAACTGCCTGTTACTTAATGTCAACATAAATATATTGGACCGATAAACTGTCCGTTAACGATTTTGGGTTTCTCAATATACCGACAAAAAACATTGTTTTCAGCTGGCAACGCCACTCAAAATACATGTAAAAGTTGGGAGTCAGCTGATTGAATTTATCTGTACGGCAAATAAAAGGAAAATAAATAATTGGCAGATGAGTGCCGGTTAGCTTTGCGATAAAATCGAAGCAAATGAGACATTGAGAAAACCAAATTTCTTTAATGTGCAGTTTTTCGTTGGGAAAAAAGATAATTGCCTAATGAGAAAATGGCCATAAGAGTTTTAAAGTAAACTTTTATAAAAAATATGTTTTTGATCTGCTATAGACAAGCAAAAGCATACTTTACACGTTAAAACCGATGTTAATTTTAAAACTAGCTGAAGTTGTGTTTAACTCATTTACCAACAGCATCAGCTGTTTTTTCTAAATAAAAAATTCTTGCAAAAAGTTAAAAATGTTTATAATACAAGATATTGGTCGATATTTTGCAATTATTATTGATTTGGAGGAAATCTTTTATCTTTTAACACAAAATACATATGTATAGGCCCTAATTGTGTAAAACGCAATGTCAATAATTACAATGCAAGCAAAAACAAAGTCAAAAATATTTTGTAATTTTGTTGTTGCTTTCTATATAAATTCACATTGAGTTTTTAAAATTTTCAACGCTACAAGGTATGCAGTGTTTTATTTGTATTTTATTTTGTAATGTCAGCTGCTTAGAGTTGGCACTTGCTTATATTTTCTTGTATGTTGTATGCAAAAATTTTCTACATTTGAGGTGGCACCCAGTTAAAGTCGGTTCAATTTAAAACATACTTTAATTTCGACTATAGTTGCAAAATAATTAAAAGAATGTTTTTCTTTAAAAGTTGTTTTTAAAAAGAACCGACTTTAGCGTTTGACTATGATTATGGGCCACAATGTTTATCTTCATCACTCACTGTTGCTGCATCCTTTCCTTTGCTAATAAAGAAGAAATGTAACCAAAAACGGCGGCAGACCGACTCGATATGTTTTTCGCCATCATTCAATTTTTGTATTTGAAAAAATTGAATACGGGATTTTTTTTTACCAACTTTGAAGCCAACCAAAAATTTATTTTGTTTCTTATAATGTTGTTGTTGTTTCTGTTGTTTAAAAAGAATGACACGTTTTTTTACCTGCTATTGTTTTTGTTGTTTTTTACTACAAACCTCGTCACGCTATTTTATCATTTTTCTAACTGCTGTACTTTTTTAAAGCGTCCAAAATAGACTGCATGTGTTTTTTGTTGTAGTTCTTATATTGCTTACGATCAAATAAAAAAAAATGCAAAAAAACGACAACATTAAGGATCGTTATATATTTCATACAAAATTTTGAAAACTTGAAACCAATAACGCGTGTATTATATTTTTGAATAGTTGTCAACATTTTTGCTCGTTAAATAAAAATCATACAAAAATATTAATTGAATCAGTAAAAAAATTTGTAGAAATCAAAAAAATTTTCAAACTAGCGTTTGTTTGAAAATAATTCGGCAATAATTTTTTCTGTGTAAAATGTTCTAACTGTCGGTGGAGGTTATAAAAGATTCGGCACTGTCGAATATAGATAGCACTCTTACTTGTCTTTTTCTTACGTAGAGAGAGAACCCAATAAAAAATTTTATCATTTTGCGAAGCACTACATTTAAAAAAATAAGCGCACAAATATGCGCTACACAATAAGACATACAGAAATGCAGTAAAGTAAGTGAAAGAACTCTCAACAACTTTTATAAAAGAAAACATGTCAAGTGCTACGACATCCCTTACCACGAAGCAGGTTTGTAAGGGAGAATACTAAAAAATAACTGTATCAAAACATTCAGTAGTTGCGTTCAAGAACACACAAGTGTTTACTATTTTTTACTAAACTTTACTGCATTTTACAAAATTGCGTTCGAGTACAAAAAATGCAGTAAATGAGAACATAAATTGAGAGCGAAAAGTGACAGTTCTTGTCTGAGTATTTACAAATTTTTACTGCAGAAATTTTTGCAGTAAAATTTAGTAAATCAAAAAAACATATGTTTCAAAAGGTAAACAAACAAAAGTAACAAATAAAAAGCATACAAATTGTGAAAAAATTGTTAAATAAAAGAAAAGTTTAAATAAAAATTAAACCAAAACAAAAAGTGAATAAATATTAACTAATTAAACTTGTTTGTGAAGCATTTATTTGGCTGAATACAAACTTTTGAAATTTTTTTTGTTATGTTAATTTTTTAGAGTTGAAAAAGTGTGAAGTATTTGGGTACTTAAGTAATCAATAGCAAAAAAATTATTCATGTTCTTTTAAATAATTTAACCCGCTACAAATTAGTAAAATCAAATAAAATAAATAACAAACAAATATGAAAGATTACATAAAATAGTTTGTTTGTATTTTCCAAAAATGTTCGTGCTATAATAAGTATTTAATCGAGTACCGAGAAGAAAACGAGTTAAGTAGTCAAAAGTGTCAATATTTTTCAACACTTAAATTATTTGCCGTCAGCTGTTGCCTTTATTTTACGAATTTTTACAAATTTTGCGTTCGCGTACTTTTTTGGAGCAAATTTTTCAGTTTACTCATTTACTGCATTTTACTGTAAAAGTACTCAAACGCACCTAGTGTGTTAAGCTGATCGTTACATCCATGTGTCAAAAATGTATTGCTTCAAAGTGGGAACTCGCCATATAAAATTCATGTCTTCTGTAAGCGCAATGGTAAGCGAAACTTTTATGTTTCTCCCTTACAAACCTGCTTCGTTGGAAGCTCCATTTTTAATTGGGAAATGTCAAAAGCTACTTGTGTTTTTGAAGTATTAAAGTACTGTCTATCAATATGTAATTTTATTTTTTCTTTTTACTATGAACCACATTAATTTTATAAACTTACTAGATGACCCGTGCGACTATTTCGCACTGTAATTTTTATCAATGAAAATATTAATTTTTCAATTTCTAATTATTTTTCGTCATTAGTGTTAGAAATAAGCTTTAAAATGAGATATCATTCATTAAATTTGATGCGGTGGTATGGGAGATATTTGCAACCGACAAAAAAAAGTGCTTTAGAATTAATATATATGATGATTAGCATGTTTATTAAACGGAGTTGTTTCCCATAAATAGTATTTATATACATACATACCTATTACATATCGTGAAGGAATGACTAAATTTCGAGAAAATTCCACAAAATTCGGAAAAGTTTGCTAAAGATTTAAATATTAAAACGATTGGCTTGTTTGGAATAGAACCAACAATAACACTGCAAGAAAAAAACATATGCGTATATGTACATTATTTTTGTTAAAATTATTTAGTTAAATACATCAAATTAGAATAATTACGATAACCATATCGGGCATGCTGCTGGTGTCTCATAATTGAGAGTTCTTCTGTAAACGAAGGTTGTAATACTTACAACAAAAGTGGAACAAACATAATATTCTCTCTATCTCCGGTTCCCTGGGGTAAGTGTTTAGGTTATAATTAATCTCACTTTTGGATTATTTCAAGGAAGAATTCGGGATTAAACCATCTTTGAAATTCTTGAATCAAGCACAGTTTGAGAATAACTTTTATCTCACTTTTACTTAAAAGTTACGTTGCGGCTATAGCTGGCCACTGGCCCAACTGTTTGGTCAAAGAACCCTCAAGGAAAAAACCTATCTCTCTGACATTGAACAGGAACCATTCCTGCATTGAATCAACTGGATGGCTGGGTGAGAATGTCAACAGCCAAAAAATATAGGACGGTGAAACAAGGTAACACAACGAGAACTAATTACTGGACTCACGTAAGCTGTGCTTGATTGCGGCATCCAAGGGAACCTAATCTACCTTGTATAAATTCTTAGAAATGTCCGTGTCGAATTTTTTTCTGTTGTATTAAGATATTAAATAAAATAATTGTATATTAGCGGTTGGAAAAAATAGTTTCATCAAAAGACACCGCCACAACATAATCATAAGTACAAATAATTTATTCAATGGCAATGTTGCCATTTATTGCGACAACATACAACAAATTGTAGCAAGTCTCCGAGAAAACTTTACGCATGCCCAACAACTTTGCTCAGCTTTTTCCTTGAGAATTTTGTAGACTCTTCAGCATTAATCTAATGATAACTTTCAAAGTTATTAATTTATAATTAAGTTTTATATTGTCCTTGTTGTTGCAGCGAAATGAAAGAAGAAGAATAAAAAATAAAGATGACGATGATGGTGTGAGAGACAAATGAAAATTATTATATTAAGACTAAATGAAGAAACAACTTAAGGAGGCAGTAAACGATGGACAAAAAAAAAACAAATGCAAAAATAAGAAATAAAATCAGAATGAGGCATATAAATTCAGTTTGTTGCCATTCAGAAGATTCTGCTTCCGATGAGACTGTTGTTGTTGTTGTTGTGATGACGATGATTATGATGGCAGTGGTGACGCTGACTAAATACGCTAATCCGCATGTTGTCAACTTCATTAGCCGATAAACATAAAGTTGTCGGGACCTTGTGTTACTCTATAACTGACTGGCTGGCTGGCTGGCAGGCTGGCTGAGTGCAGTAGTCATCAACGTGGTCGTTGTTGTGGCTGTTTTAGTTATAGTGACTTTAACTGCGCCTGTTGGCCATTTGCCGTGTGTTTATTATGATGGCATTTTACAATGACCGAAATGGTGTATTCTTGTAAGGCCGGCATGTCTTAGAAGTTTCACGAAAAATTGGTGCCATTTCAGTTTTTAGTGGCCGTAAAGTATATAATGATTGCCAATTGTTGGTTATTAGCCATAACCACCGAATGGAATTGCTATAGCTGGAATATACATACATACATAAGAGTAATAATGAATATGAGCGGAATGTCGTTTAAACACAAAAAATTCATACTTATTTATATAAACAAAGAGAACTGTGGGCCGTTTCTTTTAGCGATTCGAGATTTGCTACTGAATGTGTTAAGATTTCTCACCATTTTTAAACAACATCGTGCGCAAGTGCTTGAATGTCTTCGATTCGTTTAAGTTTTTAAATTGCGTTATTTTTTTAGTAAAATTATTAAGTTGAAGCGCGCATGTTTGTATGTAGAGTTAGTTTAATTTGAGTTGAGTTCAGCGTTATTGTCATCAGCCAAGATAAAGCGGCGGCAATTTTTAGCAAAATCCTTGTGTCTTCATATGTTGAATTTGGTTGAGTTTTGCATTTATTTTGATTCCATTGAAAGTAGCAATCAAGAATGTAACTCGATATGTTTTCCTTTAATCCTGTCTCGCAATTTATTAAACAACACAAGCGCATAAAGGAGGAAAAAAATTAAGTTTCATGGGAGGGTTTGCTGTTAAACAGAATCATAATAAGATGATTAACATTCTCATTATTACATTTGTTATATGTTTGTATACATACATTTTTTCTAGGCAGTTCAAAACTCTACTCCTAATGAAGCTTGGTATTTAAATCAAATACTTCCATAATTTTTCTCTTACTCTACTTTAACTTTACACTTCCCTAATTCTTCTTTTTCTCAACGCTATGAATAATCTAACTCAAATTATTTCTGCTCGAACTCAACTTTATGCCTAATTTAACTCTACTCTTACTCTTGTCTAACTCAACTCTGACTCAACTATAAACCTTCTCGAAATCTACTCTAACCCTGCAAATAATAGGACCAGTCCAAGCACGCATGTAAAGAGTAGCCCACAAGGGACTAGGACTAGTCCAAAAGTAGCCCAAACGTATGGAAAAACATGGTATATTTATTTTAAAACTACTCCATGGTATACTCAAGAGGATTAGTTTTGAAGTCCTTTAAAAACGAAAGCATGTCGTTAAAAAACGAAGACATGTCGTCTCACTACAAACACATTTTAACAATGACATGGTCCATGCTTGCATTACGTAGCACTTGTCCATGGAGTAGTCCATTTTATCAAAATGGATCAGGTGGTCCAATATTATTTGCAGGGAACTTTACTGAACTCTACGCTAACTCAACTTTTACTTTATCCTTCTTACTAATCAACTGATTTTGAAAGTTCATACAATATAAATTAATATGCAATAGTTAGGTTTCCTTCCCCCTTCGCAGTTTTTACTTCATTTACCTTTAAGCTTTTAAAACTAACTACCTTGTCTTTTGGCCGTTTGCTTTCCTTCTATTTATTTATTATTTAACGATGTACATCGTTTATGCACAAGCCATTTTTAATGAACGCTTCATCACATTTCAGCTCATTTATTTATTTATTTATTATTTTAATTTATTTACGTTTATTTTTGTATTATTGTGATGTGTTAATTCGTGTAGTTGTTGAATAAACAAACGAGTCCTCATCTTTCATAGCACATCAACATTTAAACGCCTCCCCCAACAAAAGGAATAAAACTTTTTGGACAACAATAAACAGGATGTACAGGATGCGCCAGATAATCACAAAGAACAGAATGGGGGAAACAATTAAATTTTATGCAAAACAAATAAAATTAATGGAGACTTTATTGTTTTCAAATAATTATAAAGATTAGCAATTATTCACAGATTTAAGTTTATTTTTGGGTTTAAAAGGAGAAACAACAATAATTTTGTTAGGATCCAATTTCCCAATATACTACATACATATGTTTGTTAACTTTGACATGTGACAGGTAAAAATTAAGATAAGAGAAGGAGAAAAAAAATAATTTTTTTATAAGTTTAAAGATTTCATGTTAAATAAAGTGGAAAATTTTTCTGTTTGGGGTTATTTTGTATCTTAGAACATTTAAAGGTTAAATTTGGCTTTTTATGTCTCTATAAAGGCACATTTAACAACCCAGCGGTAAAATTTTGGAAGCCTTCTATAAGATATTACTAGACCTTTTTTACTCAAGCTTGCTTGCCTTCTCAGGAAGGTCTTATGGAAGGCCTACCTACTCCCTTCTACATACAAAGGCCTACAATGAGACCTGCAGAAGAATGCCTCTTATCCTGCCTGCTGAAGAAGGGACCGCATAAGGCCTTGGCTGGCTAGGACATCGTGTATAGAAAATGTATGAGTATGGAAGGGGGTAGTAAGGCCTTGTGTCTGAGAATTTAAGGCTTCCAGAAGGCCTGCTTACTACTCCTTTTCATCGCTGTTAAGGTATATGCACAACGCTGGCGGTCCCTTTCTTGTGTATGTAGTTTTATATGTCTTCTTATGTCGAATCCATATAACTATACATACAACAAAGATTCAGCTAGCATCCTAGTGCTGCTACCTTGTGTCAATGTACCTTGGTGTCTATACTAAAGTTTTTTAAAACTTTTTTTTAGCAGTTGCACGATTTACGATTTATTATTCGATCTTGTAGGATTATCAGCAGCTTGGGATATACAACATAAATCAAGGAGCATTCTCGAACACCAATGAACCACCTGCAGCACAATTAACTACACAATTAATTTTCCAGTCAAAGCATGCCATTAATTTCGCAAATGGACGATATAATCAAAGATTTTTACTAGCTTTGAAGAACAAAAAATCCCCTGGAGTCAACAACATATCGGCTGAGAGGTTGGCAGACTGGAAGACAAAAGAATTCCCTAAATTTAGGATTTCAGGACTTCTTCCAACTGTTCTTAGGAGTAGTCGGTAGGTATTCTGTGCCCATGTTCTGTAACCCTCGCGTCGAGAAACTTTTCGCTAGAAATATGAGAAATGAAACAAAAATGCCATAAATTAAAACAAACAAGTGTTATTCTCACTTAACTGCGTCTATAATAGCTGTTACGTAATGAAAAGTTTCCGCTTTGAAGTGTCCACTAAACTTACGAATTGAAACGGGGCGAGAAAAAATTTCAACACTAAAAAACATATAGAAAATGCAAAGAATATTAATAGCAATATTTTGTTCTTGGCTGATTTTTTTATTGTTTAATTATTTTGCTTTTAGCATTTTTATAAAATATACGAATGTTTACAAAGCTCGTTTGCAAACAACAAGCATTATAGTCGCATTTTACATTATTTGGTATAGCCGAAGGTTGTATTTTCACCGCCATCGTTGATTTTTAAATTTTAGTTAATTCTCAACGTCTGCAATGTCACATCGGCTTCGAGTGCATTTGCATTGTGACATTTATAACGTAACGACGTAATTTCTTTTGATATGTTTCGACATGAGTTACAGAAACACTTTTTTTTATCACTTTTCGAGAAACGATGGAATGTTTTGTTTTACAACTTTTCGATGCGAGAGGTTCTCACTGAAGTTACAGAACATGGGTACAGGTAATATCCCATAAAGGGTGATCTATGTAATTGCAAAAATTACAGTGGTATTTTGTTATTGGCAATTTTGTTAAATGTGCTCCCTAAGATTCTTTTGAACCGTGTAAACGATAAACTGGACTCAACAATATGAAAACAGCAAGCTGGCTTTCGTCCAAACAGCTCTTGTGTTGCCTACATAAACACGTTAAGAGTTATAATCGCACAGCCAGTCGAATGAAAAGCTCTCATACAGCTTGTATTAATCGACTAAAGATCGGCGTTTAATAGCATTTATAGCGAGTGTATCTGGGATGTACTACGACAGGAGGAGGAAATCGGTGAAGCCGATGAAACTTCCAAAGCCATCTGGAAGATCTGGCATATTCTGACTATATATGTCTGATGTCTTCAAGGCATATGGACATGCAAAGCAAAATCGAATCCGAATCGCAAGTAGTTAGTTTTAAGATCAACTCTAAAAAAACGAAGACACTGAAGATAAATTCACTGAACGCAAGCTTCAACGTTAAAGCGGGCTCTGATTTAATTGAAAATGTAAACCCCTTCAATAACCTTGGAAGTGTAATTTCAGCAGACGGCGCTGCTACCAATGACATTCTAAGCAGAATATCTAAAGCTCAAGGCGCCTTTTCTCAGCTATGGGAAATCTGGAGATCATTCTTTATATAAACTCGTATATAAATACGGTTATTTTACTCTAAAGTAAAACTGATTCTGCTGTACGGCTGCGAAACTTGGATAGTGAAGGAAGCTTTAAACATTTGTAAGCAAGTGTCTCAGAAAAATCTTGGAGATCGTATGGCCAAAAGAAGAGCTTGAAGCAAACATCGATACATCTAGAGATTTAAAGGATGAGGTGGAAATGGATTGGGCACACTCTCCGGAAAAATTCAACTTAAATCTGTAGAGAAGCCCTCCAGTGGAGCCCGTAAGTCTCCAGAGAACTAGCACGACCAAAAACTCATGTGAATGCGCACAATAGAAAAAAGTATATACCAACTTGGATATTCTTTCAACAAAGTGAAATCTAAAGCAAGGAATTGAAATAAATAGGGAAGTTTTGCTAAGGTCTTATGCTCCACCAAAAGAAGAAGATATACTTATGAGATTTGCATAAATCACATAAAAAGGTACTAGAGTTAAAAATATTTTGGAAAACTAGTTCTTTTAATTCATCGATAAACTAAACACTTAAATACTTTGATATTTTTATATGCAAAAATTCCTATCGCATTTAAAAAATAGCCAATCAAGTTTTCGTTAAAAATCTGCCTTTAAAAAACTCATCATAAATAAATTTTGCTGTTGGTTGTTTTAAAAACTCAACATCATATTTTGATTCATAAATTTGTTCATGTCATTTAAAATCAAGTTAGTTTTAAAACAATGTCTAATTTACTGCAACGTAAACAAATCCGATTCAAAAAAAGAATTTCAAAAAAATTATAATAAAGAGATGAATGCAAATTAACGTAGAGATGTGTGCTCCTCTATACAGTAGACAATCCCAGCAGCATAATGAAATTCTAGTAGCGACACCTGTATCATCTTAATGGCCCAGTTGACTGTTGGCAATCACAATAATAATAATAATCATCATCATAATGACGATCGCCATCATTATTGTACAAATCTACTACTTCTTTGAAGATGATGCCGTCCATGTTATTCGAATAATCGAACGCTCCCTGAATTGTTTCAATCAACAAATTTATGTAAATAATTAAAAATGTAAATTATCGCAAGAAAAGTTTTACGGTGAAGCTGCCAGTAATCATAATGCAAAGGACAGGTGATTGAAAGAATGAAGTTTTGTTTTGGTGATGATTAAACATGTGTCAAATTATAAATAACATTTTAATTGAAATTACAGATTCAGGAGTATTTGACCAATATATGCAATAACTCAGTTATCTCAGATTTAATAATTGAATTTCATTAATTCAAAAACAGAATTTTAATTTTGTTAGTATGACTTTAATGTTTATTTGCACAGAATTGGTTTAGCCTTATATCTAAAGAATAAATACAAAAATACATCTTAATCTTAGAATGGACTTAAAGATTTATCTCAGATTTTCTTAAGGTTTTGTATTTATGAATCACTTGTACACATTGAAATTGGATAAAAATAAATCATTTCTTAAGGAGAAATTTTAAAAAGTTTGCAGTCTCTAAATAAATAAAGCGATATTGCTAAAATATTACTCTTTTATAGCAAATTTATAGTTTAGTTTAAGTTAAGAATTTCAAACTTTCAAATCTTTCACAAAACGGTGCACATCAGGAATATGCCAAATTAAAAGTGATGCCAATAATAAAAAACTGGCATCGCTTTAAATTTTAGTATTTACTTGGTGGCCACACGGTCAAGTTTTTCCTTTCAATTCAATTCAATTTGCAATACACTCTCACTTTTTTACTAACACACCCACACTTTTTAAATTGACCACGAGATTGCTTACAATTTCAATTGCACTGTGATTACAAGTTTGTCTTTATAAATTTTTTTCTTGATGACATCTTGAAAGAAAATTGCTTACAAATTGAGTGCAGCCTACGTCACAGCTTTCAATTTATGTAAATTTTGACAAGCAGTATATGCAAAAGACTAAGTGCCGGTTCACACACGTCAAGTTTGACTCGTCAAGTCTTGAGCTTTTACGGGAGAAGGGAAAAGAGACTGCCATTTCTCTTCCCCTCTCTCCTAAAAACTCAAGACTGGACGAGTCAAACTTGACGTGTGTGAACGGGCACTAACAAGAAAAACTTGTTCGTGTGGCCGCAGGGTTTTTTTGCTAGTGATGCCAACTCTTCACTATAAAAATTGGCAAATTTTTAGCAAAAATGGCTTAAGAAGATTTTATTACAAAAAAGCATCAATAATAATAAAAAAAAAAAAAATTAAAAATCATTTATTACACTGAAATTGCACAAATAGATTAATCTGTTTAAATTGATAACATTGCTTTTTATACCCTCCACAATTAGTTGTGAAGTTTGTCATTCCGTGTAAAACTTTTTTATTATTCATCCCAGATGTCATAAAGTATTATATTCTGGCTTTTTGATTAATTCTAAGTCGATTTAGCCATGTCCGTCTGTCTGTCCGTCTGTTGAAAACACTCTCACTTTCAAAAAACTCAAGAGAAATTAACAAACTTGGTGTCAAATTGCTTGTAGTTATCCTATGCAGTTTGGGATTGAAATCCAGCAAAACCACTTCAGTAGGATCAGAGCTATAAATAAAAATGTGGAATCACCACCTTAAAAAATTTATAATTTTGTTAAAAAAAACTAACATAAATGGTGGATCAAAGTTTTTCTTGGGCTTCAAAAATTAATTATCAAGGTTTCGTTATAATGTGCTAAATTCCCATTTCATACTATTGACAAACTGAAGTTTATTGTTGATGGGATAAGCTATTCCTATGCGCATTTCACTGGTTGCTTAGGCCAGATCGTCAGGAAACTTCATCCAAAGATTTTAGAAAAACTAAAGATATTATACAAATAGAATTGTTAAGCGAATAAGAATTATAAGCCCCAGTTTTACTTGTAACAATATCAAAGCTTAAACAAAAAGAACGACAATAGACAGTGAGTTTATCTTTTCTTACAGTCCTGACCACAATTGGTTGATTTTTTGTCAACTCTAAATGTAGTTGTAAGTAATAAATATAGATATAAGCGTATAAATTCTTCCAACTTAGCTTCATATGGCCAGAAAAAATTTCATGTAATTTTGTGATATACGGTCCATAATTTACCTTAAATCCCATATTTATCAGCCTTCTGAAATTCACTGCAAACGCTTAAACTAATTGCACCGCTTATAGAAATTAAATTTTTTTAATACCAGAAATCACTCTGCGGAATTTTGGGATGATTGGTTCATAACTTACCATGGCTTCAATATAATTTTCCCTCCTGAAAATCGTTTAAGTTCGGCTTAAACTGTTACGAATCATGAAATTTTACTCAAGCTAGTGAAAATTGCTAAAAAAAAAGCATACAACTTTCTGATTGTCGGTTAATTATTTAATATGGGTCTAAACCGGAACCAATTTTAATGCTGATGTCTGTTTTTTAAAGATAAATTAATAATAAATATACATCATCTAGATATTACTCCTAAAACATTCGAACTGTCGGTGGAGGGTATCAAAGATTCGCCACAGCTGAATATAGCACTCTAACTTGTTTTTATTATAAAAGTCATTTGCATTAACTGATTAAGAAACATTTAAAGTTATAACACAATTAGTGCAGCATTTATAAAATTTTTTAGTCTTAAAAGTTTTAAAACTTGAAGGAAATTTGGCTAATGGCTAAATTGATTTTTAATGGATAAGCGAGATAAAAAATGTCTAGATCTAGTCACTAAATGCCTAAATTGGAAGCACAGGTCGTGGCCTTGAACTCCCTTACTCGTATACTATCTAGAAAATGATGATGAAGATCTATTCTTTTAAACTTAAGTTAAAACAAGCAATAGTGTTTATCTTGGGATAATGCCCTCCACCGAGTGTAAGAATATATGTGTATATCGCTTATTTGCTGCAAAAACGTCACATATATTATTTCCTGTATTTAATATAAGGAACATAGGGCCATTGGTTTCGGTGATCCAAGTAGTTTAGGATGAATAGCTGATTGGGCTAGAGCATCCGATCCTGGTGCTGTGGCTGCCAACAGACAGGCCTCCAGGCCGACGCACAGTGCTCTGTCCCCATATAGTATATCGGCAAAACTAGAGCAATTATCGTAGAAAGATAAAATTTCGTATACTTACTCTTTATGTCTAAGTTAAGAAAAATTTTAAATTTGAGAAAAATCGGTGCAAGGATATGCCTACCACACGCACATCCTGAAATAAAAATTTAAATTTTTAGCCACAATTGTTATCAGAATGTATCAAAAGATGGTGCCTGGCTGTAAAATTTAACATTCTAGCGTGGTTGTAAGTTTTGTTGCACTCGGCGCAAGGACATACCTACCTGCCATATTTTCTTAAAAAAAAATTGAGCTGCATTTGTGATCATAATGCACTAGAAATTAATAAGTGTTACAACAGTAATGCGCTTAAGCTCTGTTGTAAATGTGGTTTATTCGGTGCATACAGTTCTATAAAAATGCGAAAATATGATGGCGGTACTTTTTTTTCTGTTAGGACCAGCACTCAGGGGATGACCCCTGCTAATGCATTGCATTGTGTTGGAACTAGGAAAATAGGTTGTGGGAAGGAGGATAGAGGGAGTAGAGTTTGTGAACATTCGATTTGAACTTAATCATGTTGTAAGTGAGAGGGAAGACTTCTGCAGGAAGGTTATTCCACATACTAACAGTCCGGGAAAAAAAAGAATTCTCACTGTAATGCGTTGTACGATGCACCTGCCAATCGACCACATAAGGATGGGCTCTTGAGGAAAAACGTGTATAGCGAACAAACGTACGAGTTTCGCGAACCAGATCCCTAATTTCGTCAGAACACATCCCATTGTACTAACGATAAAACAGTAACGATAAAACAGGCAAATACAACCCACGTTGCGACGATGCTCAAGGGAGTCAATAGAATTGGATACCCTACTGTCACCAATGAGAACCTTCGCCCTCTCCTGCATGCGGTCGACAAGCTCCAAAATAGAATTTGACGCACCGGCCCACACATGAGAGTTGTATTCCATACGCGGTAGGATATAGGTGGTATAAATAGTAAGGAGATCAGATGGAGTGAAGTATATCCTACACCGTCTTAGAAAACCGAGGCACTTGAATGCTTTTTAACACAAAAATTGTTCTTTTTTCTTGAGTCTTTCTGAAGTAAGCGTGTTTTCAACAGAAGCACGTGGCTAAATCGACTTAGAATATTATTTATCAGTTCTAAGATGAATTTAAAAAAGCTTCACTAAGAATGGTAAAATTAGTATAAATTACTTAACCACTTGCGCTTTCCCCGGGGAATATGCTGCATCTCTTAGGAGGCGTAGTCAAAGCACCTTAAGGAGTCCATACCTCTTGGTGTTACATTAGGTTTGATCAATGCCGAAAATTGTCTAGGGCCGTGCAACAGGTGGCGCATCATAGAGAAGCCGTCGAGAGGTATCAGAAGATTTTTCTTTTCCGTTTTATAGTCGTACTTCCATGAAGTTATTTTAGAACAAAGAAAAGGTTGCGGGCTAGAGGTGCATGGTTTTCAACTGTGTCGATATTCTCTCCTCGGACAGGTGAATGCAACCTGGGATGCACCAAACCTCTTAATGGTAGAGCTTCTTGGGGTCCAATAGACTTCAGGGGGTTCGAAATTCGACCTCAGTACTTACCTAATGATGCCAAGGGAATCAATGACCCCGGTGGGTGCAAGCACCGGTCTGATTGTTGGTGCGATCTCCGTTAGTATGTTTCTTGCGAGAAATGCTTTCTGTCTTGCTTTTCCGATGAAAGGTTGTTCTTCAGTTAGTTTTCCAACGTCCATGGGGTAGTGCCGTTTTCAAGGAATGGACTCCCGAAAAGGTTCAACCAAGAGCTCCCTTTTTGACGAGATGACCGTATCGGGGTGCACGTGGTATCTGCGGTTTTAACGGGTAGGAATGCATTCACATGAATGGCTGATTTTTCACCCTTGTGAGAAACTTTTGCCTGTGGATTGCCTACCTTCTATTGCTATTCTACAGATGCTAATGGGATTAATGAATAGCAGTGGAGATTAGATAGCTCCGGCTCGAAAACAAAGGGTACAATTTTTGGGTTAATAATACATTTTAATTGCTATCTGTGTGTCGAAATGACTCTTCACTCACTCAGGGGCATTTGGTAAGTGCTTAATAGTAACACACCAAGTGGTAAAGATCCACCTGAAGTTATGTCGCAAGACTTTTAACAGTTCACCACTAGTGGGAGGGGGCATACGTATGCAAATACATAAATTATCATGGCAGGATCAAGAAGCAATCATAAAGCATATGACGAGTACATGGTCAGTTAATGTTTACTTTTGGTATAGTTATATTTGTTTAAATAAATTTACATAACAAACACTTAAAATAAATAAAATACATTAAAAATTTATTTAACATGAATTAATTCATTGATTTTTATCTTCGTGTTAACATTTTTTTTTTAAATAAATTTTTATCTTAATGTTGGTTGTTTATGTTTGTATTAAAATATTTTTTGTTATTTATTTATTATTTCTTTCGCATTCTATTAAAATGTTTAATAATGCTACAATATGCATATTTTTAATTTCCTGTTTCGGTGATATTCTTTTTAAAACACACAAACTTTAATAACAACTAAGAAATAAAATAAAACTTTATTATCTCGTTGTAAGAATGAATGTATGTAAGTAATGAAGTGTATTGGGACGGACAAGTTGGTTAAAACATGGTCTAGCTGACTGACTACATATTGAAATGACTGCCCGCTGCCTGGTTGAATGGCCACTTATGGAAATGCGTTTATGCACACCTAAATGGATTTCTGGCGTCAACAGTTCATTTGTGTTAAAAACGCAAACATTAGATCGGTTTTACATACGAGTATTAAATGTAAATGGCGTCTAATCGCAATAGTTTGATCAGTTAAGCCAATCGTTATATTTATATTTGATCATTTAATACATGAACGTGCATTAATTCATTTATTCATTCAATCGTACACATTCATTCGTGCAGATACAATTTTATATGCAAACATTATTATTATGTCGTCTCAAGTTTAAAACTTAAATGCCAAATATTGGCATGTGTGTGTGTGTGTGTATGTTGGTGTGAGATTTGTATTTTTTTTTTTATTTAATCCGTTAATTTTAATAGAATTCAAAATATCGCCAGCGACACGATATAATTGAATTATTGACTTTAATTGTACAACTATTTAAATTGTTGAACATTTTTATTATTATTTTAATTTTTATAAACAAAGTACGATTAGTTTAAATTGATTTTTTTCTCATTATCTTGTTTAATAAATAAAAATTTGATTTAAAATCTCAATTGATGTTTGTAATTTGAGAGATACATTTTTTTTTATACTTATAAGTTTTTATTAGTTTAAATGTTTTTATTTAAAAACTGGGAATTATTTCCTTTCCAAGGTTACTTTATAAAGTCATTTCTGAATAATTGAAGGAATAGGACTATTACAAAAAAGCTTTATAAAAAACATAACTGAAATTTAGCTCATAGAATAAATTCGAAAAATAAAAAATGTTGTTTTAATTTAATTTTTAAGCAAATGTTTGTCTTTTTTTAAAGTTTTGTAGAATTTGTGAAATCTAAATAATCATAGCCTTCAATTTTTAAAGGACCGCAAGTGGCAGAGCTTTTTGAGGCCTGTTATGCCTCCTTTCTAAAAGATTCGTTTCTTATGAAATCGTGAATCCAAATTGTGCCTTCTGGTATAAATTTCTTTTAAAAGAACCTTCCAAAATATTCTTTACACAAAACATTCGTTACTCCGTTCCTTAAGAAGTGAGAAACGAAGATGTTCAGATTAATTAATTTTTTGTTCTTAGCGACATTCGTTACTCCCTTCTACCAGGTTTCTGCCGCTACGAAACTTTCTTAACAAGGCTCAAGGACAATCGCTAAGACTTGACTTGTAATTTTTGTTCTGCAATTTTTTTAAGCTTTGAAATTGCATTAGTGTCCAGATTATGAAATTCTAGTTTTGCAAATTTTGTATTTTCTTGTTGTCTTTCCACTTCCCCATTTTATATTTTATTTATACATAAAAACAAATACACTTATAACATACATCAAGTTGAAAAGTGCACCCCTCCCCAATCTTCTCACCTCACTCACTCATCGCAAGTCTGGACGATGATTAAGTTTTGTTGATTTTAACTAAGAAAAGCCCTGTTTTTCGCACAGCCAGTTGTATGTTGCTTCCTCTAGAGCTGCAACGTCGAAAAGTTTTTATGTTTCCACACTAGTCTGGTCGAACCTTGTATGGGATTTTTTTTAAATTTAACTGTTTGCGCTGCTTAAAATATAAGGTTTGGTGTATGAAATCATGTCCTAAGTTTTCAGCCCAATCCGACGGTGCCTAGACATGCCTAGTGGGGCCCCATATTATAAAAAACATTCATTCAATCAGAAACTAGTTGATAAGCCGGTCCCAAAGACCGAGAAGTTCGATTTTTTTTAGTTTTTTCAATAAGCTAAAGCGTTTTTGAGTTACGCGAACATAATTTGAGTAGCCTCCTTCATTTTCGAAATAACGGTATATCTCGAAAACCAGAGCTAAACCAAAAAAACGGCTAGCACCACTGGATTCAGCGTACGTGAATTTATTTAAAAATCTTTCGTTCGTATAGCAAATACTTTAATCTATCTATTCAATATATAATTTCTTAGTATGTCCGGATGTTTGTTATATGTCCTATTCTTTCCGAAACCATCTGATGACATATGAAGCTGAAATTTGGCATATTTTAGGTACCTTCTCTGCGGAAGATCGTAACGAAGCCAGATTTTTGATTTTCGGTCTTTGGGAATAGATGTTTTTTGCCCCATTTTGGGCCCCACTAGGCACGACTAGGCACCGTCGGATTGAACTGATAAATTAGGACATGATTTCTTACACCAAACCTCATATTTTAAACAGCGCAAACAATTAAATTAAAAAAAAAAAATAATTGCGAACAGTCTATTACACACCTACCGAAAAAACTAAAAATAATAAACATGTTAAAATAAATTAAAATAGATAATCATTCAAAGCAAATTTCGATCTACCAAAGGTTGAATACAATTTGGTTTAAGGATTGATGTTTGACTAATGACGTCAGTAGTCGTCGATGGCTGCGAGTGTTAAACGGCAAGCCCTCTGAGGAGATTGAGTGGTTGCAATCGAAACATGTCAGGGTAACCTGTCCGTAAACACCTGGGTTCGAGCCCAGATTGAGTCAAGAATGAAAAATTATCAATAAATTTTAATCAATTTTCATGTTGTAAAATTCCTTTCTTCATAAAAATAATTTAATGAAAATTAAATTTAATGAACTTAAGCCTAATTAAAAATATTAAAAATTTGGATTAAAAACCATAAATAGTTCAATAAAATAACCACAATACTAATAACTAAAAATATTGTTTATCCGTTAGCATCAGTGTTCGAAAATAAACACTAAATATAGTTTTTTAATGTTCGGTTCGGTAGATTTGTGGAAAACACAAACGCTAATAGTGTTTGTGTAGAAAATCATTAAAAAAATAACGTTTCCCTGTTAGTCATCTTCCGCACACAAAAATATTACTGTTTTTATCAAACACAACAAAAGATGTGAACATTTAATTCCGTTCGGTTTTTTTTTTTGAAAATCCACAAACTTCAATGTGTTCGGTTCGGCTCGTTAATGTTCGTCCCTTTTGGCTGGTAAAAAAAAACATTTTTACAAAAACAAAATACACACAGGAAAAAAAACATTATAGAACATTAAAATATAATGGTTGTCTACAGTATCACTACAATTGTTCTGTTTTTTAACGAAGAACCGAACATTATATAATGTTCGGTTCTTTCTTGAAAATAGTTACGAACGGTATTAAGGGTTGTGTATGTCTACACAATCACTAAAAAATTGATATCGTTCTTGGGTGTGTGAGCCGAACGTTAAATAATGTACTGTTTATTTTCGAACACTGGTTAGCATTAAGATAAAAAAGTAATAAATTAATTAAATTTCCTTTTTCTCAACAAACAAACAAAATTTATTGTGTTAATTTTTTTTTCGAAGTTGCACATTCGGATTATCCACTAGTAGATGAAAATATAATATTTTATTTGAAACAAAATAGACTTTCATATGAAACTAGGCAACATACAAAGTCAGACAGCATAATCAGCTTTCATTGATCACATCGGATGTCCTTGTAAAAGGATTTTAAAATATAAAAAATACAGCACTTAAAACCAAAAAAAATTTAAAATACATATAGCATTGGTCCCTCTTAAAAAGGTCAACTCAAAGTTTGCGAAAGCTTTGTATAGTAATCATATCTAGCAACTGTAAAAATTTTGCAGGATTTTATCTACCTTTTTGCCAAAAAAAAAAATTCCTGCTTTTGATATAAGAGTACGTACTGAAACTCTATTCTGCAATGAATTCCGGTAGAGGAGACAAAGAAATTTAGCTGTGTCGGCGTTTTGAAAGATCAAATTGGAATTTCATTTTAGGAAGGCTTAAAGGTTTACCCTTTTGGCCTGTTTTTTGTCGAACATATCAACCTTCTAACTTCCTTTCATAATGGTAATTTTTGGCTATTTTCTAGCAAATCGCAAAAAATGCCTCTGCGAGGGCGGGCATAAAATGTTCTACCAAAATGTTGGCCATAAAATTTTACTTCATATTTCAGAACACACCAAAGCCCAAAACTTACCACAAACAGCAAAAACCAGCCAAACTTAAGAGTCAATAAAAATACGCCAGAATAGAGCCAAAAACTGCCGTTAAAAAGGGAGTTGGAGGGTTAATATGTCGCACACAAATATTTGCCGTAACATCTTCTACAAAGTTTGTTAACATATTAAATGTAAATAAAACATAGGTTCATATACCGAGATGCTGCACGAACTGGTCAAAATGGGAAACCTTAACCCCCCTAAAATGAAATTCCGATGTGATCGTTCAATACGCCGACACATTTACATATAGATATTTTTTTTGGTCAAACAAAATTTTAACATGTGCTTTTAAAATCACACGTGTGATTTTGTGCTGTTCTGTAAATCACATAGTTTTTTTGTGATTCGGTGTGATTTTCAATTGTCCAAAGTACAAACAAACACAAAAGGTTATAGCTCATTTTTTAACGCTTTTTATGTTATTTTCCGACAATTTGTTTTTTTTTTAACCGATTTAGCGATCTCAAATTAGTTATAGGGTTTGTTTGAAACTTTGCAATCTTTCGCGAATTTTGGCCATGTTCGCGATAGAAGCGATTTGTTGCTGTAAGTTTTCTGATTCTTTACAGCTTTAACGATAAACGATTTATCTGCTATCATGCCGCAATGAGCGAGTTTTCGCTATTTTAACAATTTTTTTTTATTCCTTATTGTTTTAGAGACTTTTATTCAATTTTATGTCTTGTTTGAAATATTAAAAATTTTCGCGAATTTTCGATATTCTTGCAAAATTTTTTTTTGTTATTTTCCGACATTTAGTTTTTTTTTTAACCCATTTAGCGATTTCAAATACATTTTAGGGTTTGTTTACAAGTTTGCAATTTTTCGCGAATTTAAGACATGTTCGCAATAGTAAGAAGCGATTTTTTCATGTGATTCTTTACAACTTTAACGATCTATATCATTACCTAAAACGCAAAACGCCCTATCTAACATTTTGAAAATTTTACAGGAGAAGCAAATTACATATAATTTATTTTTCTTCTATTTTTCTTGTAAAACCTACGAGTTGTTTTGACAATGTTGCGAATTATGCAAACTTTTAGTAAGGCCTTTTAGCGCGTATCATATACTCTTTTGTAGATAGGGCCGTTTGTTTTTTGTTAATAACATTGCTAATTTTGGTTGAAAGATTCCAAAATTTATTGTGGACATTGGTGTTATGCAATTCATCAGATTTAATGAAAAATTCGATTTATAATATTTTGTCAGCTAGGTCCTTTTGCGTTTTAGGTAGCGATATATATAAAAATGAAAAATGTTTATATGTTTGTTTGTTTGTTGGCTTATAGACTCCTAAACTACTGAGCCGATTTTCCTGTAACATCACGTGAGCCCTAAAAATAAAATAGGCTACTTATTTTTTCGATAGGGGAGGGGAATTGGTACCCCCATTGGATGCCCATATTAAATATCGCATATCTTAAGAGCCGCTGCACGCATTTTGTTGAACTTTTGGAAATAGGATCTTCTGAGCCCCAAAATTAAAATAAAATAGCAGCGGGGGAAGTGTTACCCCCATAGGACGCCAATGTTTAATATCGCATATCTTAAGAACCGTTATAGTGAGAATGTTCAAACTCTGCAGAAGTCACTGTTATGGTATACTCCACTGTTGAAAATATAAATAAAGCGGGTAGGCGCAGGGGGGGATATACCTCCCACAGAATATTGAATATCTCTCAACTGAAGAAGTGGTTAAATCAGTGTAGCGAAGCGGATCGGGTTAAGCTAGTTTTTAATAAAAATCAAGCCGCTGTTGGCAAATTAGCGATCTTTTATTCAGCTAAATAACAAGCCGGAAATCAAGTCACAAAAGCAAATATCATTTTTGTAGTGTTGTTAAATTTTCTTAATTTTAAATGATTTGTTGTAAATAGAACAGCTTATTGCATAAAAAATTAATAAACAACACTTTGAATATTTTATTTATTTATATTTATTAGGACGGTCATCTAACAATAGTCGCAAAAATAACAAAGTGATTTCAAAAAGTTGTTTACGTAGCTGCACGTTTTAAAATCACAAAATAATATGCCCAGACCACCATTCTTGTGATTTCAAATCATTTTCATAAAATGTGATTTACAAAACAGGCCTGATAGGTATATTTTGGCGATATTTGGCGATTGCACCATTAACACCATTTTTTGTTTTATTCGCTTAATATTTTACGAATGACCCTACAAACTTTAAAATATTTTCTGGATTATAAATCTACCCGAAAATCTCTTTTATATGTAGAATCACATTGGTGAGGATATCAGGATTTTCAAAGTTATGTATTTTTTAAAAATCCAATTTTTCTCCCCATTTTTCAACGTATGCACAAACTAGACATTCCAAGGAACTTATTTTAGTAAAAAAATTTAAGCCCATTAAAGGGTCGTAAGATATTTAGAAAACATCTTCACGTTTTATCTGATTTTCTACATGTTTTAAATATGTAGTACCAAAAAAAAAAAAAAACATGTTTCAGAATGATAATGGGGCTTCCGCCAGATCATTGGTGTCCCAAATTTAATAGTGGCGAATAGGGTGATTGATTGCAATAAAGACACTGCACAGTTTTGTCAAAAAGTATTTTGCATCTTTTGTTTATCTTGATTGGAAAAATTTATTTAAAAAATATTTGAAATATTCAACTTTCTTGAAGTCTATAGGTTTACAACACTGTGCAGGAATAGGTTCCCAGTAAAAACTTCGCCTACAAAATAATGTGTTGAGTAATCAGAAAAACATAAGAGCACTACTTACAATTCTACTGAAAGAACCAATGAATTTTACAAGGGATGTCCCAAAATGAACGCATTAAAAAGTAAGTCATTATTTTTTTACCTACATACATACATCCAGGAAAAAGTAGTTATAGAAGTTGTTATAGATGTAGTTATAGAAGAAAGCTACAAAATAATGAGTTAAAGAAGCTATTCATTTTGAAAAAGTAGGCGAAGTTTTTACTGGGTTGATACAAAACTGTCTGGATAATTTGTTCAAAGTCTTTTCTTCGTAGCCATTTTGTTATTGATGATAAATTTGACATAAAAACCAAATGATTGCGAATGGGGATAAAACCGAAAAAAAACTGTGATAATTAATGCACAATATCTCTAAAACAGTGGTGAAAGGCAAAAAAGAATTTTATATTCGTAATCAGCGGTCAAAAATATATAAGTATCTGTTATTTGTTATTGCAGAAAATTTACATACATAAAAAAAATTTTAAGGACTTTACCAAAAACAACAAATTTTAGTATCCTGGCAATAACAGTGAGATATCTTGATAAATTCCATTATCTGACCCAACTCAAAAGAAAGCGATTTTTGTTTAGGTCTATAATCCAGAAACTATTTAAAGGTTTGAAGCACCGTTTACGAAAAACTGGTCGAATAAAACAGAAAATGGTGTTAATTGTACAAATAATATAAGTCACTTTATCTTTAAATCTAAAGCTGTTAGGCACAAACTTATCGTCATCAGCTGATGCAAATAAATAAGCGTCATTTTGTAGAGCAGTGCTATAAGCAGTGCTATAAGCTCAAATATTATTAAGGAAATCATTTTGAAAAGTACTATGTAATACAAAATTTATCAGTACTAAATATTTCATAATTAATACCAAATAAAATTGTCTCACTGATATTAATAACAGCTAAAAATCTTACAACTTAATTTGAACAAATTACAGACTTTAGACTGTCAACTGAAACAGCCTTGGCAGCAGCCAAGGAGCTCAAGCAAATAAAACGAAACTAATTCGGGATCATAAATTTTACTTTTGTGTTGTTGTTTATTTCAGAAAATATTTTCTTATATTTTCAATAAATTCATACTCGTAAATTGCCCAGCAATGCATCTTTATTCGTTTTTTTTTATTTTAGTTTCGCTTTGCTTTCCTTGTGGTTGAGGATAAAAAATGTTAATTAACTTTTCAATTCTTAAATAATGAATGATCAACGCATCAGAGACAACACGCTGTGATTCTTTTTATACTCTCTTCTCTTTTGAGTTTTTTTTTTTGTTCCCCTATTTTGTGACCAGCAACAGCAATAATCAAAGAACAAAATTTATATATCACCAAAACTACAACACAATGCTCGAGAACCAGCCACTATGAGCCTGAGAATAAATATGTATGTAAAGCACTTTTTAGCTGTGCATTTTTCGTCTTATTAACTGGATTGCTTTCCATTCACAGCTGAACAAGCAACTAGGTACTTACTGATGATGTTGCGGCCGGCCTGGCTTTTAGTTTTCCAATAACGATTGAAGACTATGCACAGTACCATGCAGTACTCTATAACAAGCATTTACTGCCTGTTTTTAGAAAACGTAAGCAAGTGAGTGAGTGAGAAATTATATTGAAAACAACAATAAAAAACGAAAATTTGTTTTTGTTTTCAATATAATTTCTCACTCACTCACTTGCTTATGTTTTCTAAAATTAGGCAGTAAAAGGCAGTATAAAATTAATATTTCTAGAATTGCGGTTAAAAAACTAAGTAAGCACTGTAATTTTTACTTGCCGACATTAACGAACTATTAAACAAACAGACTGATTTTGATGTGCTCGAAAGTCTAAAAGCCTCGTTATTCATACGTAAATGTTGCGGACACGTTAACGTTGCGGTCGACTTCAATGGTTGGTTGTTACTAAAAATACGTCAACGTGCTGAAATGCGTTGAAAATAAAACAAAAACTCTGTCAAAATTTATAAAAATGAATTGGTATTGTGGTTATTTTGTTGAACTGTTTATGGTTTTTAATTAAAATTTGATATTTTAATTAGGCTAAAGCTCAACAAATTTAATTTTCATTAATTTATTTTTATGAAGAAAGGATTTTACAACATTTATTAATAATTTTTCAATTATGACTGCCGCGGGAATTGAACCCAGGCTTTCACGGACAGGATAACCTTACATGTTTCAATTGCAACCACTCAAGCCATTGACGACTGCTGGCAGTCAATAGTCAAACATGGATCTTTAAACCAAATTGTATTTATACCTTGGTAGATCGAAATTTACTTTTGAATGATTATCTATTCTAATTGATTCACATGTTCCTCCTTTGCTTCTGTTTTTTCGTACTTTTTGTCAAGCATTCTTCTTGAAGTTTAAAGTACATTTTTCTGTTTTTAATTTTTTTTTGTCCTGCTTGTTGACTTTTTGTCAGCTTCTTTTAAGGGACAAATGTTAACATAGAGCTCGTTCCATAGCTTTAAACGATAATTTGTATTGTGGTTATTTTTTTGAACTGTTTATAAATTTTAGCGTTTCTTGAATGCATGGTTTGAATTTGTCGCCTGTAAAGTGTTAGCAGCCCTAACAAAAATTTGACACCTGAGAGTTTAGGGTTAGTAAAAATGGAGCGTTACACAAAAAATTCAAATCTTGCATTAATTTTGGTACACCATTTATGTGTGTTTTGTATAACTCACATTGCCTTATTTGGCTCTACAATAGAGTGGTTACAAGAAACCAATGCTGGATTTTCCACCAGGGCAACCCCGTAATATGTGCCAATTTGATAGAAAATGCGATTGACGAAGTTTCAGCCCAATCGGATAACGCTAACATGTGTCTCATTGAGCATTAATTAAGAAAAACAGCGATTTTTCACTAAAATTCGTATTTTTTTATCTTTATAACCGAAACCATTCATTCTAGGAACCTGAGTCGAGTCTTGTTTCCACTAAAATTTGTATTTCTTTATCCTTAATTAATGCTAAATATCTCTTTATCTATTGGAGCAAAACTATTAAAATCAAAATTAATAAGAATACAATTTCCTATAAAACAAGACTCGACTCAGGTTCCTAGAATGAATGGTTTCGGTTATAAAGATAAAGAAATACGACTTTTAGTGAAAAATCGCTGTTTTTCTTAATTAATGCTCAATGAGACACATGTAAGCGTTATCCGATTGGGCTGAAGCTTATCAATCGTATTTTCCATCAAATTGGCACATATTAGGGGGTTTCCCCGGGTGAAAATCCAGCATTGATTTCTGGTAACCACCCTATTAGGGTCGTTACAAGATATGGTAAATTTTTTTTTGGTGGCTATCTTTTGGTGCTTCCCTCTAAAATATGCCAATAGCCTAGAAAATCCGATTGACAAAGTTTAAGCCCAATCGGATAACGTCAACACGTGCCTCATTGAGCATAAATTAGGGAAAAACAGTGAATTTTCACTAAAATTCGTATTTCTTTGTCCTTAATTAATGCTAAATATCACTTTATCTATTGGTATAAGGAACAAAACTATCAAAATCAAAATTAATAAGAATAAAATTTCCTATAAAACAAGACTCGACTTAGGTTCCTAGAATGAATGGTTTCGGTTATAAAGACAAAGCAATACGAATTTTATTGAAAAATCGCTGTTTTTCCTTAAATTATGCTCAATGAGGAACGTGTTAACGTTATTCGATTGGGCTGAAACTTTCTCAATTGCATTTTCTATCTTATTGGGTTGCCTCGGCAAAAATTAACATTAATTTCTTGTAACCACCCTACTCTACAACCTATTGTTGGTTCAGGCGTGCTTAATAAATAATCTTCAAGCATTTCGATCCCGTACATGCTGCCTCCATTTTGTAATACCGGGGATTTGGGCGTCTTATCTCAATATAGAAGCACAGGTAGTGTGAGCATGTTGTAAAGTGTAGTTTTCGTCTTTTAAGAAAGGGCTCTGTCCTTAAGCTGTTTACCGAGTCCGAAGTAGCATCTAAGCACGATTCTTCTTTTTATTTCAGTGCTGACATATTTCCTTTGGTTTATGATTGATCCAAGACATATAAATTCGTCTAATACTTTTACGTTGCAATTGCCCTATCTCGCCAACATGATCTTCGACTTGTCCTCATTTATTACCAGACCCATGTTTGGTGACTCCATTTAAATTTTGGAAAACGCATAAGTTACATCTCGTTCAGCCCTCCCGATAGTGTATATGTCGTCTGCATATGCATATGGCCCTTGTTTTTGTAACCTTTATGCTTTCCAAAATTTTCTCCATCAAAAATTATGCGATAAGCTGTCACACTGTCTGAGACCTCTTGTAGTTGTTATTGGTTTGGAGAGGACACTTACTACCTGTAAATAAAAAATATAAAAAAACATCGTGTACGTTGATGGAATGTTCGCTTTATCAATAAACATAAAAAACTTTAACAGATAATAAGCAAAATAGGGTAAATATTTAAATTTCTAACGTACGTAAGATTAAATATTAATACGCAAGCTTTGTAAGGCAAAGCAAACAGCTGATCCGTACGTTTGCGTAAGGGTAACGAGGTCTTAACTAAATATGTTTAGCCATGTAGCGCAAAAACTAATAAGTTTACAACACAACACAAATAAATAGAGTACCCCAGCGGTAAATATTAAAAGGACCGCAAGTGGCCGGCCTTTTGGAAGGGGTCTATACTCCTTTCTAAAAGATTCGCTTCGCATGATATCCTGCCTTCAGAAGTATGCCTTCTAGAAGGTATTCTTTTTAAAAGACCTTCTGAAATATTCAGTACACATTCGTTACTCCCTTCTTTGAGAAGGGAGAAAGGAAGGTGTTCAGTTTTATTTACTTTTTATTTTTAGTGACCTTCCTTTGGGAAGGGATCGCAGTTGTTTTTAAAGGAAGTGTGGAAGGCCTTGCGCCCAATGACAACCTGTGTAAAAAATAAATAAGTGTGGAATGCAGCGAGAAGGGCTTCTGACTGCTTGTGACTGCTAAATAAGGCCTTTTATTAGGCCTCTTTACTCATTCTAGTTACCGCTGGTACTTTAAGAAATCCACAATATATGTAATTATAAGACTAAACATATATTACCCTGTAACACAGAGAGTAATGAGTAGGGTATGGAATTTCATAGGAATACATGTTTTTCCTCGAAGGCTTAAATATTAAGTGAATTAGTTATTTCTCCGAACCACAAATTTGGCTGAAAAATGGAATCGATATGTTAGTGCATATTTTTGCATATTTTATCGTTGATGCATTTTGTGTCATATAATCTTTCTATATTCTTTTCCTAAAAATTTGAAATAATTTTTCTGTTGCCAAGCAAAATTTATAATACAAATCTATAGTCGTCTTGCTCCAGCAATTGCTGTGCTCGTAATTCTAAAACTGTATCTGACTCAGCAGTCAACCTGGATTGCTGCTGACAGTTTTAACCAATTATAACTATGTAATGCAAAGGGTAATGAGTATATATTACAGAACCTAAAAATATGCAACATTTTAATTATTGCAGCTTGTTCTTGGAAATTGTAGCTGAGTAATCAACCGACTTCAATTGCTTTTAATTTAAACTAAAGTATTTTTTTTTTCTTGAAAACTTACGACAAGCCGCAGTAAAAAAACTTAACAGTGTAAAAGGAAAAGTAGAAGTTTCTAGTTTCATTCTAACTAGGTATTTGGTGTCTGTCTTGTTTGTTGCTTGGCAGCAGTTTGTTGCCAAATTCTGTTCAGTTGCTAATGTTGTTATTGCTCCTGCCAGTGCTGCTGTTGATGTGGCTTGTTTACAACCTACGACAACAACATGCTTCACAAGCTTCTTACAGTTTGTCTCAGCTTTCAATTCTTTAGTTCGTTATTTTTAGAGCAGCTTGTATTTTTCTTTTTTTATTAGCTGAAATCAATAGACGTTTGAAAAAAAGGGTTTTCCGCAAATAGCACTATAAAGAAACTTTTTAAATTTTAATAAATAATTTGAAATGATATGAAAACAAGTGCCTCAACCCTGGATTTTAGTTATGAAATTTTTTGTTTTTGGAAAACAGGCCTTCGCTTAGAAAGCCTTATAAAAGGTATATAAGGCTTTACAAAAGGACATATTTGAACTAAGCGTATCCTTGATCCAAATTGAAATAACTTTGGTAGGGAGATAAAGTGTTGGTGCAATTTTTCTGTGTCTTATACAATATTTTAATTTTAGGGCATATGGAGAGGACTCGAATCCTTGCTCTTTCACAGCCACGTTTAGTGAATGCGCCTTGGACTTGCCAAAATGTTCATGGTACGGAAAGATTCTTTGCAATCAGAGTTGATTTTTTTTCTAAGGCAGCTAATTGAAATGATTTTACTTTGTTTGTGTAACAACAGATTCTGCATACATTTTTATTATCGCGTAGGATTGTGAATTCCGGCATTTAACGCACTGTATGGTAAACAGAAATCACTGTTGGATTTTTTTTAATCACTTTTATATTTACCGTTATTTAAGTCAATCTGTCATTTACATTATTCGAATAATTAATCATAATGAAAAAGAACTATGCCATACATTTGTACATATGTATTCCCAAAGAAAAACCAAAACTTAAAATCAATAAAAAACCATATTGAATCAATAAGAAACATTAACGAAAGTCTAGTAATGTTGAAATTTTTTATTTTAATGTGGAACACTATTTATTTAAAGTTGCCCTATTTTGATCATTTTAATGTGGAAACAAAATAGAAATAATATTTTTCGGCATTGAATTAATATTGAATTCTTATAGAATAATATTGTCGTCTTTTTGAAACAATGTTATTATCAGGGAAACCATAAATATGCCATTGCATGTTTTTTCTTGTGCGACCAATGAAAGCGAAACAATATATTTATCCGTTTCAGTGCTTTTTATTAATTTTGGCATCGATTTGTTAGTGCATATTTTGCCTTTTCAGGCATATTTTGATAATGTTAAATTTTTTTACATGCCTACAAGAGCTGTCGCCGCAAATCAAAAAAATTTTTTTTTTCGAAAGATGGTTTTACTGTTTTAAATCGCCATCTTCATTTAATTTAAAAATTGTAAGACAAAGCAGGTTGTAATTAAAGATAAATGTTGTTTTTAACTTTATAACTTTATAATAAGCAAAAATGTACGGCCTGTTTTTTTTAAATGGAACTGTTAGTGAATGGTTGATTTTTTTTTTCAAATTAGCAATTTTTGAGTATTTGGGGCATATTTTTAACAGTTTTCAGGGCATATTTTCAAGTTTTTACTGCATATTTAATGCGCATAAAACGCGTTTTTAAGAGCATATTTCTGGTTTCCTTGATTATAACATATTTTTTTGTGATTTTAATTATTTGTTTCGCCTCATTGAAAAAAGGTATATGCTGGGAAATTATTTTTCATACAATATATTTCCTTCGAACAATATATTCTTAAAATACAGTACAAAAACAGAAACTAGGTGTTCGGAAACACATTTTTTGCAGAATGTTCGGCACTGAGCTTTGCCAGGATGAGTCAGATGAGGATGATGAAATCAATTTCTTTTGGGATTACAGTCTTTTTTTGTGTGTGTAGATTGTAACACAAACAATCTTTAAAAAATTTAGCCGATATAATGGCATAATGAAAGATTTTATATGTTGAAAGAAATCCTGGAAAAGGACTGAGAAATAAGATAATCTGTATCATGATACAAAGAAAAGAAGATAACGCATTCAGCTTTTAAAAATCAAATGTTTCTGCGCATCTACACTAAAAGAATTTTCTTCACAGATCCAATGGATTTTGACATTAATCCAATGAAAAATTACATTAAATGTCAACCTATGTAACCCTTCATTGGATTAATGAAGAATATTACATTAGCCCCCCATTAATGAAATGTTTCATAAAATCCATTAACATTTTGCATTATTTTAATGTCAAACGTGTAAAGGAATTTTTTTATTATTTTAATATAAATGTTTTTGTATTTGAATGAAATTTTTAATATTTTCGCAATTTTTCTTTTACTAGTTAAATGATTGTTATGGTTTCAAATGTATGTTTATTTGTTTTATCCATTTTTTAAATGTGCGTTTTGAGTTGTGAATTTTATTTTTTTTATTCAAGTTTTATTAATTTTATTTCGTTTTTATATTTCTTTTACATCATGTCATGTTCTAGTTTTATAAGCTTATCTTAAAGTAAATTGTACTTAATTCATTTTCCAGCCCGCGACGACCCTCATCTGCTTTATTTCCATTTTTCTGGCTTGTACTACTGCTTCAATTTTGTGTATTTAAATTAACAATTACAAAAAAAGAATGTCAGAATTTTTCGCTCTTGTTTTGAACCTAAATATGTCTAACATTTAGCTTAAATCAGTATTTCGTTATCGTAATGAATTTTTTTCATTAATATTTTGAAACATTAAAATTTACAATTTTTTTCATGTTTGTTAAAAATTTAATTAAAAACATACATAGGAAGAAAATTTTTAAGTTATAAGTATTTTGATGTTAAAGAATCGTATCTTGTTTTCATCGATTTAGTGGCATTTATCATGGAAAATATGAAGTTACAAAAGATTCCTTTTTTTCAAAAACTTGAAAATATTTGAATATTTTAATTAATAGTTAACTTTGATCTTAAAAATTCTATTGAAATTATATATAACAAAAAATTGAATTTTTCTTTTAAAAGAGATATTACGTTGTCATTAATTTAGTGAAAAATGTTAACGAAATTACGAAACTCCATTTCGTAGCGTTAATGAAATTGCTTCATTATATTTGCAAAATTTCAATCTCGTAATGAAATTTTTCATTGGATTAATGAAAAAATTTAATGAAATTGATGAAGGATTATTCTTTCAGTGTACGTCACATCAGCGTATGAGTACAACAAAAATATAGAAACACAAGCAAACAAACATGTGTATAATATGCTAAAGTGACGTCATATTAAACAGTTATATTTTATAAACATGTGCAATGCGTAATCTTGTTTTATTATTATTGAATCTGAATTATGGGTTGCTTCCGGTTTCTCCAACATCTTTGATGGGTGAAAGAACTTTTTCGAAGTCAAGTTTTATCAAAACTAAAGAAAAGAATTGTTTTTTCAAAAGGTTATTTTATAAGATCTTAAACTATTGAAATAATTAATAAAAAAAATCTCACAGTTTATTTTTTTAATAAATATGTATGTATTATAATAAAATATGTTTTTAATTTTTATGAATTACTTCTTTGTTTGGTCGTTTTAGTTCAAGAATTGTTTTGTTCGTTATGTTTTTGCCTTTTTTACTAAAAAACTCCAATAATAAATAATTTTTGCATTTTTATTTATTGAAATTGCTTAATTTATAACACTCAATTTACGTGATGAATTTTATGACGTCCAATTTTAGACGTCATATTTTGTTTGGTAGCAAGCGGTGTAGAGAAGAAAGAGGAGGAGAAAACAGAAATCATGTCTATTTTTCTACCCCTCTTTCTTCTCTACACCGCTTGCTACCAAACAAAAATTGGACGTCATAAAACTCATCATGTAAATTGAGTGTTACAAAACATTATTAATCGGTTAACCGATCAAAAACAAAATTAACCGATTATTAACCGATTAAACCAAAACCTCGGTTAATTAATCGAGCGATTAACTATATTTTAAGAAAAGAATCGCCATACAATTCTACTGAAGACATCTGAAATAGTATTTTAGCTCAGAAGTACATTTAGTATATTTCTTTTTACTTATGCCAAACGCCTTTTCAAAAAATTCAAAAACTTTAGGAGCCGATATTTCGGGAACACGAGCTAACTTTTCAAAACCCTTTGGCAGATTTGCACTACCGATAGTCAAGTTTCATTTCGCTATGCAAGTACTGACCGAATGACCCGAATTTTGTTGCATTGTGTAATCTGAAATTTTTTTTTAGCAATTTCTTAGAAATAATAATTGTAATCGTATATTTTTACGAGGTTAATATAGCAATTTTTGTATTAAAAATAATTTTTGTTAAAAAAATCTCATGTTTTGACAATAACCAATGTAAACAATATCCAATTTTACAAGTTTTATTTATTTTTATTTAAACAATTAAAATTTTAATTGAATCAAATATATGTATTTATTTTCAGTTTTTGTTTTAATTTAATAAGCACATTAATGGCTAATAAATTAATGAATGCTTAAACGTTGGTTTAGTTGAACTAATCTTTGATTTTTTAATCAGTTTAAACTTAATAGTGCCCCATATATTATATGTTGTGCAAAAAATAATAATGTGGCAGCACTACGATAAATGTTGTCAAACTTATATGGTTTGTATTGGTAGTTTAAACGCCCAATTTTATGCGTTCAGAGATGGTTTAAATGTTTATTTAATTATTGATTTGCTGGTTTAAACACATTTTTAACTAAAAATTGAGTTATACTTGCACTGATTTATTAGCCCTAATTAAATTATAATAATTTTCAAACCATTTATTTAGTTGGTAAAAACCTAATGAAAGTTATTAATTAGTTAGTTTAATTAGTCCTGAAATCATATACATATTTTGTTATGTCTTTTTTGCAAAAACTTTCGATTCCTTTATTGGCAAACCCTAAAAAAAACTCCTTAACATTTCTCCGCCAACACATCGATCGGCAAGTGTGATATTAGATTATATTTCATGTTTATTTTGGTATGGCCAACAAACTAAAACGAATTCCTTCTCCCTGCTGCAGCAACATTCGACAAATTTATGCATTTAACAAGTATATTTTCATTCCAATGTCTTAATTTCAGCCACTAGACAGACAATTCATTCGACACCATGGACTGTTTTGATTTAAAGTTCAGCATTGTTGGAGCAAAAGAGCAGAGCACTGTAATCCAAGTGATCATCTTCCAGCAAGTTGTGGTAGCCTTTTACGGTGTTCCCTTGTTGTGAACTGTTTTGTAAGCAATCGTGTTACTGCTGTTTTGTTATGGTTGTTGTTGCTAATACGTGTATGAGACAAGCTTCCAAAAAAAAAGAGAAAAAGCCAAGATCGTATGAATAAAATGATGAAGAAAAACCTATAAGTTGTTTTAATGAATTATACTTATGATTCGTATGAAAAGGCTTTCTGGATGCCGAACTCTAACCGTTAGTTATATGTTTAGTTGGTTTGTTTGCACGAGTCCTTGTTTGACTGTTTGCAGGCGTTGATGTTGATGTCCCTTATTTTGCTGATGCCAGCAGGTGATCCAAGTGTTTACACGCGAATTTACACTCTCATCTGTATGTTGTATTTTTTTTTTAAATGTGTTCAACCGTGCAGCTGGTCAATGACAAAAACCATTGATTTTTATTTTCTTTAATACAATTTTTTTTTGTTTTTAACTTTTCACATTTAACAGGTTTAATTCTCCTAAATCTGCTGTTAGTTTAGTTATATGTGTATACGGATTTTATTTATTTATTTATCTTTTTTTTTTTTGTTAACATATTTAAATATCTACATGTGTATAAAAATTGTTTTTATGTTTATCATTATATTCAGTATCACACTGCGTTTAAACAATCAAAAAAGGAAGTTGCGACGATTATATTTCGTTTGCAACAACTGAATTAAGTTTATAAAGAATTTCAATTGGTTGCTATAACCGGCATATGTCGTCACAGATAATAAAGGTTTCACAACAAAGATTTTTATAACTTTAGGAAAATTTTAAGTTTTAAAGAAAGAGATTTTAAGAATATTTTGTTAAGTCTAAATTTTAGCTTTTCGTTAGTGATTGTTTTCTGAATTATTTGAAAAGATTTTTAAACGTCAAGAAAAACAAGTTATTGGAATTTATTTATAATTTTTCATGAAATATTTGTTATGGTTTTGATGTAGCACCTTCTTAAGTCGTGTTTTACTTTCCCATATTTTTCTATATAAAAAAACCTGCTCAATGTGCAGAATATGAAATTAATTGGAAAAATGTTTTAGTTTATGAAGATGTTCATGCCGAGTGTTAGTCTTATTTATTTCCTATTGATTTTTATAGTCCAATATATTCATTCGCTCTTTTTCATTTTATTTTCCATCTGAGTAGGTGGACGTTGCATTTTGGTGTATTTATTAACAAAAAAAAAAAAAAAAAAAAAAAAAAAAACCAAATAAACTCCTGTTTACAACTAACATATTTGTTGCATTAACTAATTAAAATTTGAGGCATACTGTTTACTATAAAACGGAAAATTGTATAACAATTTTAGGTTCCACATGATTCTTTCTTCAAACCGATTTAAATAAAGGTTATAATTTATAAAAATAAACTCTTTTAAAAATCACCAAAGCCAGGGTAAAATTTTCTAAGTAATTAATTAAACTTTAAAATTTTTTTCTTGTTCTTTTAAACATTCTGATAAAAAAGCTTTTTAGGCAATAAAATAGTTTAAACATAGAAAATAAATATCTAAATGTGACCCAGAAAAAAAGAGACCTAAGGGTTTTGCCATTTTAAAGATTTAAATACGTGTATCCTTGGTGTACCATCACTGAGCGTGTTGGTATTGATCTCATTTCAAAGCGACACATCTCAACCTTGTTGGTCAACCTTGAAAACGCGCGTAGGTCGTCCGTACCTCTTGTTTTGCGTAGTTGGTTTTTACTGTTCCCTTTCTCTATGCGCTGTCACAAATTCAAAAATTGTAAATTTGAAAAATTTTAAACTAAAAAAAGTCTGACCGAAATAAATCGGTAAAAACTAAACTAAATTAAAAAAAAATGTGCCAAAATCGAAGAATCCTTTAAAACAAAGAACACAAAAAATTCGATTTTCGTTGAAAATTTTTTAATTAAAAATAACGAAGAGTCTTCAAAAATTTCTCGAAAATTTTTTTTATATTTTTTTAAAAAAAAACTGCATTCGTGTCCATACAATGAAAGTTTTTTTTTACAGAATTTATTTTATTTAATTTAAGTCTATGGACAAATTCCTTACAGACTATCTTAATGTTTTATTGTATTAACATAATAATTTATTTATTTAAGCAAAGAAAGAAAGATTAGAATAAACATTATTGATTTTTATGATATTAATGTTCAGAGAATAGTCGATAAAGTTATATATTTCATTGGAACAGCTGCATAATTTTCTTATTGGATCTGACATCGCAAAGTTTGTTGGGCATGTTCTGACATATAGAGGGTTGAAAAAACGAAGTGAACGTTGAGGAATATTAAAAGTTACGTTACTCAATAAAAATTCGGAATGTGTACTACCATTTATTTATAAGATTGACCGGCTCCACGAAAAGCCCGCCAAGGAAATAACGCCCAAACGAGAAATGAAATATTCCCCAATTTTTTTTTCATACATTTTTGGGTGTTATTTCATATGAAAAACTCCCAATTTTTTTGGGCCGTTTTTCATTTTTTTTTGGGAATTATTTCATTCTTCATTTGGGGTTTTTAAATTATGAAATAATCTCCAATGAAATAACACCCAACAAATTTTTTAAATTCGGGGCTTGTTTCATAGCGTGTTTAATTTGAGTGTTATTTCATTTTTTATTCGGAGGTTATTTCATTTTTAACACCAAAGTTAAGTATTGAAATCTGGCTTCGCATACTAAAGTTTTTCTGCGTGACGGCCTGCGGCCGTGCTTAGGGATTTTTTCCTCCAGTAGGACGCGGCAGGTGGCTTCGCTGAATGAAGTTTTCCTGCGTGCGTCACAAGAATAAAAAAATGTTTTTCAATGATAACTAAGGATTTTCCCTTTTACAGAATGTTGACACCATGCGTAACCCTATTCTGGAAAAGTTGGCTTTGTCCCTCATCTGTGAAAAAAATATGGCTATATCTCTCATTTCGCAAAATTTTAAATATGACCTTACCTCTCAATGATTGGGCGATAAGACCATAACGGCTTTATCTTTCATTCAATTGAGCAATAAAGCCATTATGGCCTTACCTCCCATGGTTAAAAAGCATCCCCCCCCCGTGTAAAGGCCAAACGTAGAAGGCAAATTGTCTTCCGAACTGCAAAAATAGAGCAGGGCTACAAGGATCTACGGGCGTGTAAAATAACTACAGCAATATTTTTGAACCGAATATATCCTTATTATTAAGAAGACGCCTGCGGGCCTCCACACGATTCATTTCAATAATTTTGCGACTTTGCTGTTGGTCCATATAGACTTCATGAAATCCTTGGTGAAACTGACTCTTTTATGAATTTTGGGCATAATTTCATTTTTGTTGCTGATGGGGTTAATTTCATTTTCATCATTGGGTGTTATTTCATATGAAATAACATCAAAATATTGGGGGTTGTTTCGTTTTCGTTTTGGGGTTTATTTCATTTATTTTTCGATGTTATTTCATTCACTGCTTTTGGGTGTTATTTCCTATTTTTTGGGGATTATTTCATTGGGGGCTATTTCCTGGGCGTTATTTCATTGGGGGGCTTTTCGTGGAGCCGATTGACCATTAAAGATATATTTAGCATCATTCGCCGGCTTTTCAACGTTTGTAAATTTATTTCAGCTAATCTAGTTGAATATTAAGGTAATACCAGGCATCTTCTATATTCAATTCTTAAGCATAAAATAAGAAATTGTTTTTGCACTGACTCGATACGATCACTATGAATATTATAGATCGGGTCCCAGATAATGCTGCCGTGTTCCAAAATTGGTCTGACGAGCGAAGTAAAAAGACTTTTTGTGGTTAAGGGATCGTCGAATTCCTTTGCCCATCTTTTAATTAAAGCCAGAACACTGCGGGATTTATTAACAGTCATCGTTATATGTTGAATAAAGTTAAGTTTTTTGTCTAACAATATTCCCAAATCTATTATTTCACTAACAGGTTGTAAAGTACAGCCATCAAGAACGTAGGAAGAAGCACACTTTTTTACTCTGGGGAATTGCATATGTTTACATTTATTTAAATTTAGTTCCATCAAGTTAAGTTTACACCATTTGTCAAAACTATCCAGGTCATTTTGTAGATGCTGTTGATCACAAGGATGTTTTACAGTCGAAAATAATTTTACGTCGTCTGCATACATCAATACATTACAATGTTGAACTGCTTCAGGCAAATAATCATTAATAAAAAGAAGGAACAAAATTTGACCAATGTGGCTTCCCTGAGGTACTCCAGATTTTACATTGATTTTTTCCGAAATTGCCTTATTCAATTTTACAGATTGAGTTCTACATGACAAATATGATTTGATCCAGCTCAGGAAGTTACTATTGAAACCCATTACGTCCAGTTTTTTCAACAATAGCGGATGTTTTACTTTGTCGAAAGCATTACTGAAATCAGCATTCCTTTTTTTATTTTTCGTCTCATTAACAAACTCACAAGAACTGCTTGTATACAGAATAAGGTATACTTTTCCATTTTCTGTTCGCAAAAAATCAGTAAATTTAGTTTTTTCCTAAGTTTTAATATAAAATACCAGGATTTCTGGGTGCCCGGTAGGTTAGTTGGTAGTGAGCTAGTCTAGCAGTGCGGGGGTTGCAGGTTTGATTTCCGAGACTACAACGTTTCACTACAACGTGCTGAAGGTCTAAGTTACTATTGCTCGGGTAATTAAGTTATAATATAATTTGTAATTGTGTTTGTAACTCTTATTTAATAAATAAATAAATAAATACCAGGATTTCTGTCTTGAACGTCACAAAGAAAAACAATAGGAATAGGGTCTTTGTGCCCACTAACAAACCAATTTTAATGAAGTTTAAAACATAAATAGATCCATATTTATAAAGATACATTCTATGCTATGCATTCTTTAAAAAATAAAACCAAGAGGGGAGATAGGGGGCAATTTATGCCTCTCCGAAACTATCAAACCGATTTTGATGAAATTTATGATATAGAAAGATCCCTATCAGATCATATAGCCATACACTCTCCAAAATTTGTTTTTAAATACTGTGGTGTAGGGCATCATATGGCCGGGCTGACCGACTATACTTTCTTACTCAATTTTGTACAAAAACGAAAAACTCTCAAAGCCGAGTTTTTCGTTTTTCAAAAAATTCGAGCTTCGCAATAAGAATAATAAGAAGAATTAAAAGATCCAACAGACTGGTCCTAGGATTTGTGAAAATAGAACAAGATCAAAAAGAAACTACTCATGGCCAGTGAAAGGAGAACCAATCATTTAACTGGTATATGAAGACCAAAAAGGTAGAAAAAGTAATGAATTACAGTACAGTCCATCACCGGTGAGGTGTGACACATTTTTTGGGACTTTCAAAATTTTGGATCTTGAATTTAATTTTAGTACTTGTTTTATTGAAATAATATTACATTGTATTGAAATAATACTGCATTGTAGTAACTGACACTAAACACGTTCATTGAGAATAGATGTGTGACTGGTCAAACGGTGCCAATTGACCGCCTCCAATTACAACCCCATGTAAAAGTGATGGGTCTAATTCATATAAAGTGTTAGAACTAGAACCGGTCCCTACCACCAAAGACCTATCACGGAACTAATTTGGTGTCAGTTCGCTTCTCTCTAGGGTAATTTGTTTGGGTCTATGAAATAACTCCCACGAAATAAGTCCCACTTTTAAAAACGAAATAAGTCCTACAAAAAATTGCTGTTTTGAAAGTGGGAGTTATTTCGTTTTTAAAAGTGGGACTTATTTCGTCAATTGATGGGACTTATTTCGTTACGCGTTTTTATTTTAAGTGGGACTTATTTCGTTTTGAGTGGGAATAAATTCGTTTTGTAAAGTGGGAGTTATTTCATACCCCTAGAATACAATTAATAAAAATATGCGCGTGGTTTGTTTCATAAAGCAGCCAAATATCTTATTTTTTCCTTGTAAGCACTTGAAAATTTGCAGTGAATGCTGTCTTACAATGCAAACTCACAAAATTGATCAAACCAGTAAACTAGTATGTCCATTCTGTCGTGCAGAAGTTCATGAAACCCTTCAAATATTTATCTGATAAATAAATGATTTTTTTATGGAGGAGTGCGATAGAGCCATGAAATATAAGGCCATTATGGCTTTATTTCTCATTTTTTTCTTATGCAAAAAGTTATATATTGGACATTTCGTAAAAGGGACAACTATAATTTTTTGTCCTTATCTCTCATGGCTCTCCTTTTTTTGTTATTAATTACTTTATACTTACTATAATAAAAAAAACTTTAAAGAAATGTGTACAAATAGGTACCGAACTTAACTACTGGAAAAACAATACTAAAAAAAATTGTTGACGTAATTACGTATGTATGTGTTTTATTATATTTTTAGTAGGAAATTAGAATTCGTGTTCCATGTTTTCTAATATCACCATTACAAAATACAACTAATCCCAATGCCACGTTAAAACTATAATACCGTCTACCATGCACTGGATCTTCAAGCCATTTATAAAGGTCGATAATTTTAATCTGATGGTCCTTCCGAAACGGTTTCCATCTTAATAATAAGAACAATTGATCTGTACTTAATCCATTTACGAATCCAAACGTTGTTACTAGTAGGCGTTCTCTATACGTTCCTTGACCGAAAAAAGAATTAATAATAAATTCTGGAACTCTATCAAAATTCGTAATATCCATTCAATTAAAAAGCCTTCTGCAAGCTTGCATACGATTTTTCTTTATTATTCCTCTGCTTTGATTATTCATATTATTCGACGTGTTTTTTTCGAAGAGCCAAATACTTCTTATTTGAAATCGCATTAAACAGTGAAAAAGTGGGACTTATTTCGTTTATGAAAGTGGGACTTAATTCATTTAAGAAATATATTATTCAAAGGGGAGTTTTTTCATTTTGAGTGGGAGTTATTTAATTTTTAAATCATTTCATTTTGGTGGGACTTATTTCGCTTTCAAAAATGGGACTTATTTCGTGGGAGTTATTTCATTTTTTTATGCAATTTTTGGTGGGACTTATTTCGTTTTTAAAAGTGGGACTTATTTCGTGGGAGTTATTTCATAGACCCAATTTGTTTTATTAATAAAAAGTGTGATTTGAAAAAATTATCTTGGAAATAGAAATATATAATTAAAAAAAACCTGAATGCAGAGCAACAGTATATCAAAAATTAAGTTTTTAGTGCTATCGTGCTCAACGAATCCTGATTTCTGTAAAGATTTTAAACTTAAAACTGATTTTCTGAAAATATTTCGATATCGATTACTGTGGTTTTACAACTCAGAATGTCAAACTTTGTTGACATTTCATTTCAGTAAGTTTTGGCAAATCATCAAGAGTCGTTTAGAACAAACTTACAAATTGTGCAAAATTTACTTTGAAAAAAACTTGTTCGCAAAGTTCATAGAGCAGTTCGTCCATTTGACGATTCTCATTTTCTGTTAAATGGCAACGTCAATAAACAAAATTCCGCTTTTGGAGAGGAGACAATCCTCAAGCCGTTAACACATCATTATTACATCCACACTTTATAAATCGGTTTACACGATCTTTCGAATAGAGCAAGGAGCGCTATCGAGCCATACTGACTGAATTTTTGTTTACAAAAATAAATTCAAGAACACGGCGCAACTTACCATACAGCACGCTTAACAATCGATATATTGCAAAATCAATTTGGTCACAACTTTATTTCCAGAAGAGGTCCTGTTCACTCGATTTAATTAATCAAATTTCTGATTAACCAATTAATTGATTAATTATTATTTTGATTAATACAGATTTTAATCGCATATCCCTTCAAAAAATATTAATGGGGTTTTATTTCATTTACAAAATTTGGCGACTTATTTCATTAGGGAAAAATCCCCCATCACGTGGGGCTATATGAAATTTTGGACCGATTCGTCCCATTTGTATTAGGCTTGATAGACTCAGGAAGTGTTTTTATATATTTAAAGTTCGGCATAGGACCAATATTTTAAGTTGCTAATAACCTCTCCACTGTTGTGGTGTAGTTAAAATTATGTACCCTTTTTTTTCTTCCTTTTATTTACTTCCTTAGTTTTTTTCCATACCTCCATGACCTTTCAATCACCGTTAATTTTGTTTTATTACTTTTAAGTAGTGGAAAGAGAAATACAAAATTAATATTTTATATGCTGATGCGACAAATCTTTAAAGTGGCGTTTTAAGACATTTACCACTTTTAAGCTCAAAACCTGTAAAACTTTGATTTTTAACATAAATGGTTCATGCGCAGAGTTTTTAGATTAAAAACTTTTTTCAAACTCATAACCATTTGAATCGCGACACAGCTCCAATGTTTCGGGGCTGGGAAGTGCTTGCTAACGCTTTTCTTTATGTAAGGCACGCTCGTCATTTGGTTAAATTAGAAAATGTTTTTATTAAATCAGTTTTATCTTCAATAGGATTTACTATTTTAATAATTTTAAAAATACCTTCGTTAAGGTCAAATTTGAGCCTTATTTGTTTTAAAACTTCAATATAGAATTTCATCCTCAACTTGTTTTAAATTTTAATGCAACGTTAAAGCTTATGGCGGAACGTTTTCTTTCGCTTAGCTTTTACGCTGATATGCAATACCTAAGCAAAATCGTCAATGTTGTATCACAAACAATTGCGGCCAACTTCAAAATTAAACGCGCTGTCAAAAACGGATTTTCCAACTGCAAAGCGTTGACGCCTCGCTATTTAGGGATGCTTCATACAAATTGTATGGGCATGAGAATTTTTGACAGCTAGAAAACGCTTTCCGCTCTTTTTAGGTACGGCTGTAAGACTCCTAGATAAACTTTTTCTATAGATAAAAAGTATTTTATTGCGTTTAAAAATTCAAAACCGCTTTCAGAGACGGGCATGTCTTGCCTTTGTTAATGAATCAAGTACTTTTTTAAAAATATCACCTCGTTCTGTGTCATGTACCAAAAGTTGCGAAAATTTACCCAGATATAACAAAATTATACATGTTACGTCGGATCTTCAAAAGTTACCAAAATGTTACCAAACGGCATCACTGCTTTTTACATTAAAACGGTGTTGAAATATCGGGGACAAAAAAATTTGACTTACTTTGCAATTACATCATGTACATATGAATTATTTAATCCTTTAATATTCGATATCATTACAATAGTTTCAATCGTTTAATTTTTAATATTCCCCAGACACGGGATAAAATCACATCAAATTTGTTTTATAATAAAATGATCATAAATCATTTAAATCATAAAAATGTATGTATGTATAACAAACGTTTTATTTGGTTTTCAACGCAACAAACCACCAAAATTTTAAAATATCAAAAAATTTTATGAACAAGAACTGGAACAAACCAAATACATTATGAAAAACTATAAAAGATGACAAAGTAGAATAAAAATCATAAATTCATTAATTTTAGCTTGTTAAACAGTGATATTATATTTACATACAAACATGAGCGAGAACAGCTTGCGATTATAAAAAGAACCAACACGCATACAAACAAAAACGCATTAGAGGATGATCGACAAACGGGATCAGAAAGTATAAATGACTAGGACACTCCCATATTTAGCACTTTGACAAAAACAAAACATTTGCGCCAAAGGAAAATTTATTGTTGTACAACTACAAACATTTTAAAAGTAAAACACAAATATGTACATGTATTCACACACATACGCGCACACTCTTTTACATGACATAAACACCCAAAAACCCTAAATATAGAAATTAAATGAATCCAATGAATACAAATTTAATAAAGAGATTTTTGAATAAAAGTAGACAGTAGACAAAACAGGGTGATTGTTAAACAGAAATCATGGGTTAAATTAAATGAACTGAATTGTAATGGAGAATAAACGAAATAAAACACACACGCACACTCGCACATAAATACAAATTGGGAATATTGGCTGTGCCAATTATGGGTAACTTAGCGAAGGCATTTTATACCATGATTGCTTTGTACCTTTGGTTGGATGGAAAAGAAAAAGCAAAAAGCGGTTGTTGATTTTTTAAGTGTTGCCAGATTTTTTTTTAATTCCCTAAGTTAGTCCCGCGGAGCTCTACGCTTGTCTGCAGGAAAGAAACCAGAGTCTCTGGCAGGAATCGAATCCGCAACACCGGCGCTGTTAGACTAGTTCACTACCAGCTATTTTAAAATAATAATAAATCAAAGTTATTTTTGGGAATACATAATATTTTATTAATACGATTTTGTTTGTTGTGCTTAATTCCCAATTTTCATTCTCGATAAATACACTGTTGGAGGATAAGCTAATTCCTATGCACATTCCACTGATTGCTTAGGCCAGATCATCCGGAAACCTTTTCCCAAAAACCTTAGAAAAACTAAAGATATTATGCAAGTAAAACTGTAGACTGAATGAGAATAACAACCACTCAAGTTTTATTTGCAACGATATCAAAGCTTAAGCCAAAAGCGAACAATAAACAGCGAGTTTATCTTTTCTTACATTCCCCTCTACAATTGATTGGAATTGAATTCTCTCAACATTAATTGTAGTTGTATGTGGGTTAAAAAAATCATTTACTCTACAGCTTTTTTGCATAATATTTTAAGCTTTTCTTAAGTTTTTGGGAAAAGGTATGCAACACCGATAAAAATAGGTCTTAGAAATAATGTAAGCATTAGCATTGAAAATTTCTATTACTAAATTTCGACACAAAATTGACGTTCGTATAAAAACTTTTTGAATCAGTGATATGAATATTGTTTTATAAATATTTCATGGCACATTTTTGAACCGTGCTTGTATTAATTTTTATTAATATCTTGTACATACTTACGTATCGCACACTATGTCATAAATGGGCACAACTCAAATTTCATTTGTGTTATTCGTTGTCTTCTTCTATTTGGGGAACTCAATTTGGTTGAAAAATTGCAACCATGTTTTTGAAGAAAATTTTTGAATTTTGAGCTGTGCCTATTTATGATTTAGTGTGTGATGTAATTAACATGGAATACTAAAATTTAAATTTGTGGCGTTTTGACAAAACATCTTAAGTCGAGATAAGAAAGCAAAAAATTAAAAAAAAAACTCGGTGAAAAAATATTTTTATCAAATAATAAAAAAAAAACCAAAATTAAAGAAAAATTTCGTTAATGTTACAAAATTTTAAAGACGTAAATAAAAATGAGTTTTGAGTGAAAATTCGTGTTATTAACAAAATTTTTTTCAACTTTTTAAATTGGACTTAAGATGTTTAGTCAAAATGCCACAGATATGTTTACAAATCTAAATTTTTAGTAAATTCAAAAATCTAATAAATATGTTAACAACAAATTTTTTTTTTGCTTAACTGGCAACACTGACTTTTAGATGTGCATGTGTTGGAATAAATTGTATGAGCAACTGCTCCTGTATGTTTTTAATTGTTCACAAGAGCGCGCTTTTTTTATTTTACACATGCATGTATTAGACAGACTAACAGGCACCCTTTTTTCTCTGAGTGTTTTAGCTCAACTTTCTTGTCCTTTTGTTTAAATATTTAGATATCAAACTGTCGTCGCAGCCATTTCGCCATTATTTCAATTTTTTTTAGTGAACCACATTTAACAATCACTTCATTCAATATTGTTTTTATTTTATTTTTTTTGTTTGTGTTGGTGTTGCTGTTGCTGTTGTTGTGAGTTGTGTCATATACATATTAGATGAGGACTACGAGGATGACGATGATGATGCCTCCTTTATTTCATGTTTTATTATTTGCGATGCCTGCTGCCGTGTTTACGAATGTTTATAATACAAAATCAGTTACGCTTGCACCCTAGTAAGCTTGAATGGATAAATGAACGGTTGGATAAATGGAGGGATAAACGAACATGTATTTCATCTTTTAAAAGAACTGACTGGAGTGGTATGGGGATGTTTATAATAATAAGCTATAAATTTGTCATAGTTATTTGTAGCGATTATGAACAGTGTTTTCAGCAAAAGAAAAATAAAATATCAAGAACACAAATAAAGATTAAACCCTTTTTATCGAGATTTTAAGAATATCATATAATTATAGGGTTTTTTTTATATGTATGCTTGCTTTATGTATCGAAATTATAGTATGACATATATTGCGGTTTTTTGCCAAAAATTAAAGACCCAAAAGGAAAAAAATTTAGATTATTCACAAACACAATACTAATCGAACAATCCAGTTTAAGCAAAAATTAAGAAAGAATTCAACAAAATCCAAAAATGGGTTAGTTGTAAGAAACAGCAATTTAAAAAATCTATTACATCGGGAACACTGTCATAAGTTAGAAGTACATAACACGCGTTAGTGCGCGAGCGAGCTGTAGACTTCTGTCAAAAATATTCAAAGTAGTGGTTTTTCATAGAACGAATTGCATAACAAACATTTTAACGCGGTTGCAGCAGAAATTTGGTCAACTTTGAACTTTTTGACGAGTTGTGTATTTTTGACAAGCACTAAAAAAACAAACAAAAAAGCCGAAGCTCGGAATTCTACAAGAAAAGTGTTAAAAACAGATGTCAGAAAAGGCGCTTTGTGTAACTAGCAATTTTAAATGCGCGGAAGTTTTTAAACGCACGATACTCGTCGACGAATTAACGCTCGTTATGTACTTTTACCTTTACATCGGGAAAAATTTTCATAAGCGGACATTCTCCAAAAAAGAAGCTTTAATGTATAGCAGCGCACAGTAAACAAATCGCCAAAAATTTTAATAAAAAAATTAAATCTCAGTCATTAAAGAACAAATATTATGGGTTTTTCTCGTATTGAAAAATCGCTTAGTTTGGGTTTGCATAATGAAATTTTTCTTTTTCTATTATTCTCTTTTAAACTTTCATTCGTGTATACGCATCGAAATTTTTGTCAATGAAACTGTAAATTTTTAATTTTTTACTTAAATACAATTCTTATGTTTTTTTTTACATTTTAAACCAAAAATTAAAATTGGAAATACATAATATGAAAAGTAAAAGAAAACGTGAAAAGGTCAGCTTAATTTCCGGTCAAGCCCGGCCATTTGATACCCAATACCACAGTACATAAAAACAAATTTTCGAAAATATACCCTATTTGGGAACCACGTGCAATCCTGTACTCGCCGGAAAAAATTATTTTATAAGGTAAGTGATTAATGTAAAAACTCATTGTGCCGAATATTCGTTAGATATCTTTATCCATATGATATTTGTTTGCCCACAAGTGATTGTGGGAGGGGGGTTTATATAGGAGCCATGGTTAATTTCAAACCTGCCGGCACAACATTTTGTAAAAGTTATTTCTCGAATTTTGATGTTACTAACTTTTATAAGGATGTTAAAAAGCTATTTTTGGGAGGAGTATTTGTATGAGAGCTATGGTCGAATATGGACGGATTCCAATAAAATTTGGTGAGATGATTTTGATTGCAATAAAAAAAGTTTGGATAAAATTTTATCTAAATACCAACATAATTAGGCACAAAGACTATTCCGGAAAGAAGTTTGTATGGTAGCCTTGTGAAATTATGGGCCGATTCTCACTATTTTCAATAGGCTTCGTCCTTATGAGAATTGTAGTAAATTTCAAGAAATTGTCCTCATATTTGCGACCTTTAACTTGCGCATAAGGTTACATAGACAGAAAGACATAACGTAGGTCTAGGACCAATATTTTGTAAAGTTACACACATCAGCACAAACGCATATTATCCTCTCCACTATTGTGGCGTGGATATAATTAAAAAAAAAAAAAACAATTCCCCAAATTAAAAAAAAAAACCTTAAAAAGTTAATATTTTTTTGTGATTTTTCTGACTAAATTAAAAATTTTTTTAAAAATAATAAGAAAAATTATAATAAGAAATTTCCAAAAATCCCCAAACAAAAATGTTCAGTAAATAATTATTTTACTTTGTTTGTAGCGACATTTTTAAAATTCTTTTTATGCGATTTTAGTGAGAAATAAAAAACAGAACAATATGCTGTTTTTGAAGACTAATTAGCCAATTTATAAGAATTTTGAGCTTGTTCAATCAGTTTTAGCCATCCTCAAAATCAACAATAAGAATACGTGACGGATATACATTTATTAAATACTTCATTCAATGCATTCTTTTTCCTAAACCAAAAAATCAAAAATTGTATGTGTTGTCAACGGTCTTATATTCTTTTTTTAAATTCTTCTTTTTTAAAACACTCACTCAAGAATAATAACATATGATTATTAAGTACCTTTTACACACTCATCAAAAATGGAAACCTTATTTAAGATCCTTAACACCGTATTCGTTGTTGATAAGATAAGAGTTTTGCATTTTTTTTTTTTTTTTTTTGATTTTTATATACTAAACAAAAACGATGTATTAAAAATCTGTAAAATCCCCAAAAAATCGAAAAAAACCCCAAAATGACTTTCTTGGTCCTTTGAGGATAAATCCCCAAGTGTGACCTGGTCTTAATTGTCACAATTATAAATCAATGAAAAAAACATTTAAAAATATCTTAAAAGTATTAAGGAAATCTAAAAAAAGGCGCTTAAGCCGAAACAATCATTGAAATAGGCGAATAAGTATGTATTCCTGTATGTAGGCAAAAATAACCTAAATCAAAGAAAATCACCACAAACTAATATTAAATGTAATTTCCGATCTAAAAGAAAAACTACAGTTTACTTAAGGAAATGGATTTTTTACCAAAAACATTTTTCTATACTCTTCAGTAATCCTTGTTAAGCCCACTGTCAACATGTTTATCTTACTAATTTCATATTGTTGTACATACAAATTTATGATACTTTGATACAAAACCAACAACAGTAACTAGCAAATAAACAAACAAAGAAATCATGTCGTGGATGGTTGTTTTGTAAACTATTTATCCGAGGTTTATACAATTATAAACAACACGGTGTGATTTTCTTCTCTTAAATTTTTTAAATTTCGCCCTGATTACACTCACTCACCCTTAACCATTTTGCATGTTGTTGTTGTTGGTTTCGTTTCGCACTCGCTATGGCCCACTATAAAAGTGAGTAAATTCATGAAAATATTTATTCGAATACTTGCACCCTAATGCGATGACATACGAGGAAAACGCTACAATATTGCCAGAAAATGTATGTAAATAAAATATTAAAGTCCTGGCTGCAACATGAAATTATTAAGAGCAAAATGCAGTGAGAGAAAAGTACAAGTGATGTTTTATTTTTTTCATTTGAAACATATTACAGTTATGTATAAGATTTTATTTGAATACTAGCTGACCCGACAGACGTTGTCCTGTCCAAATTAGGAAAAATGTTTGCATTCGATTTTTAAAATCCGTTTAAAAGATATGAACATTTGAAAGAAAAATTAGTCAAATCGATGGAGCCGTTTTCTGATTTTAGGTAAATCGAAAAAGTGGGCCTTAAAGTAGGCGGGCCAAAATTTTCTTTCCGTTAAAGCCTAAGTTGGACCATGGCGATGATTTTAAAGAAAAATCGTCCAAATCGGTCCAGCCGTTCTCTAGTTATGCGCTTAATAGAAAAAGTGGGCGTAAAAGTAGGCGTGGTACATTTTTCTTTCGATGAAAACGTGAAATAGATTAACACGAGCATTTAAAAGAAAAATTAGTCAAATCGATGGAGCCGTTTTTTTATTTTAGGTAAATCGAAAAAAGTGGGCGGAGCAAAATGTTCTTTCCTTAAAAATCTAATTTGGACCATGGCAATCATTTTTAAGAAAAATTCGTCCAAATCGGTCAAGCCGTTCTCAAGTTATGCGCTTAATAGATAAAGTGGGCGTAAAATTTGGCGTGGTAAATTTTTCTTTTGATGAAAACTTAAAATGGATTAATACGAACATTTGAAAGAAAAATTTGTTAAATCGATGGAGCCGTTTTCTGATTTTAGTTAATCCGAAAAAAGTGGGCGGGGCAAAGTTTTCTTTTCGTATAATTCTAAGTTGGACCATGGCGATAATTTTAAAGAAAAATCGTCAAAATTATATAGATGTCATTGGTGGTGCAATATGAAAATTGGATTTTGCCACGCCCCTCCTCCCGCAGACCGAAAATCAAAAATCACAGTGTCACCCGCCTGAATATTCTGAAGATTTCCTGAAAATTTCATCAAACTCGGCCTAGCCCTTTTGGAGTCCGTACGTTACATTCATACATACATACACACATCCTGTTTTATATATGGATGGCTCAGAGCTGAAGCGAACCAAGTCAAAAATTAAAATTCGATAACATTTTGAGTTTGATAAGTAAATTTCCATTCATTTCTGGAGCCATTGACATGGGCTTATTACCGTTACCTTTGGAACGAAAAACTTTTTGATTTAGTCCGTTACAGAACTCGATAGAGTTAAACTTTGCGAAGAATTTCACACCAGTTTTGAAATACATGTATGCATTTTATTTTATGACTTGGTTCGGTTCAGTTTTGAACCCTCCATATATAGATAGAAGATAGATAGATATAGCTCATTAGCTGCAACAACGTCGTAAAGCCTAGTACTCTGTTCAAATTTGCGAAAAATGTTGAGCAACATTTATTATTTCAAACGAAAATTTTGACATATATAAATGTTACTCATCTTGCGAGTTTGTACAATTTGACGTTTTTATTCCTGTAAAGTATCCGACATTGTTTTGCGTATGTAAAAAACACCCACATTTATTTTACTAAAATTTATTATTATTAAATAAAAATTTAATAAAAAATAAAGTAAATATGGATAAAAAACTGTTACCGGTTGTGTTATATTAATTTTTTATTTCTAATTAAATAATCAGTTCATATTTTTTGTTTTTGCTTAAAATTCCACGTGAAAGAAGTGCAGCTTACATTATTTCGCAGTTGTAAAAAAATGTTGCCAGAACCATTTCGGAACTTTTTCACAAATTGAACAGAGTACAACTCTATCAACATTATTTCATAGATATTCTGCACTAGTTTTTTTATTATGCGTTTTGACAGCATTTCACGTGAAATGATGAACAGAGTCTCGCCGTATTGGGTGGTTCTTGCCAACCAATCTTGGCACTGATTACTACAAAAAAAAAAATCAAGCCAGCCAATTTTAAAATAAAAAGAAAGGAGCCCGAAAGTGAACTTAAGACCACTATTGTAACTATAAATATGTTACCGTTAGGCCGTTAGAAACCCTTATCATTAGAACCGGGTTGGCTGATGATGCGATAACTCTATCCCTGCCAAACGAAATCCATTTGGACTTGAAAAAAGTTAGGATCGCCCCATATTTATTATCTTTCTTTTTCCGCTAATTTTATTTTTTCTCTTTCCATACAACGTTTGTCCCTTTCTGTTTGTTGGCGTTGTCAACATTTTTTTTCCTTAAACCTCTATTGGGTAAACACGATAGAATGTGATAAATTGGTTTAGGGACGTTTGTCCCTTTCTGTTTGTTGGCGTTGTCAACATTTTTTTTCCATAAACCTCTATTGGGTACACACGATAGAATGTGATAAATTGGTTTAGGTCAGTCATTTAAGTAAACCGATCAACTCAGATACACATTCTGAGACGATCAAACAATGTCCGTCCGTCCAGCTGGATGCCTGACTGTCCATGTAAACTTTTTAAGCAAAGAATATGTCGCAATTTTGAAAATAATTTTAAGAGCCGTCGAAGGACAAGAATATTGAAAATGGAGTCAACCGGTCTATAATTTCATCATCATCTTTTCAAAATAATCAATTTTATTATGTTGGCATTTAGATTCAATTTGGTTCAAACTTATTTTATTGCAATCTAAATCGGAACAAAGAACTTTTTCATGAATCGTAATCTTATAACATAATTTTGTTCTGGATGGTCCATGATTTCCCATGGTTCCCAAATAGAATACACTCTCCCAAAATTTGTTTTTAAATATTGCGGTATAGGGTATCATACACCATACTAGTTTTTCTCAGTGTATTAATTTTTAGGTCATACATACTGCTTTTAGGCTTTCATGACTCTTGCATTTGCGTTTCCTTGTCACCCTTTTGCCACAACAATATTTAGCAACAAAACTTAACGCATGTTTGTTTAATTCATACTTTATTTCCCCCTGTTTCGTGTTTTTAACGTGTATGAAATCTGTTCCGCTGTAAAAATACAATAAATATTTGTATTTGTTGTTAGAAAAGTTTGTAATTTGTTGTTACCGATTTCGAGGTTGCCACTGCAGCGTTTCGCTCATTCTATTGTCTAAATTCCCGTTTAATGTTTAAACATTAAAAATGTTTGTTTTGTTGTTGCAGGGGTAACAAATTCATTTTTATTGACATTAAGGCGATGAGGTCTTAATCTAACCAAAGAAAGGGAAAAAGAATTTTGTGTCTTATTCATTTTATTATGGTGTGAATGTGTGTTTAGAAAAATAAGTTATTCGAATATCCGACGGATAACTATTACGCATTATTGACTTTTTGAGACATGTTGCAGCAGCATTAAGCTGAAAATTAGCTGGTAACTAGTTGTAGCTGATCGCCAGGTTTATGGTGAGAAAATATTACAGTCATATAAAAATAAAAAAAAAATTGGGGTAGGCTGTGTAACAAGGATTTGTTTTGATTTGGTATAAAAAAAAATTTTAGTTTTATTTTATAAGTACTTTAGAAATGATTTTAAACTGTAGCCAGGAAATGAAAAGCAACGGATTTTATATCAAAATAAAAGAAAATTAAAACAAGTCAAATCTGTGATAATCTCGACTAATAGTTTGTAAATTTTAGGAGTGGGCTTCATATGGGATCTATAAACAAAAATTTGATACGCTGAAATTAATGTACTTAATTATTTCAAATGAAATTTTGTAAAGAGTGAAGTAAGCAAAAAAGTGTTTTTACTAAAATCAAAATATATATATATATTTATATTCCTTATTTGTGTGTTCCTCTTTTCTGCCTATCCAGGGCTTTTGAGGCCCACTGATGGGCTGTAAAGCTGAAAATTGGAATGCATATAAAGGGTGGTTAAATTTTAAGGAACGATGTTGATTTTGAATAAAACACAATTTATTTAGGAAATATTTTTTGCAGTACACGCTTTACGAGCATGCACTGGTGTTTTCACATCTCCTACAGACTCGGTTTGCTGAAATTTTCCTATTGTACGCACATTTGGACGATTCCATTGACCACAAAAATAACGAAGTGTGCGATATGTATTTTGATTTGATCGCCCATTTTTATAATAAGCTTGAATAATGTTAACGCGTTGCTCGATTGTGTATCTTACCATGGTTCAAATTGAGTAAGTCTGAAATTGAGAGAAGTCAAATGAAATGCAGAAAAAAACTTGACGTTTAGTTGTCGTTCACATTCAACATCGGTTCTTAAAACTTAAAACACCTACCCCAAGTCCGAACGTAGAAGGATTTTTGATTGTTGGCCTGTTGGCGGAGAATAAGGCAGAAAAAGGAGCGTGGCAAAATTAAATTTTTTAACAGTTGAGCTTTTATTAAAGTTCAAAGTTCAAATTGCCTTCAAAATTTAGCGGAAAAGGGGGTGGCAAAATTGTGTTATTTTACATTTTAGCTAATTTTGAAGGCCCCTCAAGATCAATGCGGCCCAGAATTACCAAGCATATGGTACTGACGCACAGTGCAGCCGATTGCCAAAAAGCTGGCAAAAATTCAAGAAATTCACTCCAAAATGGATTCTTTTGGGGTTTTGGGGTCGCTGATTACAAATTGTATGTCAAATGTGCGGAAATTCACCCCCTTCACCCTAATCAACCACCACCTGGTGGTGAGGGGTTTGGGGTCGCTGCAACCTAAAAATAAGATTATTTTTATAGTGACGTCAGCAGTCGTCGATGGCTGCGAGTGTAAGACGGCAAATCCATCTGAGGAGATCGAGTGGTTGCGATCGAAACATGTCATGGTAACCTGCCGGCCAGGGTTCGAGCCCGAGCCACGTCAAGAATGAAAGATTATCAATAACAATTTTAATTAATTTTCATGTTGTAAAATTCCTTTCTTCACAAAAATAATTTAATAAAAATTAAATTTCATGAACTTAAGCCTAATTAAAAATATTAAAAAATTTGGATTAAAAACCATAAATAGTTCAACAAAATAACCACAATACTAATTGTTGATAGAAAATTATGAAAAAATTCATATGTATGGGGCTTTTGAAAAATTAACGAATTCGATTTGTTTAAGAAAGATAATAGCTTATCGCAAAAATTGTTGAATAATTTTTTGTTTAAACAGTTTATTAATAACTTTTGGGCAACATTATTATTGATAATTGTTGTTTAAGGCATGCCAAATGTTTCTAAATATTTTTAAGTACACGGAAATTTCAATAAAATTTAATTTTTGACTGGGAGGTTTTGGTAAAGCATCCTTAGAAAAAAACCCATAACAATTCAAGTGGCAGGAGGTGGCGGCTGAATTTTGGCATAATCGATAGTTTATACTTTTCCAAGTAACCTCCAAAAGGTTAGAAGACAGCATTTAACAGCGTTTTATTGTCATTTGATTTGAAAACTCAAATTTTATTGAAAAAAAAAAAACGAAAAAAGTACCCTTAAGTTTTCTGACAAAGAACTGGCATTTACAAAATTTTTAGGTATTTTACTAACCTTCAAACGTACATTCCTTTGGTTGTATTAGATTTTCTTTGCTGCACGCGCTTTCACACGTTTTAAGGTTTTGCCGAATAACTACACCAATATTACGCTTGAAAAAAGGCCAAACTCCAACTGAAAACAAAAAAAGATTTTGAGGTATAGGACGTTACTCTTAACAGCTTTTACTTCTTATAGGATCCCTCTAGCCTGCATGCTAAAAAAAATCTTATTTAGACACTTTTATTTTTCGAGTTTTGGCTAGCTTTTTGGCAATTGGCCGCACTGTGTGACGTGGGTGCTTAGATTAAAGTAGGTTTTCTTCCTGCCTGGCAGGGACGGCCTTAACAGATAGTATCATATAAAATAATTCCATTCCCACACGTTTTTTTAAATCTCCTAATAAACAGAAATAAACTATTTTTGTTGATATTTAAAAAAAAAAACACAAATCCTAATTTTACAAGAAAACATTATTCAAATAGAAAATATTAAAAGTTTAAAACACATTTAGGTAAATTTTGATAAATTGAATAAAATTAAAAAGTCTACACTAATTTCTTAAAGAGTAAACTGATGAGATATTAATTTACAACTCGTAGAAAAAAATAGAGAAGTTAAGAGATTTTCTTTAAAGTAAAAAATTATTCTTTAAAATAAATAAAATTGTTCAATCTAATAAATAACACAGTGTTACAAAATTGAATGAAATAGAAAAACCTGGGACCGGATATTATTTTTCTTGTAGGGCTTGTCGACTAAAACAAGATTCCAATAGTGAAATATACCGGACACCTCCAAAATCCGGATTTACGGGTAAAAAACCGGTTTTTGTGCCTTTGCGCACTTATAAGCCTGTAATTTTGTTGATAATGATCCGATTTTCAATTTCTTACTAGATTTGGAAAGAAGAAACTGAGATCTTTCGAACAATGTATAATTTATTTAAGAAAACTGGAGAAATTTGGAGGTTATTGTCGAGCAAACACAAATTTTGTAGATTTTTCAAAAAAATTTAGTTCAAATTTAGTGACGTTTTTATACATTATTTTCTTAAGAAACTATAATACTATTGAGTTTATTCAAAAAGTACGTTTATTAACGATTACAACGCATATTTGGGTTTAAAAATAGATAAGTGATTGACTGAGTTGTTTAACTTTTCATGAAAATTAACTATTAAACATTTTATAAAAATTTTATTAATCAATTAATCAATGCTATCTTATGTGCTGTTTCCAGGTGACAGTCTATTGATTGTGTAGAAACATTTATATGAAAATCACTTGGTTTTTTGAGTACTTTTCTTATAAATTTTACTACACAATCAATTGTTTGTCACCTGGAAACAACACATTAAACACAAAAAAAATTTGTAATGAGAGTTTAAGTCATTCAAAAATATTGTTTTTTTTCGTGTTCTTTTTACGCACTTTCTTTAAAATTACAAATCACTGTTAGCCTAAACACAACTTAGATTTACAAAAAATATTAGTAATGAGAGCTTTACTCATGTAAAATTATTGTTTTTTTTTTAATATGACGTTTTGTTAATGTCTTCTTTTTCACTTTGAATCTGTGTATTAAAAAAAAAAACGTTTGCAATTTAATAAAAATCGGTTGCAATTTAAATTAAAATTGTATACAAAATGTGTGACAATTGTAACAAATTTTTGGCTTATTTACTGATATCAGTCACCGGCGTGATTTTAAAAACAAAACAGTTTTAATGTGTTGTTAAAATAGATAATGCTTAAACAAATAGAAACTGGGAGTTATTTCCTTCCGAAGGTTACTTTATATCATATTCAACTTTTTTTATTTTTCGTATTTATTCTATGAGTTAAATTTCAGTTATGTATTTTGTAAAGCTTTTTTGTAATAGTTCTATTCCTTAAATTTTTCAGAAATTACTTTATACACTACCAGACTATTATATTGTATCTTAATAATAAATTTTGTATTCCCGTAAATAACTTTGATAATATACTTGCATGTGCCCGTGCAGAAAACTGAATTGCCAAATTGGTTTTTTTTTTGTTGTTTTCTTGCGAAGACAATAGAATGAAACAATTTGTTTTTTAATTTTGTTTTTCTTTTTACCCACTTACAACTACAATTCGAGTCGGAAAGAACCCAACCAGTTGTAGGGGGATGTAAGAAAAGATAAACTCACTGTTATTGTTGGTGTTTTGTTTAAGCTTTGATATTGTTACAAGTAAAACTTTGAGTGTTTAAAATTTTATTCGCTTTAGGGTTTTATTTGTATAATATTTTTAGCTTTTCTAAAATCTTTGGAAAAGGTTTCCTGATGATCTGGCCTAAGCAACCAGTGAAATGCGCATAGAAGCTAGCTTTCCCTCAACAATAAATTTCAGTGTATTTATCAAATATGAAAATTTGGGAATTTAGCACGTCATACAAAAATCTTAATAATAAATTTTGTATTCCCGTAAATAACTTTGATATGATAATCTTCTTGTTACATTTTACCTTAGCTTTCCTTTGGACAGCAATGAAGAATATTGTATGAGACACCAGAATAATGTAATGCATTATCTGGCCCGCTACGGCCTTCGTCAGTATTCTTTGTGTCACACTGGATAGTGATACTTTATAAATTGAACTTTATAATTGAACTATATTTAACTCAACAATTTTAACAAATAGAAACTGGGAATTATTTCCTTTCGAAGGTTACTTTTATATCATATTCAAAATTTTTTATTTTTCTGAATTGAATTGAAGGAATAGAACTATTACAAAAAAGCTTTATAACTGAAATTTAGCTCATAGAATAAACTCGAAAAATAAAAAATGTTGAATATAAAATATTTTAAATGATTTAACAAAAATCCCTTAACGTGAAAAGAAATTTATTCAAATAATTTAATAATCAATTTAAACAAAATTTTATCAAATTAAGATTTGATGAATTTTTATCAAACACAAAATCAATATAACAGGGTAATTATGAAAATTTCACGGAATGCAAACAAGCGTAAGGAGAGAAAAAAAAATTATCACTGAAGAAACAACAAACAAAAATCATGTTTAACATAAACAAAAACAAGAGGATAAACACCGAAACCTTAAAGATTAAACAAGATTTAAACTTCACAAAATTCATTTTCATCCAACTCCAACAACCACACAAACAAACGAACGGTGATTAGTCAAGCGTCAGCAAAGTATTGGTAAAACCTAAATAAGTGGAAATGCACAGCAACAACAACAAGCCATGAAGTTAACTTCGATATTCTTATGGATTCAAGAGTATTTGGCGGTTGGCCATGCGCAGAGTGTGTTTTTAGTGGGTTCCTTGTAAAATGTTTTGGCCGAAACAAAATTAATTTGGTATCATCTTACGGAATTACACAAACAAAACCAACAACAATTAGTTAACGATGATCGTTAATTAATACGCTTGGTTTTATTTTCGTTTAGGTGCTTTTTTTTATTTGCCAAACTAACATCAGCAAATCAGTGTTGACAGCAACGCTTGAATGAATTGTAGTAAAAAACAGACAACAAAATAAAATCCAAGTCCACAAAATACCAACGAAACAGCCAGGCTGGCTCGCTGTCCAACCAAACAGACAGTCACCCATCCAGCCAGAAGATAGACAGTCACTCAGTCAGCCAAGCAGGCGTTTATATAGTTTAGGCAAACAAGCATCTGCTTCTTCAAAAGATTGTTGTGTATAGAAAATGACAAACGATGTTGAGTTAAAATTTAAATGAAGATGTATAGTCAGCAATGATGACGACGACAACGATCAGCGAGCGTGTTTTCAACGTCAATGTTGAAGCAGCAACCAAGAGGCTGTTTTTGCCGCTGCCGTTTTTCATTTTTTTTTTTACAACTATTTGTTTGTATTTCTTTTCTCATCGACTGCTAAATACATTGCTATTAATTAATAAAGCATAACGTTCTCATCTACACAACAAGTCTGTGACTCTAAGTCAAGATCGCTCCAACGATCTCCCCACTCCACCGTTCAGGCAGAAGTAATTTTATCACTCTTGTCGCTCACGACTTAGGGAAAACTTCCTCTTCTTATTAATCGGATGTAAAGCTACTTTAGGCATCATTTAATTTTATTGTGTTAGTGTGTGCGTTTTTTTGTGACTGACTGTGCGCGGTAAATGAGTGTAAACAACATAACAAATGTCTTGCTACTCAACTATTTTATTAAATCAATCGGGTCAAGTGGTAAATATTTTGACCCGCGTCTGATTAGTAGAGTCTGTCAGTACAACAACAATAACGGCAACAACAACAACTTAACGATGATGAACATGAATGTATAAAGAGAAGGAAATAACAAGAAAAAAAATAAAAAAAAAGTATGCCAGTGATATCAGTGCAATGTTAAACAAGTTTCTTTTGAGGAAAGTATGGGGTACTCCATTTCAAAAATGGGCTAAAAATTTGTTTATACAAAAAATGCAAGTGCTGATTAACACTGGGAGTATGCGGAAGCAGGAAATGCTAGAGCATAACGTGCATTTTAAGATTTATTAATGAAATTTCTAAAATACCAAAAATAAGATTTTCCATTTTTGGGTACACATTACAAAAATATCATAGCGAAAAGTTTGCTGTAGCAAATAATAAAAATATATATTATTTACATTTATTTAAAAAAAAATCGGAAAAGATATGTGGGTAATTCCAAAGTGTTGGACGTGACAGTCGTACGCATCAAAAATGCAATAACATCTTAAACAAAAAATTTTTTTACGTTTTCTTAACCCTTAAATTATAGCACTAAGAAAGCACTGTTATCTATGCTAAAGTTTATGGAGGGCGCGATTCTAGGTCAAAGATAATGGCAAAAGAATTAGCGGTTCAAACGTGAAAAAATAGAAGTAGTTTCTGTGGCCATATATAAAAAGGCGTAATTAAGGGAAACCTGGCACAATTTTGTCATCAAACTACTTTCAGAATTTAACGTTGCAATGTAACATTAAAATGTCTTGGTTTTATTCCAAAAACTTCTGTATTTTCTTGTTTTAAAGCCAAAATTTGGGTCGATACCTGACATTTCGAACGTGAAATTTGTTCCATAATAATTAAACAAAATAAAAATTTAACGTTAATCCGAATAACATATTTCTTGGAATATTTTTTTGGAATAATTTTTATCAAATAACACCACTTTTAAGGAAGACAATATTAGAGAAAACATACAATAAAACATTCTCACAAATAAGAAATTACGTTTGAACAACTTTGCAGTCTGATTGTTTATCTAAGTGAACAAATTTATGGGTAAATTCAAAAATTAGTAAAATTTAAATATTTCTCTATAGCAATATCGCAAAATAATCAGCTTTTAATAACTTTTAAATTTTCGGTCACGGTGGACCTTTTTGACGGAAATGCCCATATTACCCAAGAGAACAAGGTTTTTGTTTATTTGGGACTCTGAATTCAGTTTTTTTCTATCAGCTCGACTTTTCGATATGAACCGTTATTTTCAAAATTAAGACACTTCCACTACATATATTGCAATAACTTGATAACAGTGCGCCCCATTTTCACAAATTCGCTAGCAATATTATCTTTAAGCCATGCTTACATTGTTTTTAAATTTGCCAAGTAGTTTCAGAGATATCGTTGAAGGTTTTAAAAAAAATTTTTGTTTAAGAATTCATAAAAACTTAAATTACGACAAAAGTCACAGTTTCGATAGAAAAACAGTGAGCTTAACATATTTCGAATGAAATGAGCCTTATTTCATTGAAATCGATGCACAACATTTTTATTCACAATTTACTGTGAAAACTGAATTAATAAAAATGGCGATTTCCATACAAAAATAAAATTTTTTTATCAAAGTTATTTTCGGGAATACAAAGTTTTTTATTAACTAGTGTTCGCCTAATGGTCAAAATTCGACCATAAATTTGTATGTAACTATGAAGAAAACATAATTCACTTAAGTACATATGAGTTTATTTGTTTCGAGCATTTATTTTTTCCTTCAAATTGGATCGATTTGGCGAGGGACCAACCTCCGATCCATATTTTATCTTCAATATACCAATTGAAAAAGAAAAAAGTATCAAAAAGTCTTCTTTATCTTCGTCTTCAGGACGTTACACGTTTAATTTTTTGTTTATATGTCTAATATTAACGAAAATTAATCAAAGTACCAGCTTTTGAATGAAAAAGTACCAAAAAGCTCCCCTTACATGTTCTTATTCACCCACTTTAATGTATAATGTTTTCTTTATAGGACGAAATTTCAAAAAGTTCCAGATGAAAAACAAAAAGTACCAACATATTTTATCTTATAGCTTATCACTCACTTAGGACCCTACACCTATAATATTATATTTCTAAATTCAATGTTATAGAAAATTTAAAAAATATCACATGAAGCACAGAAAAGTAAAAAAAAAGAAATTTAGTTTCCCGTATTTCTCCTTTTTTCTCCCCATAGAGGTTTGTTTTGCCTGGTCTGATTTATACATAAGATTTATATAGTCGAAATATTCGAAAACCGGTTTTTGAAAAATGTCGAATATTATTATTTTGGAAAAATTTTTTTATTTATTTATTTTGCAGTTGTGTCAGTAGCAATTTTGGTGCATATTTTGTTCAACTCGGTTGACATACAGCGGAGGAAAGTGTTCTTAACTGTTTTGCCTTAGCCGATTTATATATAGATACGATTTCCGTATGACGTGCTAAATTCCCAATTTTCCATATTTGATAAATGCACTGAAATTTATTGTTGAGGGAAAGCTAGCTTCTATGCGCATTTCACTGGTTGCTTAGACCAGCTCATCAGGAAACCTTTTCCAAAGATTTTAGCAAAAATATTAAACAAATAAAACCCTAAAGCGAATAAGAATTATAAACACCCTAAGGCTTACTTGTAACAATATCAAAGCTTAAACAAAAAACCAACAATAAACAGTGAGTTTATCCTTTTTTTAATTGGGGGATTCACAAGGTGTCATTAAGTCATATGTCTTAAAATAATAGCATGGAAAAATAGGACTGTTGTGAACAACCCCTCATAATTCAGTGTGCCATTTTGAATTGATAAGCTGATTTAAAACAAATATAAAAAAAATATTAACCAAAAATAAAAATATTTTTTAACTCTTACCCATGAATTAATAAATTAAATTAGATCTTACATGACTATTTTCCATTTTTCAGAAAATAAATTTTATTTTGTTTGTTTACCAAACTGCAGAGTCGTAGGCGGATCTAATTTGACGCAGCAAGTGATTTGTTGCAAAAATTGCTAGCCGCAGGTCAAATTCGGAAGTAAGCCGGATACAATTTTCCATCAACGGCGACGACTTACAAAAACTAATGCGGCTCGGCTCAAGACCTTTCCTTTTTTATGTTTTAGATTTTTCATGATTTTTAAAAATAAAAAATTGTAATTTTTTGGATTGTTTTTACGTTAATAACCATTCCTCAGCCATCTTTTCTGTGATTTGATTATTTTTCAAAGCTAACAATAACATCTTTAAAAAAAAGAAGAATTCTGAAAATCGCTTCACGAAGAGTGAAGTGATGATTTTTTGAACTTTTAATTTTTGGAAAAAGTCAACAATAGAGAAAAACGACGATTAAATTTGAAATGAGCGACAGTTTTTCATTTTTTGCTATCATTACTAATTTAAAAAAACTGTCAACTTTTTTTCACATGATTCCTGTTTTGTGTTTATTTTAAGTGAATTTTATATTCAGTCACTATTTAATTCTAATAGAATGTATGTAGGTCAAAACACCAGTAATGAAATCGATAAGGCTGAACTGTACGGTCTTATACACTTGTGTACTTAATTTTAGTATTCTTAACTTAATTTATCGCTCGTTTATTGAAACATAGTCATAACTCAGAATATCAAAAATTTTAAGTTATTTAAGCAAAACTGCTCCTTCATACCTTCTCTATATGTAAAACAAAAGTCAGTGTTTTATCTCAAACTAAATCGCAGTTATAGCAAAATATATTTTATTGAATCTTTATAAAAAAGGTAAATTTTGAAAACTTTAATCGCATTTTGCCAAGCTTGATTTTTTTGAGATATGACTATGTTGCAATAAAGGAGCAATATGATCTCCATTTTATGTTATTTAAAATAAAAAAAAAAATAACAGAAACTCAGCAAAATTTATTTTAGGCGACTTTTTTGTATTTTATCTCAGTTTTTGGCGATTTTTGACTGAAATATTAAACTAGATTTTTTTTGTATGCAAAATTTAATTAAAACAAGTTAGAGTGCTATATTCGGCTGTGCCGAATCTTTGATACCCTCCACCGACAGTTCGAATGTTTAAAGAGTAATATTTGTATGATGTTATTATAATCTTACACTGTGACGATTTGTTATCAATTATGGTATAAGGCAACCAAACTGTTTTCCGGTAGAAGGGTTTATATGGGGCCTAGGGTAAATTATGGACCTATCATCACGAAATTTCACAGCGTCATTTCTAGTCCTTTAAAACTGTGACGTACCAATTTCTGTTATGATAGCATTATTAATTATGGTTTTAGGTGTACTGAACTGTTTTCCGGGAGTAGGGTTTCTATGGGGCCTACAGTAAATCATGTACCGATCTTCACGAAATTTCACAGTATCATTTATAGTCCTATAAAACTGTGACGAGCCAAAATTTGTTATGATTGCATTATTTTTTACGGTTTTAGGCGTACTAAACTGTTTTCCGGGAGTAGGGTTTATATGGGGCCCAGGGTAAATTATGGACCGATCTTCACGAAATTACACAGTTTTATTTCTTGTCCTATACAACTTTGACGTTCCAAATTTTGTTATGATAGCATTATTTTTTACGGATTTAGGCGTATTAAACTGTTTTCCGGGAGTAAGGTTTATATGGGGCCCAGGGTAAGTTATTGACCGATCTTCACGAAATAACACAATTTTATTTCTTGTCTAATAAAACTTTGATGTACCAAATTTTGTTATGATAACATTATTTTTTACGTTTTTAGGCGTACTAAGTTGTTTTCCGGAAGTAGGTTTTATATGGGGCCTATGGTAAATTATGGACCGATCTTCACGAAACTCAACAGTTTAATTTCTAGTCCTATGTAACTGTGACTTGCCAAAATTTGAATTGATAGCATTGTTAGTTAGGGTTTAAGGCTTAATATACTGTTTTCCGGGAGTAGGGCTTATATGGGGCCTAGGGTAAATTATTGACGGATCTTCACGAAATTTCACAGCGTGATTTCCAGTTGAATAAAACAAATTGCTGCGAAATCTTATATCATTCTGTGCATTTTTCCACCATTTATGTTAGTTTTTGTAACAAAATTATCAATTTTTTTTAGGTGGTGGTTCCACATTTTGATTCATAGCTCAGATCCTATTGAACCGATTTTGCTGAATTTCAATCCCAAACTGCTTAGGATAACTACAAGCAATTTGACACCAAGTTTGTTGATTTCTTTTGAGGTTTTCGAAAGTAAGCGTGTTTTCAACAGACGGACAGACAGACGGACATGGCTTAATCGACTTAAAATTACTCAAGGACCCAGAATATATATACTTTATAGGGTCTGAGATGAATAGTAAAAAAGTTTCACACGGAATGACAAACTGAATATACCCTCTTCGCAACTAATTGTGGTGGAGGGTATAAAAAAATTTTACGAAAACTGAACAAAATTGACGTTTGGCGATTTTTGGCGATTTCTGACACCCGGCTTGGCGATGGAGCTCGAAAAAATCTGACAACCCTGTCAACACACAAAAAGTTCAATATTGTTGCGCTGTGTTATTATTAGGTAAAGTAAGGGTGGCCATCACAACACAGTATTTACAGACACATTTTCAAGAGTCTGCCCCTATTTGGTCCTCTGACAGTTAAAGCGAATATCAAATTTCATTAAATTATCTTGAACAGGCATCGGTATATCGATTCAAAAAGTGATTCTAAGTTGACCGGTATACTCCATATTTATATTTATTCCCTACAAATAATATTGGACTACTTGAACAATTTTAGATTTAATGGACTACTTAGAACAAGGTCGAATATAATGCAATTAGGGACGTTTTTAAACGGTTTCTAAATTAATCCTCTGAAGGTACACCATGGAGAAGTTTCAAAACTAATCCACTGAGAGTATGTATGAACATGGAGTAGTTTAAAGACTACTCCGTTGTAACGCAAAGCTCGGTTATATGGTTCAGCCCTGGGACATCGTAATGTTAATTATACCATCTGTTTTCAACACATTTGGGTCACCTTTGGACTAGTCCTATTAATGGAAGTTTTTAAAAATCCCAACTGAATATTTTTAATTTTAATTATTTTCAAACAACATGGAACGACCCATATCTGTCTGTTTAAATACATTCAGGTTCATTTAAAGTCAAATGGCAGTAAAATAGTTTAACACGACAATGGAACATCAAGGAAAAAAAGCTGCATTACAATTCTGATGAAGATGATGATGTTTTCTTAAAGATGCTACAAACATTCTCAGCTACAATGTATTCACAAGGCATGCAAACAAATGGAGTAAAAATCGGGGAGGAATACAAACAATTCATTGGCTTAATTGAATGAATGGTGTTTCAAATGGAGAAATTAATTCATGACAACTGTTTGGCAAAAAAAAAAAAAATCTAAAAATTAAAGAAGAAAGAAGTCAGCAATGTTATGACTTTATGATAATTCCATGTAAAAGACGAGACGCTGATTGAAGTTTTACATGGCAGGGAAAACAAAAAGCAAAAATATTTAATAAAATTTTTAATCTTGGAGGTCTTTTCTTCTTCTGAATTGATTTCTGTTCAAGCAAATAAACCCCCCGTGCGAGCAGACATTGCAAGACATTGGAATTAATTGTCAATTGTCGTTTTCTTATGCGTTTTTTGCTTTCAAACGAAAACGGAAGTTGTGACCAAAAGATGAACTTTTTATTTGACTTTTCTTTTTCAAGATGTGTTTATATTGATAAACGTTCTCACATTAAAATTAAAAAAGTTAAAAAAATATAATAAAATGAATTTAATCATAAACCCCGCTGGTGAGAGCCACTTGTGGGTTCAATATTTCACTTCTATGCCCCTCAAATCGATTATAAGTTTCTAAATATCGTATTGAAATTTGTAAAAAAGTTGGTAAAATAAGAAAAAGCAAAATTCAAAAATTCAAAAAAAAAAAATGTTAAGTGATAAGTACTTGAAATTTCTCACAATAAAATCTACAAAATACCGAATAAAAAAATAAAACAATATGCTACAAATATAAGCCAAGAAATTTCAAACTCAAAAAAAAAATCACCCTCAATGTGCATTGAACAAATGGCAAATGCAGTGCTTAAAGTCCTTAATAATTTTTATGCCACTGCTGCCACAACTGCTTACCGATTTTGCCCAGTCATCAAGCTGTTTAAGCGGTTGTTGCGTTTGGCATTTTGCAGGCACTTAACTTCAATTGTGTGCAGTCAATTGGAATCAATAAGACCATTTTCGGTGTTTTCCAAAAACAAACGATTTTTGTCCTTGTTTGCTTTTCAAGAAAGCAAAACTACAAACACATACATACATCATCAATTGAATATTTGTATGTACTATTTGTATTTGTGATTATAAGTCCTTTTCATTTTGTTTAAAAATTTTGATATTTTACACACTTATAGACACATACACGCACACACTACCCGACATAAATATAAAATGTGGTTCAAAGTGTTGAAAACAAATTTTTTTCCTCCACAAACTGTTGTAAAATTTCTTCAGTTCCATTTCATTTACGATTTTAACGATGAGAAAATATTTCAGATTTAATTTTTTTCTTCGTCTTTTGCATTTTAACCCTTAATGCAGCTTGTAATATGGCAAATGACCCCCGTTTAAATTTATAGATACACATGAAATTTAAAGGCGGTAACTAATAAATATTTGAAAGAAATTGAATACTTTTTTTTTTAATTTTTTCGAAATAAATCCGTGTAAATGACATAAATACCGCCTTTCGGGTTCAGTGAATTTTGTTGAATATTTGCTACCTAAAAATTATTTTCTTTAGATAAAAAATGCGTTTATTTAGAATTATTTTAAACTTAAAATTTAGATTTTATTAAAAAGAAGGGTTAAATATAAAAATAGTATGAAATAATTAATTTTAAAATTAAGAGATGAAAATTCGTTAACCTGAGTAATTTGTGGAACTAGTACAGTGCAACTTCGACAATCCGGCCACATATAGTTTTAGGCTCGGTCGGATCGAGTTGTCTGGACTATAGTTGTGAATATTATTGAAATAATCTTAGTGAATAAAAATATAGATTTACTCTTTTGGTTACTTTGTCACCCCAAGTTTTATGATAACCTGATCGTCCTACCCAGTCATCTTCTCTGCTGTTTTCATAACTTTTCTTTTTGTTGTGTATTCAAATGTTCAAGGCTCATGATTAAAGTTTTGATAAGGCTTGATCCTTTTTGAAGATCTATATCTTGCTTATGTAAAATGATACTAAGTAGCTTTGTTACATCAAGTATCACACTTAATATGTATATTCCGCAAATAAATTTAAAAGTACTAAGTGAGTTCCTTAATATAAAGGTAGAGATACTACCTTTCCACTCAGATATTTTTCCAAAGCTTCTACTATATGATGTACACTTGTTGCAAAGTGTTAAATTGAGTCGTGATCGCATAATGTAGAGAGTTTGGCTCCCAAATACTTTGCTAAAACTGTGTTTCGCTTGGGATGATTATATTTAAAAAATTTTGTAGTTTCTTTAACAAATGATACAAATTTTTGTATTAATGGCAATTTATTGCTTTTAGAAATTGAGTTTCTTGATATATGGGAATAGCAAGGCGTTTGTTTCGCATTTGTCGTGGTTTCCAGAGTGTTTTAACAGCTCCATTTTCTGCTGACATCAGAGGATACCCATCTGTTCCATCTCCTACACAATTTTTTAGGTCAAGACCAAAATTTGTCAAAGCTTAAAGCACTATTGATGGGTGGCATGTCATAATATCCAGTATCATAGTGTCCATGGACGGTTTCGCTAAGTTAAGCTTCTAAAATATGCCTTGTTTCTGAACGAAGGCCGACTACGCAGAGAAGCTTTACTTAGCAAAGCCGGTTTTTGTTATACCATAGAGGAGAAATACCTTGCGCCCGGCCGAAGGCCGTCTATGCAGTGAAGCTTTAGTTAGCGAAGCCGGTTTTTGTTATACCATAGAGGAGAAAATCCATGATTCCGGCCAATAATCATGTTTTTTATACCATAGAGGAGAAAATCCTTAATGGTACTTGTCCATGGACACTATGACACTGGACGTTATGACATGCCACCTATTGATGATAGTGCCTTCGCATCAAGTGACACATCAACGTCAACAATATCATTTGAATGCGATTACAATCAAGCCAATAAATTCTTCCCTATAAACTTTTTGTTGCATGTTGAAATATCTTAAAGATAAGGAAATCTGGCTTTTCCCTGACAAATTCTGCTTTCGTCAAAAATTATCGAATAGAATTTTGATTCATATAACACATACATACATAAATATTGCATTTACTAGGGCTTATTAATAATTCAACCGCACGCATTATCAAGTCAAACGTTTAGTCTTCGAATATAGATGGCACCTGCTGGGACTGAATGTAGAATAGTAAGTATTTGAATACGGTAAACTAGATTTTTCATTTGAAATATCTATTAAATAACTATTAGGATTATTGAAAATTTCGTTAGAACTTCCATAAAAAAAAAACAAAAAACCTTGCTGGGATTTCCAAAAATTTTGTACATTAAAAAAAATATTATTATTCTTGCATTATCGAAATTAACAAAACATATTTTAATAATTTACGGGTTGGAAATTTCCTTATTTCCCCCCCCCCCCCCCCTGAATCCGCGCCTGTACATGCAAATACAATTTCACTAATACTACCACAATGCTTGACGAGTATTTTTTTTTTTTTTTTTTTTAAATTTATTTTTATTATTGAATCTTTCTTATGGAAATTTACAATATGTATTCAAATATTAATTCTACTTGTTGTTTTTTAGTTGTTACCAGTGTAACCACTAACTGCTGTATTCAAATTTTAAAAATGTCTTCTAGTTAGGCTCAAAGTATCGGTTCTTTTTAGCCTCAGGTGACCTTCGAACTGAAGCAGACCCCGAGCGAGGTAGGTAGGGTGGGCCATTAGTTTATCGATGTAACTTATTGAATATTTTTTAATTTCCTCCTGGATAGTGGGGACGTTGAGATCTCTGTGGATAATATCATAACGTATATGGGGCGCAGACAATTTGTCGTAATATTCTAGACTGTCTTCTTTGAAGCTTTTGGATGTTAGATGCGCATGCAGTACCCTATAATTGGATGCCATATGTCCATTTTGGTTTTATGATGGACTTGTATAAGAGAATTTTGTTGTCTAAGGACAAGTTTGAGTTTCGACCGAGAAGCCAATGTAGTTGACCTGCTTTAAGTTTCATAGCCGTTATTTTCGCTTCAATATGACGCGACCAGGTCAAGCGTCTATCTATATGAATTCCCAAGTACTTAACATGGTTTTCTACCGGAACAGTGATGTTATTTATTTTTACAGCTGGGCACGTTTGTCTTCTGAGCGTGAAAGTTAAGTGAGCACATTTAGCCGGGTTAACCTTTATTCTCCATTTTTCTAGCCAGGCCTCTAGTTCATTGATGTGGGATTTTGTGCAGATTTTGCGATGCGACTTTTGGGTCATGGTTAACGCTTATAAATGCTGTGTCGTCTGCAAATGTAGAGGTATGCGTGCTCAGGTTTGTTGGCATATCCGCTGTATATATTATATATAGAAGCGGTCCTAATATGCTGCTTTGGGGGACACCAGCAGTAATTTTCTTGAGGGGGGAGTATTTATCTTGCGACCTTACTATGAATGTTCTGCCTGTTAGATAGCTCTCCAGAAGCTTGTGAGTGTTTTGAGGAAGCATTCGTGTTATTTTGATGAGTAGCCCATCATGCCAAACTTTGTCAAAAGCTTGGGAAATGTCTATAAACAGTGCTGAGCAGTATTGCTTTTTCTCAAACGCCGATCTAATAAGGGTGACAATTCTATGCACTTGTTCTATTGTACCATGTTTCGCTCTGAATCCGAACTGGTGATCCGGGATGATGTCGTGTTCATTTAGATGAGGAGTTATACTTAAAACGAATATTTTTTCGAAAAGCTTCGATAGGATTGACAATAAGCTTATCGGTCTGTACGACGCAACCTGGCTAGCATCTTTTCCTGGCTTGGGAATCATCACAATTATAGACCTCTTCCATGAGGATGGGAAGTATCCGACTCTTAATATAGTATTAAAAATGAGCAGCAAGATTCTGGAAGCAGACGATGGTAGGTTTCTTATCATTGACCCTGTGATGCGGTCAGGTCCGGGAGATTTTCTAATATTCACTTTTTCTATTGCAGAGTATTTTGATCAATGTTTTTGCGCCTTAAGTGATTATTGCTTTGGATTGTAACTGTTTTATATCCAGAATCAGAACTTTTTCTGAAATTAAAATTTTAGTCCGATTTGAGAAACATTTGCTATTGACAGAAATACTAGCTGGACAGTGCACAGTGGGCCGAATCACGAAACAAGCTGGACAAAATTATTTTATTATCAGTCTGTGAGAGCTGCTGAATTCGAAAGAAAACATTAATAATATCTAGCTTAATTTATTTATTAAGAAAATACGATAGAGTTTCGCTATTCTCTTCGGTAGTGTTAGTTGTTCAAATCAGTGGTCAAAAATAAACAGAGTATTATTTAGCGTTCAGGAACGATATCTATTGTTTAGTGCTTGTGAAGGCGAAGGCCGTTCTTTTATGTAAAATTATTCTGCTGACTTTTTGTTTTTTTTTTCGTATCTGTATTTTGTTTTTGTCAAAAACGTTTGGTTTTTTTTTACCAGCCAAAAGGGCGCTAGACATAACAGAAACGAACGAACACTAATGAGCTGAACCAAACACAATGAAGGTTGTGGTTTAAAAAAAAACCGAACGGAATTAAAAGTTCTCATATTTTTGTTGAGTTGGACAAGAACAGTATTATTTTTTTGTTCGAAAGATGACAAACAGGAAAACGTTATAGTTTCTTAATGATTTACTACACAAACCCTACTAGCGTTTGTGTTCTCCACAAATCTAACGAACCGAACACTACGAAGCGATATTTAGTGTTTTTTTCGAACACTGGTTCATATAATATAAAAAAATTCACATTAGCTTTTAATGTTTTAGGGATTTTTGAATTTGGAAAATTATTTAAAATTTTCTATATCATTTAAAAAACAGTGAAGTTCAGGTATGGCGAATTGTTAACTAAATTTGTTTTGTAAATAAGTAATCAATTTAATTGTTTGTTTTCATTGTTGTCTAAACAACTGAAATGTTTTAAGTTATGTATAAGATGTTTATGATTTACAGTACAGTTAACCTTTAACTTATAGAGACTTAAAAAAAATTAAGTTGTTGACTTAAATATTATATACTTGTGTTGCGGTAAACTTAAAAATTAATTTATGCAACAGTTTTATAGTTAATAAAAAGTGATTACTAAATTATATAAGCTTACAATAAAACAAAAAAGTTATATTATTAATAAGCTCGATGAGTACATATATCCGTAAGCTGTAGATGCATATCAAAGTTAAGCATGGTTGCACAGTATTAAATCAAAACGAGCAAAATCTGACGAATTGTTACTTCGCGTAAAACAACACAAACCCGACAAATGTAATTTAAATTAAAAAAAAAAAATTTATCATGTTTTTTATATCATTATTTTTATAACATAACCCACAAAAAACAGCGGAATTGTTTAGAATTGGTTAAATATTATACATATCATTTTTCTCTTTAAAGATTGTAAATTTTTAGAAGCACTCACAATTTTGGTCGAAACTTTAAAGGCGAAAAAAGTTATAAATCTTGTCAAATTTAAATAAATATATGTATATCACTAAAGTATTTTAGCATTCGTAACTTTATTTTGAAAAACAATTCGAATATGTTTAAAATTTCTCGCTTGGCTATACATACAAGTTAAACGAATACACTCTGTGTTCTTGGCGCGCTACAGTAAAATCTGATTTCGAAAATAAAAAAAAATTATCAATACTTTTAGATCAGGCTCTTACACTTATCCAGAAATCGACTTTTTTTTTGAAACGCTAACATTTATGACTTTTGTCCAGCTCGATTTGGAATTCGTACCAGTGTGCAAAGTAAATAATATTAAAATCATAGTAGAATAAGTCACTAGAAATTTTGTTCCCAATCTGAAAACCCATATCTTCAAACCAAAGAAAATAAGGAAAGAAATGAAAACAAGCGTCAAAAATCAAATAAATAAATTTGACAATACATGGGAAAATAATGACAACCCTCCCTAATGAACATACCTGGTACTTATTATACCATGATTAAAATAAAATGGTTGAGCTTTATTTTGCTAATCAAAAATCAATAATTTAAGCCCAAAGAAAATTTAATAATTCAAACCTAAAGGAATTTTCTAATACCATGTTCACACGGACAGCAATATTCGTGTTTCGCTCTCTTATTCCTGTTTCGCGCCCCAAACATGACTGAAACGACTTGTTTCCCCATACAAAATTTTGTGAGCGAAACAGGTCGTTTCATTTTGAAACAGGCTGCGAAACATGAAAAATGTACTATCATCTCTAATTTTGATAACAATTATCGTTAGTTTATCTGAACTAGCTCTCAAAAAAATCAAAACAAAATAAAAATTTATGTTTAATAAAATAAAGTGATAATTATCAAATAATAATATTACTTTTTTATCTGTTTTAAATAAAATCACACTAACAACACAAACAAAAATGTCAAAATGAAACCAGAATGAATCGTATGAACAGCATGTTTGACAATCTAGTTTCAGAGAGCGAAACGAGTGGTTTTTGTCGTCGTATGAACATAGCATAACATCACGAAATCAAATACACAATCTAGTCGCTCGTTTTCAGTCATCGGGATAGGGATGGGCAATAAATATCGATTAATCAAAATAGCGATATTTAAAAAAAATAATAATCGATATATATCGCCGATATTTTAAATACCCATACATCGGTATATATTTACGACTATCGAATTTGATATTTTTAAGAACTGTACAAAAATTCAACATTTAAACCCTTGTTCAACTGATTTTTAACTAATATTAAGAACAAAACGGCGCTTTTCCACTGTACGTTTTAATAGTTTACAAAGTCAAGGCGAAGAATCTTAAAATAATTTACCTAATGTAGTTTTGGTATAACAACATTTATTTTGTGAATAGAATTATGTCTTCCTAGTGGAAGTTTAAAAAAAAGCAAATAACGAAGCTGCTTCCTGCGATTTATGTAGAAAGACATACAAAACTTTTAGAAAACAAATCAGATATTTGATCTGCCAGGCATCTTCAGTATCGTAGTAGATGTAGCAATTAGTTGTGATGAGGGTATACTAAGTTTGTCATTCCGTGTGAAACTTTTTTATTATTCATCTCAGACCCCATAAAGTATATATATTCTGGGTCCTTGAGTAATTCTAAGTCGATTTAGCCATGTCCGTCTGTTGAAAACACGCTCACTTTCGAAAAACTTAAAAGAAATAAACAAACTTGGTGTCAAATTGTTTGAAGTTATCCTAAGCAGTTTGGGATTGAAATCCATTAAAATCGGTTCAGTAGGATCAAGGCTATGAATCACAATGTGGAACCATCACCTAAAAAAAATTGATAATTTTGTTACAAAAACTAACGTAAATGGTGGAAAAATGAACAGAATGATATAAGATTTTGCAAAAATTTCTTCATTGGGACTAGAAATGGCACTGTGAAATTTCATGAAGATCGGTCCATAATTTACCCTAGGCCCCGTTTAAAGTCCACTCTGGTAAAATAATTAAATACGCCTACAACCGTAGCAGATATAGATATTGCGGTAAACTTTCTTCCAGCTTAGCTTCATTTGGCAAACAAAAACAGTTTTGCAATTTTGGGATATACGTTCCATAATTTACCGTAGATCAGATTTTAGCAGCCTTCTGAAGTTCACTGCAAACGCCAAAACTAATTGCTCCGCTGTATTGAAAGTTATGTTTTTTAATACCAGAAATCAATCTGCAGAATTTTGGGATGATTGGTTCATAGCTTACCATGGCTCCAATATATATTGCTCTCCTGAAAATCATTTAAGTCAGCTTAAACTGTTACGGATCGTGATACTTTACTCAAGCTATTTAAAATTGTAAAAAAGCGTACAACTTTCTGATTGTCGGTTAATAATTTATTTATCAACTTTATATGGAAACAAAAATCAACCTTAATTCTTGTCCGAACTTACCCAAAGAAAAAGTTGGTTCGAGTTTGTACAGCCAATGAAAGAAGTTACTCCCTTATTTGAGTAAAACTTTTTATAGTTTACGCTATTGGGTAACTTTGCGCCAGATCGTTTTGTTTCGTTGGTCGCCGTCAGCGAAATGTGTGATTGAATGTTATGACATTTATAACGTTACGTCGCGACGTACACAGAAAAAAATTCATATCAAGTGAATTAAACGTTTAATCCAGTGTATTAAACGTTTAATTGACAATATTAATTTGCGCTAGTAAACAAATTAATAATATCAATTAAGCGGTTAATTCACTTGATTAGACGTTTAATTTGCGCCAGTAAGCAAATTAATAATATCAATTAAGCGTTTAATTCACTTGATTAAACGTTTAATTCACTTGATTAATTTTTTTAATAAAACTGATTTTATTTTTGATTAATGCTTTTACTGGTGCAAAATTTTTTTCTGTGTAATTTCTTTAATAGTTTTCGACATGAGTTACAGACACATTTTTTAATTCCCAGTTTCTATTTGTTAAAATTGTTGAGTTAAATACATTCAATTTATAAAGTATCACTATCCAGTGTGACACAAAGAAAGCTGACCAAGGCCGTAGCGGGCCAGAAAATGCATTACATTCTGCTGGTGTCTAATAATTGCAAATATTTCTATACATATTTTTATATATTTTTGCTTTCCAAAGGAAGGCTAAGGTAAAAGAAAATACAATATAATGGTCTGGTAGTGTATAAATTCATTTCTGAAAAATTGAAGGAATAGAACTATTACAAAAATGCTTTATAAAATACATAACTGAAATTTAGCTCATAGAATAAATTCGAAAAATGAAAAATTTTGAATATAATATAAAGTAACCTTCGGAAGGAAATAATTCCCAGTTTCTATTTCTTAAAAATTTACTAGATTTTTACTCTTATTGCTGCAAATAGTTTAAAACTTACATTTTAAGCTACTTTTTTAAGTAAAACTCGTAATTTTTTACAAAAAGTATGTATGTATGTATGTACACGCAGAGAAAAAACATGTTTAAATATGGTCACCTCCAACAATACTATGTTTAAGGAAAATTTTCACCATATAATGTTTAATTTAACCATATTTGTGTCACCGACAACCATATTATGGTTAAATTAGTCGCCTATCAAGAAGCCACAACTATATTATGGTTGCCTCTAAACATGTTATGTTTAGATATTACAATTATATGATTTTAAATTAAAAATAGTATTTTTCTCTTTTTCAAGAGCAACATGTTGTGGTTGAAAACCAACCATGCTATTATAAGTTTTAAACATATTTTAGTTATTGTTAACTATAATATGTTCGGAGGCAACCATAATATGGTTGTGGCTTCTTGATGGAGGACTGTTTTGACCATAATATGGTTGTCGTTGACAATAATATGGTTAAATTTAACATATTATAGTTTAAATTCTCTTTAAACATAGAATTGTTGGAGGTGACCATATTTAAACATGTTTTTTCTCTGGGTGTATAGTGTTCGTAAAAAAAACATTTAAGTACCCTGTAAGAAATGTCACTAGTGAATCTGTACTGATTCACTACTGACACAGTCACCAGTACTAGTGACTTATTATACCCCAGACAATGTTATTTACTATAGACATTTAACATGTGCGTGTCATTGGAAATCTACTACTGACGTTGGTAGTATGGACTAGGTAGTTCTTTTGGGACCATATGTAGACATTGCAGCCAGAGAATCGCTAGTACATTTTAGAAAATCTAGTCTACACTTTTGATACTTTTTTAAAGTAGATGTCGAAATGAAAATTGTTTTTTTTAACATTAAATTATTTTACTATTAAGATTTTTGTATGACGTGCTAAATTCCCAATTTTTCATATTTGATAAATACACTGAAATTTATTGTTGAGGGAAAGCTAGCTTCTATGCGCATTTCACTGGTTGCTTAGGCCAGATCATCAGGAAACCTTTTCCAAAGATTTTAGAAAAGCTAAAAATATTATACTAATAAAACCCTAAAGCGAATAAGAATTATAATCACTCTTAAGTCTTACTTGTAACAATATCAAAGCTTTAACAAAACACCAACAATAAACAGTAAGTTTTCTTACATCCCCCTACAATTGGTTGGGTTCTTTCCGACTCGAATTGTAGTTGTAAGTGGGTAAAAAGAAAAAACAAAATTAAAAAAACAACAACAAATTATTTTATTGAAAAAAAAGTTAAGATACGAATTCATAACAAACTTTTCCTCTTATCAAAGATAAAAATAAAAGTGTAGACACTTCGTTGACAATGACGCCAAAAAGTCACCAAAATTTTCGACAAAACTGCTAACTTGGAGACAATTGCACCCAGGATTCCTTAAGGGTATTTTCACGCAAGCTCTTAACCTATTGAACGGCATTTTAAGTGACGGCATTCGATCGAGTAGTCTTTATCGAATGCTATAATCTCAAATTTCGATAGAAGTTATTCGATAACGAATGCCTCAATTTCTAAAAGTAAAACTTCAACCAAGGTCATTCGATCACGAGTCTAAGCCTGATCATTACACTCACCAGTTTAACAAATATCTTTTTGTGTCAGAAATATATTGCTTTAACAAAGAATTTCACAAAAAAAAAAAAAAAAAATCACGGCTTCCGTAAGCGAAACTTTTACATTTATGCCTTACCAACCTGCTAAATTTGAAGTTCAATTTGTTATTGGGTATCTTGTGGCTTGGATACGAATTTCGATGGTGTTTTTGGCCTTTTTAACCCATTAGAAATATGCCCTCGTAACAATATCGTTATTATCTTTTTTGAAGAGCTGTTCGCTTAAAATATTACTTTAGAGTCTAGAGCGTAAATCTGTATCAAAAGAAACTAAACACGTGTAAGAGTGAACTAATATTCTAATATTCTTAAAGAGGTGATTCCCCGTTTTTCAGTATTTTGCACTTGTCATTGCTATTTTTTTTTATATTTTGCTAGTGTTGAGCTTGACGCGGAGAAGATCGCTTGAAATTTAAAGTTAATCTAACTAAATTTAAGTATAATTATTAAAATTTGTTGAAAAAGTGGTTTAAAGTGTTGTTTGGTAAGCATTATTATTGCTGTACTCGTATGAGTACAATTTTCATATAATAATTGTAGTTATTTTGCGATGTACGTTAACATGTTTTATGATAAAAAAAATTTTAAAATATTGCTGCTGCATTTGATTATGCTGAAGTAATAGCCACACGAATTTTGGCTTTACCATAATTCCTCCAAATGCCGATCACGAAACAGATGAAGAAGAAATTGACGAAGAAAATTTCAGGGAAGTTAGAATTGCTTGGAGATAGCGACAGTGATGATAATGATGTTCCACTCTCAGAGTTAAGGAAATCGATGTTATAGCCATCGGCAATAAAATGGAGGAAGAGACCCATGAATAACAATATGCTGAGCTCTTTTGAAACGTGTAGGAGTAATATGAACAATGCACTTGAATGCAAATCTCCTGTAGAAGAATTTGAAACAGTTGTTGATAAAGATGTTGTGCATCTAATCATTGACCAAACTATGAAATACGCCTCACAACACAACATGTATTTATTGGCATTCTTCTCTACAGCGGTTATCACTCCTTACCAAGAGAGCGCATGTATTGGCAGTTAGACGAGGATACGCACTTACCATTTATTTCCAATAACATGTCTAGAAATCGTTTGCAGGAAATTAAACGCTACTTACATCTTGCTGATAACTCTCGATTAGATTTGAGTGATAGAATAGTGAAAATTAGACCGCTGTCCAAAATGTTGTGTTCTTTTAGATCTAATTTTTTATACAACCCATTGGCCCATTGTACTCGTACGAGTATAGGTCAAAAAACACTCTTAAAAAAATTTTTTTTTTAATTTTTTCCCCTTAACTGAACTCTTATAAGCTCGATTTAATAGAAAAACGTGTGAATTTTTTATTTAAAAGAAGCTTGGGATCTAATGGGTTAAGTCTTCTAACAAATAATTCTTTAAAAAATCACAAAATTTGTTACATTAAAAGAACTCTTTTTTTTTATTAATTTATAGTTTAATCTCTTGGGCAATAAAAATTTCATTTCAATTTTATCTTAATAAGAAACGTAAAACACCATGTTACTTTAAATAAACATTTGTTTAATTTTGTGCAAGAAATAAACTAACACCTTTTTTTCTCATCTAAGACATTTTTATGTTGATTGAATTAATATACACAATAAATAATACAAATTTCATTTAAAGCTGTTAAAATAACAAAACCACCCATTACAATAAAGTTCGTGAGCATTCATTACCTAATGAATAGGTACTGCGGCAGCAACATTCACCACACTTACAAACTTACTGTATCACTTGCCACGCCATCATCCAACTATTCAAACAGTCGGGACCGCGCCATTCAAAGCAATGAAAACCGTTTCGCCTAAAATAATGAAATTAAAGGAACAAAAAACGAAAACTGCCAACTAATGGCGTTTTACCTGTTATTGTTAAAAAAAAAGAAAAAAAAAAAAAAAAAAATAATGCATACAATTCATAAATTTTGATCAGCATAAATAAAAATTAAAATGAAACTGAAAATTCATATAGTGTTTATTAATAACAATAACATCTTTTTTAAAAACAATTCACTAAAACTAAATTGTTGTAATTACGAAAAATAAAAAAGAAACAAATTAATACACCAGAGCAAACAAATTATGGAAATGTGTTGAAGAAATTAAGCAATAACAATAGAAGGTCTCAAGAAAACAAAAGAATATTTGGTAAAATGAAATAACAAAAAGCAAATAAAAATGTAACGCCAAATTACAATGTACTAAATTCTTCAACAAGCCGCAACTAAATTGATCCACAGCAAGCCAGCCACTCGCTCTCCAGCAAAACGAATGTATGTATGCATGTAAAAGTATGCTCTTGCCAACCAAAACACGGCCAAAACGAAACCAACTACCAACCAAAAAGGCAGCTAACCAAACAATCAGTCAGCCATCCAGCTAAACAGACAACAATGAGTTCAACATGCAGTTTTTTATTTTATTAAAAAAAAAAAAAAAAAAAAAAAACACAACACAACCACGAAAGAAAAAAATATAATAAAATAAACTAATGAGCATAATTGTTGTTTCAAAACTGTATAATAAGACAACAAAAGACACCATCGTCGTCATACAAAAGCCAGTAAGGGTGCCGAATCTTTGATACCCTTCACCTACAGTTAGAATATTCCCAGAGCGGCCTTATTTCAGGACCTAGGGTAAATTATGGGCTGATCTTCACGAAATTTTAAGAAGTGAATTATAGTCTTATAAAACTACTAGCGAACTCCTGCACACTTCGTAGTGCAAAAAAGAAACTAAGAAATCAATTAGAATTAATTTAAATCAGTGATAAATTATTTTTATTGTAATGCTCTCTGGTACACAACATTTCTTGTTTTTCCATTTTCGGTGTAAATATACAAAACCTATGGTTTGCCAACGCGCGAACAGGCTACATACAACTGTCCATGTAAGAAAACTGGATACTCTTAGTTCACTCCACAAATTCCTAATGATTGGCCTTGCGCCTTATTAATAGTAACCGCAAACCCAAGCAGAGCAGGAAACTAACTGAAGTCGTTTGAATTCAAATGGCATATCAGATGGAATCATTGGAATGTGTGGAATGAATACATATTCGCCTTTGAATTTTCCAGTGTAAATAGTAGCTTCATTTACATAAGCCATGAACCTTTTAATGGCAACTCTTGTGCCATTACACAAACGGGGTAAATCCAACGAATTCAAAAATTCTGTTGGATAATTCACAACATCTTCTACATTATTAACAGTATCCACAGACTTGTACGAAACCAATTCGGCAGGAATCTTTGATTGTATAGCCACGTTTAATTCACTAACAACTTTGTTCTTTGCCGCTAAAATTGCTCTGTCACTTAACCATTCAATGAATTTTGATTGTACGAAATGGCAAAACTCATTTGGCAAAGTTATCAATCCAGTGTCATTAACAGGCATTGCACCATTCCCAATTTTCAGTAACTGCTTCGAGAACTTATCAGCAGATGGATCATTCTGCAACTGAACACGAAGGTTAGTAGTGAGATTACATTTTTTTACAAATCTCCATAAGCATGAAGACTTTAAGCAAGCGTTAATTTCATCGCCAGCTGTCGATCTAGGAATGACGGGCAATGTTTGCCTAAAATCGCCTGACAATAAAATCAAGGCAAGACCAAACAACTCTGAATTACCTCGAAGGTCTTTCATTGTTCTTTCCAATGCTTCAACAGATTTCTTATTCGCCATAGTTTATTCATCCCGAATATTGATACCGCAACGTTTCAATAATTTTGCCGTTCCAGATGTTTTTGAAACGTTACATGTGGGAGATTCATCAACTTGGTTATTCAATGGCAATTTTAAAGCAGAATGTGCTGTGTGACCACCATCTAACAAAGTGGCTGCCAGAAGACGCCTAACAGTTTCTTTTATTGTTTCTCAAAATGTTAACTTAAATTTGCAAAATTTTCATGCACGAAAAAAATAGATGTTTCGAAAAACTGTATAATAAGACAACAAAAGACACCATCGTCGTCATACAAAAGCCAGTAAGGGTGCCGAATCTTTGATACCCTTCACCTACAGTTAGAATATTCCCAGAGCGGCCTTATTTCAGGACCTAGGGTAAATTATGGGCTGATCTTCACGAAATTTTAAGAAGTGAATTATAGTCTTATAAAACTACTAGCGAACTCCTGCACACTTCGTAGTGCAAAAAAGAAACTAAGAAATCAATTAGAATTAATTTAAATCAGTGATAAATTATTTTTATTGTAATGCTCTCTGGTACACAACATTTCTTGTTTTTCCATTTTCGGTGTAAATATACAAAACCTATGGTTTGCCAACGCGCGAACAGGCTACATACAACTGTCCATGTAAGAAAACTGGATACTCTTAGTTCACTCCACAAATTCCTAATGATTGGCCTTGCGCCTTATTAATAGTAACCGCAAACCCAAGCAGAGCAGGAAACTAACTGAAGTCGTTTGAATTCAAATGGCATATCAGACGGAATCATTGGAATGCGTGGAATGAATACATATTCGCCTTTGAATTTTCCAGTGTAAATAGTAGCTTCATTTACATAAGCCATGAACCTTTTAATGGCAACTCTTGTGCCATTACACAAACGGGGTAAATCCAACGAATTCAAAAATTCTGTTGGATAATTCACAACATCTTCTACATTATTAACAGTATCCACAGACTTGTACGAAACCAATTCGGCAGGAATCTTTGATTGTATAGCCACGTTTAATTCACTAACAACTTTGTTCTTTGCCGCTAAAATTGCTCTGTCACTTAACCATTCAATGAATTTTGATTGTACGAAATGGCAAAACTCATTTGGCAAAGTTATCAATCCAGTGTCATTAACAGGCATTGCACCATTCCCAATTTTCAGTAACTGCTTCGAGAACTTATCAGCAGATGGATCATTCTGCAACTGAACACGAAGGTTAGTAGTGAGATTACATTTTTTTACAAATCTCCATAAGCATGAAGACTTTAAGCAAGCGTTAATTTCATCGCCAGCTGTCGATCTAGGAATGACGGGCAATGTTTGCCTAAAATCGCCTGACAATAAAATCAAGGCAAGACCAAACAACTCTGAATTACCTCGAAGGTCTTTCATTGTTCTTTCCAATGCTTCAACAGATTTCTTATTCGCCATAGTTTATTCATCCCGAATATTGATACCGCAACGTTTCAATAATTTTGCCGTTCCAGATGTTTTTGAAACGTTACATGTGGGAGATTCATCAACTTGGTTATTCAATGGCAATTTTAAAGCAGAATGTGCTGTGTGACCACCATCTAACAAAGTGGCTGCCAGAAGACGCCTAACAGTTTCTTTTATTGTTTCTCAAAATGTTAACTTAAATTTGCAAAATTTTCATGCACGAAAAAAATAGATGTTTCGAAATGGAAGCAGTGTTCACTTAAATGGCTATAACTCATGAAGATGTGATTTACAATACCTAAGTAGATAAATTAAAGTAATGGTTTGACTAAAATCGAATTGTAATGAATTTAAAAATTAATTGAAATTTAGTTTTTCAAAATATTAACTCATGAAACAATACACATTTGAAAACCTTGGTATTGACGTCACCTTCCACGTGAACTTTGCAGAAACAAAATCGGTTCACGCATTACAGAGAACATCAATTACTACCACAATGCAACTTATTTATATATATATATATATATATGACTGAAATAGTTTTGTTATAATATCCATTTTCCGTTGCGGTTTGATGCGTACTAAAGTTTTTTCTTAAAATGGGCTTTACATGGGGCCTCTGGTAAAGTATATACCGATCCTCAAATATCACACATTATTTAATAGTCATATAAAACGGTGGCAAAACAAAATGTATTACAATTGAAGGCGTACTAAAGGGTTTTTCTAGATCTTCACGAAATTTGTGGTATGACTTCTAGTTATATAGACCGACTTTGTGCAAAATCTTATATCAATATGAACACTCTGTCACTATTACTGTTAGATTAGGGTGGTTACAAGAAATCAATGTAAGATTTTCCATCGGCGCAACCCCTTATATGTGCCAATAGCATAAAAAATGCGATTGACAAAGTTTAAGCCCAATCGGATAACGCCAACACGTGCTTCATTGAGCATAAATTAGGGAAAAACAGTGATTTTTCACTAAAATTCGTATTTCTTTGTCCGTAATTAATGCTAAATATCACTTTATCTATTGGTATAAGGAACAAAACTATCGATATCAAAATTAATAAGAATAAAATTTCCTATAAAACCAGACTCTACTTAGGTTCCTAGAATGAATGGTTTCGGTTATAAAGGCAAGGAAATACGAATTTTAGTGAAAAATCGCCGTTTTTCCTTAATTTATTCTCAATGAGGCACATGTTATAGTTATTCGATTAAGCTGAAACTTTGTCAATCGCATTTTTTATGCTATTGGCACATATTAGAGGGTTGCGTCGATGGAAAATCCAACATTGATTTCTTGTAACACCCCTACTGTTAGATTCTGCAACAAAATTATCAATTTTTTTAGGGTGATTGTACCTAATTTTGTTTCATAATTCATATATACCCTGCAAATAATAGGACCTGTCCAAACACGCGTGTAAAGAGTGGCCCACAAGGGACCAGGACTAGTCCAAAAGTAACCCAAACGTATGAAAAAACATGGTCTATTTAACAATACGTTGTCCTAGGGCAGAACCATATAACCCACCTTTAGGCTACCAAGGAGTAGTTTAAAAACTACTCCATGGTATACTCAAGAGGATTAGTTTTGAAGTCGTTTAAAAACGAAAGCATGTCGTTAAAAAACGAAGACATGTCGTCTCACTACAAACACTTTTTAACAATGACATGGTCCATGCTTGTATTACATCGGACCAGTCCATGGAGTAGTCCATTTTATCAAAATGGATCAGGTGGTCCAATTTTATTTGAAGGGTACTGAGCCGAGTTTGCTGAACGCGATTATATGCGTTGTATGAACTTTACATATGTTTGTTGTTAAATTCTCTTCCCTGATTTTGCCGATCGCAGATTTTATCCCAAACAGAAACAAATTTTATTTTTCGGGAAGACAATTGTGTGGGGACTGGTATGAGGGTCATATGCCCGAAACTTAAAATCCTAAATCCTGAATTTCAAAATCGTGAATTACGAAATACTGAATTTAAATATCCCGAATAATTGCACAGTTTTGTTTTTTAAAATATTGCGAGCAAGGATTTTTGGTTCTATGGTATAACAAACACCGGCTTTGCCAATGAAAGCTTTTAAATTCAGGATTTGATATCGGGATTTTATAATTTCGGCTTGTAATATACACAGGAAAAATCTGAGTAAGAATTTGTCTTTCTAGCTCAAATGGTGGTGGCGCTTTTGCACTAGACGCATTAAATCGGTAAGAAAAAGGGTGTTATTTGTATATAACCCGGTCATTTATTTAAGATGAAAGTCAAAAAATTAATTTCATAAACGAATCGGGACCATAAAAGGTATCGTTTTATGTGTAAAAATTTGTGACAGTCGCGTTTTTCTTTTGTTCCTTATATAACTGCCCAATACACAATTTTATCATTTTGCGAAGCACTGATGGTACACTCACAATATTCTGTACGTAAAATTAACTGAAATTGTAATATAAAATAAATGAAAATTCAGTTAAAACCCGGTCTACTTATTTTTCATTTATTTTTAACGAAAAGTTCATTTAATTTTTACTGTCAAAAATTCAACTCCATGTTCCGTAAAAAACAAATGAATTTAACGTTATTTTATATTAATTAACTCTCAAAAAATCAACTACATATTCCGTAAAAACAAAGGAATATTCAGTTATTTTATATAAAATAACCATCAAAAATTCAACTGAATATTCCGTAAAAACAAAGAAATATTCAGTTATTTTATTAAATTCCGTAATTTTCGTTTACTCCACAAAAGAGCCGAATTTCTAAAAAAATACAAGACAGACACCTGTCCGCTTGCGAGAGAGGGAGAATATTATTATTTACTTACCCTGTTACACACGTTTGTTTTACTTTTGTTGTATTGACCACGTTGTTTGCAGAAGAACTCTCAATTATAAGACGTAAGCAGCATGACCGATATGGCTTCGCAATTATTTTACTTTTAAAATATGATGTATTTAACTAAATTATTTTAACAAATAGAAAATGGGAATTGCTTACACAAAACAAGCAATTCATTTTTTATAGATAAGTGAACATTTATTTTTGGTAGTTAAATTATATGAAATAACTGAATGTTCATGTATTTTTACAGAATATGTAGTTAATTTATTGACAGCTAGTTTATATAAAATAACTGAATATTCCTTTGTTTTTTTACGGAATATGTAGGTAATTTTTTGACAGTTACCCTACAAGAAAAGTGACGATCATTTGACCTATCGTATGACCGACATTGCTGATACAGATATCGGTCATCGCGTAGAACAAAGTTTCTATCATTTTCTTAAGGCCAACGTGAAAAAAATGACCTAAACTTTTGTGTACGTGTGATTTTGCATCCTTCTTTAACCTATGAATTTTGTGGTAGATAAAACATATATCTCAGCTGTTTACTGTTATACTCTTTACATATCAGTACTGATGTATAAACCGGACACAGCTGACTAGTCAGTACTGATGCATATACCGGTCACAGCTGACTAGTCAGTACTGTTGCACATATTCGTCACTGTTGACGTACTTTTTAGCTTAAATAAAACACGATTCATTTTATTAAATTCTCATACATATTTTTGTAAAGTAACACTATCCAGTGAGACACAAAGAATGCTGACGAAGGCCGTAGCGGGCCAGAAAATGCATTACATTCTGCTGGTGTCTAATAATTGTAAATTATTCTGTACATATAATATACCTCATTGCTTTCCAAAGGAAGGCTAAGGTAAAATGTAATAAGAAAATACAATATAATAGTCTGGTAGTGTATAAAGTCATTTCTGAAAAATTGAAGGAATAGAACTATTACAAAAAAGCTTTTTATTTAAAATAAAATTCAATATTTGTTCGCTTTACACAATAAATTAAATAAATAAATAATTATTTTTTGTCCTATGAGGTAATTTAAATTTTATAAAACTTTTTTGCAATAGTCCCAACTTCAATATTTCACTTGGTTTTTGGTTAAGTCAACCTTTGGTTAACATTGATGCTATAGATAAGTACATATACTAAGGAATGATCCTATACACTACCAGAATATCTTGTAGTTTCATTAGAATCATTCCTAAGTATATGTTTACATCTATAGCATCATTGTTAACCAAAGGTTGGCTTAAGCAAAAACCAAGTGAAATATTTAAAGAATGGGAATATTGCAAAAAGGCTTAATAAAACAGGGACCGTAACAGTTATTCCTCCTTTCATAAACGTCAGATGATAACAGTTTTTTTTATTAAATATTAGACGTTGCTCGTAACCAATAGTTTTATTAAAAAGTTATTGGTTTTTGCAAAACGTTTGGCTAGATCAAACACGATTAAACTGTTTTTAAATATCATTGTACAATTCTGCTACATATTGTTTCCATTCGAAACGTTTGCCGTGTTTAGTTTTACCTAAAAACTTTTTAGACAATTTGTTAAACCATAAAGAGTGTCTGATTCCCCACAATTGTAAAGAGCACACACTTAAGAGGTCACTGTGCGCTCAAGAAGCGCTAGATTTGTGTTTTTCGCAACAATTTGCAAAATACTGTAAAATACAAAAAAAAGACGACTTAATTTTATTTAAAACAATGGTGGGCGCTCCATAGCACAATTGTGCTGAGAGGTTTCACACGTATTCTTAGCCTCTTTATTTTAGTTTTCGATGAGACAGCGTCGAATGCACATGAAGCGGATGCTTACACATTTTCTTTTATTTTTGATATGTTTTTTAAGAGAATTTACCCAGCAAACACATGCGTTTTTTTTAAACTAGTTCATTTCTAATTGAACCTTCGTTTTACATCAATTAATCTGGTTTTAACTTGTTTCTCTGCAATTTGAACTATTAAAAAAATGTTTTATTTTACTTCAAATGCGTAAAATATTAAATAAGGAAATATAATGCACCATTATATTTGGCTTTGTGTTTGGTGGGTACTTCTGCCATCTCATTAATACTAATAAGCATCAATACAAGCACAGTTATAATTGTGCCCACTTCTGATTTTAAAACAAATTTTCATGATAACATACCTCTGAATATCGTATAACCAACTCTGGCTCCTTACAACGCAACCAAATCAAGTTGACTGCTGTACGTATGCGTTTACATCATTCACGGCAGGTGGAAGAATTAACACGGAAAAATGTTTTCGCCTCTAATCATAATATGACGATTATCCAACTGAACATCGGGATGAGCCTCTTCAGTGAGAATACTTTCAGCACCGCCAGCAGGAGCCAAACCAATTAATTCCCAATAATCTACATGCAATTCGTGTCCACCTGGTGCATAAAACAAATAAATGAGTTTCTACAATATTGTTCACGAAACGAAACTTACCGATTTGCCTTCTGGCACAGGTTTTAGTGTACCAAACATTGTAAAAATCCGTAATGTAAATAAAAAATTAAACCTTTACCTTGACGTCTTAAACGATGTGCCCATCCATAGATTTTAACGTTTCTGTTAATTTTCGACACATTCAAATATGCAGTTGGCCAACTGGGATCTTCGGATATGAGTCTTTTTTGGCTTCATCCAAATTTTGTTTAGGCTTTTCCGCATCTTCAGCTTCGCCTTTTTTCTTTTTCGCATTTTTATAACTTACTTACCCAAATCCTTTGGATTTTCTTTATTTATTTTAATAATTTAAAAATTATTAAAATATTTTGCAGTATTTAATTTAAACAATTCACAAATTTTCACAAATATTAGCCAGTAAAGCGTATGTATAACAAAAATTAAAAAAAATTGGCATTTTTGTGGTGTTTTCAGTTGTTCTACTCTAACATATGTATATGTTAGAGTGGTACAACTAATGTAAAATTGTTGCAAGTGTGTTAGTAAATTTTTTTTTTTTTTAGTTTCGGTCATCCATTTCTTGTAGGGTTAATTTATATAAAATAACTGATTATTCATTTGTTTTTACGGAATTCGCAGTTGAATTTTTGACAGTAAAAATTTAATGAACTGTTCGCTACTTTAAATTACATTTTCATTTAATTTTACATAAAGAAGAATTTTACTCAATCAACGGACAATATTAACTGCAACTGAAAATCCGTATTAAATATGCACTTTGTTTTTTGAATAACTGTTAGAATCAGTTAAAAATAAATTTGCTTGGAATTTTAAATGTTTATTTTTTTAAAAATGACTGAACGGAATATTTCTTAAATAAACTACAGTCCGTTACTGTAATAATATTGTGAGTGTACATTAAAAAAATAAGTGCGTAATTATCTGCTGCGTAGCAGATAATAAGACATATAGAGATGTAGAGATGCAGTAAAGTAAGTGAACGAACTCTACAAGTTTTATAAAAAAAAAAAAAAATTCAAGTCCCTTTTACTACAAAGCAGGTTTGTAAGGGAGAATACTAAAAAAAATAACTGTAAAAAGCATTCAGTGGGTAATTCTAATAGCTACACTTAACAGGTTTTATATGCGTTGAATAAAGCGCTTTTTGTGTCCAAAATGTATTGCTTCAAAGTGGGAACTCACCATATAAAATGCATGCCTTCCGTAAGCGAGACTCTTTCATTTCTCCCTTACAAATCTGCTTCGCTCGAAGCATATTTTTTTGGGGGGGGGAGGGGGGTAGATGGATTCAAGGTACAAGCGGAAAAACGGACATCGTTAAACAACGCCTCTACTCATAAAGATCCGGAATATACAAACTTTATTGGGTCTGACGTCGATATTGTAGAAATTACAAACGAAAGGACAAACTTATATACCTGTGGTAAAGATTAATAACATTAACAGCATTAGCAAAACTACTCTAAAACATTCATTTGTAAGCGTGGCAGACATAAATTTAATTTTTAAATAAAAATTTTAAATTCAAAGCCACAAGATTCATTCGAAAGTCTTGTCTTGTCTTAACTTCAAATAGAGACTGATTTCTTAGAATGCAACACAAAACAACTTCAAAAAGAGCCAACTCTTTTAGATCTCTGTTAACAGCTTTATTTACTTACTTCTTTTTTTTTTTTTTTTTTGTTTGTTTTAATTCAAAATATTATACCAAAATGCTACAATAACTATTTAAAATACAAAAACGCACACATTAACACCTGATATTATCATCATATGTATAACACAAATATAATTTATAACACAACAACAATATAAATAATACAAATATATTAAAAAAACAACAGCAAATTTTGTGAGATACTAAACTACGACTTATAAACTGAATACTGGGAAGAATATTTTTGAACATACCGACCCAGCGGGAAAATGTAATCAATAGGAAACGAGAATGTAATACATATATTGATTAATATTTGATTCCAGAACTCATTTCTCTTAACACAGAACATGTCCTAGGATTGTAATAAATTATTTAAATGTATACTGGGAATGACTTAAATAATTCTAAAAAATACGAATAATTGTCACGAACAGAAGAAAAAACACGAACATTTTTTACGAACAGAAACAATACATTTCTTGTTTTGCAAATGTGAGAATATACGTGGTAATCAAATCATAATTATTGTGTCAATAAAATTACCTCCTCGATTCCCATGAAATCATTATTGTTCTTTTGAAAATAATACATTATTTTTTTAGTTATTTATGTAATCAATTCCTTATTTTCCCGCTGGGTACTAATTATAAAATAAATACGGCTTCAGTGAATTGAAACAAAATATTATATTGACAAAAAAATTTATGTATTTTATTGTCTTTGTTTGACATATTCAGAGATGAAAATTTTATATATAATCAAAGCTCTAATAACACTACGTGGCAAAATTTCAACAAAGTCGTGATCAAATGAATCTGACAGCTGAATCCGAACATGAAGTCAGAATAGTTAAAAGTAGAACAGTTTTTGAGATATTCCAAAATAACCGTTAGTTGTGTGATGATGTGACTTAAATGCAAATATCTTCAAAAATTTTAAGCGGATTATGTATTTATTTCTTTCTAAAGGTTATTAAATTTCTTAAATAAGCATGGGTCGTTTGTAAAGAAAAGTCAAATAATTGCAGAGTAATAGTGGACATAATTTCAAACTTCATTATAAATTTGATGAATTTTTGCAATTTTGCTCTTTTCAAGTTACTTTTTTTAAACCAAAATATAAAATTTTTTAAAGTCTTATCACTTACGACATTATGCTATTTTAATACGAGCATTTTGTGCCCAATAGGATCAGGATCGGTGCAAAAATGACAAATTTACAGAATATTAATTGAATTAACCCACTTTTTGATTTGTATCAAATCAAAGGAAAACACAACAAAAAATATACAAAGTAACTTTAACTAAATCTACCCCTGTAACTCTGTCATTTCTTGACCAATCTTCGCTAGCAATCCATGGTTATTTTAAAAATTTTATAACCTTTCACTTAATTCTTGAAGATATTTGCATTTCAGTCACATCATCTTTTTTAAAAACACAATTAAAGGTTATTTTAGAATATCTAAAAAACGGTTCTACTTTTGACAATTTCGACTGCATATTCCGATTCAGCGGAAAACTTTACATAAAGATTAGGTGTTAAATTCATTTGGTTAAATAACTGTCACGTAGTGTAATTTTAAAAAGATTTTGGAATAAAAATGTTTTTTAAATCGGGTTATTTTTTATGAAAAACTATTTATTTTTTTTTGACGGTCACACGGATCAAGTTTTGTTGCAAATTTTAATACAATTATAGTTTTTCACGAAAACATTCATTCGTACTTGTGAATTTTTTTGCGAATTTGCTTTAATTTTCTCCTTTAACTTCTCTTTCCAATTGTGTGTTTCAATTTACAGTCATAATTCCTAATGACTTCTAACTGAGCAACCTATATAATAGCGGCAAGCGTCTGTTTTATGTCAAAACTTATCATTTTCATACAGTTTATACGAAACAAACCTTTAGAACACGAATTTAACACCACCCGGCTGGAAAATCTTATTTGATAGTTCGCTTGGTAGTTTTATTTTATTGAAAATGCATTGGCAATAGAATTTGCATGTTTAAAAAAACGCTTGCCGCTCTTGTTTAGGTAGCTCTGTTATAAACAAATTGTTTTAAAACTCCATGCTGCCTTGTCACAGCTTTGATTCTTGTGAATTTCGTCAAGCAGCATAGCATGTGTGTATAATAAACTTGAAAGCAAAACTTTAACGTGTGACTGCAGCGTTAAACTAAATAATACGGTTTCGAGAATTTTTTTTTAGTAAAAAATTAGTTTTAATAAATAAAAGGAGGTACAAAAAATACGAGTGAAATGAGGGGCTTAAAGCACAAGAAATTTAAGTGCCTTTTTCTAAAATTGAGTTGACTTATGGAATTATAGTTGAAGTTCGGAGACGTTGTTCAGAGCACAAGAGGTGAATGTGGGATTCTCAACCGGACGCTAGATATGGTGACCAATTTAATCACTTGACATTAAAATACCTGCTTCGCTTGGAGCACAAGCGAAACAACCGCTTTTGTCCCATTATTTAACATTAGTCACTTGAACCCCTTGTGCTTTAAGCCCCTCAAATATAATTAGGAAATAACTTTTTACTTCTGAAATAAGTAAGTTTTTTGTAAAAAATACTTTTTATAAAAATTTTTTTTTTATAAATCAAATTAGTTTTTGCAAAAAGAAACAGCTGTTTATTCTGCATTGCGATGCGAAAGTCAAAGCGATGCGCAAGAAAGTTGGTATTCTTTAAAGTTTTCGTATTCTCATTCGAATTTTATTTCAAATCCTGGCAATACTGGTTAAAAAATTACAAATAAATGTTTAATATTATATAAAAAAAAAAGTCTTCGTGAAAAAAATTTTATTTCAAAAAGCAAATAAAGTAGATACATATGTATTTGCTTGGGTAATTCCATGTGACCCGACACCTTTCGATTTGAATAAAAATTTTATCCTATAAGAAACATATCAAGGTACATTAACACAGGGTAGACTCATTTGGGAGTGTAGACATGCTGCTCTATAAAAACACCCGACTTGTTAAATTGTCTTCATAAAAAAAAAAAAAACAGTTTAACGCACACATGTACAAATTTTGGCTCACACACACGAATTTGACAATTTATTTATTTATGTCTGTCCACTAACGAGTCTACCTTGAGAAATATACCTTATAACATATGAGTGGCTTAAAGCACAAGGAGTTCAAGTGACTTATGTTCGCTTGTGCTCTAAGCGAAGCAGGTATTTTAATGTCAAGTGCTTGAATTGTTTACCATATCTAGCGTCCGGATGAGAATCCCACATTCACCTCTTGTTCACTGAACAACTTCTCCGAACTTCATCTATAATTCCATAAGTAAACTCAATTTTAGAAAAAGGCCCTTAAGCCCCTTGTGCTTTAAGCCCCTCATATATAAACGAAAACAAATTAAAATTTTTTTGTCCAAAAGTTATGTCATATTCAAAATGTCATACAGGGGTGTTCCGGAAATCGAAAACGCAAGAATTTGGAAGTTGTTTGTAACACACTTTTAATCTAGTTTTCATAATTTTTGTTAATAAATTCTGTTTAATAGAGAAATATTTGTCATAAAATTCATTTATTACAGAAATCTTATTAAAAAAACGAAATTTAAAATTCTAGCGGTTTCCAGAGTTTCGTTATTTTAAAGCGAATACTTTTTTTTTTTTCAAAATGTCGAAAACCTAATTTTTTTTATTAATACCTCAAACAGTTCGAATAAATTTTGCGATTTTCACATTTGTTTCCGCATAACAGAATGCCGACTTGCATCTTTTTGACATTTTAAATGCGAACAAAAACGTACTTTGCGAAAATGGTAACACAGAATTGCAATAGTTCTCATTTATATATTTTTGATTCTCATTGACTTTTGCATCGCCCCCAGGTTTTAAAAGGAAATGTTCCTAAAATTTTCTTCGTAAATTTTATTTTTTAAATGACTATAATTTTTTTGTTTTAATATATTTTAAAGTAAACTAAAATTTTGTGACTTCTTAGCTTTTAAAATAGCATAAATAACTCCTTTCCGTAAAAACACGTCAAAGAAAACTTGCACCATTATGAAGATAGTAGATCAGACCCTCCTTTACAACTCTATATCCCATTGTGTTTCCGCCCGTTTGAACCAGAAGAATTTTTCTGATCCAAGGTCAGATATTTTGTGCAAAATGTATGAGTACAAAAGTTTAAAAAATAAATTTTTTTTCTCAACAAATTAGGTTGCAATTATGTTGGCCTTCTTAGCAATAATCTAAAGGCAATTTTTTTTTAAAAATTGCAGTAAGTCCCCTTTTACAATGTGGGAAGTGAAAAGCAGACAGATTAAGTTTGTAGACGAGAGAGGAAAAAAGTAAAGTGAGTCACGCATACAGCGTCTCCCCCTTACCAAAACAAATTCGTCTGTTTGCCTTTCACTTTCCACATTGTAAAAGGGGACTAAGCTGCTATAATTTGCACACCTCCCTTTTCCCAAGGTATTAACTATCACCCAACTCCTCTATTTACCGACTGATTTTAAATATTCTTTTTTGTTTGAAAAGCTTTGCCTGAAGTTTTTTCCATTTTTTTTTTTTTTTTAATTGGATGGGCAATTTGGCAACAACTTCACAATAATTGCTAAAGACTAGGAAAAAAGTGTAAAAAAACTAAACCGAAAAAAATGCATCTTGTGCCTCAAAATTGCTAAAATGTCGAAGGATTTGAGCATTTTTTACATATGCGCAATTAAAAATACGATGTAACATCTTTCTGCTACCTTGGTAGTATAATTACAAACACTGGCGGCTCTAGCAATGATGTGGTATACCGAATATCTAAAGCCAATCAAGCATTCGGCATGTTAAGTAATATATGGAAGTCAACAGGTATCTTTTTAAACACCAAGATTCAGTTGTTCAACACCTGTGTGAAATCCGTGCTCCTATATGCCAGCGAAACGTGGAATGCATTGCCACGTGATATAAATGCTGTACAGGTGTTTGCCAACCGCTGCTTACGAAGAATTCTTCGAATATTCTGGCCTGCAACAATATCAAACGTACAGCTATGGAGTAGAACTAATCAACAGCCAATCCAGATTGAAATCCTTAATCGCAAATGGCGTTGGATTGGCCATACGTTGCGTTGCGCAGGCCCACAGGAGATATAGCAAAAGCCGCGATCGACTGGACACCCCAGGGTAGTACAAGAAAAAGAGGCTGTCCATTGCACACATGGAGGCACCAACTGGAATGCAACATTACTCAAAGTGGTCTTAGTTGGAGAGAAATTTAGCATAAAGCATCGCATAGAACTGAATGAAATCAGTTTGCGGTGGCCATTTGTTCCTTATTGGAACTTTAGGACATAATAAATAATAATAATATAAAAATGCTGTTTCCAGGTATCAGGCAATTGATTGTGTAGTTAAAGTCATATGAAAATCGCAAAAAAAAAAACTGAGTGCTTTTCATAGAAACTTTACTACACAATCAAATTGCCTGTCGCCTGGAATCAGTGTATAAGCCACTGTGCAACTTGAAATTCTCCATTATTCTTTTAAAACATTTGCTTGCATTCCGCTACATCTGAGTGCCGGTATATAAGAGTGTTCGTATTTGTTTGCGGTACCTTAATTACAGTGTAAGAAAACTCCAACCTCCTCAATGGAAAAAATATGTGTATGTGGAGTACAGCAATAATAAGAAAACTTAAAAAAAAAAATTAACAATGGCAGCCACGATTGTCATGTCAGCCATTCAGTCTGCTAAAGCCAGGTGAGTGTTTTTTTAGTCGTTCTCTTAAACAAGTTTATGTAAATGTTTGTCTTTGTTAAATGTAATAATTTTAACCGCAAAGGTAAGTGTATGTTTGTGAGTACAGCCGTCTGCCACAATGATCAAGTTATAATCCCAATATTATTATAATGTGTCATGGTTTTGTTTGATCTTATACTGTAGAATGGTATGACATGACATCAAATTGATCAAACTTTTATGTTGGTATAAATGTTAAAGTTTACGCTTTAAAGCGGCTTGAGATCAAAACTAAATTGATGCATAAACAAATTCTATTGTTTAACTGTAACCACATTGTTACTCTCATTTATTGTTCATAAACAATAAACAATAAAAAGAAACAACACAGCCAGCACCAACATTTTTGTGTTTCTTTTCAGTTATATTTACAAACACATTTACATACATACATTTATATGTACATTCATACATATAAGCATGTATAACTTTTAATTTTTGACGTTTTTCGAACATAAACAACAAAAACATATGATATATTTGCGTTCAAAAAGAATGTGAATTTTTAAGGTTTTTATTCGTACCTCCAACTATTAATTTTTTTTACTATATTTTAGTTAGAACAATGTGATTAATTTGTATTTTAGAGATTAATTTAATATGAATTGTCATTGTGATTAAAATTTGGCCTAATGAGAGGAGAAGTTAGGCATTGGTGGCATACTAGGGTTAATGAAAGAAATTTTCTAAAGAATTTCATATTGTCATGAGATATTTTGATTTGAATTTATCGTTATAGTTCCCTTCCTTTTATAAAAGATTATCAGTAAAGTAGTCTGGCAACTCTTTTATCATTAACAAACATTAGAAGTTGTACTTGAATCATTCTGAATGAAAATATACAAGCGATAGGTCGTGAATTTAATTCTAGTCGATTATCCTGACAATATTTTACAACCTCTATAGTCTGGACACTCTAGTCCGGACTATCCATTAATCCCGACAAGTCACTATTTCGGACAGCTTAGAAATTGTTCCTCTGTAGTCCGGACAAAGGTTTTTTCTAAGTAGCACTTCCAAATAACAATTGGATTCATAGTGGCGAGAACTTGGATGCAGGTAGAAAACTATCAAGAGATAAATTTACCTTCATGCAGTGCGCAAACGTATTTCAGAAAAACCGAGATTATTGAAAAACGTTGACTCTCTGTTGTATTATAATCTATTAAAAAGGCTTAGATGTTCAAAGAGTGGTTTAAGACAGTCTTTCTCAGAAATGCTATGTCATTTTTTGGTGTAGGAAAATTTTAAAAAATTATACAAATATGTATCTGTAATATTCTAAATGCATTAAATATACAAAATGTAGTTTTATTTACTTTACTCTGCATGGCAAAATATTATCAATTTTATCTGCTCTTAGCCCTTCCGCTAATTTCTACCCTTCTGAAATAGATACTTCGACATGCGGCGAACACGAATACGCTTTCGCTTTACCTGGTGAATATTAAGTTCAATCGGTATCTGCAAATCAAAATATTAAAAACCTTCATAGTTCGTTCATTCGATGAATCTGCGAATGTTTAAAACAAAGTTTCAAAACAAGAACGAACCAATTGATTTTTTTTAAAGTGGGCCGAACAGAGAAAAGCGACAAAAAAAGAAATTTAATATTAAAAGAAATTTAATAAAAGAGCTGAGAAATTGCATGATAATATGTGCTTTAAGCTTCGTGCACAATCAAAAAAACATTTTCACTTGTTGTTCATAATAGAGCAACAATTCCTTTTTCAACCACACACATTTTGCATCAAGAAACCGTTTGCAAATTTTAGCCACAACAATTTTATGCATTTATTATTATTTTTTACAACATTATGTTAACATTTTCATTCAAACCTAAATAAAATAATTTTAAACGTCAGAAACAAATTCATACTAATTGTTGCTGAAGTTAAAGTAGACTCAACTTTAGTTACATTTTTAAAAAAAATTTTGTTACATATTTGTTCTAAAAATGAATGGAAAACATATGAAATACTTTGGGAAGAAAAAATATAGAAGAAAAAACGAAATTGTTGCTCTGATTGTGTACAAAGCTTTCAGCTTTTGTTTTACAACTTTATCTTGAGTTCACAAAATTTGTTTTAACTTTAGTCTGGATAATTCAGTAATCCGCACTGTATGTGTGGGATTTAATGAGGTAATACTGCATTTAGATATAAAAAACATCAAAACTTCCTTTCAATCAATTTTTATACCCCCCTATTTGTTGTTAAGAGCGAATACTAGGTTTGTCATTCCGTGTGAAACTTTTGTAATATTCATCGAAGATCCCATAATGTATATATATTCTGGGTCATTAAGTAATTAAAAGTCGATTTAGCCTTGTCCGTCTGTTGTAGACACGCTCCCTTTCATAGAACCCAAAAGAAAGTCTGGGCACACACTATGAAAGTTTTCTTTCAGAAAGTCTGAATGTATTGGTGAGAGGGGAAGAGATTATGATTTTCATCTCTCCTCTCTTCTCTCTTCTCCTCCTCTCTCAGCCATAAACTCAGACTTCCTGAAAACAAACTTTCGTAGTGTGAAGCCAGACAAAAGAACAATAGTGGTATTCACACCGAGCTTGTTAGTTTGTTAGTCGTTAATCGTTATTTTTTTATACGCATTTTGTTTTTGTATATTTAACGCGCTACCGGATTTACATTTAACAAATTAACGACACGGCACTCCTGATAAAATAGTTGTTAGTTGGTAACTCACAATCAGCTGTTGCAGTTTCCAAATAAATATAATAAAAAAGTCATTTGTGATACATTTCTAAAAAGTTATTTGTGTTTTGGCAATTTTCGTGCGCATTGAGAGTAGGTATGTTAATTAAATCATTTTTTTATTTTAAAGTTACCAGACTAGTCTTAAAACAGTTGGTAGCTTTAACAAATGAACAAACTACCGAGTAACAAATTAACAAGTTCGGTGTGAATACCACTAATATTAGTGTCAAATTGTTTCTAGTTATCCTAAGCAGTTTGGGATTGAAATCCCGCAAAATCGGTTCAGTAGGATAAGAGTTGTGAATCCAAATGTGAAGCCACCACCCTAGAAAATTAATAATTTGGTTACAGAAACTAACATAAGTATTGGCAAAATCCACATATTGATATAAAATACTGCACAAATTCGTGATATATGACTAGAAATCATACCACAAAATTTCCAGAAAATCGGTCCATAATTTACCATAGGCCCCATATGAAACCCAATCTCGGAAACCACTTGAGTACTCGTAACACCGTAACGAATAATACAATTTTAATAAATTTTGGTCATTTACAGTTTTATATGACTAGAAATCAACCTGCCAAATTTCTTTAAGATCGGTTCAAAATTTGAAATATTCTTACTGTCGGTGGAGGGTAACAAAGATTCGGCACAGCCGAAAATAGCACTCTAACCTGTTTCTTTGTTATCTTATTGAATACACTTTCACTCATGTCCACTAACTTAAATCTTAAATTTAACTGCCCACATACAAACAAATTACAATAAATTCTAAAAAAATTATTCAATTTAACCGCCACTAACTAACTAATCAAACATTTTCAGACTAATTTTTCCACATGTCTTTTAAGAAAAAATCTTTACACAATAAACAAAATACGGAAAAAAAAATAAAAATGATCCACTTTAACTGATCGTTGCCTACACTGATCTAATAATTTTGATGCATACTTCAAAATTGTGTTTAGTTGAGTTTATTAAAATGATTATAAATAATTTTTTTCTTCTTCTCTCGCTTGTTGTTGATGTTTTTTTTTTTCTTTTTAAATTTTGCAATTGAGACGAATGGATGGACGGATAGTTGGTTGGACGGAAAATACTTCTATTACTTGGACTGTTGGACAAACAAATAAATTTACTCTGATTGGATAATGAGACCATAATTGGCATGTTGAATGGAATTGTGTTGCCAGCAAACCAGATACTAAATAAAACTTAAAGCAAAACAAATCTTACAAGTAAATACATAATAAATTTATTTATTTATTCGTAATAAGTGGATCCATAATAATGAGATACGACAACAATATTAAAAAATGAAAAACTTATCAAGATACTTTACAAGTATTTTTTGACGACAATAACCGACGCAACGATAAATGATAATGATATTTGTGAGACTTAAATTCCATTTAACTATTCGAATAAAGTGCTTACATGTGGCTTTTGTGTTTATTTTTAAGATTTTTCTTATGATTTTTTTATGGAGAAAGGCACGGTGATGAATACAGCACATTGATTCTTTTTGACACATGCATACATACATATGTATTTACATATCTGCATGTCCGAAGGTCATGTATACAATCAATAAAAAGAGATTTTGTGGAAATTATGAAACTTGTGATACTTTTGCTATTCGTAATGATAAAATTGAAATTTTCTTTAAATAGTGGCTCCTGATGAAAAGAAAGAAAACACAATTTATAGAATTATTTTTATTGTTCTACGAACAAACTAATTCGGTCTTTAAGGTGAATTCAACTTTGACCGGAGAATTTCTTTATTGATAGTTTCCTGCAGCTCGATTAACACATTTCGGATGATTTCTCCAGAAAAGTACACAAAATCTATTACTTTTATAAGGTGGAATTACTTCAGCTTTGTTTTTTTTTTTGTGTCAAGCTACATACTTTAAATTATTTGCGATATTTAATTTTTTAATTTCTCTTCACAGTTGTCGAAGTTAAAACACTATTCCGACCATACTTTGTATGAAATTTTCGAACTGCAGCCGCTAAGCTTTCATTATTTTTTAAATATTGTTCAATATTAAGAAACACGTTGTTCTTTCGTGTAACGCTCCATTTTAACTTCCCCTTAACTGTTAGCTCGTCAGCTCATTATCATGAAATTACTATGTTATGCGCCAAACTAATAATGAGCTGACGAGCTGTCGAAATTGGTTAGGGTTGCTTACACTTTACTGCATAATTGGCAATAAATTAAAATCTTTCATTAATTTTGGGACACCCTTTATGTATAAAAATGGTTCGAAATCGCATAAATGAAGTACCGCGTAAATAAGAAAATATTTGAAACATTGGTAGTTTAAGTAAATTATCGGTTCTTATCAAGAGATGATTTTTCTTGTTTTTTATTGCTAAGGATGTCATACATCTGGGATTGACTGCAAATATTTTAGAATATAAAATTGGAGTAACAACAACAAATGTTATCAAAGTTTTTCTTGGGATTCAAAAAATTAATTAACAAGATTTCGTTTAAATGTGCTAATCTCCCATTTCAGTCTATTCATAAACTGAAATTTATTGTTGATGGGATAAGCTATTCCTATGCGCATTTTACTCGTTGCTTAGCCGAGATCGTCAGGAAATTTAATCCAAAGATTTAAAAAAAAACTAAAGATATTAAACAAATAAAACTGTTAAGCGAATAACAATATCAAAACTTAAGCAAAAACAACAACAATAAACAGTGAGTTTATCTTTTCTTACTCAAAAGTATTAGAATTCATAAAAAAGAAAGAAAATGAAGTGCCACGTGAATTGAAGTCGAGAGATATCAGACACCGACTTTAAACATCAGTTTCAGCGCTTACAAAAATATGTCTGAAAATAAAACTTTTATTAGAACCCAGAGCGTTTTGAATGAGCAAATGAACGCCAAAGACAAATTCTGAATACTAAAAACTTTTGTAAATTACCTGAAAATCATCTAGCGAATAAAATGTCAAGATGCCAAAAATGGTAAAAATAACGATAAATCGTTGGATCTGGCTTACGATCTGTGCCATTGAAATTAATAATAAAAAATAAGAACTTCCAAAACTACGACTAGAGAAAAGTGATTGATATATTGAAATTGAAATCAATTTTACGAAATTTATTCTGCCCTCTGAAGAAAGAAAGTCACAAGCGCCAAAATTGAGATTAGGGCAGATTCGGAACCATTAACAAGCTTAAAATTTTTGTGATAAGTTTAAAACACAGATTTTCAACTGTAAATGACTGAAAAATTCTAAGCAAAATGATCACATCTACCACTTCTTGCGTGTTTCCTAGACATACACACAGAAAAAAATACCCATGTAAAATTAACATGGAAAAATGTTGATTGAGAATCATGTTAAATTTCAGAAAAATTATGCCCTTTACTTAAATTTATCATTATTTCATATTAATTTTTAATAAAAAATATCAAAATAACCTTAAATTACGTTTATTTAATATTATTCACTGTTAAAAAAATAAAAAAAAAATATTAAAATATAAATAAATCTGGATTCAATATTGAACCCATAAAAACCTGTTTTGTATTAAAATCAAAAGTTTATCTTGTTAAATTAACATGCATACCTACTTAATTATGTACATTTTTTATTTTCACTTTTAAAATATGTTATAAAAAGAAGACAATTCCCGTATTCTTTTAATTAAAATTGTTTATTTAAATAGTACATCAAGTTTTCAAAGTAGAATGATGACCATATCGGGCAATTCTGCTGATGCTTCTGTTAACAAAGGAGAATACAAAATAAGTGAAACATGTGTTACAGTGTTTTGAATTATTCTTACATAAATGCAAATGTTGTCTGAAGCTTCTTCACACTGTTAAAATACACTCAAACCCATTTGATTCTACGTGAAATTCACGTTGTTTCAACTTGAAATAACTTTCATTCAACGTGATTCGGATTGTTATTTCAATATAAATTACATTTTGCTCTAACTTTACTGCAATGTTAAACTAACATGAATTATAGTTATATCAAAAGAAAAAAATGTTGTTCGCAGTTATTGTAAAATCAGGTTGAATTAACATGAAACCCGTATGAAGCAAAATCACCACCGAAAAAATTTAAATCAACCTTGTTTTCGACGTTTTTAACTTGATTTTTTTCTGTGTGTACATACATACCATACATTCATACATGGGTATTTCCACGACCCCTTTCGATTTTAATGAAATTTATTTTTTTCTTTCATATATGGGCCTTATAACATAAAAGGAACCTTCTCACCAAATTTCATTAAAATCGAAAGGGGTCGTGTCCTACTCTTGGTGGATTTGATATGGAATTACCCACATACAAGTTCAAAGTTCATTTAAAAAAAAGGGAAAAAAGTGTGTGAAATTTCAAAGAAGTAATTCGGGAAAGGTTGAAGTGATTGAATCGCAAGTGAAAATTTTTTTACGAATGGAAGGGCAACTCACTTTTTGTTATACAAAACTAAGTTTACAGATACAAATTACACAAACTTAAACTTTCTTAAAGCTGCATCAATAAATCCTGAAATTTTAAAAGCTGAAGCCAATACAATTCCTCGTGCTATATTTATTAAAAGAAAATAAGACCTTATACAAAAGCTCAAAGATATTTGCCCGAAGACAGAATGATATTTTGGAAATCTCTTTTCTAGAAACCGCAAGTGAACTACAGGGATTGAATCTTTCATTTTTAGTTTTGGTGACTAGTTCATTATTTTTTTTATAACGTTTACTTTTTGAATTATGTTTGTTTTGTTTTTGAATAAGTTTTTATGGATATGAAATAAATTTTTTATTATTAATTTCAACAAATGCAAGGAAGTTTTTTACTAAAGCTAGAAACACAACTGGGACGAACGACGAATTATTTGCAACGAATATTCGTCACCAGAAATAGAACACATTGATGTATATGAATGTACACACTATCATTGCATAGACCGAAATTCGTCGTGCTTTACTAACTCTGCGATTTATTTATATTTCTTACGCAGACGAACGACAAATAAATTGGGAAAGGGACAGCGCAGCATGATAGCAAAGTTCAAGATTTATAAAAAATCGTGAAATCTGTAAAGAATTACAGCGACAATTCGCTTCTATTGCGAACTTGGCTAAAATTCGCGAAAAAATTGCAAACTTTTAAACAAACACTAAAGTTTATTAGAAATAGCTAAATGACTGAAAAAAGAAAACAAAATGTCGGAAAATAACAAAAAAAAAAAAAAAATTGCAAAAATGGAAAAAATTCGCAAAAAAAAAAAATGTATATATCAAATAAGCCATAAAATGTATAAAAAAAAAGTCCCTAAAACTATAAGGAATGTCAAAATATCGGTAAAAATTGCAAAATTAGCGGAAATTCGCAAAAATTTGCTAACAGCGGCATGATACCAAAGTCTACTATTTATTATAAAACGTGAAAGCTGTAAAGAATTAAAAAACTTAAAGGAACATATCGCGATCATGGCTGAAATTCGCGAAAAATTGCAAAATTTGAAACAAACCCAAAAACGACTTTGCGATCGCAAAATCGAAATGCAGTAAACCCAACAATGATGAAGAAATCTTTTTCGTGTGGATACGGATTTTAGACACACCCGATTAATAGTTTTTTAAAAATTAAAAAAAAAATAGAAAATGGGAATTATTTCCTTCCGAAGGTTACTTTATATTATATTCAACATTTTTCATTTTTCGAATTTATTCTATGAGCTAAATTTCAGTTAAGTATTTTATAAAGCTTTTTTGTAATAATCCTATTCCTTCAATTTTTCAAAAATGACTTTATACACTACCAGACTATTATATTATTATTTTATTTTAACATTTTACCTTGGCCTTCCTTTGGATAGCAAGGAGGTATATTGTATGTACAGAAAAATTTACAATTATTAGACACCAGCAGAATGTAATGCATTTTCTGGCTCGCTACAGCCTTCGTCAGCATTCTTTGTGTCACACTGGATAGTGATAGTTGTGTTTCTAGCATAAGGGAGTGTGTGAAACGGTAGCAAAAATTTAAATTGTCAAGAATTTCTGCGCTTATGTCAACATGTGTACTAGCCCCCAGGGCTGGTGAAACTTTATTCACCTCAACAGTGTCAAAATTTTACTTCTATTAGTACTTTGCTATCGTGTCACACACACACACATACTTATTTGCAAATTTGGTTCTCGTAAGATTTTTTCTCTACTTTATTATCAACATTTTGTATTTTATAAAGCTTTTTTGTAATAGTCCCATTCCTTCAATTTTTAAAAAATTTTACAATCATGTCGTATTTAAAAATTTTACAAATTTATAAAACCCGAAAATTGAAATTATTTGACAATATGAAAAATGGCATATTTAGAGTTCTGCCCATAAAATTAAAGCAATTTTTCCAGAAAAGCGTATATAAAATTCGTCGTGGCCGATATAGAAACATTTTGTTTTTTTTTTTTACTTCAAACCAAGAATCTCTTACAAAAACATTTAAAATTTATATTAAAATACAAAAAGATGCTAAATTGTTATAATTTTCGAGTAGCGAAATACATTATTCAAAGCTTTAAATATCTGTCTGACTGTATTAAATTGAAATGTACAACCGAATTGTGACAACATGTAATTGTTGCTTTCAGTTTATGAAATACAAAATATTTTATTGTATTACGGGCATCATAATAACGTGGCATCAATTGAGTTGTTTGTTAGTAATTCGAAGATTACATTACGCTTTTCTTATTACTCACACAAACACACGTTGCAGTATATATTTCAGCTGAGAATCATATTTAACAAGAATGAATGTATAGTTGGTCAAGCCCGACTATTTGATATCCTACAGCATTAAATATAAAGACATATTTACGAGATTGTGCATTATTTGGCACCCATGGGCAATTATGCACCTGGTTAAACAAAATCCGAATCTACATATATGAGTTTTGGGGTTGGGTTATATGGGAGATATAGCCAATTTTGGACCAACCAGTACAAAGTGATACCAATAAAAGCAATGATACCAGTACCAACATTTATAAGGAAGTTATGGCATTAAAAGCTATTTTCGGGAGTTTATTATGTATTGGACTAACTGAAAAATATGGACCGGTTTTAAAAAATTCGGTAAGACTATTTTTTACTTTAAGCCAACACTTAGGGGATGGCCCCTACTAATGCAATGCATTGTGTTGGTGTTAGGAAAATAGGTTATGAGAAGAAGGAAAAAGGGAGTCGTGTTTGCGGTCATTTAATTTAAACTTTTTTCAAAACGCAGCTGAGTGAGAGGACTTCAGCTGGGGGTCTATTTTACGTTCGGCTAGTTCGACCAAGAAACGAATTATCTCTCTAATGCGTTGTGCGATACACTGGCAAGTACTAGATACCTGCTTCTCAGAAATGAATTCGCCCATCTCAGCTGAAAGCTTACTATGGTAATATCGATAGAACTATGACGCACAACCCATATTCCGACGATGCTCCAATGAGTAATTAGTGCTGAATAATCAGCTGTCATTGATAAGCTTCAACGCACTCCTTTGCACCCGATCCAGAAGCTTCCAGAAGCAAGATAGACCTTGAAGCACCTGCATAGATAAAGGCGTTTTTTTTTTGGGCATGGGTGTCATATGAAATTATTAAATTATGGACCGATTCTTACCATTTTATCAACCATATTTTATCTTTAAAATTGCCGGCTGTGTTTTGCGCACAAATTTATTTGTACCAGCTAGTCAACCACACGAATGGACATCTTTAGATCGACTGAAGAAGTGATTCGGTACACAAAAAGGTACATCTAGAATCAATATTTTTTAGTGTTATACACATTAGCACAATCGCATAATGCCCTCTCCACTATTGTGGTGTTGTAATAACTATTGCGCGAATGGTGACTATGAAGATCAGGGGGCTAATTCTGGCAGCCGTGATCGAATACTTTTTCGCTTTGAAAACAATATTATTTCTTATTCGAATCGAAATGGTTTTGTTTAGTTTTGGAAGCGTTTAGTTGAGTTTTCACAACACTGAGTATCGAGTAAAATAATTAGAAATAAGATTGCTTTCGAATCAATAAAATTTAAGATCACGACTACCAGAATAAGGCCCCTGCTCTTCATAGTCATCATTCCCTCAATATTTTTTTACACTACGGGCAATTTCACCAATTTCAGTTATAATTAACTATCAGTTATAAACAGGGAAACCAGAAATATGCTCTAAAAACACGTTTTATCCGCATTAAATATGCAGTAAAAACTTAAAAATATGCCCTGAAAATTGTTTAAAATATGCCAAAAAAAATTCTAATTTGATAACCAAATATTAAAAAATTAAATAACAGTTCCATTAAATAAAAAAAATCCTAAAATTATAATTGGTGAAGCCTAAAATCCATAGTTTTTACAGACGAATTTTCCGGACTTTACCCCTATTTGGAAATGATGGGCCGTCATCGGCTCACAAAAACAGAGTTATGTTAAGAGGTTAAAATTCATGTGAGAGTTATTTGTGCCAAATATTATCTAGGGGTTTCTTGTCTTAAAGAACATTTAAAAGGAAGGGTATATAGAGATGGAAGCTTTGGGCAAATTATTATTATTATTATTAGTCTAATTTGGAAAGAAGTTTTTATGGGGAATATGTAAAATTATAGACGGATTCTCACCGTTTACATAGAATTCACTCTTAGTACTATTAAAATGTATTTTCCAAAATTGATCGAATTATCTACAAGATTGCAGCTTGTACTTTGTGAACAAAATTAACATGGACAGGCAACCAGACAGACAGACGGATGGACATCATTAGATCTCTTTAAAAAGTGATTCTAAATCGAAGGGTATTCTTAAAGGTTGGTCCAGAATTCTATTGGGGGATTCACAAGGTGTCATATGTCTTACAATAATAGCATGAAAAAATACGACTGTTGTGAACAACCCCTCATAATTCAGTGTGCCATTTTGAATTGAAATAAGCTGATTTAAAACAAATATAAAAAATAAATATTAACCAAAAATAAAAATATTTTTTAATTCTAATCCTTGAATTAATAAATTAAATTAGATCTTACCTGACTATTTTCCATTTTTAAGACGCAAATCAAAAATACATTTTATTTTGTTTGTTTGCCAAACATTAGATCCCTAAGACGATCTAATTTGACGCCGCAAGAGATCTGTTCCAAAAACTGCTAGCCGCATGTAAATTCGGATGTTAGCCGGATCAAATTTTACGATCAACGGCGGCTAAAGCGGCTCGGCTCAGCCGTTCAGCGCAGGTCTCTTCAGATTAATTACGACAGCACAATAAACAAAGCAATCAAAGTTCTATTTATTTAACACACTTTTTGTTTACAAAGCAACAACAATATTGTTAAACCATTGTAAAATGTTAGAACATTATGACAATATAACATGATAGCACACCTTGTGAATACCCCATATATATTACACAAATCGCCATTTTTCCTTAATTTTTGCTTATATTTAACATTTTAAAGTTTAAAATAGCATTAATCCTTAATAACAACCTGCTTTGTCTTACAATTTTCTAGCAAAAATTAAATGTAGATGGCGAAACTGAAGCAACACGTTGGGTATGCAGATAGATATTTAAAATAGAAAACCCAAAATATCGCAATACATTTTTTTTATAAGTTATTGTAGCATCTAATGTATCAAAATATGCCTCAAAAAAGAAAAATATGTGCTTCAAACTTAAAAAATGCTGCAAATCTAACAACAAATCGATGACAAAATTTATAAAAAGCTCAATACCGGCATAAATATTAGCGGTATTCAATGTTTGGTGCGTTTTCGGTTTCAACGGTTTGGTAGTGCAATAATTTTATCATTGACAGTTAGCGGTATTTTAAGCAACTTTGCAATGCTAGATGCAAAATTTGGTCGTGAAAATTTACAAAAAGGTGTTTGAGTATTTTCTGAAATTGTTTTAAAATGCCACGAAGCAGTGCAAAAGAAAATATTATCTCAGCATTAGTAGAACTAATGCCAATCGTTGGCCTTTTTATAAGAAGCCTTAAGGTATCGTACCTTCCACCTTATAATATCCCAGGTTGTACGATACCGCTTTTTTCAATAAATTTTTTACAAAACATTTGAGCTGTTGGTGTCTAAATAATAATAAAGGAATTGCTTTTGAAAAATTAAGGACTTCCCTTAAATACTAACCTCTATGTTTTCGAACTGCTCCAAATAATCCAAAACAGTTTTTATTTCATCTGCTGTCCACTTTTTGTTGGATTTTTCTCTTTTTAATTTTTTATTTTGGTTTTTTTTATTTTTATACCCTCCACCACAATTAGTTGTGAAGAGGGTAAACTAAGTTTGTCATTCCGTGTGAAACTTTTTTATTATTCATCTCAGACCCTATAACGTATATATATTCTGGGTCCTTGAGTAATTCTAAGTCGATTTAGCCATGTCCGTCTGTCTGTCCGTCTGTCCGTCTGTCCGTCTGTTGAAAACACGCTCACTTTCGAACAACTCAAAAGGAATGAACAAACTTGGTGCCAAAATGCTTGTAGTTATCCTAAGCAGTTTGGGATTGAAATCCAGCAAAATCGGTTAAGTAGGACCAGAGGTATGAATCAAAATGTGGAACCACCACCTAAAAAAATTGATAATTTTGTTACAAAAAATAACATAAATGCTGGAACAAGGCACGGAATGAGATAAGATTTTGCAAAAATTTGTTTTATTTGACTGGAAATCACGCTATTAAATTTCGTGAAGATCCGTCCATAATTTACCCTAAGCCCCATAAAAACACTACTCCCGGAAAACAGTTTAGTACGCCTTAAACCGTAAAAAATAACGTTAGCGTAACAGAATTAGGTACGTCACAGTTTTTTAGGACTAGAAATAACACTGTGTAATTTCGTGAAGATCGGTCCATAATTTACCCTGGGCCCCATATAAACTCTACTACCGGAAAACAGTTTAGTACGCCTAAAACCGTAAAAAATAATGTAATCATAACAAATTTTGGCTCGTCACAGTTTAATAGGACTATAAATGATACTGTGAAATTTCGTGAAGACGGTTCATAATTTACCCTAGGCCCCATAGAAACCCTACTACCGGAAAACAGATAAGTACGCCTAAAACCATAATTAATAATGCGATCATAACATAAATTGGTACGTCACAGTTTTAAAGGACTAGAAATAACACTGTGATATTTCGTGACGATCGGTCCATAATTTACCTTAGGCCCCATATAAACCCTACTACCGGAAAACAGTTTAGTACGCCTAAAACCGTAAAAAATAATGCAATAATAACAGATTTTGGCTCGTCACAGTTTTATAGGACTATAAATGAAACTGTGAAATTTCGTGAAGATCGATACATAATTTACACTAGGCCCCATATAAACCCTACTACCGGAAAACAGTTTAGTCGCCTAAAACCATAATTAATAACAACTCGTCACAGTTTACGATAATAATAATAAATGGACATCATACAGATATTACTCCTTAAACATTCGAACTGTCGGTGGAGGGTATCAAAGATTCGGTCGAATATAGCACTCTTACTTGTTTTATTTAATTTGAATTTTGATTCACGACTCCAAATTATTGTTTACAAATGTCAGCTGTTCGAGTATCAGTTATGTAGACGCAATACATGTAGCAAAAAAAGCTAAACAGTTTTAGTGTTGCGCAAAAGCAATGATGTGACAATTGCAATTCTGTATATTTTGTTGTTGGATTGCAAACAAAAGCTACAATATTTTGCATATGCACTTTCGCCAGACCATTTGCATCAAACACTGAAGTCCGCTATTGTTTCTGCCTTCATTGGTCGAACAAGGAAAAACATTCAATTGCATATTTATGGTTTCCTGATTATACCTGTCAAAAGGTATTGTTAACTGGAAGTTAAAGTAATAGTAAATTTTTACTGAACTTTGTGAAATTGGCCGTAAATCGGTAATATTCAAATTAAACTTTTTTCTAAAATTACGATTTTGAATAAAGTTCAAAATAGAATAGGGAGCTTTTGACGATATCTATTTGCCAACTAAGATGTAATGTAAAGAGGACATGTATTGTAAAAAAGAGACCTTTGGTCTTTTATGGTTGTTATAACCATTTTTATATTTACCACAAATGATTGAAATGTGCTTGGTTACTATTAATAGTCTCGGAAAAATAAATACAGTGGCATATTTGTGGGGACATGTTACTGATTTAATCATAATATAATTTCAAACGCAATTAGTCTGGTTAAATTTATCATAATAATTTTAAATGTTCGGCATTTATACTAAAAGAGCTGTCTGCTATCATATCGCAAATTTTTTTTTTTTTTTTTTGTTAAAAGTTAAGTAAACGAAATATCTGTGGTTTTCATGGGCAACCGCGTATGTCCATTTTTCCGATTTTGAGATGTTCATGCCATATTGCCTAATTTTAAACGCTCTTTGCATGTATCTTAAAATTTTTGAAAAAAGATGGGTCAATTACGATTTTTTTAACGTAATGACAAAGTTTTAAAAAGTGCAATACCTAGCCCATAGTTTGATCTAGAATGGATTTTCGGCTCTCCTGAAAAATTTGTTTTAAGACATACGCGGTTGCCCATGAAAACCACAGATATGTGGCAACTGAACTTGTGTTAAATGTTACTAAAGCATTGCTTTTAAAGATTTTAAGTGTTGTAAAAAAGCTCAATTCAATGTGCAAATATGAGTAATTTTTATTTAAGAGCGTAAAAACTTTTTAATATGAATTACTAACAAACTAAGTGGTCTTAATGGCATAATTTTTCACAGCTGACAACGCTGGCAGTTAAATTCTTTTAATAGAAAACACGTATGCATTCTTGTTTACACATCTAATATTTATTTAATTATTAAATTAAATTTAAATGCCAGTCTAAGTGCCACTTTAAATACAACAACAAGAACACAATTAAATAAAACTAAAACATATGAGTTTTGTTGAACAATAAACGAATAGTTTTTTTTTAATGAAACCAGCAAAGTTTAATATAATTTCTACGTTATAATCAATTATCCCAATGATAATATTTATGAAGAAAAGATGTAAAAAGCAACAAATTCTAATTAATTTTGCTCCTAATTTAAGGGCATATTCATAAAATATTCTCTCATTCTATTTTAACTACACAAAAAAAAAAAAAAAAAAAAAAATAGACAATAATAAGACTCATAGACAAATATTATATTAATTTATGGTTTTATAACAATGTAAAAAGAAAAAGCCACTTTTCAAAACGTAACGTCCACTATGGTCACATTGAAGAAGTATTTGGAAGCACTCATATGGGGAAACAAAGGTCATGAGCACATGTATGAAAATATGCTAAATGCGGGTTAATAGAAATAAACTTTAACAAATTATAGACAAAAATTTAATTACAATCAAAACATTAACACGAGTTCAACACTAAATGAACTACAATTTGCCTGCTACTTTCATCTCGTCCAACACATTTTAAGAAATGTTTTATTTTTTCTACAATCATTTTCTATTTAGAAGCCAAGAAAGAAAGAACTAAGTAAATATAAAAAAAATATACTCACTAATTAAATAATAATTCCAGAAATGAGGGTACGATTGTGTGTGCGTTTTTTATTTCTTTTGGAAGAATATATCCTACATAAAATATACATTCATTCACACTCGCTTTCATTTATGCGTCCTAAATGAATGAAAGTGGTGGGGATGTGGAAACAAGAGACCTGTTGCTGGTTGTTAGTTGCTACATGACCCCGAATACGAGTTTGTTGGAATACTTACTGCAACTACATGTAAGAATATGTGTAAGAAAGTGTTAAGCGGAATATGTTTTATTCCTTTTGCGGCAGAGTTGTTGTAATTGTACATGTGTGATAATTGTAAAACATATGACACTAACGCCACACATTATTACAACAAAATCAAAAGAACAGAAAAAAATCAGCAATCGTAGGAACCAGCAACATTTACTCCAGCGCACATCTGCAACAGGAATTTTAAGAACAAAAAAAAAAACAGATATTTAAAAGAAGATGTTTTTGTTTTATTTAATATTCATTTTTTATACCCACACCACAATAGTGGAGAGGGTATTATGCATTTGTGCTGATGTGTGTAACGCCTTAAAATATTGGTCCTAGACCCACCTTAAAGAATACCGATCGACTCAAAATCACTTTCTGAGTCGAACTCACGATGTCTGTCCGGCTAGCTGGCAGGCTGTCCATGTAATCTTGTGCGCAAAGTACAGGTTTTTATTGGCACAAGGACCAAGCCTATTGAAAATGCGCCAAATCGTAGGACAACGAGGGAAGATAGGGGGAAATTTCTTCCTCTCAGTAACTATCAAAAGAATTTTGATGAAATTTAAAACATAAATTTTGGCTGACTTCCAAAACGTCAAATGCTTTGTATAAGAACAAAGTATAATGTTTCATTACGCCGCAGTACAATACATATGCAATGCAAACCCTTCCAAAACATCAACGGTAAGTATTACTAACGAAGAAAAAAAGCAATCGGAGCATCGGTTTTAAAGCTGATGCTTTGTGATATTTGACATTTAATTTGTAAACAATACAGATTTTTTTTTAATATTATGCATTGCATCACTTTCATTTCAAAACGTTTAAATAAACAGAATACATAGCTGCATTGTTTCGGTACTTTGTACATGTGCATGGTTAAAATGCAGTAGTTAAACTGTATACAAACTTTATATAAGTACGTTTTGGAAGTCAGCCTTTATAAACATAGATAAATCCATATTTATATGGACATATAAGCATGATGTGTTTTTTAAAACTGTGGTGTAGGTTATCATATGGTTGGGCTTGACCGACTATACTTTCTTACTTGATATTAATTAAACTTAACTTTTCCCTGGGGGGTTGTATGTCCAAGTTTCAAGACACTCACACCTTTTTCAAATGTACACTCACACTTTAAAAAATTGATGCGAACTTTTCTTAAAAATGTTCTTTCATGTTGTGCGCTTTAAGTTTTAGTCGAGAAAACAGCTGATCATAAATGATATTGTTCTGAAAAAATAGTCTGGCATTTTGCATCGTTCCTTTGTCAATAACCCTTTGGGTCCCAACCATTGAAAATCATTGACTCAGCAAAACAAAATTATGTTTGAGGTCAAGATACATTAAAAAATTATTTGTGCTAAATACATCTGAGATTTGTTCGTCTCAAAGTAGTTTCACGACCTTCTAGCACACAATTTTGCGATGACAAAGCAGCTATATGAGAGGTTAGTTTAGCTAAAAAACAGCTGTTTGAACCAACCTTGTGCGCAACACTGTATTTTATCATATGTGACTTAACATAACGGCATTACATAACCATACTTACCAATACAATTTAAGTTTCTATGGTCGTCGTTACGGCTATGGAATTATGTTTATGTCACGTCTAGTTTGACCTTAAATACCGAAATCATAAAATGGTTTATATGCAAAAAGAAGTTTATATCTGGGGACTAATTCTGGCAGTCGTGATCGAATACTTTCTCGATTTGAAAGCTATTTTGTTTCTAATTCTTTCAGTCGATACTGTACGAATCAAAATTATTTTTTCAGTGTTGGAAAACGTTTATTTGAGTTTTTACACCACTTAAAAATTATTTCGATATCAACCTGTACTTTGCGTACAAGATTTACAAGGCCAGCTCCTGAAAATAGTTTTAAAGGCCTTAACTTCCTTATATTTAAATACTGGTTGGTATTGATTAGCACAATTGTGATTTTTTAGTTGAACTGTAGATTTTTAATTTGAAATTTTGACATTTAGTTAGGCTGGAGCTCATCAAATTTAATTTTCATTAAATTATCTTTACTGAAGGAAGGAATTTTATAACATGAAATTAATTAAAATTCATTGATAATTTTTATTCCTGACTGGGCTGAGTCTCGAATTCGGGTTGAATTTACGTTTCGAGAATAACCACATTCTCATCATCAGAATTCTTTGCGTTCTACCCTCTGCACAACTGCGTTGCCTGCCAGCCAACACTCAATCAATCTTTAACCAATTGTATTGGTGTTTAGAAATTTGCTGTAATTAATTATCATTTTTAATTTTATTTACATGTTTTTTCCTTTTCTTCGCGACATAACAAATACAATAGCTACTATGACATGACAAAATATTGTGCTAATAGGTTCAAAATTAACCATACTTCCCATATTAACCCCCTTCCAAATATCACTTAAAGGCCAACAAATCTCATGTAGATAAAGATATCTAAATAATAATTGGCACTAAGAACTTTTACAAGAGTCTTAACATCATAACATGAATTGAACCCACAGGCAAGCCGAAGAAGTGGAAGACCAGCACAAACCTGGAGAATACAAATGAAGAAGGAAGCTGCAGCACACAGGAAGAGTTGGAGTGAACTGAAGTCTTTAGCTACTGTTAGATGTTAATGAAGGTTATGGCCCTATGAACCTCGATGAATCGACTTCATAAAAAAATTTTTTCTGGCAGGTCAATGACTGCACATCGGTTACACTCCCAAAATTTTGTTTTTATATACTGTGGTGTGGCTCAGCGAATAAAGGCCTAACGAACTAACGCCTAAAAAAAAATGAAATAATGCCTAAAAATTGCAACAAAAAATTATATAGGAATTAGGCGGTTGTTCATTATGAAAGAATGTCTAATATTTTAGGCATTCCTTCATTAAAATTGTTAGGTGATTTTTCATAATGAAAGAAAGCCTAACAATCAAAAATGAAAAAACGCCTAATTAGATATTTATTCATTTTTGATTGTTAGGCTTTCTTTCATTAATGTTAGGCGATTTTTCATTTTGCTAAAAGTGTGTTTTTTATTACTATTATGCGTGAATTCAAAATTTTACAAAATGTTAAAATAATGGTATTAATTTTCCCTTTTACAAAATGCATACACTATCTTGTAAACATTCTGTAAAAGGGAAAATTATTAGTTTATAAAATTATAAAAGTAATTGATTTTTAATTTGTTATTGTTTGTTTTTTTTTTTTAAGGTGACACCCGAAGTATTTTCGGTTTTCTTAAAAAGAACACGGACTACATCAGCTGTCGAGGCTTATAACGGCGTTATTGGCCGCATCATTCAAAAAAATGGAAATTACATTTTTTCCTTTCAAAATATATTTTCAGCATTTTAATTCCAGTTGTTAGGTTTTCTTTCATTAGGTGTTAATTCATAATGAAAGAAACCCTAACAATTTAGACTTTCTTTCATTTTTATAATTAGACTTTCCTTCATTTTTAAAGTTAGACGTTCTTTCACTTTCTTCTTAGGCGTTCTTGTTTAGGCATTCTTTCATTTTGAAAAATTAGGCGTTAGTTCGTTAGGCCTTTATTCGCTGAGCCCTGTGGTGTAGTGTATCAAATAATTGGGCTTGACCGACTATACTTTCTTACATGTTCTTGACAAAAAAAAAAAAATACCGAAGGACTTTTTTAAAACAAGCTGTTATGTTTTTTTTAGTGCTTGTGTATTTGTACACAACCCTTAATACCGTTTATAACTATTTCAAGAAAGTAACGAACATTATATAGTGTTTTGTTCTTCGTTATAAAATAGAATAATTGTAGTGGTTCTGTAGACACACATTCATTATTTTCTAATGTTCTATAGTGTTTCATTTTTACATTACGAACAAAACAACTACGCAACGCTCTTCACAAGTATTGTTGCTGCTTGGCAATTTGTGCGAACACAATACGAATAGCTTGTGTGTGTATTTGAATTGTGTACATCCCTGCAAATAATAGGACCAGTCCAAACACGCATTTAAAGAGTAGCCCACAAGGGACCAGGACTAGTCCAAAAGTAACCCAAACGTATGGGAAAAACATGGTCTATTTAACATTACGATGTCCTAGGGCAGGACCATATAACCCACCTTTGGACCACTAAGGAGTAGTTTTAAAACTACTCCATGGTATACTTAAGAGGATTAGTTTTGAAGTCGTTTAAAAACGAAAGCATGTCGTTAAAAAACGAAGACATGTCGTCTCACTACAAACACTTTTTAACAATGACATGGTCCATGCTTGCATTACATCGGACCAGTCCATAGAGTAGTCCATTTTATCAAAATGGAGCAGGTGGTCCAATACTATTTGCAGGGATGTTTTGCTATTTTTTTTTCGTTTAAAACACAAATTGAATTGGTTTTTTTTTTGTTGTTTTCTTACGAAGACAACGGAATGAAGCAGTTTGTTTTTTTCTTTTAACCCACTTACAACTACAATTCGAGTCGGAAAGAACCCAACCAATTGTAGGGGGATGTAAGAAAAGATAAACTCACTGTTTACTGTTGGTGTTTTGTTTAAGCATTGATATTGTTACAAGTAAGACTTAAGAGTGTTTATAATTCTTATTCGCTTTAGGGTTTTATTTGTTTAATATTTTTGGCTTTTCTAAAATCTTTGGAAAAGGTTTCCTGATGAGCTGGCCTTAGCAACCAGTGAAATGCGCATAGAAGCTAGCTTTCCCTCAACAATAAATTTCAGTGTATTTATCGAATATGAAAAACTGGGAATTTAGCACATCATACGGATATCGTATTAATAACAAATTTATTTTGTTTTTGTAAAAAATGTTTGTTGTTTTAACCAGCCAAAAGTGCGCTGAAACGAAGAACGCAATAAACTGTTCTCATCTTTGGGTTGAGTTGAATTAGTACAGTATTTTTATTCTGTATGAAAATCAGAAACAGAGAAACATTTTTTAAAGGTATTTACTACACAAACAATAATAGTTTGTGATATTTCTCCGTACAGAACACTTAAGTTCAGTATATAATGTTTATTTTCGAACCCCAAAAAAATTGCAAAAGTTTTTAATAAATTTGACTTTTTTTTTAGCTTTTTACCTTCATTTATTTTTATTGACAATAGTTTAATGCCTTAGCTTCTCTTAACATAAAGTACGCTTTATCAAGCGCAATGCATATTTTTTTGGTGTTAGGTTTGCTCGTTGGTACCACTTTTTTACCATTATTTTTTAAAGAGTTTTAACAGGATTTCTGTTAAGTAAAATAGGAGTTCGATATCGCTTCTTAATTTCTTATAAATGCCAAGATTTTAAAAACATTTTTGTTATCCCACTCCAATAATTCTGAAGCTTAAACAAGTTACACCGATAGTTCTATAGAATCTGTAGATTCTAAAGGCTGTGTATCCTTCCCGTATATAGCAAAGTCATCTATTGATAACAATAACGAACATATACTACCAATATTATTACTATTTTTCTATTTTGGATTCATTGCTGTTGATAAGAAAACTAAAATAAAACGAAAAAAGCAGAATTTAAACTATGCAAAGTTAATGAAAGCGAGATTTTTATTTTAGGAATTATTTTAATATGTTATAATTTTTTGTTGTTTTCTATTTGGCCAATTTTTAATTTCATTTGTATTTCATTATCAAGCTAATACGGCCTAAAATCTTTAATGTAATTAAAACACAATTTTTAATACAGTTTTTCCCGACGTTTCGTCGATTTTTTTGTCGACTTTTTCTGGGGATACGTCTTTTTAATAAAAACATAACATTTATTAACATAATTTTAAACAAATAACATTGAAAACTTACATTTTTTATATTATTACATCAAAATGACAAAATTTACATTTCACATATATAACGTAACAACATAAAATATTAAGTTATTTTTAAACAACATATTTCCACAACACAACTTATTTTATAGCGACTCGATAACTTGCACAAATGTTGTTCGTATCTTCTTTTAGATTCATTGTATTTTTTATGTATTGTTGGATCCTTAAGCTTTCTTTAGTAAATCGCTTTCTTATAGAGTCTTCTTTGTCTAATATCCTTATTTGTTCGAAATCTGGAACATGTTGAGATTCAATCATATGCATAGCTAATGCTGTGGACTCCTTCTGTTTTGTAATGTCCATTTTATGTTCTCCGATCATTGTAGATAACGCCCTCTTTGTTGTTCCTATGTATATTTGATTACATTGTTTTTTGTCATTTCCCTTACACCTGATTTCATAAACAACATTACTTTGTTGTGGTTTTTCCACTGGCGCTCTTATTTTCGTAAATATTGCACTTGTTGTTTTGTTTGGTTTGTTCGCAAAACATATGTTATTTTGTTTTAGTGTTTCTCTCATGTTTCTGTTGTCAGTAAGGCCAGGGATGTATTGTACACTGTAAAATTTCCTGTTTTCTTTTTCATCAGTGTTGTCAGTTATGTTAATATTTTTTTTTATTATTTATTAACCGCCTATTTACGTCGTCAATTAAAGATTTAATTAATCTTTTTGGGAAACTGTTTTGTGTTAATATTTCATAAATTTTGTTTATGTTTTTATGATGAAATAGTTCGTCGCTGATTTTGAATACCCTCTCTATAAAGTTTTTTGCTGTATTTATGATTTGACTCCTGGGTTGTATAGCGTTGAAATTCATGAGTGTACCTGAAGCTGTTTCCTTTGAGTACCAATTGAAAACAATTTTGTCCTTAATTCTGCGTAGTTTTGCGTCAAGATATGCTTTTTCATTGTTTTCTTCAATTTCAAGGGTGAATTTAATTTTTTCATGATGTGAATTAAAAGTTTTAAGAATTTCATCTTTATCGTCTTTATGCATTATAGCAAAAATGTCGTCTACATATTTTGCTATGTATTTAATATTAATATTTTTGTTTTTTAATTCTTATATTGCATCGTCCAACAAATTGTCAAGAACAATATCAGCTATTGTTGGCGAGAGCGGGTTGTCCATGGCATTCCAAATATTTGACTACTTACCTTTCTACTATAAACAAAGTAATAATTGTCTGTCCAACAGAATTTCAAAATTTCTAACAACTTTGGTCTTGGGATATTAGTGAACTGTTTGATTGTCGGCCATTTCTCCATAATGTTCTTGATAGCTGTGTGTACAGGTATATTTGTAAATAGTGAGATAACATCAAAAGAAACTAATATGTCCTTTGTCTCAAGTTTTATATTAACCAATTGATTCTTTAATTCAATCGAATTTTTAATATTGTATTCCCTAGAATGTTGTTGAGAATTGTTCCCAAATATTATAACATGGCACTTGTACTGATGACACAATTGGCCTAAGAGTAACGTCTGGTTTATGGATTTTTGGTAACCCGTAAATTCTGGGTGCAGTAGCCGCATGACAAATAAGTTTACGCTTTGCCACATATCAATGAATCCATTCTTTTCTAACTCTGAAATGATGTTGTTGTTTTGTTTTTGAAGCTTATGGTTCGGATCAGTTCGTATTGTTCTATAAGTGTTTCTATCTTCTAAAATATTTTCCATCTTTTGTTCATATTCTTGTTTATACATGGCTACCGTTTTGTTACCCTTATCTGCTTTTATTATTATTATCAATTCCTGATGTTTTTTTTAGAAATTTTTCAGTTTTTTCGAAAACTGTTGAAATAAATTTTTCTTTAGGTGTATTTCTAAATTTCCTTTTAAAGGAACTTATACCATTTGCTAGTTTAGTTCTAGCAATATCCTTTTCCTTGTCAGAATTTTCATCCATGTCTTGGATACATTGTTCAATATCCGCAATTATGTAAATCGGAGAAAAATTTTTTTCATCACGAAAGAATCCATTCCATTGGTATATTTACTTTAGTTTTATTTTCAAACCAATGATTGTTGAAAATTAGTCCATATGATTTAAACTGTTTTTCTTTCAGTGTAGTTAATTTAGTCAGCTGTTTTGTTTTTACTTCTTCTCTTATGTGTTTGATTCTATCATTTTGTTTGCTAATAAAATTTTTATAGTCATCATCTGTTACCATTTCTTCAATACCAGTGCTCATGTGATATATTTTTCTTTTTGTTATTTTTATATTCGTTTTTGTTTGTGAAATCTCCAAATTAATAATTTTTTTATGAAAATTGTGCTCTATCTTACCCAACTGATTTATAATTGTACGGCATTGAAATAATTGTTTAACCTGAACTGTAGAATTTGCTGTATGTGTTGGAATTATACCACAACTTCTAATTTTATTAGAAACGGAAACTAAAATTTAAAATTGACAAAAAGTCACTCACTGCCTGTTTTTGAAATTTTGTTTTTGTTTTAAATGTTAGTAAAACGAGTCACTTTTGCGCTCGCTTTCTAAAAACAGGCAGTAAGTTTATTATAGAAAGTGAATTTTGTGAAGATTTAAGGGCACAATGAACCACAAAAATGGCTTGGCAAACATGTAAACATTTTACGTTTGTACAAATATTTTGTGTTGTTAATTGGGGTGTTTGATGTTTGAAAAAACATTTGAAGCAATATTTATAGAAATATTGAAATTTTTTTATTATTTGGCAACTTGTTGTTGCTAAATGTATTCATTTCAGCGAAAACTTTGAAGAGTTAAGAAATTAAATAATAAGAAATAAAATAATGTTTTAATAGTATGTTCAAATTTTTTAGCTGTATTGTTTGCCACAAAACAACTCGTTGTTTAAAACAATTTTTACTATTAATTCTTTGCCTTTATTTTATATAAATAGTTGTTAAATTTTAAGGTCGGATGTTGAATGTGAGCCACACCTAAACGTTAAGTTTTTTTTTGCATTTCAATTGACATTTCTCAATTTCAATCTAACTCAATTTGAACCATGGAAAGAAAGAATGGTGGCAAGAAATGGCAACACTGGATGATCAATTTTCGAAGAAAATCATCTTCAGTGATGCGGCACATTTTCAACTCAGTGGATTCGTCAATAAGCAGAATTGCCGCCTTTGGGCGAATGATAATCCAAGAGAGATTGTCGAAAAACCAATGCACCAATGCAATATGGGCTGGCGGCATCATTGGGCCGTATTTTTTCCAAAATGGGGTCGGTCAGGCGGTTACTGTGAATGGTGTTTGCTATCGTGAGATGATAACGAACTTTTTATGGCTCGAATTGAAAGATATGGATGCGGACTTTATATGGTTTCAACAGGACGGTGCCACTTGGCACAATGGCAGTGTTATCTCACATTGTGGCGATGTCAATTTGCCGCCAAGTCATGTAATTTGACACCGTTGGACTTTTGGGTTATTTGAAAGAAAGGGTACGTCGATAAGCCAGAAATAATTCAAGAGCTAAAGATTAACGGCATAGAACCTCAATTTTGCCTCAACGTCATCGAAAATTTGGACCATCGGATGGAGGTGTGCCGTCGAGGCCATTTAGCCGATATTTTGTTCCATACATAATTCAACCAAACCAATATTATCATAATAAAAAAAAATGACAATAATTTTCGAAATAATTTGTGTTTTATTCAAAATCAACATCGGCCCTTGAAATTTTGACCACCCTTTATCTTCTCCGTTTTAAGCAAAAAGCAACAAAATTGCCGCAGCACTATCGGCGTCCACATTCATTAAAAACAAACCAAAAATTAAAAATTTAAGGTCTGTACGAAATATATTTGTGTTGTTTCTTGGCAAATACCAAACGGAAACAATCGGGCATGTTTTATAAATCTAAATGAAGTGGATTTAAAATCACAAAAATTTTGAAAGCGAGCCTGAAAAGAAACTTTGCAAAAATATTTCTTTTTCTTAACTTCAACTTTAAGCATCATTTATCTTTACAAGAACCACTGCCACGGTCATTTTGTAAATAATTAAGATCGAAATCTCATTCGATTTCAATTCCATTCATTTCGATTTCTAGACTATGCCCGAATGTGTGGTTTAATTTGACGATTTTTTGTTGTTGAAAATTTGACGATTTTATCTGGCAACTGTGATTGTTAGGTAAAATTTTCTAACCCATTGTAGGTATTAAATGATTTTGAAAATGTTTTCACTCTTTAACATCCTGCCTTAATCAGCAATTTTTTACTAAAAAGAAAAACAATTTATTGTCATTTAAGAGAATCGAACAGACCACAAAAAAAAAAATAAAAAAATAAGAAATCCCATACAAGAAATACTCGTGTAAATCTGAAATATGAAAAAGGAGGAAAAAATAGCCAACCCAACTATTGAATCAGGGAACCAACAACAAACCAGCCAACCAACCAACCAACCCAACAATGTGTTCAGTTAAGCGTGTGTCAAATATTTTCTTATTTGAAGTGACACTTTACGAGTGTTTCATCTCATATAAAATTTTTCTTTGCTTTTTCAAATTGCCGCGTTCTTAACGAACGATGTTGATGACGAAAGAAAAAAAATTACAAAAAAAAAACGTTTGAAATTCTTTTTCACACATTTTTGTTCAGTTGATTAGTTTTGTAGTTGTTGGCTGTTTAGATTTTCTTTAATTTTTGTTTAACTCAATTTGTTTAAATTTTTTTTTCTCTTTTTTACTCTGTAGTTGATTAAGTAGTCTCATGCTTTTTGCTTTAATTATATTAAGGATTTCCGGTTAAACTCTTCATTCTTTCTGTTAAACTTGTACTAGAATATTTTTGCTCGTTTAACTTTTTTTTTGTAAAAAATTAAAAATGCGTTTTTGAATTTTTCCTTTTTGTATTTGATTTAATTTTTTTATTTATAATAAATATTAATAATAATCTTTTTTTTATGTACATAAGAGGGGCTTTTGTAATTTAATAATATTGTTTAAATTCATCTTTCCTTTAATTACTTAACAATGTGTTTTTAATTTTTTATTATTATTAAATTAATTAATTTTAATAAATACAAACATTTATGGTTGATAATTTTTATTAAATTTATTTAAACTAAACAATTATTTAATTAACTATAATACAATTACAATACATACAACTTTAATTTTTACCGGGTTTTGCTTGGATTTTTTTTGTAAGTTGCTAAGTTTTGTAGAAGGAAAAGTGATTGATTAATTTCTTTTAATCAATAAAATATTCAAAACTGATTTTTAAATAAATGTTTAATTTGAGAAAATATAATTTAGAATAAATGCGATGTTGATTTAAATTTTGAAATCTTTAAGTTAAAAATGTTAACAAGCTGTATAAAAGTTTAACTATCATTTTTTTCAATTATCAATCTAATACACGACCGAAATGCTTGATGTGAAGCTTGTATACGTGTGGTTGACGTAACATCTTAATTAGTTTGATTTTCCGTCCAGCATCGTCGTTGTCACACATACTAAAGGAGTGTTCAGACTTTACAAATATTAAACGAAAAAAGCCAATAGATATGCAGACAAGGCGAATTGACTTTCAGGTGGCGTTGAAAACACAGCTGTGCTACTTTTTTTTTAAATTAGAGAGAGGAATGTCAAAAGTTACTTGTGTTTTTGACTTATCGGCCAACGAAAGCAGCAACAAAATACATTGTTGTGTTTTTGGTGTTGTTAATTGTTATAGTATCGACACCACCGTTTACATGAATTCGCCTTGTATGCAGAGTTTGAAATTTTAAAACGCAAAATAAAGTTCTGTAGAAAGCAACAATAAAGTTAAAAAATATTTTTGACTTTGTTTTTGCTTTTAATATAATTTTTAGCGTGTTACCAGCACTGATCAAAAAAGTTACCAGATTATTTGGTAAAAATTGTTCAAAATTTATAAAATTACACAATAATTTTTTTTTTTTTATGAAAATGTTTGAACTCTGCATTGGCATTTATGTTGGATATGTGGTTCCGGGAATAATATTTTTTGAAAGCTCCCCGGAACTTATGAGAGAAATTTTTGTGAACTTTTCTGCTATGATGTCCAAGCAAATTAACAATATGCCGCACATTCTGGCCCCATATAATTACAAACACAAACCTTTGGAGAGAAACAAATGAGGAACCAATAATACGGTAAATTACAAGAAAAAAAAAAAAATAAGTTGGATGGGACATACTCTACGGAAGCTCAACCATACACAACATCTTTAGAATGGAAAATAAAACCTTTGACGAAATAAAATTAATTTGTCTTGATCTATTTTCCCATGTGGAATAGAAATGAAGGAAAAAAAATGCTGCTTTGTAAAACTTATTTTCTATGAAAAATTGTTTCAAAAATCTCTTTTAAATTTAATACTACATATTTATAAATAAGGGGGGTAAGATTTTGTGACATTCAATAGTCTAATGCTAAAAATTGCATTGACATCATTCGTTTGTTTGATGTTCAGTGATATCTTAAGCTTCACTTTTTTTAAAAGAAGTAAGGGTACTATATTCGGCTTATAAAACCATTATTCGTTACGGATTTACGCCTATGGTAAATTATGGACCGATCTTGACGAAAGCTGACACTAGGATTTCTATTCTTATCAAACTGCAACAGAACGATTTTGAATAAAAGATTATTATTCGTTATGGTTTTACGCGTACTTAACGGGGTTTTCCGACGGTGTGCTTTATATGGGCATATGGGAAATTAGGGACCGATCTTCACGAAATTTACCAGTGTGATTTCTAGTCTTACAAAACTGTGACGGACCGAATTTTATTACAACAGCATTATTCGTTACGGCTCGCGTTAGGCTTACAAAAGTGGCTTCGAGAGTGGGTTTTATTTGGGGTTCAATGTAAATTATAGACCGATCTTGATGATTCATAATCATATAAGACGAACCTGTGCAAAACCTGATACCAATCAGAGAACTGCAAAATCACAATTTTTCTTGATTTATTCATACGCTCAAATTAACATTCACTCATTATATTACACGTACAGAGCTAGTACGCCATACCACTGGGTAAATTAAGTTCATATGAATGTATGTATGTATGTATAAATATATGTACTGAATAATTTTATTATTTTCTAAAGACCTCCAGAATGTTGTGTACCTTTCGATTACATTTTTCATTTTAGCTATTCATTTGTTAGCATTATCAGCATGTTCAATTCTTAGTCATATTTGAAATAAGGAAAGTTTCTTATTATATAGAATACATATGTACATATGTATTTATATACAAACATTGATATGTACCTGTTTTAATTAACACGACAAACGCTGTGTTTTTATTAAATTTTAAGACAAATACAAACGACAAATACTTTCATAATATTTTAAAAATCCACAAAGAAAAGTAAAACACAAATATTTTTTCTCAAAAATAAATTTTAATAGTTTTCATTCAGATTCTCCAATTTTGTATGTACGTTATTTTTGGTAGCAAATTTTTTTTCTTCTTTTATTAAAAAATGTAAACAACTGATCGTTCTTTGTTTATAAAGCTTAGCGAAAAAATTCTTTTAGTATGTTTACTTGTGGCAGCGTTGCCGATTTCTGTGTAATTATCCAAAAAATGGGAAAACCTTTTTTTTGGATTATTTTTGGACCACAACATTTTTGTGTAAATTCACTGAACATTATTTCGTACCCAATTAAATTTCTCCGTTAGTTTATACACAAAAAAATTTTCACAAATATTTAATAAATTAATTAAAAAATGGTGTTTCAAACAAATTTTTTAATTGTTCCAATTAATTTGCCTTAATTAAAATTATTTGCAAATATAAAAACATTCACACAAACTTCAAAATATTTTAAACTTTCAGGCAATTTCTTAATTATATCAATACATATACAATATATATAGTACATACAAATGTTTGGTTCACAGAAAAAATGAAAAACCAACTTCAATTAACGTATTTATTAGAAATTTGTACTATTAATTAAATTCCTTACTGATTTTCCGCCTGAAAACAAATTGATCATATCAATTAACATATTTGTAAGTTTGAGCTTCTCTTGCTGTTCAGTTTCAAACAATAGGTTTAATTGAAATGTGACCACCAGCAAAAGAGGCTATATAAAACGTAAACACAGTTAATTGAAACCATTGAAAAATTGTTTGAAACCTTAAAATATTTTGAAGTTTGTGTGAATGTGTTCATATGTGCAAATATACACAAAAACAATATAATTTTTATTTTCAATTAAGGCAAATTAATTAAAACAATTAAAAAAATTTTTTGAAAAAGCATCATTGAATTAATTGAAAAAATTTTAGGGAAAATTTTTTCTGTGTATGTCTGTATATTATTTTTATGGTTTGGAAATGTGGATATTTCAAGCTATAGTTCAAAACTTTTTGACCTTACTCTTCTGTTTCTTGATCTTCTGTTTCATAATTTAAAAACTGTTATAACTTTTCTTCTTATTCTTCCACTTTCGAACTGTTTGAAAGAAAAAACTTTCGGAGGAATAAATTGTTATCTGGAACTGCAGAACAAAATGGTATTCCAATCTCTGTCAACGGTCGTGCATATCAAACCATCTGTGTTAGGCCAGCTTTGGAAAGGCATCCATCTGGTTCTAGAAAAATAATGCTACAGCACATACTGAAGGTTCCCCAAAATTTCGGCGAATGCATTATTTCGCACATTAGCGATCGTAACGGTGACCTCAACTGGTTCACCGAAATTTAACAGGTCCTAAAAGCTCTATTTGACGATATTTAAACGGAAGAAAGTAACTTTGTAAACAAGCGATTACCATTACACCCGAAAAAGTAATGAAAATATGTTTAAAACAGTGAGAACGTATATGCGGAGCAGAATCGAAAAAAGTTCCCCTTCCAGTATTTATAAAATATTTGATAATTTTGAATCTTTTTCTATGAAAAATTGAATTTCGGTTCCGGCAACACTGATTGTGTAAACAAGGATTTATATTAACACTTTTATTAGCTTTAACATTTGTATGCTAATAAATACAAACTTTAAAATATATGTTATGCACACATACATAAACATACATATATACATATATATGTATACATATATATATATATATATATATATATATTTTTTTTTTTTTGACAAAAACATTGTCTTAAAGAATTCCAATTGTTTTGCGCAATTAGAAAAAATCGACTTTAAATGGCGTATCAAAATAAGTTTTTGTGATAATATATGTATGTGCACAAGTAAATATGCATAAGTATAGATATCGCTCATTTACTTGAATAGTGTCATTTCGTTCAATAGTTTCATAACTTACCAATTAAGAAAGCATAGTCGGTCAAACCCGAACATTTTATACCGTACACCACAGTATATAAAGACACATGTTCGAGATTTTAGTCCAATAGCCAATCATGGACCCGGCAAAACAATATTATGTTATGAGATTAAGATTAATAAAAGAGTTCCTAGTGCCGAATATTATCTAAATATCAAAATCAATATGAGATTTGTTCTTCCTTAAGCGATTTTGGAGAGGGGGTTTATATAAATTGTGTAGCAATTCCAACATTTATAAGGAAGTTATGGCATTGAAGCCAGCATTGGCAGTGGTATTTGTATGAGATTTGTGGTCAAAACGACTATTTCGGAAATTGTTGGCATTGGGGTCCAATCAGACAGCCGGAAGGACATCGTTAGATCGACTCAGAAAGTTATTCCGGTCGAAACTAGAACCTTTCGATATTTTAATGTGTTACACAGATTATCACAAACTCAGAATACCCTCTCCACTATTGTGTTGTGGATATTAAAAGCACGATTGTGTGAATTGTGCGTAATTTCATGATATTTACTGCGTAAAAAATGTGCCGTTATTTTACTTGTTATTACGCGTTTTTTATTTATAATAATAACATTCCTATCATAACTGAGTTTTGCAAAGGTAGTTATAAATAAAAGTTGTAGTTTTTTCAGAATAAGCAATATATTAGATCTATATTTTTTTTCTTTTTGATATTTCTGATCCAAAACCTAATACGGCTCTACTGAAAAATTATATTGAAGTAAAGCTAGTTTCACACGATATGTATTTTACAGTGACTTTGTCAGTGAAACTATCCATCCGTAATTGCACATGTCGGTCCAAATTGACAATCTATAGACGGTCTTTAATTTTTGCTTTCACACGTACGTTTTTAGTTTCATCTGACATAACCTAAAATCGATCACAATAGTGAGTACACACCCAATAAAAATATTTATCATTTTGCGAAGCACTAAAGGTACATTTAAAAAAATAAGCGCACAAATATGCGCCACGCAATAAGACATACAGAAATGCAGTAAAGTAAGTGAAAGAACTCTCAACAAATTAAAAAAAAAATAACATTTCAAGTGCTACGGCGTTCCCTTATCACGAAGCAGATTTGTAAGGGAGAATACTAAAAAATAACTGTATCAAAACATTTTGTGTGTAAAGCTGATCGTTATATCCAACAATTTTATGTGCGCTGAATAATGCGCTTTATGTGTCAAAAATGTATTGCTTCAAAGTGGGAACTCGCCATATAAAATTCATGTCTTCCGTAAGCGCAATGGTAAGCGAAACTTTTATGTTTCTCCCTAACAAACCTGCTTCGTTGGAAGCTTAATTTTTTATTGGGCAGAGTACAATTCCGTTCGAAAACTGAATTCATTCCGTATTTTGGTGCTTCAGAAAATGACGAAAACATTTTTCGGAATGAAGCTATTTTTGTTTTAACGAGCGGAATGGGAGTTTTCTGTATCTAAAACGCCAAAAAACTATTAAAATACACTTTCTATCAATAAACAAATATGTTTTCTTCGATTCCAAAAGGAATCATTCCGAACGGAGTTGTACTCTGCGACATTAACTTTTACAAATTTTACAATTAAAATCACTTTTTAGAATTAAAATGAAGGCAGAAATAAAAAAGAAACGTCAAAAAATTAGGAAATGATTATTTAGTAAAATAGAAATTGAACTAAATTGCTGAGTGTGAACATAAAAGCAAGTTCAAAAGAATATGAAAAACTGAATTGCGCAACTAACTTGCCGAGCCTGAAAAGGGTCGAACGGTATTTTTGTAGTTAAAGACAGTGGCGCAAACGAAATTTTCGTGTACGTTAGAGATTTGATTTGTAAACTGTTTAAAAAAAAATAACGATTTTGATAAATATTAAGTTGTGACTGTATAAGTTTGTGTGCAATATATTGATTACAATTTTTTCAAAATCATGAATGTGATGGAAAACGAATTGTAATCGATAATGTCGTTTTCAGTAATTTTAAAAAAGTATTTCTAATACAAACATTTTCTGTTTTTTCCTATCTAGATTCTTTTAAATTTTGGGGGTAATTTTGTTGTTCACTTCACATTGCGTTGAGAAAATTTTCATATAAAATTTTTTGAAATTTTTAAAATTCATAAAAGTTAATAAGCTGTATTTTGAACAAAATACTTATGGCCATTTTCTCAATGTATCGACAAACTGTCTGTTACTTATTGTCAACATAAATTTATTGGACCGATAAACTGTCCGTTAACGATTTTGGGTTTCTCAATATACCGACAAAAAAAAAAGTTTTCAGCTGGCAACGCCACTCAAAATACATGTAAAAGATGGGAGTCAGCTGATTGAATTTATCTGTACGGCAAAAAAAAGGAAAATAAATAATTGGCAGATGAGTGCCGGTTAGCTTTGCGATTAAAACGAAGCAAATGAGACATTGAGAAAACCAAATTTCTTTAATGTGCAGTTTTTCGTTAGGAAAAAATATAATCGCCTAATGAGAAAATGGCCATTAGACTATAATCCGGAAGAGGATTTTAAATTCCATCGAAATTCATCAAACCTTCTAAAAATGATCGTTTTGAAATCGATCGATTTTCATCACATACCTGGAGCCTTAATCTGGCAGTCGTGATCGAGTACTTTCTCGATTCGAAAGCAATTTTATTTCTTATTCTTTCAGTCAATACTGAACGAATCGAAATAATTTTTTCAGTGTTGTTAAACTCAAATAAACGCTTTACAACACTGAAACAATAATTTCGATTCGTTTAGTATTGACTAAAAGAATAAGAAATAAAATTGCTTTCGAATCGAGAAAGTACTCGATCACGACTGTCAGAATTAGGCACCTTAATTTTTTCAAAATGTTTTTTAGTTTCTTTTTCTCAAATTAACCATTTTTAAATCGCAGGTTCCGCAAAAGAAATTCAAATTAATTTATCTTTCATATGAATAAAATATTCTACAGAACTCCAGTTTGTAATTTTATTTATCACTTTAATACAAAAATTTCTTTTTGGTCCTTAATAAGCTCTGCTTAAAGAAGGCTATTTTAAATCCAAATCTAACCAAGAAAAATAAAATATTTACAAGGAAATCTTACTAAATTAAAACGTACAAATAACGCTAAACTTACAGTAATAAAAACTCAGCTATTGCGTGAAACTACCGTTACCGGCTTTAAAATAGGAGCAGGCGGTGATGCGGCCGCAGACGCCGACGGTGATATCGAATGGGAGGGTGATGAAGAAGGCTGGCCCAGGTGCGTCAGAACTTGCAACGGTTGATGGACGGCCGTCGGAACTTGATGAGGGTGAGTTGGTGGGCTGATGTGATGTAACGCTGTTAGTTGGTGTTGCTGCTGCTGTTGTTGTTGTTGCCTTTGGTGAGCTGCAATTGCGGCAGCAGCCGCATGTTGCTGCAGCAGCTGTTGATATTGCAAACGCTGGTAGAGATCGGAGGTGGGCATAGAGGCGGCCGCAGCGGCTGCTGCTGCGGCAGCCGCTGGATGTGTTTGAGATGGCATGGCAGCGGCGGACAGTAGTCTTTCCATGTTGCTGTAGTTAGCAGCCGCCATGGCGCTATTTACTCTGGCTGAGAAGGGCGAGGGTGGTAAAGCTGGATTCTTTGGCACAAATGGATTATATCTACCGTACATACTAGCAAAGAGACTGGGATTAGCAGAACCTGTGGCTGCTGCCTGTTGGGGATATAGGAACTGATTAAACTGTGGATAGCCGAGACCTGTAAACATGGGTCCTATCAGAGAACGTTTAAAAGCTGCCAGTCTTGATCTTGAAGCGGCAGTTGTGCGTCTTCTTAGCTTACCCGTAGAACCTCCGATAAAAACATCATCAGCCGATGGATCTAACATCCAATAGTTGCCTTTGCCAGGGTCATCATAGTGGCGGGGTACTTTAACAAAACATTTGTTTAAGCTGAGATTGTGGCGTATGGAATTTTGCCAACCCTGTTTGTTGTCTCGGTAATAGGGAAAATTGGTCATTATATATTCATAGATACCATTGAGGGTCAAACGTTTTTCCGGACTCTGCCTAATGGCCATCATTATGAGGGCGTTGTAACTGTAGGGAGGCTTCTCATTGCCCTTCTTGTCCGTTACCGGCTTTTCGCCATTTTCATCTTTATTTTCACCCTCACCTTCGGTTTCATCGCCATCAACATCAGCCTCTATATCGCCATCCAAATCGTCATCATCGACCACATTGGGATCCAAACCAGCCTCGAGATCACTTTCGGTGCCATCCTCGTCGTGTTGATGATGATTGTGAATGTTGTGCGTTAAGCCTTCAGTGCTATTAATGCTTAATTCACTACCGTCGGTAGGTGGCGGTGGAGACATACTCGTCACATCCAAATCTGAATCGGCATCTTGGACATCAGTTTCATCACAGATATTAAACGATCTTAAATGATCATTTTGCTTTTGACTATGATGATGATGAGGATGATGATTATTGTGATTGTTATCCTCTACAGTCTCGGGCAGAATGGCATTAATGGAGAAACTCGATTTCAAGTGGGGAGTACGAGCCATTTTATAAAACTGCTGCAAATGCTGATGTGTGTCTAGCAATGCTTGATGATGAGAATGTAATTGCTGCAGGTGATGATCTTGTTGTTGTGGTTGGGATTGCTGATGTTGGTGCTGGTGCTGGAGAGGTGGGGAATGTAGGTGTGTCATTTGCGCTGAAGACTGATGATGATCTGAAACTCTTTCAACACTACATGGATCATCGATTTTAACCATGTTTCTTTATGTCAAACTTAAAATAAATAATTAAATTTTTATTTTAAGTAAAAAAAAATTATATTCTTCTTTATTTTTAATTTTTTTTTTTTAATTTTATTAGCACTTTTTAGTAGGTATGTTTTCTAATTTAATTTTTCTATTTAATTAACATTATCACTTTCATTAATTATTCTTGTATTTTCATTGACAATATTATTTTTCTTAAATACTTAATAAAAAGAGGTTTTGATTGTAAACGTTTTAAAACTCGTTTTACGCAATTCTAGCATTAACGTCCGTTTTGTTGCAATGATTATTGTAGACTAAAAATATCTTGTAGTTCAGAATACAAAGAGTATTTTATTACTAATAAGTGGAGAGTTTTCGTGAGTGTTGTGTTTTTTCTTTTCTTCTTTTTATTCCATTCCAACCAACTAAAAAAACCAAAGCATCTGTTTTGTTTTTCATTCTAGCAAATTAACTCTCTTTCTCACTCAAACGATTTTGCTGCCGAACAGCCAATGAAAAGAGTGGAACTTGTGCTCTTAGCACGTTGTTCCTGTTCAGGCTGTAGCAGCCAATGATTTAAATGAAAATAGAAAAATTCTTATTCGCCACCTTTCCGTTTCCACTGCCAACACATCGTTGTGTGTTTGTGGTTTCGTCGTTGTTGCTTAAATATAATGTGTTTGTGCGTTTTGTTGTTTGACTATATCGCTCATACGAACGACACCCATGTTTGGATAAGTACTGTTCTCTTGCACACCTTATCTTTTAATGCATGTGTGTGTGTGTGTGTGTGTGCGTATGTGAAAATGCATGACAGAGATTTCATTTTTGTTTTTCATTTTTTATTTCTGTTGGGTGTTGTTTTAATAAAAACAACTGGTTTTAGTATTGTTACGATGTGTGTATGCATGTACTCTTATATTTTTTATAGTTTTTGTTGTTGCTTTTATGAAACGTGTTATTTGCTCACTTTGCACTCTATTTTTTTTTTTTTTTTTTGGCATGCAGATGTTTTTTTTTAACACTCATACAATGTTATACGTATGTATATTTGGTTTCTCTTCATAACGCATCCACCATATTATTAATATTGCTAGTGTTGTTTTTATTATTATCGGTTATAAATACTCAGTACACAATTTTAGTTGTTGTTGTAATTTAGCTTTATAACAGAAAATGAATACATGTTGTAGTAGCAATAATTGTAAATGTTTTTGTTTGTTGCTCCATAATTTGTAGTATAGTTTGCAAACTCACGTTTCCTGGGTTTTCAAAGCAACAAACACACTCCTCACCCTAATATACACTACATAAGCACATACAAACAACTACACGCAAAAAAATGTTTGTGTCAGTACGTGGTGTGTACTTTTTTATTAAACGCTTGTCGCATTCATTAAATGTTTAGTAAATTCGATTTTATTGTCTTAATAACTATTAATTAATGCAGGTGTTGTCAAAGTTATTAATGTCATTTTGTTACTTTAGGAATGTTTATTTTAACCCGTAAAATTCAAGTCAAAAAAAATTTTGTAAGAAGAGTTTTAGTTTAAGTTTGATGTTAAAGTTTCGGTTATCAGCTGATCGTTTTGATTTAAAAGTATTTAAAATTGTTTAAAGCAATATAAAAACACATTTTAGATAATTAAATTTGTATTGATATTTTATGTATATAAGTTGTTGATAACAATTTACTTTATAAGTCAATTCATTTAAATTGTACTATATAATATAGAGGTGGTAGCTTTATACTATGGGGAGGGGATACTTTATATTAAAAGTGCGAGACATCTATTCTGTATATAGAATATACCAAAATCCACTGGTTAGGGGAAAATTCTACTTAATACTACCTGCTGAAGAAAATAAGCCGCTTAAACGGGTCTTCCGACAAGATTATGATCCTAAGGCCGGGTTTTGAGATGTGGACTAAGTTTAAACGTAGTTTAACGTGAAAGTGATTTTTTTATTATTTCATTAAAGACCAACATTTTATGCAAACTAAGTTGCTCCGTCGAAATTTTGTATACAAACTTGGTAATGGTGGCACAAATCTGTTTTCAGAAAATTAAAAGAATTATACAACAATTTCTTCAAAAATCATCTCAAGAAATAAAAAATGCACTTCAACTTGGTATATCTGCGCCAACAAACAGACGTAGTGCCGAAGAACCTTGATGGTCCAGATTCTACGGTTCTACGTCTGGTTGTTGGCATATATCAAGTTGAAGAAAATTTTTTGTTTCTTTCGAGCTCACAAAACTATTAAAATAAAATTTAACTTGCCTCAGTTTGCAAAAAAAAAAAAAAATAAAAATTTGTAATTAAAAGGTTCGGACGGCATGTGACTGGGACGCAAACCAAAGTGTAAAAATCTGAATTCAAGATCTAAAAAGGGCGAGTGGCTTAGCCGATTTATAAAATCGATGGAATCATTAAGCCAGAGGATTTAATAAACATTAAGTCGAAAGTAATATTGCCTTACGCATCTTGGGAAATGCCACTTGCTTCGGCCTTTCAACAAGATTCCGGGCACTATCTTACGTATAAGGTGGTTAAACAATGGATAGCGAATAACAAATTGTGTCTGCTTGATTGTTCTGCCCAGTTACCTGACCTAAATTTTATGGAGAACCTTTGGGAAACAGTGAACAATTTAATCGGAAACAAAATTTTTAAAGAGCCCGAGGATCTTTATTTTGACCCAAAAGAACTTTGGAATGACATCTAAATAAATAACATAATGTTTTTAAGTTCGTTTATGCCAAGGCGATGTGCAGAAGTCTTTAAACGAAAAAGTTACGTTACTAATTACGTACATACCTACAATTAATAATTTGTTTAATGTTGAATTCAAGTAGTATAAATTGCAAATGTTTTGAGCAGAGTAAAACATGAAATGTTTTTTAATTTTATGAATTACTAACGAATCGTTGTCGATAAGTAAATTTTTACAATTCATAAAAATGCGTTAATAAAAAGCATTTAAGTTTTAACCACTTCAGTATAAGGAGGAACAAACAAATATAATAGGGAAACATTTCATCATTTAACCTTTTTTGGGCAAAAACTTGACATTGATTTTTACTGCTCCTAATATTTTTCACATGACTGTGATTTTTATAAAATTTTGTTAAAGGTAAAATTTACATCTCTAAAGGATAATAATTTCAATGGTATTCTTTGAATTTTTCATTGTAGTGTTATGACAGTGGTCATAACTTGGGCTCGATTCCCTTCATAGAATCCGTTGTGTTTCACAACAGCGATCGAAGGTCCGTCTAACTTACTACTTATTTTGTAACATATAATAAATAAATAAAATAAATATGTGTACATACCTATATTACTAAAGTTATAAAATTAAAGAAACAATACGTTAAATTTAGAAAAATTTTGTTAACATTAATAAAATTTTCTTAGTGTATTAATCCATTATTATTAAAAAAAAGTACAAACCATAAAGTCGGCCACTTCATGTTTTTCAACGTTTACTTTTGCCAGTGTCCTCTTTTTGTACTTGTCTACTTTAAAGAAAATTATAATAAGAAATTAATAATAACACTTATGCACCCTGCAATCTGACAAGTTTCACAAAACTTTAAAATCTTAGTTTAAAAATACAACAACGTATGTTCTATGGTTGGTTGGTTATCGTGGTAGCACGCACAGGTCCAGGCGCGCAGCAAGTAGAGCCGACAGTGGCTCCGTTTTGACACCACACAACTCGTCAAGAAATTGGAACCCCCTATCAGACTTGAACCAGGGGGCAATGCCGAGGTGGCTAGAGCCAGCCCGTTGCGTTGAGATAATTCAGCAGGCTGTTGAGTCTCACCCGCGATATCTCCGAGAGTCCCTGTAGAAGGTAATTCCCGAATAGTCTGTGTCGCGTTGAGTTAAACGCCGGGCAATCACATAGAAGATGAAAAACTGTCTCCTCAGTTCCAGGTTCCCTGCAGCTGCGGCAGCATTTATTGAAAGGGAGGCCGAGTCTCATAGCGTGCTTGCCAATCGTCCAGTGACCAGTAAGCACGTATGTAAGTCTTGACACGTCCTTCCGACTGAAGTTGAGAAGTCGCTCAGAGCGACCTATGTCATATGTGGGCCACGTTTCCCTGGTAGCCCTGCAGCCATCTAGTTTCCTCCATTTATTGTCAGCCATATCCAGATAGTGCCTGAAGATTTCGCTCCTGATAGTTCCCAGGGGTGTTGCGACTGACACCACCTGTGAAATATCAAGAGCTGCTCCAGTTTTGGCCAGCCCATCCGCCTGTTCATTGCCGTAATGGTCCCTATGCGCAGGGATCCATGTTAAGGTAATGTCAGATAGGCTGCCCAGTCTGGACAGTTCTTCCCTACACTGGTTGACGAGGATGGATGTTGTTTTATGTGACTTCAGTGACATCAGAGCTGCCTGGCTATCGACGAAGATGCCAATTTTGCCGCTGATGTTCCTACCGTATAGCGTTCTGCATGCCTCTCTGATCGCTAGTATTTCAGCCTGAAATACGCTGGCCCAATCTGGCAGACGAAAAGAGAGGTTCACATGTAGTTCATCCGAGAAGACCCCGGAGCCGACACCACAAGTCATCTTTGACCCATCTGTGTAAACCCTCGTGCGGTATTCATCGGCCAGGATTCCCCCACTCCATTCCCGTCTTGACGGAAATATGACCTTGAATTTCCTATCAAAGTCCATGCGGGGTATCATATAGTCCGTTGGTCGGTTCAGAGATGTTGGTTGCTTCTGTAAGATCCCTGCATGACCGTACGTCCTCGCCTTCCAACATCCCGATGCAGAGAGCCACGTACGTTCTATACATTCATATGTATATGTACTCCTAGCTTATATCTACAACATCATTTATTAGGTTTCTAATAGCGCTTTACCAAGTTGCCCACACCCTTTTTAAAGTAAATTAATTTAAAATAAAGTTGTAGTTCTTTTTTCCATTTCCATAAAAAAAAGAAAAGATCTTCTTTTTATGTTTTTATTTTACTTAGTGTAAATGAGTGTTGACGCCATGTTGTTTTTTTTTCAATATTTACCATGGATGGGTGGGGCTTGTGGTCATAATTTTTGCTGTTGCTTTCGCAGCTCCCCAATCAAATTGTTATTCAACTGTATGTTTTCATACAAAATTCATTCGTTTATGCAATCATTAAACATTGTTCGTTATTGAAAATACATTCATTTAAACATGTAAATATTTTAAGTAAATTTTCATTTGGGGGTTAAATAAAAAGGGGCACAGACTAATCGAGGGGTTTTTTTTAGACGAGCTATTGTGTATACAGTAAGTAAATTGTTTAAATATTTAATAAACAAAATATTTTTCCATTCATTATTTAGAGCAAAAAAAAAAAAAAAAATACCTACACAAAGAGAAAACTGTTTATTAATTTTAATATTTTTGTTGTTATGTTTTGCTGACGTTCTTTTCGTTGTTTTTGTTAGCAATCTGTATTGTCTTCTTAATTAAATGTCAGTCACTAAAATAATCAAAAATGTATAATAATTTTTTCTTACGAGTATGACGAAATTCAATGAAACAAGTTGTTGTCACACACGCGGAAAGTTTTTTTTTCCTCTTGGATAGGCATTAATTAATGTCATGTACGAGTCTATTTGTTTGTAGCTATTTTTTTAATTTAATTACACAAAATAATTGTAGGTACCTAGTGTGCCATACTTTATTTGAAAAAAATTGTTTGTGCTTTAAATCAAGGCGAATCCATACATATGTACCTATATAGTCTGTGTTCATACGGCTCATGTCTTATTGACAAGATTGCTACTACTTTATAGGCGAGAGGGACGAGGCGAAAACGCCAATTCATGTTCAAAGAAGAAAGAGGAAGAATCTTGTCAATAGGACATGAGCCGTATGAACTCAGACTACGGTGGTGGCGATATTACAACAAGTACGACACCAAAAACACAGTCGATATGTCAAAAAACTCAAGCAACTTTTGACATTCCTCTATCTGAATTAAAAAAAAGATTAAGTGAATATTAATGTTTCCAAAAATAAAAAGTTGTGATCATTTTTTTTTAAAATCCATGTATTTTTGTATAACGGTTTGTAGGTATAACTTTTTTTAATAAAAAAATTTTAAGAAAAAAGTTTGAACTGGAATATTATAGAAACATATTTTAAAACTGCAACGTCATTGTGGCCAAATTTTAATTCTACACGATGCACAGTGTCCGCTTTTTAAATTTGGGCGGCAAAATTTAAACAACGTTAAAGGCTGATTTTTGGCATTAAAGAATAGCTGTGCTCAAAATTAAACATATCCGCCCAAAGGTACGCCTACTTTTAAAAACCCAATTATGAAATATATTCAAAATTTTAAATAATTTTATTTAATTTTTAAAAGAAAAATATCAAATCCAAGTTTAATTAAAAATAAAGAAAACATTATTTAAAAATATGCAAATTTTATATTGATATTCAAAGTATGAATTTATTTTGACCAAACAAAATTGGTTTTCCTTTGTATATTTTACATATCAATCAATTTACCTTTATAAGCCTATTAGATTCTGCTCCAACTAAAATTAAGAAACTAACTTAATTAAAGTTCACTTTAGGGCCACCTGAATTTAAAAATCGAAAACTGTGCGTCGTCTAAACTATTTTTAATCGGAAAATGTTATAAGTGTACATTATGGTTACTGTATTCATATAAAATTATTTTATTTAATGACTTGATTGCTTCAGATATCTAATTGGGCATTTGTTGCCACCACGTATGACTGGGGTATCCTTTTCATCGACTACATCGCGAATTCCATTCAATTAGCGTAATGCATGGCCAAATTAACCTCCATTTCAGACACTTGATTTCGATATGTATGGGAGTATGATGGGTTATTGTCCACAGCTGTTGCTTAACAGTTATGTTTGGCCAGTACCCATGTTCTGTAACTTTAGTGAGAACTTCTCGCATCGAAAAGATGTGAAACAAAATATTTCATCGGTTTTCGAAAAGTGAGAAAAAAGTGTATCTATATCTCATGTCGAAAACTATTAAAAGAGATTACGTCGTTAAGTTATAAATGTCATAATATTCTACTCGAAGCCGAAGTGACATTGCAGAAGTTGAGAACGCCAGTCACTCATATCGTTGACGGCGACAAAAATTTACAAAAATTTAAATTTTTCAATGACTGCGGCGAAAATACAACCGTCGGCTATACAAAATAATGTAACGAGCTTTGAAAACATGCGAATATCTTATAAAAATGTTAAAAGCAAAATAATAAAACAATAAAAAAAATGGGCCTAGAACAAAATATTATTATTATTCTTTGTAGGTTTTTTTGCATTTTTAATTGTTTTTTAGTGTTAACATTTTTTCTCGCCCTATTTTTATTCGTGAGATTAATTGACAGTTCAAAGCGGGAACTTTTCTCACAAAACTGTTGCAGACACACTATTTTTGGAAGTTGGCGAGTAAATTCCTTACGTGACAGCTAGTACTCGCCAAAAGAGGTTACAGACACAGTTTAGTGAGAGAAACAGATGTTTGTTTCAATATTTTACATTTTTGTTTAATTTCATACATTTCAATCGAAAAGTTTCTCGAAGCGAGAGTTACAGAACATGGGCACAGGATATTTTTAATATGTTTGGTAGGCAACAGTTTGTAAATGCTTTCAAGGCATTTACATTTTGACTGCCAGCTCTGCATTCTTTGCGTCAATAGCACTGACTTAAAACAACTGCCAAATAAATCTCATTTATGCGCAAGAACATGAAGCTGGATCTCTACACCGAGTTTGGTTGGCCATACGATGATCTAGACTTGTGAATCCGCTTTAAAACGTCTTCGTGAAAGCCCTCTGATTTTTTTTATGATGCTTCTAAAGGGGACAGAAGGACCCCCCTTCTTCGATGCTTTGTTGGTATATGGTTAATAGTAGGGTGGGTTCGGTATTTATTTTCATAGCGCTAAATTTCAAAACATTTACTTTAAGGCCATATTTTTTTTGATCCTTTATCCAAATCTTTATCTTACGGTGATGCACCTTCGCTTTGATGTTGTGTTCTTGATGACATTGTCGATCGCCAGGTTGAATAGCAACCAGCATCCTGGCTTAACTTCTATGTTTATCTTTATTATTTCGCTTACTTAGCCCTCATGGCCAATGCAGCAGTTTGCGTTTTCGTAAAGAGCTTGTAGGGGGAGTTATTATCATATTCTAAATACCTAACCAAAATTTTTAAGTTATATTACCAATGTAAATAAAAAATATACAAGCTAAAAAATGTTCCTACTGGCATTGAAAAATTTCGTAGTTTCGCATTATTTTTCGTATATACATATATACATACATTATATGTATAAATATATAAGAGCTTAGAAGTAGAAATAACGAAAGTGGGGAAACAGAGGCAAATTCGACTCCAGTGAGACAGAGAATCTCAACGAAGACATTTTATGTGTATGCAGTCACCCCAAGCCAAAATTCGGATACTATTTTAAACAAAATGTATTCTTTTGAATTCTAGCAAATTAATATTAAAATATTCGGTTTTTAAATGCATAAAACAAAATAATTTTTAATTCTATTTCTATATTCTTTGAATTTAAATTTTGTTTTTTATAACTAGGGATGAGATTTTCATGCACGAAAAAATCGAAAATATGCACTAAAAACTCCAAAACTTGCATTAAAAAAAAATATGCACTAAAAAGCATTTAAAAGCAATAATTTAAAAAGACATTTTTTAATAAGTTTTCTGTAATAAAAGAACTTTATGGCAAATATTATACAAATATTTCTCTATTAAACAGAATTTAATAACAAAACTTATACAAAATAGATCAAAAGTGTATTAAAGACAACTTCCAAATTCTTGCGATTTACGTTTTCGATTTCCAGCACACCCCTGTTAGTCTGATAAAAAGGTTTTGTACATGGAAAATGATCTCGCAACGTCAACCGAAGTTGAGGCATACTTGAAGAATGCCAATTCATTTGGAGAATATTAATATTCTAATTCAGATTCCACATTTGATTCCAGATCAAAAATAGTTAAAATTTGTTTTTTGCAACACGTTTTGGATTTTTTTTTTTTTGAAATTTGTCGAGCTATTTTTCCTTCCACATGTAAATTTTACTTTCTGGCATATCAACTAATTTGAGTTGACTATGAAGTGAACTAAATCCTTCCAATTTAGTTATTGTTTCACCAAGTTGGAAAATACAAATGCTAAATAACTTTTGATGTTATTTAAATTTACTATTTCTTTTACTGTTTTTATTGCATAAGCATCGGAAGCATCAGAAGCAACAACTTCTTCAATAACATTCCTTAATGCTTAAATGCTACAGTGGTGACGGTAACAAGAGAAACATTTCATTAAAAATTGCAACTCGTAAAGGAGCCTTTAAAAATATTTTTTCCCGTATGAAACCAATAAATCAATATTATCGAATTGGCTTATAATTTCCTCTGCAATTCGGTGTGACCCAGTGCCAAGTAAAGGCTCAGTTAGCCGGGAGTAATAGTAACAGTAACCTTACCGTACAGATTGAGACGTAACATCTTACTGCTAACTGTAATCGTTCTAATTGCTTTACATACAACAAAATGAATCAGCTGATTTTCAACGTTACTGTTACTCCCGGCTAACTGAGCCTTAAGTCACATGTAAAAGTTTTCGATAAATTTTTTTAGGACAATTGACAGTCTTAACCATGTAAGGTGCTGCATCGGTTAAAAATTTAAGGATCTTTTGTCGAAATCTTGTATTTTAAGCAGAGCTTAAAAAATTTATAAATAGATTTAAAAAAAATTTTTTTAAGGATTTTTTTATACAATTTGGAAATTTTTTGAAGAAGATTTTTTAAAATATGGAAATTTAAAAAATTATATCACTCAAAAATGTTATAATAATATGCATTTAAAACTAAAATGTGCATTTTCACCAAAATATGCAAAAACAAATCGATGCCATTTTAACGCAAATTTAATGATTCGGAAAGATAATTGGTCGACATCGATTTTAGACGATCGACAAAAAACATGCATTTGCATGGAAATCGCATCCTTATTTATAACCATTTAATTTCTTTTAAAAATTGATTTAATGAACTTTTGGAGCTTAAAATTATTTTGTTTAATTCTTTTTTTTTTTTTTAATAATCGCACATATTTCCAATGGGATTAATATTAAGCTGGAGGTCCACACCACGCGTTCAATGCATTTGTGCATATGGGCAAATCCCAGAAACAGTCCACCAACCAAAAATTTTTTAAATTAATTTTTTTTTTAACGGAATATAAGACTAGATGTTTAATTTCATTTTTATATTAAAAAATATGTATTTCAATGATCATCAATGCAATAATTTTTACCAAATCCTACCCCACTGCTGATTTTTTAATAAAATACGTGAATTTAGCATTATTTTAGGTGATTTTTGTGCTTAAAATAGCACTTAGAGCAAACTTATCAAAATATAAATTTCGTTAAAATAAAAGTTGATATTCATTAGTTAACAAATTAGTTTAAGAAATGCAATTCATAAAAATATAATTTGTTTTGTTAAAATAAATAAAATATAATAATAAAATACTACTGGAAAAACTGTAGCGTGCGTCACAAAGGGTTCACGGCTTTTGTCAAAAAATCACAACATTTTTTGGCTGCAAGTAAGTGCGTTTAGAATTCTCTTATACTCATCTTTCATTTAGGAATCAGATTTTGTATACCTTATCATGCCAAATTCGCTAAAAATTAGGAAAACGCACTTCAACCTTTGATGTTACTTCCACTTTTTGTAGCGTGCGTCACAAATCTTTGTGATCAATTATTTCGCAACAAATACTTGCTAAGAAATTATGATATATGCCATTCTTAAGTACATATTAATGTCAGTAAATTTTATATATAAGTTGAAGCTATCTTTTTTGAAAGACCAAAAAATGTGTATATTTCAATCAGAAAACGTGTGCGAATGTAGCGTTCGCCACTCAGGATTTGCCCATATGTCTAAGTAGTAGAATCAGTGTAAAATTGTATTGAGAAGTTACAACTTATTCCAGCCTTAAAAAAACTATTGGCTTTGTAGGTATCGAAAATCAGATTATTATTCGATCAGGAGAACAAGATTTTTACTATATGCAACGCATGTTTTGATGATTGCAAAACTGCCATAAATCGCCTTATGGTTCTAAAGATATAAAATAGTAATTTTAAATTGTTTTAGTTTTTATTACTTAAATGACAAATTCTTAAAAAATCAAATATCTAAAGGTCCCACTATAATATGCATAAGATGGCTAAAGCTACTGGTAAAATTTAATAAAAAGCCTCTCAAAAGCATTTAAAAAAAAAACAAAAATAAAATCAAAACATATTTTATTCCGTACGGAAAATACGATCTGTTTCGCACTATTAAACAGAATATTAAAGAACGATTTTTACACCAATTAATTTTACAATCAAATACATAATTTTTTTCTCTTTCTCGTTGTTTAAAGCAAATAAAATTCGCCATTTAAGCAAAAATTTTTAATATATAAAAGCAATATTCTCACTCTCTTTACAATATAAAATCTCTACAAACCATTTGTACAAAAGTTTACATACGTTTAACAAATTTCAGTTTTCTTTAAATTAAAAAATTTTTAAATTTTTCTAGCTTGAAATAAAAAAAACAAAACATTAACAAATACGTACTCTAGATATTTTCTTGGCCTTTCAGATACAGAAAACTCTTATTCCGTTCATGAACACAAAAATGGTTTATTCCGAAAAATATTTTCGTTATTTTTTGAAGCACTAAAATTCGTAATCAATTCCATTACCGAACGGAATTGTACTCTGTGACATGGCTGATTATTATATTTTCGTGATGCCATGCAGCCAGCAAACACTGGTGGTAAAATATAATACAAAAAAATATAGTAAATAAAAAACGTGGCAGCATCACACATTTCTTGTCTCTCCTTAAAACTCAAGACTTGATGACTAAGATACCCCGTTTATACGCATTTCGTATTTGCAAATAAAAGTGAAAGGCGTTGCCTCTTAAATTTTTGATTGTAACTTAATAAGTCACGAAAACAATTTGCAAATAAGATATAATTCAAATTCTTCAAGTTTTAGCCGTCAGGTATTGAGCTTTTAGTAGAGAAGGGAAATAAAATGTCATATCGTTTCCTGTCTCTCCTAAAAACTCAAGACTGGACGACTAATACTTAAAGCGTGTTAACCACAACTAAGGAGCAATTTTTCTGGGTTCACACTATGGAGAGAATTATATAAGACTTTCTGAAAGAAAACGTCCATAGTGTGAACGCAGAAAAATTGCTCCTTAGTTGTGGTTAACACGCTTTAAGTATTAGTCGTCCAGTCTTGAGTTTTTAGGAGAGACAGGAAACGATATGATATTTTATTTCCCTTCTCTACTAAAAGCTCAATACCTGACAGCTAAAACTTGAAGAATTTGAATTATATCTTATTTGCAAATTGTTTTCGTGGCTTATTAAGTTACAATCAAAAATTTAAGCGGCAACGCCTTTCACTTTTATTTGCAAATACGAAATGCGTATAAACGGGGTATCTGCTTTAAAAAACGATGTGCTATTTTTTTATCCTGTAAATTTTCGAATCCTTGCTTTACATCAGCAGGAGATCTTGACATTTCACATATTTAAATTGAGAATAGTTGTAAAACAGAAATCATAAAGTGTCAGTCGCGGAGTAAAATGGGTAGAGGGAAAGAAATTTCTGAAACATTTCAAAAAACCGTAATTAAATTGAGGATTGGTCGCAGTTCTCATACTGAAATTAGAAGAATATTAAATTTTAAAAGCCAATCTTGCAAACAATTATTTATAAAAAGTTTCAACTAAAATGGAAACTATGAAAGTCAGTCACGTTTTGGCTGTCCTCGAATTTTCAAAGGCCAAACAGATAGGACTGGTATTCTATTAGTTAAATAAATCGCAGACTGTTCGCAGATCTATAAAAAGAAGATACTGGATACAATAACTGACTTGCAAAATTAAAGCTCTTGCCCAGACCCGTAAGCATTCAAAAACTATTGAAATACGCGCAAAAGTACCAACACGATCACATAAGTAATCCAACGTTTTGAAACGAGAAATATTTATGGATGCTTGTACATTACCGGTCTTCGGAGAAGACGGTCGGGTCAAGGTTTGGCGAAAATCTAATACTGCCTTACTATCCCAAAATATAAACCCAACAGTGAAAAATGGAGGCAGGTCTATCATGGTAAAGGATAGCTACATCTCTAGTGTTGATATTTTGGGTACATATTTCTTTAGGGTAACGATCCTATGCACTCTTCGAGAGTAGTAAAATAATGGTTACTATATAATGTGCAACACGAACTGAAAAATCCCCCACAATTCCCCGATCTAAATGTAATTGAGCATTTATGGGATATTTTAATAATAAATCTGAAAAAACGTCATGTTACATTAATGTCAGCTTTGATGGCAGCACTAATAGAGGAGGGGAATAATATTACCCCTGAAATTTACCAAATTAGCAGTCTCTCGTTTATATGATGTGATAAAAGCCAGAAAAGACCATACATAATGAAAAAATTAATTTTTTAACATACAAAATATATATCGTATGTAAACTTTTGTAAAATATACATACATAAAAAGATTTTCCGCTCCATTTTTTCTGGTCAACATTTTAAATAATATAAAAGAATCCTGTGTTTAACTTTTATTGAAAAATATTTGGGAGTATGTAGACTTTTGTAAGTCTGTGTACCACTCGTAATTAAAATGTTGTTTTATGTTTCCAAAAACAAAGTATCGAATTGTGTGCAAACAACGAATGCCTCTGAATTGGGACAAACGTGCGTGTGATTAAACGGGAGTTTGTGCTCATTGTGTGTTTTTCAAAGTGTTAATGACCAGAAAACAAACAAATTGTGAAGTGTCCTTTTAACGGTAGCCAAAGGCAACAAAACTAACTGTTTTAATGAAATGGCACCCTTGTGTATGATTTATTTTTTTTCATGTTGCATTAACAAGGATTTATAGTATGTTTGTATTTATATCAACTTTGTTGTTTTTTTACTCTGTTGCAAATCTTTACTTTGCCAAGAGACTCAGTCAGTCAGTCAGCAAATAGACCAACCAAACTACCGAATGTCAAATACATGCCGCCGCCACTGTTAAATTTACGTGTTTTCATAGAAATTTGGCCAATTAACGCGTTTACTCTACGGACTGATTGAAAACAGCTGTACGTTGTTGTTTAAAGCGCACAGCGCAAAAAAGCAATATTGTTTGTTTTTTTGTTCGGTTTTACTCCCTCTGCTGGTTTATTTGCTAAATCCATTTATATAAACATCAAATATGTAGAGTATGTATGTCTTGGCTCTTGAGTAGTTTGTATTTTTATCACTGTCACAATCTAACCACTTTCATAATCCCAACATCCAAATCCTTTCGTTTTATGATAGAAGGAAGGTTTATTTGTCATATTTTGTGATTCTTTTTGCTTCTAAAGATCTTTTAAATGTTGACAAAGACATTTTTGGGTTTTAATCTCACACAGTATTATTTAAATATTTGTACGGATATTAAACGCCGCCATGTAAACGATTCTTCTCTTCATCTCGTTGTTATTGTCAGTCTTGAACATTCTATATCTTACCATCATGATGTATTTATTTGATGTTGTCTTTATGGAGGAGATTTAAATAAATACACACATTCCAAACCACGCATAATCCTTTCGGAAAAGGACATACATCAACATGCACACATACTTATGTAAATCAAAGTAGTTGTAGAGTTGGTGTAGCTTCCTGTGTTTGTTGATCTTTAAGACAAAAGTTTGATTTTCTTACAATTTAAGTTAAGGACGGTAGATGTAGGTAAAGCCAATTTGCTTAAATTGGCTTCCGTATGGTTTCTTAATGTACACACATGTTTGAGTTTATAGTTAGAGTCGTTGTTTGTGCAAATACTAAAAACAAATATGGGCAAATAGTTGTTCGATTTATACTGTCTGGTATGAAAAGGAAAATATTTTAATGACACACACATTCTCTTACTCGGACGTACAAGCAATCGGCTTAAATACATATTTAATTACTTGTTACCTTAGAGTCAGAGGTTCTTAAACATTTAAGAAGAGGTCAGATATAGTTTTGATATCAATATGTGTCAGACGGCGTTTTATCTTAAATGTGTTTGGATATAAATCTATAAAATAACGATGAAATTCGAATGCATTAGAGTAATGGTTAACACCAACCATAATGTGCTTAAGTTGGCTTAAGCAAATGTGCGAATACATGTAAATTATATGAGGTAAACCATATTGAACTTAGGGAAACTTTTTGCTAAGCTTAATGAAACTGTCATTTGCTTAAGCAAGGTGCGAATCTGATCGCACATTCCGTACGGAATCAAATGTTTTTTTATTTTGTTTTTGTTTTCTTAAGTACATTTGAGAGACTTTTTGTTAATTTTTGACAGTAGCAAGTTTGCAAAAACTGTTTTTCAGCGGATAACCGTTAATCTTACTCTCTTACACAGTTTAAACATCAGATCACCAAAAATTAACGTCTTCAAAATGGCATACAAAGTGTCAGCCAGTGGAAGAACGTTGTAAGTTACTATTAAAATGATGTAACCGAAATGGTTATTCAGTGCGGAATAATGTTTTAAAAGCCTTTTGCATAAAAGTTTTTAATATCATTATTTTTAATAATAGAAAAAACGTTTTTTGAAACAAATAATCCTGCCTGTCAAAAAACGTTTTTTTTTGCTCTCCTGAAAAATTATTATTTTGTAACTTAAAACGTTATTCGCGGCTGTGCTTTATTTGAATAAAAACACAGAAAATTTTCAAAAGTGTAAGAAATATTTATTTAGAGCGATAAATAAATGCCTGCCATTTAGTTTTTAAATATTATTTCATGTAAATGAGGACGTAGGCGGTCCATCCGTGAGCTCAAATGTTGGCATACTTTTTCCAGCTTCGGCCGGTATCTCACCAATGGCAGCTGTAATGTTGTCCTCTACCGCTAAAATTGTGCCTGGCTTATCCCTGTACACGAGAGACTTCAAGTAGCCGCACCACAAATATCCAAGTGGGGTCAAATTGCATCCCCTTGGCGGTCAACTAACTGATCCATAACGTGAGATTAATTGCTCCCTGTACGATTAACGAAATTTATTGAATGGTTTTCAATAATGTTTGGTTTGTTAGTCATGGTGAAATGACAAATCTTTCTACACTTTAGTAGAAATAATTCAGACTTACTGAGCTACCTAAATAAGAGCGGAAGCGTTTTTTGTATGTCAAAACATCTCATTTGCATACAATTTAAACGAAACAAACCATTATAATGCGAATTAGAAACCACCCGGCTGATAAATCTTATTTGACAGATCGCTATGTCGGTTTGTTTTATTGAAATTGTATTTAAATAAAATTTTCATGTTTAAAAAAACGCTTGCCGCTTTTGTTTAGGTTGTTCAGTTACTAACAAGCAATATCTGAAGTATTCTTAAAAAAATATTAATTTTACAACCAAAGAAGATTTTTTTAAACAAAAGACAAACATAAAGACCGATATATTTTAAATAATCTATATGCATAATATAAAAAAATGAAAAAAAAAACCGATATAATTTGTACCAATGTTAAGGATAATAAAATTGTTTGTAGGGACAAAACATAGGAACATTTAAGTATCTTCTAGGAGCTGGTTTTATGAGAGCTAATAGTGTTCAATTAAAATCCTCCCAACAATTTTTTTCATAACTTATTCCTTATTTATTCTATTTAACTTCTCTCACAACAACAACATTGTAAGTTACGATTTGTATAAGTGTTTTATCATAAAACATTTGGGAAATTATACACTAAAAAAAAAAGCAATCCATCCGTACTCTAATAAATCCGAAGCGGTATTAATAGTACGGTGAGTACAGATTTTCTTGAATCATGTACAGAAAGATTGATTCAAGTACGAATTTTCAATCGGAAAATACTTAAATTATTCATATTCAATACCGATTTCGTACTTGAAATAATCCGAAAATGAGATTGATTTATGTAAAACTAAGATTGAGTCAATCTCAAAATACGCTTGATTCTAGAACGATAAAGTTGATTTTATGCCGATTTTATTACACCTTACAGAATGATAAAACACCAACATCATGCCCGATATGGTGTTTACTTTAGATATCTTATATACATATTTAACCAAAAATATAAACTAAACGAGAAGCAAGAGTTCAAATTTACTTTTGAACCCTTCGTGGTACACATGAGTCTGGCCAGACCCTTTTTCAATGTGTATAGTATATCAAAACATACGTAAGCCGGAGGGTTAAACACAACGAATCTTAATCTTTTTTTTACTTGATTTAATAATTTTATACTTATTTCATAATATTCCAAGATTGATTTTCGAAAGTAATCCCATTTAGGATTGTTTTGAGTACGTTTTAGTTTTATTCGTACTTGAATTTTTGAGTACGTCTCGTACTTAAAATAATCATAAGAAACTTGATGTATCCCATGTGTTTCTCTTTCTGTGTAACATTTAAAACAAAAACAAATTTTGAAATTTTGTTTTAAACGAGTCACTTTTGCTCTTGCGTTCTACAAACAGGTAGTTACTCTTTTCAGACTAAACAAAAAGACTCCATTCCAATAAACCGCTGAAAAATTATTATTTATGACACAGTGGGACAATATGTATTCATTTAATGTTAAAATTATGTTTATATTTTTTGTTAATTATAATTGTAGTACCCTGAAGATGAGATCCAGTGGATTTCGAAATATTGGAAACATTTTTTAAATAAATAAAAAAATAAATAACTAATTATTTACATTAAAATTATTAAAAAAGTTTTGGAACATCTGCTTTACTTAAGACAATTTGTTCATTAATAATAAATAAATCAATAAATGTTTTAAAGGATGCATTTACTAATACTAACACAAATATTAACTAAGGTCCTTTAGTATTTATGTTTTCATACAAGTCTTTTTAATTTAACTTTCTCTCTTTCTCTCTCTCTCTCTCTATTTCTTATTCATTTTAACAGACATTCTACCTAAATGTGTGTTGAATTATTTGTGTGTCTGGTGTGGCATATTCATTAATCCCGGCATGCTACATGATAATCCTGTGGTTAAACTGGCATTGAGATTTCTTGCTTTCATTTCAAAATTCATTTACCCGGAAGCTCTTTTTATTTTGGCTCTAAAACTCAATAGCAACAACATCCCAAAGAAAAAAGAGGTATGAGCTGTTGTTCACTTAAACTGCCTTAAAAAGGGTTAAATATTTATAAAGAAGTACCAGTTTTATTAAGTCCTTGTTTAGAAATTTGTCGTAAAAATAGTTACAATGCTTATAGCTGCATTAATGATTAGTTAGGTATAAATAGTCTTCAATTTTGAAAGATAGATATTATGGAGGATTTGGTTTTGTTGGAAAACCCACAAATTTTAATGCAGTTTATAAACCATTACAATTGCCAACAAAATTGGAGGCAGGAACTTTTAAAACATAACAAATAAATATGAGCGCAGAATTTTATACGAAGGAGTAGACGTATGAAAATTCCTGTGGAGAGGAAAAATTACCAAAATTTTTATTGGTTTTTGCAGATAAAACCCATGTTTGGAATTTGAATTAAACAAATTTTAAAAACGGTCCTGTTTTGAACAGGGAAAAAATCAAAAATATTACAATAACAATTAACATATTAGTTAGACATTTGTACTATTTACTCAATTCCGTACTGATTTTCCAGCTGCAAACAAATTAATCATATCAATTAACATATTTGTAAGTTTGAGCTTTTCTTGCTCTTGAGTTTTAATCAATAGTTTTAATTGAAATGCGATCGCAAGGAAAACCATAAATAAGCAATTGCATGTTTTTCCTTGTGCGACCAATGAAGGCCGCAACAATATATTTATCCGTTTTAGAGCTTTTTATGAATTTTGGTATATATTTGCATATTTTACCGTTTGCAGCATTTTTTGCATAATTTAGTTAAAAGAGCTATTTGCGCATATTTTGTCTTTGTAAGGCCTATTTTGATACATTTTAGATTTCTTTTTGGTTCCTTCAAGAGGGCGATTCTATTCTAGACAACTTTTTACATCAATTTTCCAATCACTCTACTTGATACTTTTTTGATGCCAATTTAAAGTAAAATATCTTTATTTTATAATAATATATTTTTTTAAGACGAAAGCTTAAATATAAATTGGTTGTGCACTTCGAAGCATTAAGATTCATAGATTTGGCGCAAACGGAAAATTCATTGCATGTTGCACCCGTCATGGCTTAAAGAGCAAATTTCTTATTATTGGATTATATTTCTCTACGATGTTGGATTTGATAATCATCGTCTGGTATCTAATCTTTCACAATAAAAAAGAATAATACAATAAAAGTTTAAAAATTAACAGAGTTTTGTGTTTTTATGGTATGATCTTATGAAAGTTGGACAATTTGGTTGCACCCGTCATGCACTTTAAAGCTCTCTCGTAGCTACCCAGCAAAAACTTTGCTTACAAAATAAGCAGAAAAATAATGAGAATTTGACGAGCCGACTACTTACTTTTCTACTAGAAAAAGTACTTATTTTTGTTCGAGATGTCCCAAAAGTAATCCTTTATAATTTAGCCTATTATAATCTAAAAAATAATATGTTTTTTTATACTTAAAATTTTTATAAAAATATATAGTTACACAAAGTCAATAAAGTAAAAATTTTTTTATTTTTTTAAATTATTTTTTTTTTATTTTTTCTTATTTTATTTTACTTTATTTTATTATTTTTTTTTTTTCTGTCTCTGGCGGGATTCGATAGCGTAACCTCGGTGCCGATAGACTAGCTCGCTACCAGCTAGTCTACCGCCCAGTAAAAACTTCGCCTACTTTTTCAAAATGAATAGCTTCTTAAACTCATTATTTTGTAGCTTTCTTCTATAACTACATCCATAAAGTCATAAAAAAAATAATGACTTACCTTTTAATGCGTTCATTTTGGGACATCCCTTGTAAAATTCATTGGTTCTTTCAGTAGAATTGTAAGTAGTGCTATTATGTTTTTCTGATTACTCAACACATTATTTTGTAGGCAAAGTTTTTACTGGGCGGGGCAGGGTAGTTTTTGTATTAAAATGTATTCATAACAAAAAGTTAGCCATAGTTTGTACACTACGTACAACGAGCTGCTAACTAGAATGGCGATTAAGCTTAGCAGCTTGTTGGCACAGAGTTAATTCATAACGAATTTTTCTCCATCTGCCAACTTTTAATAAATCAACTCTGAATTTGTATGATGCCACCTTGTATTAATCAAAAATGCAACACGTTTTGCATTAATCATCGCTGAATTTGTAATTTTTTTTTTTCTTTTTCCCTTCACATATAAAAATTTTAAAAAGTTTTTAAAATTAAAATAAATTAAGAAAAGACAGTAAATTAAAAAACAACAGTTATAAAAAAAAAAACCAACAAAATTGTTAGACATTAAACGGCTGTTTTTCACAAGTTGGCAAACGTTTGGCAGCTCGTTAACAAGAGTTTAGCAAATCGTTAGCCAGAGTTTGGTTAGTGTTATGAATAAACTTTTTGCTAAATTTATGCCAAATTTTCATTATGAATACGGATGTATGTTTTTTGACTATAATGACATTTTTATTGTCATAATGAAAATTTAAATTTTTCTGTATATTTAAGATATAATGATAAAGTTATTAGTTATTATTTAATATATAACTAATAATCCAAAAAGTGGCGAATAAAGCTACAAAGTAATGAATTCTTGAAGTCATTAAAAGTAGGATTGTAAGTAAAGTTTTTGCTGGGTATTTGATCGTTTCATAGGTATAAATTCTTGTAAATAGATAACAATAGTATATAAAAAAAATGTTACCCCTTCTAGAAATAACTAAATTGCAAGTGTTTCTTTCTATTAGAAAAAGACGTTTAAAACGTCTAAATGTTAAACCCGTCAGAATAGAATCGCCCATGAGCTTTCGCAATAAATATATATATTTTTTTTTTGCGAAATTCTATTTTAAATATGTATCTGTAACCCAACGTGTTGCTTCAATTTCTCCAACACTTTTTAAAGTGATCTAACGATGTTCATCCGTCCGTCTGGCTGGTTATCTGTCTATGTTAACTTTGTGCGCAAAGTACAAATTGCAATCTTTTAGATAATTTGAGCTAATTTGGTAAATACATGCTAATTGTACTAAGGACGAAGTTTCCAAATAAGACTCATTGTGTCTGCTAACGATCTTATTATGTTGGTATATAACGCCCCAAAAATCTCTAAAATTCGTCTGTAAATACATGGTGTTTGGGCTTTACCGATTATAATTTTAGGATTGTTTTTATTAAATGGAACTGTTAATAAATTGTTGAAAATTTTGTTTTAAAATTAAATATTTTAAATTTTTGGGGCATATTTTTAACAGTTTTCAGGGCATATTTTCAAGTTTTTACTGCATATTTAATGCGCATAAAACGCGTTTTTTAGAGCATATTTCTGGTTTCCCTGGTGATCACCAACAAAAGAGGTTATATTAAACGTAAACGCAAATCAAAATATTTTTTTCAATCAACTTAGTTAATTGAAACAATTGAAGCTTTAAAATGTTTGGAAGTTTGTGGGTATGTTTAAATATTTGCAACTACACATTTTTATTTTCAATTATGGCAAATTAATTAGAGCAATTAAAAAAATTGTTTAAAACCTCATTACTTGATTTGATTGGAAAAATTTTGGTGAACATTTTTTCTGTGAAAATTAACCGATATATTGTATTTTTGTACTGCATTCTTTAAGAACCACTTACCTTTACTATAACTTTCTTAAAAATCTGGAAAACTGCGTTATTTTAAAAAAAATTTTACAGGAAATTTTCACCAAATTCAATTTCACTAGATTTCGATTTGCAGGACATTTTTTTTATTGAATAATTCTTGGCGAAAATTACAATACGTATTAAAAGCTTAATCCTAATGCTTATTAGTATTTGTAAGCCATTCCCAATGTAACCGCTAATTAATTGCATTCAAGTGTCACAAAAAACCTGCTAGGCTCAAAGTGTCCGTTCTTTTCAGCCTCCGGTGACCTTCGAACTTTATTAGATCCCGAGCGAGGTAGTTGGGATGGAGCATTAGTTTATCTATGTATTTGACTGAATACTTTTGTATTTCTTCCTGGATGGTAGTGATGTTAAGATCTTTTTTTTTTTTTTTAATTCCCTATGCTAATCCCCGCGAAGCTTGACGATTGTCTGCAGGAAAGAAACCAGAGTCTCTGGCGGGAATCGAACCCGCAACCCCGGGGTTGATAGACTAGCTCACTACTAGCTAGCCTACCGGGGCACCCTGCCATTGGGCGCAGACGATTTGCCGTAATATCCTAGACTGTCTTCTTTGTAGCTTCTGATCTAATTGGATGCCATATGTCCATATTGGCTTTATGATAGACTTGAATAAGAGAACTTTGTTGTCTAAGGACAAGTTTGAGTTTCGACCGAGAAGCCAATGTAGCTGAGCTGCTTTAAGTTTCATAGCCGTTATTTTCGCTTCAATATGACGAGACCATGTTAAGCGTCTATCTATATAAATTCCCAAGTACTTTACATGATTTTCTACCAGAACAGTGATACTATTTATTTTATTTGCAGGACATGGCCGATAAATATTTGTATAAGGCGTTTGCAGGTACTTTTTGGTGTGTCATAATGACATGCAACCAAGAAGAACAATTACCCTTTTATGCAAAAAAAAAAGTTAAGGTTCACGTTAGTTAATCAACACTTTAAGCCGTTACACTTTGGCTGGGCTTTATGAAAGTTTTCTTTCAGAAAGTCTGAGCTCAGTCTGGGTTCACACTATGAAAGTTTTCTTTCAGAAAGCCTGAGTTTACTGGTGAGAGGGGAAGAGAACATGCTGTTCGTTTTCCCCTCTCACCCATAAACCCAGACTTATTGATGAGAGGGGAGAAATTCATGGCCTGTTCTCTACTTTCATTGTGTGAACCCAGACTGAAAAAAATAACAAGATTTTTATTGAGGCTCTTTGACTTGCACATCTTTGTTATGCTTATTTCTTTGTTTTTCTTCTTCTCCACATTTAAACTAAAAGTTGTAAAATTGTTTTTTAGTTGTAGATTTGTAACTTGTTGTTTTGAGAAACATGGCCCTGATCGTAAATATACATACCAAATATGAATACAAATTCCCGAGAGGGTTTTCCCTCCTACCATTTTTCCTATTCAAATTCGGTTGTAAAACTGGGAAACGAGAAAAGCCCCCGTGGAATTTTTATTCGTAATTGGGCTGAAAGGGAGTAACGTCAAGCGTACAAAAGGGACCTCCCAACAATATTTAAATCCACTTTTTTCGAAAATATAAACTTCAATTTAATATTTATTATTAAGTTTGATCTATTTTCTTCGACCACTTAAATCAAGTGAATTAAATAAATTCAACAAAACTGCGGGTCTTGTGAACATAATTTTTTACACCGCAACTACTTTTGTCTGACTTCAGATTTGATTTGGAACAAGACCGATGATTAGTGCCTACGCTTCTTGATGTAATGGTTTGAGTGAGAATCAAATCCATAAAATATTTATATTCGTATGCCAGTGAATGTGTGGTGAGTGGAGTGTGTACTCGTATGCTGGCCGACGGTCAGTAATTGCATTAAAACATCATTAAAATAGTGTTTGCTACTGTTTTGATGTTATTGTTGTTGTTGCCACACTATATATAAAATTAATTTAATGTTATTTTTTCAATTTAATTTTCATCAACAAGCCAACATTTCAACAACAAACATTTTGTCGTGTGGCAAACTTATTGCACCACAATTATCAAAACCGCCAGCGTAAATGTTGACGCACATTCATTCATTTTACTACAACCACAGACAGTCGATACTAGATAGAATTGCTGTAAAATTGTTTACAACATAGATGTATATATGTATGTATGTATGGATGTATGTATTTATTTATGAAAGTTGTGTTTACGCTGACATTGAAATTAGATTTTCTAAAATTAAATAAAAGGTTTTTGTTTTTTATTTTTAGGGTTTAAAATTTTCAATTTCCGAGAGCGCATATTTTTTTGGTTTCAAGAATTCTGGGATGTTTTTTTTTGTAAAGAATGGTACAAAAAGTAGAATTAGTCAATAATTCTCCTTTAAACTTAATTGAATGTACTTTTTTAAATATGTTTTAGGAGGTTGCCCAGCAAGCCTTTATTGCAAAATGAAACATCATCAAATTTTCTTACATCAATAACAAGTAAGAGAATCAATCGAATCAATGTGACCAGCTCTAAATAATTCGTTCAGATAAACTAGCAGCGAAGGAATGCGTATATTAACATAAGATTTTGCACAAGCTCATTTTATATAACTGGAAATCATACAACAAAATTTCATTAAGATCGGTCTATAATTTACCATAGGCCCCATATAAAGCCAACTCTCAAAAAGGTTTCTGTACGCATTAAGCCGTAACAAGTAATTCTATTATAATGAAATTTGGTCTGCCATAGTTCTATATTACTAGAAATCACACTGTCAACTTTTGTAAAGAGCGGTCCATAATTTACCATATGTCCCATATAAGGCCCACTTCGCAAATATTCTAACTGAAAGTGTAGTTTAACGAAGATTAACGAAGTTTAACGAAGATTGTTCTATTATACAATAAATATAAAATGTGTAAAAGATCAATAAAAAGGTATTTATGTATGGTTTTTAAGATTTCATCAAACTTGTAGTCTGCTTAACTTTGAATCGTAAACATAAGTGGTCTTTTGCATATAACTTATAGAATCTTAATTTGCGGCCTTAACATTTATTGAATAATGCTACATATCACCTTTTTTTAAATTTTTTTTCTAGAGTTCAAGACTCAGGCTATGCAATATTTTGAAAAAGCTATTTCAGTTTTTTTTTAACTTAATAGTATGATTTCAACAAATCTCGTAAAGGATGAAGAATTAGCTTGCGAAAATGTGCCAGTGCGCAGTAGGAAATGGTAAATCGATTTCGATTCTAATCGAAAATCAATATTGTGCAAAAAAAATCAATTTTTCGCAATCGAGTTTACGTCTGCGATTTAAAACTGAAATCGATTATTGGGCTTTTGAAAACAATTTTTTTATTTGAAACTTTGGCAATTTTAAATCTGAATCTTTATAAAACACTATACGACTATAAATTTTTGTACAAATATACATACGTGTAAAGGTATTTTAATGCAGTTTGACAAGTTAAAAGTAAAATACAGTTGAAGTTATACGTATTTAAAATGGTATAATTACCAACTTCATAATAGGCGCGCTTACTCCGCAAGTAAATCACTCTCCAAAAAAGCGCAGATGAAGTTGCAAGAGAATGTTATTGCCCGGTGAAAGATTTTTTTCCCAGCAAAAACACAAGCTTAGTAGTCATTCCATTTGCCAATAATGTTTTATCTACGAAATTCTCAAATCAAATTTATTTTTAACGATTTTAAAATCGATTTTAAGGTGCGTTTAATGGATTTCACACTGAAAAATAAAACAAATCCATCCGTATTTAAATCAAGCCGAGGCGGTGTTAATAGTACGGTAATTACGAAATTCATTAAATCAAGTACATAATGCTTGATTCAAGTACGGATATTCAAGTGCGAAATACTAAACTTAAGATTGAGAATGAGATTGATTTAAGTAAAACTAAGATTGAATCAATCTCAAAATTCGCTTGATTCAAGTATTATTAAGTTGATTGAATCTTAATACTAGTTCAAGAATTTCTATGATGGTTTAATCTCGATTCGTACTTGAAACAATCCGAGAGTGAGATCAGATTGATTCGAACCTTAACACTTACCCCTCAGGACCAGAGAGAATATTATCATTTTACTAACCCGTTACACATGCTTATTTCACTTTTGTTGTATTCCGCCCTTTGCTTACAGAATAATTCTCAATAACAAGAGACGGGCAGCATGCCTAATATGGTTTTCGTAATTATTCTACTTTAAAAATTTGATGTATTTAACTAAATAATTTTAACAAATAGAATATGGGAATTATTGCTTCTTATTTAACTCTTTAAACATGAAAATAATCTGAATTTTTCTTCTTGTAGTGTTGTTTTTGTTTCTATACAACAAAGTTTTAAAAACACACATGTATGCACGCATATTGGTTTTCGGAATTTATCCCATTTTAAATTGTTTTAAGAACAATAATTAGTTTTGAGTACGACTCATACTTAAGTAAGTAGAAAAAACTTAAGTTTGTATTTATAACTATGTTTAAAAATTATTGAACTAGCTCGTCTAATAGATTTCCACTTCAGTTTTAATGTTATTACTAGTGTGAACACTTCGCATTCATAATATTTTTCAAAACACTCGCAGATCATTGACATATCACGCGGGCTACATCCATTTGCTTACAGTTCGTTCTCTCGTCCACTATTGTTAGTTACTACAACTGAAAATGACTGGCTGGAATGGATGGATGGATGGGCCGACTGGGCAAGCAGACAGTCTGACTATTTTTCTCGGCAATCGTACACAATTTCCGTTTATTATTTAATTTTGTGTTGATTCAATTTCTTGTAAATATTGTACATACAAAAAAAACAAACGACAACGAAAATATTACTTACGACGATGTTGGAGGAGAAAAGAACTTTTATTTTTGTATATTTAAAAACCCCCCGAAGCAGTCATCTCGTCTTTGATGATGCTGATGACAATGATGACTGGTTACGAGTATTTGTTGCCCTCAACGTTCAATTGACTTAATTGAAAATCGGGTCAACATGGGCCAAGATAATGAACAAACACTAATTAAGGATCATGGCACTTTAGTTTGTGCTGTTTGTTTATTGACGGACGGAATGGATGTTGTTGTTTTTGCTGTTAACATAGAGAATGAATCAATGACTGTCTAAATGAATGAATATGAACATCGTATGGGATCGTAGTTTAAATAAAGTATTATTTTTGTATTTGTATTTCTTTATCTAATTTGTAGTTGCTTTTTATGGATTGTGGTCATTGTCTTGGGTTAAAGTTTAATTTCATTAAGATTATTAGAACCATTATGTACATATGTATGTTTGTACCATGAACAAACGAGTTGTATAGTTGCATAAATGATCAATCATTTGATTTGTTTTAATTAAAGTTAATTTTGGGCTTGTGTAGGTACAGTATGTATGTAAGTGTTTGTATTTTTTGTTGCCTTGACTTAAAAGAACAAAAAGGATTTTATAATGGATATAAGAGTATTCATACTTTTTATTTGAGAGTAGTTTAAGTGTTAATTACAATGTAACCTTTAATTTCCTGTTTTGCAACACTTTGGAAATACATATGGATGTGCAATGGTCTACAGAAGAGCTTAATACAAACATTTTATAAGACATTTGTATAAAGACATTTTGCAATTGAGTTAAACAAAGAGTTTATTATTTGTACGACTTTTTATGTTATTTGGCTTTGATGAGTCGTTGGTAAGGCTGGAGATAATCTATCATATTATCTCTTGAAGTAAGTACTTTTTTTGTTAGGACCAGTACTCAGGGGGGTAACCTCTAGCAATGCATTGCATTGTGTTGGAACTCGAAAAATAAACTATGTGAAGGAGAATAGAGGGATTAGTGCTTATGGACATTCGACTTGACCTTATTCAAACGCGTTTTATGCGCATCAAATATACAGTAAAAACTTGAAAATATGTCCTGAAAAATTTTAAAAATATGCCCTAAAAATTAAAAACTGCTCACTTGAAGACATAATATCAACAATTTTGGAACTTGTATGCACAAGGCTAACATGGATAGACAACCAGCTGGACAGACGGATGGACATCGTTAAATCACTTTGAAAAGTAATTCTGAGTCTTACTGCCGTATTCATAAAAAATTACAATAGATTTTAATTGTGTTTTAAGAAAAATTTGTATGAAAATTTATCCTTAAAACACATTTCAAACTTACTTTATTTTTTATGAATACGGCAGTTACAATTTAAAAGTAAAAAAATTAAATGTAGAAGTCGAAATTGAAGTAACAAATTTTCGAAAAAAAATTGTACTTGTTGCGAAAGCTCTTGTAGGCATCTAAAAAAACTGAATATGTATCAAAATATCCCTTATAAAAGGCAAAATATGCGCTATGCACCTAAAAAATGCTGCAAAACGGCTCTTTTAATTAAATTATGCAAAAAAAATGCACTAAAAAATCGATGCCAGAATTCATAAAAACTCCAAAAGGAATTAATATGTTGTTTCTGCCTTCATTGGTCGAACAAGGAAAAACATGCATTTGCATATTTATGGTTTCACTGGTTATTACTAAGATTTTGTACAAACTGCTCTAAAGCGGGAAAACGTTGACGAGAAAAGGTCGGATGTACCAAAATACGATAGGCTGATATCTATTAATGTTTCCAACGAAAATCTATTGCAAGCCTCTTCAGATTAATGTGTGTATGCAGATGAAATCCGGAGATATTTCCCTGTATTGATGACTGTTAACTGAAGATATGAAATCAGGGAAATATTTTGGGACAATTGGAAAAAAACTTCTGAGGCGATTTAAGAATGTCTATTCGTCTGGTGGCCTCGCTTTCTTTGTGTCTTCGTTAACCTTGTGTTTCAAGTAAAGGTCGGAATTTTACAGCTAATCTGATAAAATTTAGTACATATTGAACTAAGGACGAATCTTATAGAAAATTGTGAGAATCGGTTCATGATTTCACATAGCCTAAAATCACAAATGATCTGCTGACATGGATCCGTTTAAATTTACTAATCTTTTGTTGGAATCAATTTATGTTTGACCATAACGCCCATACAAGTAAGACTTCTGAAAATAATTTTTATTACACGCAGAAAAATATATGGTTGGTGGAAATCATATGTAAAGAGAGACATACTATGGCTGGATTACAACAATGCCAATGTTCTTTGGTAACCATATTATAGTTAAATATGACCATATTTTAGGTTTAATTATTAACAATTTAATAGTTAGTTATTTCAGACAAGTCATTTAAAAAATGCATGCATTTCATTTATAAATAACTTCATTTATTTTATCAATATTATTTATCTTTTCAATTTTATTACAATTTCGTTAACATTTTTTAATTTTGTTTAACAATTTAATCAAGCCGGCATATGTAATTGTTTTTTGTTTATATGTATTTTTTTTTTTTTTTTTTGTACAGAGAAGTAGTTCTTAGTACTTAAAGCCTGATACTCCGTTCAACATTTCACGTGAAATGCTGTCAACACTCATATGAAAAAAACACGTGCGGAATATCTATGAAAAAATGATGATAAAGTTGTACTCTGTTAATTTTGTGAAAACGTTCCGAAATGTTTCTAGCTACATTTTTTTACAACTGCGAAATATTGTAAGCTCCACTTATTTCACGTGGAATTTTAAGCAAAAGCAAAAAAGTATGAATTGATTACACTACGTGACAATTTTTTGACCAAATGAATTTGACGCCTAATCTTTATGTAAAATTGTCCGCTGAATCTGAATATGAAGTCAGAATTGTCAAAAGTAGAACAGTTTTTGAGATATTCCAAAATAACCGTTATTTGTGTTTTTAAAAAAGATGCTGCAAATATACAAAAACTAAAATTTTAGCCTATTTCCATACGAACATTTTGTGTCCAATAGGATCCGGATCGATGCAAAAATTACAAAGTTACAGACGATTAATTGAACTAACCCACAACAAATTACTATACAAAGCTAAATTTTTAGTAACAATAAATATTAAAAATTGCTTAAAAGAATATAATTTCTATGTGGGTTAATTTACTAAATCTTCTGTAGCTTTGCAATTTTTGTAACATTCTATGTGTTGTTGGACGCAAAATGTTCATATTAAAATAATCTAATGTCGCATGCAATAAAACATTAGGATTTTGAAATCATTGGTTTAAAAAAAATAACTTGAATAGAGCAAAATTGAACAAAATCATAAAATTTTCAATGAAGTTTGAATTTTTGCCCCTGTAACTCTATCATTTCTTTACCAATCTTCACCAGCAATCCATGGATATTTTATTAATTTTATAACCTTTCACTGGAAAAAAAGAATTACATACCCCGTTTAAAATTTTTGAAGATATTTGCATTTCAGTCACATCATCTTTTTTAAAAACACAAATAACGGTTGTCTCGGAATATCTCAAAAACTGTTCTACTTTTGACAATTCTGACTTCATATTCGGATTCAGTGGAAAATTTTACATAATGATTAGCTGTCAGATTAATTTGGTCACGACTTTGTTGAAATTTTGTCACGTAGTGTTATTAAATAAAAAATTAAAATAACACAACCGATAACAGTTTTATATCCATATTAACGTTCTTTTTTATTAAATTTTTTATTAAAATAAATTAAATAAAAATTATTTTATTGTGGTCATTTTGTTAAACTATTTATGGTTTTTAAACCAAATTTTCAAAATTTTTAATCAGGCTTAAGTTCATCAAATTTAATTTGCATTAAATTATTTTTATGAAGAAAGGAATTTTACAACATGAAAATTAATTAAAATTGTTATTGATAATCATTCATTCTTGACTGACCTGAGATTCGAACCCAGGCGGCTGGTTACCCTGACATGTTTCGAGCGCTACCACTCGATCTCCTCAGAGGGATTTGCCGTCTTAGTCAAACATCAATCCTTAAACCAAATTGTATTTTAACCTTTGGTAGATCGAAATTTGCTTTTTTGAATGATTATCCATTTTTAATTGATTTTACATGTTTTTCCTTAACCTCCGTTTTTTGTAAAATACATGTGGGGTTTGTTTACATACACAAAACAATATTGCATACTTTGCAGGAATAAAAACGTCAAATTGTACAAACTCGCATGATAGGTAACATTGATACATGTCAAAATTTTCGTGTGAAATAATTAATGTTGCTCAATAGTGTATAATTTCTTGTTAAAAATTTTCCTTGAATAAGTGTTTAAGCTCATATGCGCTATTTTACTTGAAATTGCCACTCCAAAGTTGTTAAAAGAATAATAGTGTAAACGCATTATACTCCATTTTAGCCTGTAGAAAAAAATACAATTTATGAAAACTTTAACTCATAAAATAGCTTATAATATACACTATTGTTTGAGAAATAGTTTCATTCCAACCATCGAAAGCTGCATGATCTCCAAAATTTGTGCATGACGAATGTAATTCCTCGTGGCTCGCAGTCATTTTTTTTTAACTTACAAGGTGGAAAGAAGCGAAATTGTAAAGATGAGCCAGATGTAGCAGAGGAAGAGAAAAAAGACGAATGAACTTCTAGTTATTTTTGATTTACGCGATGTATACGTTAATTTGTCATAATTTTTTTTTTTATAATAACCCAAATTGGAAAGTAATGAATATGTGCCACTGAAATAACAAAACTATGAATTAATCACTGTTTTATAATGTTACAAATTGATATTTTTGTTATCAAATATTTTAATAAAAATACCGTAAAGTTATTGAATAAAACAGCGTATACCATACAAAATAAAATAGTGTATCAGATATATCATACGAATTCTTTAAAAAATAAAATAGCCTATATGGAGGACTTGCACTTTGAATGACATAATTATGGTCTTAAAGGATGCGTAGAATAAAAAAAAATGGTCAATTTGAAGACAAAAAACGGTATTGTGTATTCGTCGAAAAATCCAATATGAAGAACATCCGATTTGACAAAAACTTTAAACACGATTTTCTCAAAACCCCAAAAAACTTATACGCTATTGTTATATCGAGGGGACGATATAGAGTTACCTTGTTTTTTAAAAAAATGCATGGAGTTATCTAGTTTTTACATAAAAATTGGTATTTTTCTGATTTTTAGTTTTCAAATAATTTTAAATTAGAAACTATATCAAAATTTCGATCTGACAGAGTGATAGTAATTGAAACACGCTTTCTGTTTTTGTTGTTGTCTCAACAAGGAGTTAACAAGTTGTTCCATACGGCCACAGAAATATACCTACCCGCTATATCGATTCCTTCAGGGGGCTCCAATACAAAATTTGCCATACAGACTCGAAATATGTAAAGGAGTCGTCGCCCTTAGTGGGATATAATTTATGACCGACCTCAGTTAGTTTTTTGTCCTTAACATTTTCTCGAGACATACTTGCCCTTTATCACCACTTCTTAGGGGGCGATATATGAAATTCTGAAATTAATTAAAAAATTTGTAAATAAAATCAAAAGATGTTAACTGATTTTAATTACTTATGGTTTGTCTTGTTTGCAGCTTCGTTTTATATGTCTGCAAAAAATGTCCAATTTTTTATGAATTTTTAACAAACAAAAATTTCGAAATGTTGCCAAAAAAAATTTTTTCCAAACTTATTTGTTTCTGCCAGCAAATATACACATAAATCTATTTATTTACACATATTCAAAATAAAAACAAAATTTTAAATGAAATGAAATACAATAAAAAGTGAATAAAATTATAAATCAGTATAAAATTTACTATTGCGAATATTTTAAGGTTATGTTAGATAAAACCAAAACGAAGGTGTGAAATCACAAATTATTTACCTTCTGTAGTGGTCAGTTTCGACAAACATGTGCAATTATATATGGATTTTACATCTGACAAAGCCATTGCAAAATGCATATCGTGCAAAAGTAGCTTTAAGTTAAAAAACCGCCAAGGCATCTTTTTTATTTGTATGTGTGAAGGAATTTAATGAAATGCGAAATGGAACTTTAAATAGTATTACAAAACACAACTTACCAAATTTGCAATTTTTCAACTGTAACATATTCCTACTTTATTAATCTTATAATCTTTAGCAGCTTCAACTTATACGTAAAGGATAATTCGATCATATTAAAAATGCCCGGCATATTTCGTATTTTCTTCAATATATTGTAGATACATAACGATATAACCAGCTTTTTTAAAAAAGGCTTAGAACATAAATATTTTAGCAATACTTTACACTTTATAGGCCACAGGACATAAATATGAATGCAAGTAGTTACACCAATAAAAAAATGTATTCTAAAAAGAATATATCTTCCAACACATGAGCTCAATTATAACAATTGGTTTGTAAAGTAGATTTTGGGAATTTCTAAAACTTTTTTTCTTAATTTTCTTTGCATTGTTATATTTTATTCAATTTACACAAGAGCGCATTATGGACTTAACACATTTTGGCAATTAAAGAAGCTTGGATTACAACTGAATTAGGATTTAAATTAAAACAATCCACTTACAGTGATCTATGCTCTATTCTACTCAAACCATTATGTCTGATGTTTTTTTTAACCGTCTCAATTTTTTCATTCTTTCGTTTTTCAATCTTTAAGGCGAGATTGTTTTATTTAATGAATTAGAGAGGACGGACGGATAGACAGATAGAAAGCAACGAAATCTGGTTAAGGCAAGCTTGTTAATACAATTGCAGATTGTGGCAATTGTTTTTCTACTTTCCCAGCACATTGTCGAAACAATCCTCTTTGTAAAATTAAGATCCTTGTGCATCCTTTTGGGCATTAAAATAACTACACATAACAATCGATAGATACATACATACCTATATTTTCTTTTGGCGTGTGTTCCTTTTGCAATTTTGCTGAAATTTTATGGAATAAACGAAATGTATGAATAAGATAAGACTGCGTATGAGTAAACTGTATGTGAGTATTACTATTAAGTGATCTGGTTTCAGGCCTTTGTCTTTTGCACCAGATTTCGGGATTATCCGCTCTAGTCTACTAACCTACTTTAACCTATATACAATCCCTTGCTACCATAAATACCCCTACCCCTATAACTACTCTTAACTCACAGCAACATTGTTAAAACACAAATACAACAACAATTCCAAGCGATTAGTTTGTATGTATGAATGTGGTTTAATATCTGATCTGATCTGATTTGTATTGAAATTCAACTTGTGGGCTTAAACGAATTTGTACAATTTGCTAAAATAACAAGCAACACATTTACTTTATCATCACTTTACATACCCAAGCAAAACAACAACCACAACAAATATGCATGTAATATCCTTAAGATAAGTTGAGTCGGGTCTAAGAAAGAGAGAGATGGAGATAGAAATAGAAATAGAGAGAGCTGTTCGTTAAGTATGTAAGTAGCAAATAAGTTAAGCTCGAACGGTAGTAATTGTAGTCATAGGAGTAAGTAACTTATCTTATTACCAGGGTTAAGTGCATAGATTACAATGTCGAAAGAGCATCGCCCAAGTAAGCCTTAAAAGTCTTTTATTGAAAACATTCAAATATTTCATTTAAAGTATCTAGTCTTTATCGTCTATTTGTTTCGCATACAGATGCCGTTTTATTCTCACTCAACTTTTCATTTCTTAAACAATTTCCCTTGCACTAGTAGGTACTCTTTTTTCATTCTTGGTTTAATCTGTGTTCGCTTTATTTTAACTAGTTTATTGCTTTTTAGTTATTTTTTTTTTTTTTTTTGGAGACTCTATTTTAATTTGAAAATTGATCCTGTTTTGGTTTTCATTTTTAAATCCTTAAAAATTTTTTTTTTTTAATTTCTAAATTAGTAACAACAATTTCGCTACAAATTAGTATCCCAACTTAATCTTTTGTTACAAAAGCATTTCTGAAATTAAAATTTTGTTTTTTTCTAAATTGTTAAATGTATCAGGTTAACTATAAATATTTTTATGTTTTTCTGTTAAAGATCCTTTATTGTCTGAAAAATATTTTAAGCAGTTTAATATATGGAAAGGGTAGAAAAATTTGTAAGCGAGTATTGTACATCAATAAAAAAAAGTTGAATGCTCTGCAATGAGATCCAAAGAATGAACTTTTTCTGTTCGCTATGGAAGGATAAAAAAAAAACAATTTGAAACAGCGATTCATCTGCATGTGATTTTGTATTCCATTTTAAATAAAAAAATAAAAATAGTGCAATTTACATAAAATAATTAAAAAAATCTCGGGATATCCTTTTGTTATATTGGATTTCTTCTGTACTTGTTTGGTTTTATGCGTTAATCAATCTATCGATCTATTCATTTAATCAAAATCTAACAAACTTACTTTAATTTTACTTTTAAAGTACCTACTGCAAATGATACATCAAAGCCCTTTTTGAAAAAAGAATTTATGAATTTATCATAAATGCTCATTAACGTTCAATAATAATTATGTACCTAATCGATCTCATCGATAGGGCTAGATATAAGCTGCCATTCATATGAAGGCCCGTTTTAACAACATACCGATAGCTAAAAGAAAGATTTTATCAGCCGCATAAAAAGTGTTCCATTATTACAACTTTTTTAATATAACCTACCAGGTAATTAATCGCTCACTTTAGATTAAAGTAAAGTTGTGATAATGGAACACTTTTTATACGGCCTATAAAACCCTACCTTAAGCTATCGGTAAGTTGTGCCTCAATGTCATTAAATTATAAAACTAATAGTGACACATGCATTTATCAATGGCTTAACATAAAAAAGGCGCTATTCAATTTTTTCTTAGTTCCCCTGTTAAATGAAAAAATCTTAATAAAATCCTTACAATGCAGTTTTTAATAAAAAGATGGTTTAATTTTTATACCATAACCGCGTGAATTGTTAAAGTAAAGGGCATAACACAGAAAAAATACCCCAAGACAATTTTTAACAACATAGTTTGTTTAAAATAAAATTTTAGGTCAACAGACGTTTTATTTGATTCAATGAAATAATTAATCAAAATTACCCTTTGCAAAATAGCACTCAATAAAACATATTTAATAATGAAATAATTAAATATTTCTTCATATTCAATAAAAAAAATATTTGAATCAAAGTAAAGACAGTACTTTTTTTAAAAGCTCATAATTCTCATTCGCTTTACAGTTTTCCCTTGGTTTTTCAAAGTTTTTGGAAAAAGGTTTCTGAATGATGATCTGGCTTAAGAAACCAGCGAAATGCGCATTGGAAATAGCTTATCCCCCACAATAAATTTAAGTGTATTTATTAAAGTATACAAAATTGGGAATTAAGCACATCATAATTAATAAACAAAAATTAGATAAACTTTTTGATTAATTTATTAAACATTTCCAACAATTTAAACATTTTGTTGAAAAAAATTATTTTTGACAATAACTTTTTTTATTGACTCAATAAACTTGGGTGTCGACTAAAAATTCAATTACTATACCTACAAACTTTTTTATCAATACCAGTGTTGCCAAAACTTGGTGACCAAAAATTGCTAAATTTACGGAAAAAATTGCTAAAAAATGGCCATTAAACATTAAAATTCAATAACAAAACAGAAATAATTCATTTAAAGTTGTTTAGGATGAAATTGTGAGTTAAGATCAATTTGTTAAATAAGAATTCTTATTATGTATTAATAAACGTAAATTAATATTAAAATAAATTAAATCATCGAAAAATTCGATGTCGTTATTGTTCATCTCATAGGAATCACACATTAGTTTCAAATAATCATAAGTTTTAAATAGTTTGAAGGTAAATCATAATCACGACAACATTTACCCAACCTTTTGAGTACAGATCTACAATAAAAAACAAGTAAGAAAGTATAGTCGGTTAAACCCGACTCTACACCACATTAGAACCTTTGTACCAAATTTTATCAAATACTCTCAATTTTGACCTGTACTTTGCGCACAAGGTTTACATGGACAGCCATCCAGCAGGACAAAACATCGCTAATTCGACTCAGAAAGTGATTCTGAGTTAATCAGTATACGTAAAGGTGGGCTAAGGACCAATATTTTAAGGTGTTACAGACATCAGCACAAACGCATAGTACCCTCTCCACTATTGTGGTGTTGGTATAAATATTGTATTGTTATGATAAAAATATTTACCTAATTGATAAAATCGAATTAACGGTTGCTTAATGTAACCTTTTTCTCAAATAACTTTTAACGATGTTTACTTGGCTAAGCACCCTCTCTACTTCAGCATTAGACCATGGAAGTGAGAGCAACGTCATAGTCAATTCTGAAATTTCTAAAACAATCTTGTTACCGCCTGCATCCCTTTATTAACATACTTGCAACCAGAAGGAAACAGCGATGTTTGTGTTGATCCATTTTATAAATTTAAGAGTGTAATACTGTTCCTTTATTTTAAAAGATGTTTCAGCGTCATGGTTTATAGCGATTTTCAATATTTGTAAAAGTTGTGATTTAAATTAAAGGCGTTTTAATTGTTCAAAATGTTTATTTTACTTTTATAAATTTTTATAATAAAACAAAAATTATTCTTTTAAAAGAAAAACGGAAAAAAAATTTTACGGCTAAACAAGTTGAAAAATGGCTAAACTCATTTTTTAATGGCTAAACAGGGTGAAAAATGGCTAAATCTAGCCACTAAATGGCTAAATTGGCAACACTGATCAATACCGCGAAAATTGTCATCGCAGAAAATTTAAAAAATGTTTTAATCGAATATGCGATTTTCGTATTCAAATTTGAAAATTATTTTTTTCTACTAGAAAAACAAAAAGTGAGTTATCCCTTTTTTATATTAAGCCATTGGTATGTCTATATCTGCCAAATTTCTGCAATATTTTCAATCAGTAATTTTGCCTGTTAATGACGAGCATAATTATCGCGTAATGCTTAGAAACTGCAATCAAAACCAAAAGCTGTCGAACAAGATACGAAATTTGAGTACAACTTTTCGCTTTTGAGTTGGTTTGACAGCAATTGTTTTCATTTAATGAATCAGAAGTAAAAGCAATAGTTTTTTATTTTTTTGTCCAATGACAAATGAAGAAGTGGAAGAAATGGCAGCGTTTATACTTTGACTGCATTTTTGATTGCTGTGGTGGTTTAAACACTTTTTTAGTAAGTTTTAATTTTATTTTACGCGTTTTTCAATTATTAAATGATCTATATTCATAAACGGCAAACCTTTTCTCCCACAGAAAGAGAATATCGTTTTCTTAAGGCGGTGGCACATAGAATACTTCTTTATACGTCGCACAGTGCTTTGGCCCATAGACATAAATCAAAAAAAAAACAAGTCTTATATTGTGCTTAAAAATGTACAGATCGATAGATAACAAAATAATTAAAATGAATTTTGAAGAATTTTTAAGATTTAACTCTTTTTGGCGGCGCTAGAGGGCGCCAAAGTTTGAGAATTTATAGTAAAAATGGCCAACCAACTACTTGAGTTTTACATGCTTTAGGAAAACTGTTGTAAAACTGTTGTTTTTTAAAGCACGAGATTGAAATTTTTTTCTCTAGTAGTTTACTATATTTAGAACTAACTGTAAAAAATTTTTATTGATTTATTTTCTCATAAGTGTTTTTTTATTGGTTTTTAAAAATGCTTATTATTTACTTAAGCTCTAAAAATTTTCTAACTTTGATGGAATATTAAAAAAAAAAGAAAAATATGGTCTATGGGTTTTTTTCTGATTTCGAATATTTTGACTATTTTCTAATAACTACAAAAAAAAAAATTGAAAAAATTTTACCACAACTTGAAAAAAAAAACTTTTTTTAAATGGCTATTTTCATGATTTTTGATCAAATTTTGATAGTTTTCAGGAGTTTAAAAGACTATTAACTACAAATACTGTGAAATATTCATTCAAACTTATACCATTCAATAAAAAACAACAAAAATCAAAATATGTATAAAACATTTTTTGTGTTTGTCTAAACACGGCATAAGAGGGCGCTGAAATCACAAATGCCCTTGGTTTTTTATTGTTTCAAGAAAATAATTGTAAAAAATTCATTTTTTGGGTTACGAGATTCAAATTTTTTTCTGTAACAGTTAACTATATTCTAAACCATCTTAAAAAAAATTTTACTGGAATTATGCTCCTATACATATTTTTTAATGGTTTGAAAAATGCTTATTATTTAGTTAAGCTCTAAAAATTTCTTAATTTTGATGGAATATTAAAAAAAAAAGAAAAATATGGTCTATGGGTTTTTTTCTGATTTCGAATATTTAGACTGTTTTCTAATAACTACAAAAAAAAAATTGAAAAAATTTTACCACAACTTAAAAAAAAATGTATTTAAAAAAAATGCTATTTTCGTGATTTTTGCTCTAACTTTCATAGATTGAATTAGTTAAAAAAAAATAAACTAGGAACATAATAAGAAAAAAATCCAAATATATATACTATTCAATTAGAAAAATTGACAAGATAACAGTTGTGGCTGTTTCTTTTTGTCGACACAAGATGGCGCTAAATTCCCAGATGACGTTGGTTTTTCATCGTATAAAGAATGTTTTCAAAATGTGACTTAGTGCCGTTATTTTTTATTTAAATTGAAGATGGTTACGTGACAGAAGTTTTTTTTTGGTAACAGCCTTTGTTTGTAGTAAGAGCAATTCTATGGTGGAGTGTTCGAAAATATTGCATACAGGGTTTTCAATTTAAAAGAAAATACAAATTTTCTATTGAAATGTTAAATCAATTTATATATTTAATAAATACTTACTTTTACAAACGAGTAAAAGTGAGGGCGCGTGGTTCAAAAAATGAACGTATTGAGAAATATATACTAAGAGAAAATGTTGATGAACGAGTTAAAGATGACGAAACAAATGTTTCGTTGGGCGGCAACATTTTTTTGGAAGAATCTAGTAATGAAGATGATTTATTGTAAATAAAAAATATGAACATATGTAAATTATGAATAAATTAGTTTAATGAAAATAAATAAGGAATATAATAAGAAATGATTCAAAATAATTCGTTAGATCGGTTCAGTATCACTTTCTGAGTCGATCTAACGATATCCGTCCGACCGGCTGGTTGTCCATGCAACCTTGTGCATACAGATCGCAAATTCGGAGATAGTTTGATGAAATTTGTCACAGAGGCTTTGACTGGTACAAGGACCAAGCCTATTGAAAATGGAACGAATCGGTCCATAATTTTACAAAAACCATCTTATTACATCGGCAAGATTAAATTTGGTCCAAACCAAACTAATTTTATTGCAATCAAAATCAGCTTATCAAATTTTATTGGAATCTTTCTATTTTTGAACATAGCTCCCATACAAATCATTCTCCCGAAAATAGCTTTTAATGCCAGCTTCCTTAAAAATATATGTAGTAACATACCAATATAAACCATAGGTTACATATAAACCCTCATCCAAAAAACCCATATATGAAGATGAAGATATCTAAATAATATTCGGCAGAAAGAACTTTGAAACGAATCTTAACCTCATAACATAATTTTGTTCTGGTGGGTCCATGATTGCCCATGGGTCCCAAATAGATTACAATCTAGGAACTTTGTTTTTAAATACTATGCTATAGGATATCACATGGTCGGGCTTGACCGATTATACTTTCTTACTTGTTATTTTTGCACGAGCATTTTAAGCGTTTTTAACTCATTTTTCATTAAATGATGTTTTTGTATTTTTTACATTTATAATCCGATTCTACCAAAATTTGGCACACATATATATCTAACAAATATCAATTTTCATACCAAATTTTATTAAGATCGGATAATTTTTGGAAGTGTTATAACATTTTTAAGAAAAAGGATATATGGCAGGACCTTGAGTCCTTGTTCAGATTTAAGTGAAAATTTGCACATACGTTGCTAGTTGTGTGTGTATTAGTACGACCATTTTTTGTAGTTTTGTGGGCATTATTGAAGCTAAAATTACATTTTTCCATTTCAGGACACATGGGAGGTAGGCGTGTCCTGGGAGCGATTTGTCCAAAAATTCACATTTTTCTTAACTAAGCTATTCTATGCTTGTGTACCAAATTTCAAAAATTTCTGACAACTCCTTCTATTTATGTCCCTTCGTTATATGGGGACAAAGCACTGTGCGTCGTCTTTATCAACTGACAACAAAGTTAAAATACAGGTTTTCCTTTTAGCTATGTAAAGTACTAAAGTTGGGCAGCTTTTAACGTTCTTTGAGTTATTTGACAGCTATCAGTTTATTTTTTCGCTTTGTTTTAATCAAGACGAATTCATACAGGTGACATTTTCGAAAAATCGGTTTATTGTTTATTTTTTTGTGTGTATGATGAATGTCAAGCTAAAATTTAAAATTCAATAAAAAACTAAATACTTAAAAAAAACTTTTTTAAATATTATAAATATAAAATAGAAGAACAAGGAATTAAAAATGCGTAAGGAATAAGTGGAGCCACAGTTAAATTTGCAACTCAGGAAAAATATTTACCTTCTAAAATTTAACAAACGTTTATTAAGTAAAATTTTCATACAAAATTTGTTTTGTAAGCCTTTTATGAGTACGGCAGAAAATAAGTAAACTTAAACTAAATAAATGTTTCTTTGCATGTTTGACAATCAGGAGTACCGCAAAAAGCTTAACAAATGAAAAGTCGTGTGCTTCTATAGTAGGGATGCCAAACGGGAAATCCCGAATCCCGAAATCCCATAATTTTTCAGGATTGATAAATCCCAAATCCCGGGATTTATTTAAATTAATCCCGGGATTTTTAATATATCAACTTTTGTGTACAAAAATGTTCGTTTTTATTGAATTTTTATACTCTATACAAAAAAAAAATGATTAAAAATTATATTTCAGTTGTATTTTTTATTTTTGTAATTCTTACTAAACCGCCTTAACAAAAGCGGCAAGCGTTTTTTTAAACATGAAAATTTTATTTAAATACAATTTTAATAAAACAAACCGACATAGCGATCTGTCAAATAAGATTTATCAGTCGGGTGGTTTCAAATTCGCATTCTAATGGTTTGTTTCGTATAAATTGTATGCAAATGAGAAGCTTTGACATACAAAAAACGCTACCGCTCTTATTTAGGTTGCTCAGTAATTTTTCTTTTTTTTAAATATATAAAAAATAAAAAAAGTGTTGTTAATTTAAAAAAAAATCCCGGAAAATCCCGGGATTTTCTAAAATCAATCCCGATTGGCATCCCTATTCTATAGCTACTGCAACAAAAGCCATATTTTAAACTGCTTCTATAAATTTCACAAATGTTGTATAAACAGTGTTAAAAGCGTTGAAAATACAAATATGTTTATCCATCCTTATAGATTTCTTTAATTGATCAGGATCACTCCTCCACGTTCTTTTAAAGCATACCGCAAAAAATGCACTAATGTCTTCGGCCTCTATCCACTACATCAAGACACGACCTAGCTGTATAACATGGGGTCTTCACCTTAGATAATATCTGATATAATATGTGAGAGAACGTCGGCAGAAAAAGAGAACACATTTCTTCATGTTAATCTTAAACAAAGGGAACACGTATCTTATAAGATTTCATAATTGAATGATTCTCGTACAGTAAGCTTATGTCGTTTTTATTCTTTTTTTTTTAGTTAAAAATATTGTTTTTTTAACACTTATCACAAGATTTTCACTATTTGCACTAAAAAAATAAACAATTTAATAAATGCGTCTTATTTTTGTTTTATATGTATGTAGGTATGTGTATTTTTTACAGCTCATCTTATAAGATAGTTGTTATAAGATTTCTCATAACAACTGTCTCATAATATTTATTATAATATTAATACTATTTGAGAGCCCACACGTAAAAGATAATACTCTCTGCGATTGAATTTGACGTTTGCTGATATAAAAATCTTATATCTTATCTCAGGTGGAGACCCGGTTTAAAGCAAAATTAAATAAAAAAAAAACTCAACGAATTCCATTGGAAATATGTATTTTTTTAAATTTTGTTTCAAAAACAACTAAAAGTACTCATTGCGTCAAATTCCGCCGTCGTTACGTTAATATCAGTTAAACAAAGGTGGCGAGCAAAGTACGCCGGATTCTTTGTGCATCGCCCTTTAGTAAAACTTGATTTCCCCAAAACTGCTGTACACAGTTTATCTTTTTTCGATCGACTACCTGAAAACCATATAGGGATTACCGCGATCAGATTTATATGAAATCCGTGGGCAAAATTTGAAATTTTAAACTTGCCGCTAGATTTAAATTTACTTTGGAAAAATAATATTTGTTTTGTTAAGTACGTTCCTAAGTCACGTTAAAGTAACTGCAGCAGAGCAATCCACTGTCTTTGTTTTACCCTAAGACAGCACTAGTGCGTATATTGGTTTAACTTCTAGAAGGAGGCATTATCCTGTTTCCATCAAAAATATTTCTACTATTTTTGGGTGAGTGCAAAAAACGGCGTAATCTTAGGTTTTATATTTAGAGAATTGTGCGAGATATTTTTATATATATATAAATTTATATTTTGCTTCATATAATGAAAAGCATATAAGTTCCTGCTGTGCTACTGCATTTTTTTTTTATACAGTCAATTTTCGATTTCTAGAACATGCCCGAATACATTCATTTCAACAAGTTTTGTTCACTAAAAAAAACACAAATTCAAATTGTTTTTTTCACTTGTATGTATTTCTTAACAAAAATTGTTCCCTTTTAATTATAAATATGTTTTTGTATTAAAAAAAAATAAATATTATTTATTACGATCTTTAGAAAAATTAGTAAAGACAAGTTGGAAACAGTGGATCAAAGGCACAAATGCCGGTTCCATTATAATAGAGACATCATAATAATTAGAAGCGTAGAAACAAAAAGAACCACAAAAAATAAATTGAGATGAAAATGTACATTTTAGATTTTATAAAAACTGATCAAACTGAGTCAATCTTTCTTTGTGGAAAATTGGTCAGAACAAAACGATAAAAAAAAGAACATATTTTGTTTTTCTTTTTTTCGAAAATAAAAAATATCTCTATTAAAGAAAAAACAGTTTTGTTTTGCTTGCAACTGAAATACATACTTATTTAGTTTAGATTGACTCAAAATACCTGTAGCTGCTTGATTTCAGGAAGCCTGTGGTGCTAAAGACGAAACATGTTTTTTGTTTTTGGTTGTTTGTTTGTTGAAAGTATAGATTTCAAGTTGAGTTGCATGAATTATAACGATCTTTATTTAAAACACCCAAAAGAAACTAAAAACGAACGGAAAGAACTGCTGTGAGAGTGAACCTTTGAGATTTGTTTTGTATGTATATTTGGTTTTGTTGTTTTGTATCTTTGAAATACATTTGTCACAACATATGTTTTTTTTACATCTTGTAAAGAATGCTTAAAAGTATTTGTTACGGGGGGTTCAAATGATAGTGCCGACAAATGTGTGGACCATAATTAAGACATTTTCAGGCATTATTAGCTTAAGAACAATTCTTTTACTTAATACAATCAACTGACTGCCGCTGGCAGCTATTGACAAATCGTTTTTTTTCGGATTTTAGGCAACAAAGCCCAGACCGACAGACACCTCTTGATAAATGAATATAAGATTACAAGAGAGAAATGAAACACCTTTTTTTTAGGAAAATTTGGTTTTTTAATATTTAATAAATATAGTTTTGTAAGAAATAATTTTATAATAAATTAACAATAATTTGTTTAGTTTGTTGTTTTACAAGACAAGTTTGTTGTCGTCATTTAATTAAAAAGGCCTGCCTCATTGTTGAAATGCTGTCCAAGCATTGCATGTGTTGAATTGCCCCCAGTATTGGATACAAGTGTGGTTCCCTCAACTGAATATTTGTAAAATCACTGGTTGATTCTGTCTATGTAAACAGCTTGTTAAAAGTCCTCTTTGTTCGCTGTCCCTTGAATTTAAGGTCCAAGTCCTTTCTTTGCTCTAACCCTGTTTACGTTTAGGAAATGTTACAAAAAAGCGCTAAGCGTGTCTTATGGTTTACAACATCTAACTGGCTGGGAATTTTCCTAAGAGTTGCATGCGATGGAAAAGTTCAGCAGTCATGGGTAAGCCAGTGGGATACATGGTACTGGAGGCAGGCATATTCATTTGATTAAAGACAGCCATCTGCTGATTGGCAGCGGCGGAATATGCAGCTGGGGCGTAGGCAGCATTCATGCGTTGATAAATGGCAGCAGCGGCGGCGGCATTGGCATAACCTGGATTGAAAGACATAGCTGGGGCATAGGATGCAGCAGCTGGACCATAACGTCCCATCATTGGAGAAAAAATAGCTTGTCTGTAGGCAGCCAAACGGGCACGATTTGCACCGGGATTCTTTCTGCGTAACTTGCCAGTGGTCTCACCAATGAAAACTTCTTCGGCACTGGGGTCCAAGATCCAGTAGTTTCCCTTGCCGGGATCATCATAACTACGTGGAATCTTGGTAAAGCATTTGTTAAGGCTCAAATTGTGGCGTATGGAGTTTTGCCAGCCACGTTTGTTCATCTTGAAGTAGGGAAAACGGTTGATCAAATACTGATAAATACCATTTAAAGTCAAGCGTTGTTCGGGGCTTTCTTGTATGGCCATCATGATCAAGGCATTGTAGCTGTAAGAAGGTTTCTTATCGTCACCTTCTCCCTCGGATTTGCCCTTGTCATCGTCACTGTCACAACTCTGATCATCTTCCAATTTATCTTCTCCGGAAGAGAGAGAGTCGGCAGCACTGCTCATGGGTGTACTGGTGCGGCTGGGATTATCAAATTCCTCAGATAATTCGCCATCGGAAACGTACAAGGATTTGGTATCGGGTTCTTCTTGTTTGATCATAGTCAAAGCTGTAGGCATTTCGAATTGTGGTTGATTTTGTTGTGATGAGTTTTTCGACAAAATTGCATCGATTGAGAAGTTACTTTTGAATTCCATGTTGTTAACACTTTTTACCATTGTCTTCTTTTGTTTTTAAAAGTTAGTTTAATAATTTTGAACTAAAATGTTTTTTTTTTTACTGAAAATATTTTATTTCTTTTGCAACTATTTTTCTTAGCGAAAACGTATTTAAAAAACCAGAAATGTTTATTATAGAAAGCACAAGTGAATACTGATGTTGAATGAGCAGAGAGCCGACTATTTATACCCCTGAAACTCTTGATCCTCTCAGCAGGACAAGTCTACACAACAAAAACACAAAAGAGAGTTACAATCCACTTTTTGAACGAACAACAACAACCACCAAACGGTAAATGCTTAGGTAGCGTTATTTTGTAGAAGTGTGAGTGAAACTTGTATCCGACCGTATGTGTGTATGTAGTTGTTTCCGTAACTGCAACAAACTCCGCCTTTTCATGTGTTGTTGTTGCTCCCCTTGATAGTAATATGGTTGTTTGTTTTTGATTTTCATGTTTGTTTTAGTTGTAGCATCCACAATATTTACAATCAAATAAATGGAGAATTATTTTCTGTCTGGGTTTGTAGTTGAATGTTTGGTCTCGTTGTTGTTGGCATATCTATAGCAAATTGTTTTTATTAAAATTTCTGATCTCTCTCTTTTTTTTATGTACGCATGTTTGTTTGAGTAAAAACTTATAAATCTACCCATTTCCATTAGAGAATTAAATTAATTTCATACCTATGTACATACCTATCATTTGTAGTTTTGAATTTTGTTAGATTTTTTATGGTTGTTGTTTTTATTTTGTCAATGTTTATTTTGGATTTCGTTGCTTCGGCGTCAAAATATCTATTAGCATTAATCTAAACAGGGTTGATTTGTGTGCGGCCCTACTTTTAATCACTACTGCCTGCCAAAGTTTATTTTATTGAAACACACGCACGGTGTAGGTACATATTTATCTGTAAGATTTTTGCCAATTTTTACAATTTTCTATTGTAATTGTTAAATTTGATATGGCCGTTTTAATAGGTTTAAATGTAGGTACATCAATGTTATTGTTTATTATTTGTGGGGGTTATTTAACATAAATATTTAACACCGACAATTATAAATAAGAAATCATATTAGGAATATAGGTAGCTATAATAGGCAAAAAAAAAACTAAATAGGTGAAAGCCCCTAAGTTCGGCTTTCACCAATAGTCGGCTCTTTTGAATTAAATCTTAAATAAATAAGAATTACGGAAATTTTATATATATTTCGAATTCAGCTTTAACTCAAAATACAATCAATTCTCATTATGTAATATTTGCATTTGGCTAGGATGAGAACTTAGGTCTATGTTGGTCGTTATTTAGTGTCAAGCTTTCTACACGCTCCATAGTGGCTGTTTTTTAAATAATTTGTTAGTGCCAAGGCAAAATAGAACAAGTGGTAATCGTACTAATATAAATAATATTTTTACCAAAACAGTTTTTAAAGGTGAAAATATGTTCAAATATTGCCTTTAATCTATAAATCTGCAAAAAAAAATATTATTTTAACTTATTTTTATGGATGCCGGCATTAGGAACAAATTCTTTTGCAAATCATAAATCATAATTTTGTCATATTAAGCTCAAATTCTCAAAAATGTTTCTTTACTCACCTCCCTAGACAACAGTACAAAAATAAATGAGTTTTAAATGAGTTTACCTAATAGGCGGCACACTTTATATTGAGTGCCCAAATATATGCCGAACTTAGGATATAAATGATCCTATTGTCGGCAGATGCTTTTAATATATATAAATCGTTTATAAATGGCTAAGAAATAAGTAAAAGGTGCAAAAACATCAAAATTTCGATACAAATTTTATTTTTAAGACTTTACTATAACCTATTGGTAAGTTTAATGTACCAAAATTTTGTAAATTTTCAACAAAAATTTTACTTTGGCGCCTTTGCAACCGATAACTAAATGCCATTGGACCAGATTGGTTTTAAGATAGAGTTGTATAGAGGGAGTTTACAATCTAGACTAAGGAAAGAATTCCGCTTAAGGAGCCAGGTTATTTGAATTGATTTTCATTTCAGTTAATTTTGCCTCTATCAGGCCTGCCACACATTCCGATCAAAATACTACGGATCGAATTTGTTTTAGCTTCTTTAAATTTAATTTTCGTTTTTGGAGAAACCAGAATTACTTCCACTTCCGATCGGAATTGATATCTTTGACAGGTCTGTATATAGCATTTCCATGTCAAACATCGATCAAGATGTATTTTTTGTTTAATGATTGATTCACAACGCAAAGCGGATTTTCTATATATAAATATATATATATACATTTCTTCATTGATCTTGATCTTAAATTGTTTTAACAATATTCTAATTGAAATATATGGTTCTGTAATTATCGAAATGCTTTATAGGTAGCAGTTTGCGTAAAAAAGCTGTATCAGTTGATGTCTGAAGTAAATATTAAATAAAATAGAGGTCATAAATTGCCTCCTTGCGACTCCTGTGGTTATCTATTAAGAAGAACTTAAAAAATTTCCTACTTCAATAACAAATTTTAGACAAATCAAATAGTTTTTCAAAAGCTTCTAAGTACTTATGGCTAAGTTTATCTTATCAAAATATTAATTTTTAAGTCCAAATTGAAGATTTTAACAACATTATTTTCTCAAATGGCTTAAAAATGTTGGATGATATACTAAAAGACCTTTATGACTCAACTCTAGTATGGTCTTTTCCTGGCTTCGGTGCAATGGGTACCAATGAAAACTTCCATTCTAGAAAGTAGCATTAAATACGTTAGATAGCTTTTAATTTAAATAAAAAATACCGTGGAATCTTTCATGATTGTACACTGAAAGGGACGTTAATTGTGTCCGTACAAGGGAAATGGCCTCTCAAAAGGTCTTAATGCCTTCCTTTAGAACATTGCCAGGATCAGGGAACGGAGTCCGTTTTAAGGGAGTTTCCGTTTGAGGGAGATTACACTCACTGAACACCAAATTATATATAAGCTAGCTGTGAAGCCTGTCCCTGCCAAGCAGGAAGAAAAACTACTTTAAGGTAAGCTCCAAAGTCAGTACCAAATGCTTGGCAATTCTTAGCTTTATTGGTCTTTAGGGGGCTTAAAAATTTGCTAATATGTAAAATAGCATAATTTTGCAACACACCTTTTTCTTTCAATTCTCTGCCCATAGTCCAAAAATTTTAGATCCGACTACTTCAGACTATGCTCCTTTGTAAGGACTATATGCTTGGCCGTTTTCAGCTTCCTTTGCCTTCAGGGGGCTTTAATATAAACTAAAATGTTAAAAAATCGAATTTTACCACGCCGTTTCCTCTTAATTCTCTGCCCACAGGCCAAAATATGGCTAAGCTAAGATTTTGCTTAGGTATTTTACTATATGCATGCTGATTTTCAGCTTTCTAGCCCATCAGTGGGCTTCAAAAAGCTCTGGATAGACAAAAAAGAGCAACAAACAAATAGGGAAATTATAATTAATAATTATAATATACAAATATACATATATAAGAAAGAAAGCAACAACATTAACTTGGTGATGGGTATTTAAGATTCGGCATAGCTTTTTTAATAAATATTATGGAAAATTTTTAAATAATAATTGGTATTAAATACAATATATCTTAAATTTTTTAACGATTTTGTCATTTTCTTCATACAAAATTCAACGCCGACAATTGGGTCATACATAAAGTGCCGCATTTAGGGAAAGGTGGTGCCGACTACAGGCGTAAATCGTGTATTTTAGAAAAAATGTAAATTACTCAAATTAAATACAAATATGCTTAAGCTCAGTAAATTGAGTATAAAACCATACTAACTACTGAACAATAATAATTCGTTGGCATCCCAATATCATGTTCACACTCATGAGAGTACCAGTTTAAATATCAGAAAAAAGGTAAAGTGCCGACTATTGGTGCATTCACCCTAAAACCTCAATCTTGGGATTTGTAAAGCTATTGGCATGCTTACATTGCTCCGAGTTTTGTAGATTTAATTTTAATTCTTCCTCAAAATATACCTATAACGCTTCCACCAGCGCACAGTGGGGTAAAGCATATGCAAAACGAGGATAAATTCAGGGAAGCCTGTAATTTATGACACAATATTTTTTTGGATTCTGTGTAGGTATATTGATTGCGAAAAAAAACTATTGTTGTAAAATTTTAGCGGAATTTTAATTTTTTTTTATTTAGTAAACTAAAAAAACTTTGTAAATTTTTCGAACAATATATTTTTTTTGAAACAAGGCACATTCATTGCTAAAATATGGAATTAAAAATCATCGTCATAATTATCTTCACCTTCATCATAATCATCATCTTCATGTTACCATCAACATCATCGGAAATATTTACAGAATAAGAAAATCAAGTGCTGTTGAAAAAAATTTTTTTTTTATTTAAATCGATTTTCTCATTTTCAATCGATTTTCTATAAGAATTACCTAAAATTTATGTTCGTTTGATTATTATACCCACCCCACAATAGTGGAGAGGGTATTATGCATTTGTGCTGATGTGTGCAACGCCATAAGTATACCGATCGGCGCAGAATCACTTTCTGAGTCGAACTAACGATGTCCGTCCGGCTGGCTGCCTGGCTGGCTGGATGTTCATGTAACCTTGTGCGCAAAGTACAGGTCGCAATTTTGGAGATAATTTGATAAAATTTGGGATAGGGGTTTTTATTGACACAAGGACCAAGCCTATTGAAAATGGGCCAAATCGTAGGACCAGGAGGGAAGATAGGGGTAAATTTCTTCCTCTCAGAAACTATCAAACCGATTTTAATGAAATTTAAAACTTACATAGAACCATATCTTCATGGACACAAAAGGGATGTATTTTCTAAAAAATAGGACCACGAGGAGAGATAGGGCCAATTTCTGCCTCTCAAACCGATTTTAATGAAATTCAAAACATAGATAGATTCATATCTATATGGACACATAAGCTATACAGTTTTTCAAAAATAGGACCACAAGGGGAGGTAGGGCGCCCCTCACAAACTTTTAACCCGATTTTAATGAGTTTTATAAACATAGATAAATCCATATTTATATGGGCATATAAGCATGATGTGTTTTTTAATACTTTGGTGTAGCGTATCATATGGTCGGGCTTGACCGACTATACTTTCTTACTTGTTTTTAGTTTGCAATAATAATTTAAAAAAAACTTTTTTTTTTGAAAATGAAATAACAATTGAAAAAAACATTTCTTTAAAAACGGCACACTTATTTATATCTACTAGAACTATAGTTATGCCAAATATAAAGAAAATTAAAGAAACAAAATAGTTTTATTGTGTTGTCCGCTTCGCATATACATATTTTTAGATTTTTTTTATGCGATTTTGTTTTGATTTTTTAATTTAGATTTGAATTTATGCGGTTTTTCAGAATTTTGGAACGAATCATTAGTTTTTCTATGAAGCTAGAGTATCATTTTATGCGAATTCAATTTATGTGATTTTCTTTGGAACGCATCTATCGCATAAAACGAGACCTGAGTGTACATGAAGTTGATGGATCGATTTTTTTTTAAAAAAGTGTTTTCTAAGAAACAATTCTCACAAATCGCATTTAAAATACATATCTTTATTTTAATTTTTTAACAAATATTTCTAAATTATAAAATATTATTCAACTTTGACAGCCTATAACAAAAAAAGTAATCAACATAGGATCCATAATATTTACAGTTATACATATACGAAAAACTAATTTCATATTTAAATTAATCCTTGTTTTTGGTACTGTTCACCCCTCTGTGCAGCGTTGCCAGAAGTTTTGGGAAGAAAATCGTCATATGGCAAACGAAAATCATACATATTTTGAAGAAAATAATAACCAAGTTTTTTTTAATTCCAACATTTTGTAACATAGGCAAAAAGGTAAAAAAATTTTAAATTTTTTCCAAAAAAAACATACTTCTTATGGCCAATTTTAACAAGTGCAGTTATAATTAACTATCAGGTTAAAGTGTCAAAAACATATTGGCCCATAATCATAGTCAAAAATAAAGTCGACTTTTTCTAAAGTACATATCGTTGGTCTCATGTAGAAAGGCCCTAACTCACATAAATGCAACTTTACAGGAGAAGGCAAAAACATAATAGAAACTGAATGTATCATAATGTAAAATGGCTTCTTCAATTGCTTGTTAAACTGATATTTGTGATGCTATTGTATTAAATTTTTGTGACGAGGTGTATTTGTGGAAAATGTATTGGAATCACTAAAAAACTCAATTTCGAAAAAAATCAAGTTATGGCATTTCTACATGAGACCGACGATATACTTAAAACAATGGTGTGCACATGCATTTAAAGCCGGTTTTAGTTTAAAGTACACTTTATTTTGACTATGAGTATGGGTCATTGCTAACTGGAAGTAAAGTGGATAAAGCTGCTCAAACATTGCAAATACCGATAAAGAAGGACGCTTTATTTTTAGAAATAATTTTCTAAATAGCGTTTTGTCGAAACTGGGTGCTAATTCTGACAGTCGTTATCGCATCCTTTTTCGATTTACACAATTTGAATTAATGTGTTATTGTTGATTAAAATTGCTAATTTCAATATTTTGCTGTTTTTTTGAAAAGCCAGTGTCTAATTTAACCAAGAACACCTTCATAAAGGTTTTGCTAGCCATTGTTAACTCTTCTATAAAAAAGAACTAAAATTTCAATCTTCTCAAAAGTCAATATTTTGCCATAAGCATTTTTAACAAGCGTGCTTATTTATGCTAGACACAGGGGTACGTTAAGAAGTGTGCAAATCCAATAAACAGCAAATTGATACAACATTCTATTATTTAAAAAATTTACTGTTCAAAAAACTTTTAAAAAAATTGTATATTTTATAGGTACAAATTTACTTTAAGTAAATAATCAAAATTTCTAAAAATAAAAAATCGTCAGTTGAGAAAATAAATCATCAAATATTTGATCAAATCATTTGGGAACGCTGGTTTACACCATCGTTTTCTGACACTGATTTTATGGTCACACTTAACAAATAGTGGACCACCCACAGGAAACCATTTGTATTAAATATTTGCTTGCTTTTACATAACGTTTGCTAGATGAACAAGCGTTTAACTAATCAATTGCATTCTACTCTGTATTGTTTAGAAATAAAGCTTATAAATTTTAATTTAATTAAAACATGAAAAAAATTGTTTTGTCAAATATTTGTTAAGTGTGAACATTCAGTTGTCCAATAAACTCTTCATACACCTACATTAAATCAATTTTAATGATATTTAGCCATGTCAAAATTTTTTTAAAAAGGCAAATGGTTCTAAATTTAAGTTTTAAAAATGGCAAATTTTTTTTAATTTTTGCACACAAAAAATGTACATACAGCGAAAGCATACCTCTAAAAATATTAAAAACACATTTAACCCCATGTTTCCACATGCAAGTAATTATTTGCAAGTAGTGTATACGTACAGTGCACTCGCGGTAACTTGAACACCGTCTAAAGTGAACACCGCCTAACTTGAACAAGATTTTTTTTACATTGACTACTCTGTAACGTGAACAAACTCAAAAAGCTCTATAACGTGAACAATTTTTTTACCTTTTACCAAAGGTAAAAGGGTATTAATAACTTTTTCATTCCATTTGTAATTTCTACAATATTGATCCTACACCCTATAAAGTTTGCATTCCCGATGATCCTGTTAAAAAAATTGCTGCAAGTGAGGCAATTGAAATTTTAAACAATGCATTGCAATGGGCAGGAGATGCAATGGTGGATCAAAGTGACATGAGTGTAGTTAGACGCTTAAGGGAGAAGCCAGTATTTCAACTACTTATTAGAAAAGAAAAATCAGCAGAAAAAGATAAACGATTTTTTAATGCCTAAATGCTTTGAGTAATTTTATTTGCAATGTAATTTTAATTCAATAGATATATTCTCGTGATCTCATTTTGGTTTGTAATGAATTCTAATGTATAATTTTATTTTTACTAGGATCGCCCGGTGTTCGAAATTCGACCACTCGACATTTACTTTCGAAAATACCTGTGCGTTATACAACAAAAACGTACACATTTTAAGAAAATGACAAAAATTGACTATTGATCCAACTTTGTACGTATGTCTGTAAGATAAATTAAAACGCTTTTCAAACACTTTTATTCAAAAAATTTAGAAAAAAAATATATTAGAAATCAACCACAAAAAAATTGTTCCCGTATTTATATATAAGATATTATTATAGTAATGGAAATAATAATAAAACACATAAATATGTACATTTATATTTTAATAATGGAAATAACCAGAAAAAATTTCACGTTCAAGGGTGTAAAACAGACATTTTTTTATGAAATTCGACAATCGCTTACGTGAACAATTTCGCTAACATGAACTCCCTAGGTTTTAATTAGTTCACGTTACCGCGAGCGCACTGTATTATCAACGAAAAATCGAGGATACAGCCGATTGGCTGAAAGTATAAAAATTGTGTGAATGTTAGTGAAAAAGTGTGAGCGTATTAAGTTTTTCGAATTTGCACTTGCATGTGGAAACGGGGGGTTAAGTTTCACGGTATTTTAGTTATTTTCTTATTTTTGCAACATAAAATATATTGCTATTAGTAAGTAAAACTGATTTTATTTTAATTTTCCTAAATCTGCTGGGGCAGCATTTAAAAAAGGAAAGAACTTCCTGAAAAGATTAGAAAGGTTATCGTAAAGTTAAGGAAACATTTAGTTGAGTTTTATGAATTTGTCATTTGCTTAAGCAAATTGAAAAACTAACCGCACATTTCATACGGAATCGTATGTTGTTTGTTTTTGTTTTTACTTTAATGCATTTGAGAGGTTACTCTTTAATTTTTGACAGTAGCTTAAGCTCATGCATATTAAAGTCGGGCCTTTAATCGTATTGCTGGATTCTTACAAAAAACAAAAACTCTTAAGACCTTTTCCAGTTAATCGTTTATGTACCGATTTTTGTGTGCGTGACGCAGCTAATCAGGTAGTTTAACTTGTTCCATGCAGAAATTTGAGTTTGTCTGGATAATTTTTAAGCTTTGTCTGGCCCGATTAAGTTAAAATCTGACATATACTTAAATCAGCTTCAAAACATTTGTGATCAAAGTAAAAATTTCCACAAAGCCGTATGACTTAAACTATATATACGAACTTAGTGGTATAATTTAAAACAATAATTAGATCAGGGAAGCATTTTAGTCTTTTTTACTTTACCTGCAAAGTATTATGATCTATTGAAACGCTGCCATACTGCACACGAAATTAAATATTAGGTAAATAACTTGTTTACATATAATAACAACAGTTCTTTTACAGCGAGAACAATTGCAGCTTTTTTTACTTTAAATTCTTTTACAAAGGCCTCAATTCAATAATTTTAAAAATTTCAGAAAAGCACTCGAAACAATTTAACCAACTATTTTAATTAATATTTTAGAACTAAAATAATTTAAGGAATTATTAAAAAAAAGAGAGAGATTTTAGAGCGGCGCCTTACAAGTTTCTTGTTTGCTATCTCGTGTATTTATTTTGGCTAATATGGTTCGGGCACTTTGGTGTCTTGAGTTGTTGTGAAACATTTAAATGGAAATTTGATACATTTCCCCTACAGTGGAGCAAAGGTAAGTGAGGCATGAGTGTGTTAAGATGTTGTTACTGCTGTGGTTGTTGTTATTTTTATGTTTACCACAGCTACCAATGATTTTTATACACCACATTGTCATGATTTGAATGTCATGGTTTTTGACATGCAAGATTTAACTTTTAACTTGAGCACAACAAAAACAACAACAATTTTACGAAGGCGTTTAGTGTTGTCGGCCTTAAGGCAAACAAGGAAAACTATATTGAATTACAAACAAAATTTACACGAATAAATGCTTGGAAGTGCCCGCAGTAGTAGTGGTTAAATGGGTAATGGAGAATGTTTCTCCTGGTTCGATGCATTTATTTGGGGAATTTTTTTTCTTCTCTTCAAATATTATTGTATTTATTTTGTTTGTTTCTTTTTTTACAGCTTGTTATTACTGTTGTACAGACAAATTAATTTACAATGGTTTGTTGGTGTGATTTGTTTTTGTCTTAATTTTCTCTGTTTTCACTTCGACGTGTTCAAAAGTCGGTTAATTACAAACACACATATACATTCACTCATACACATGGTTGGTTGTAACGTTGTTGATAAACACTTGATACAATTTCATTGGGGCGTTTAAGCAACAACGCTGAATGAACACATTAACATTCGGGTACTTAAATGTATTTATTTCTCTTACCACTCGCTCTTTTCTGACGGAAAAAGAAGGCGCTTTGACTGAAAAGTACTTATATTTTCATAACAAACTCTTCCTAGAATGGGATGGACAGACGGGCGGGTGGTAATTGTAAGAAAAACAATTTTCTCAAATTTCATGTCGAAAAGTTTAAAAAAAAATTACTTCAAAGGAGTAGAGGGAAGCCGCACATATTTTGTTTTATTTTATAAATATGAAGTTTTTCAACAACATTTTCCTGAAAGCGGCAGAAAAAAATCTTTTAGTTGAAGTAAAATGAATCGTTTAGATTGTAATAAAAGCGACAGACGTTTTTGAGATTTAATAATCGACTCTTTAATAAAAAGTTGTATGAATTTCTTTAAGAAGATTGTTTTGAAATATGTTAGAAAGTATAGTTAGACAAATTTGATCAAAAATCAAGTGAAAAAAACTAGACTTCTTACATAAAATGTACCTTTTGGTTAATTTCCTGTTAAACAAATTTAGTTTTAAAAATACTAGTTAGAGCTGATTTACATTTAGGGTGATGTCGCTGCGAAAATGCTAACGTTTTTTTTTTTGAAGTCCCTTCTTAAATCTACAAGCATTTACATTAAGACTTTCTTGATGCAGCAATCAGGGCACTTTGTGACATTAATTAATCAATGCTTCTTATTCGTTCATTTGTAGCAGTATTGTCATAATGTAACTAATTAATATTTTAAACAGGTTATACTAACAAAAATATAAAAAGCACTTCACCAAGGAAGAAATTATTGACGAAGTTTTGCACCCAACTGAACTGGCTGTCTCAACTTTAGATTAAGATATGTAATGCGAAAAATGTTCAACTGGCAATACTGCTTTTTTCTTTTTATAATTTTTAGTTTTAAAAGTACTTCTTCAGCGGCATCCCCTGCTGTCAAAGAATCATATTCAAATCTGAATAAATACTTGCATCAATTCAATGTATTTTAAACCTGGTATCAATAGTGTGCATTTTTAATTTCACAGCGCTTCGATATTAAATCAAAGTAATCTTGTTTAAAATTTGTTCATTCTTAATTCAATATTGTTTCAATTTTACTTCTAAAATAAAAAATATAGTTTCAATAACTGTTTTACATTGTTTCAGTAAGACGGCAATATTGTTCTATAAGAATTCAATATAAATACTTCAATATTGTTTCCATATTATTTCTATAATGTTTCCATATTTAAATGTTAAAACTACATTTGCAACATTAAATTAATATTGTTAACTTTCGTTAATGTTTCTTTTTGATTCAATATGGTTTTTATTGATTTTAAGTGGTTTTTTCAGTCTTTAAAAATTTAGGAAAATTTATGTACAACTTTTCGCTTTTTGAGTTGGATTGACAGCGGCTGTTTACCTTTAATGAATTCAAAGTAAAAGCAACAGTTTATTTTTTGCCAATGTAACATGAAGAAGTGTAAGAAATGGCAGTTTTTCTACTTTGACTGCAGTTAAACGCTGTTTTTTTTCTCTGGGTGCACGAGAGAAAGAAATATGTACAAGAGTAGTGTCAAAATTGCCGCATTTGTTTCTATTATGTGCTGCTTTTACTACTACGCAAGCTTCTCTTCACTTACCGATAACAACGAGCCGCGATATCAACCTTAATGTAACCAGCCTCTTAATATTGAAACATTTCGGAAGTCGCTTTAATTCTGCTTTAGATGTAATTACCAATGTATCTTTTAGCGGGTGGCTGGCTGAATTTACAAAGAGATACTACACACTTATTGTTGTTCTTTTTTTCAGTTTATCGTCGGAGTTTTTTAAATTGATCTGTTAAATTGATCCGCTGATAATGGGAATGATTACATTTAACACAAAAAATAATAATGAAGATGCTGATGAATATAATGATTTTTCACGTTGATTCTGCTGTAAAAAAATAAGTTTATGATGGTGTTATTCAATCAGTCTATCAATCAATCAATCATGCCATAATTTATGTTTTTATTGATTAATTTTTTCTCATCGTATATTTTCTGGGATCTCTTTTATTTAATTTACAGTAGAATTAGTAAAATGTGCTGTTGTGTAAACAAACTTTGTTTCTTTTTGTTTCAAAGTTATTAATTATTAAAAATCTAAGAGTTGTAATGCGTTATTGTTTTTATTCATATCAAATCGTAAGCCAATTAAGGCTGAATTGATTGTAAGTACTTAAATCAATACATCAAACTAAAATCAATGATTCAAAAAAAATTATGTGTTTGTTAATACAAAAATTTTTTTACCAAAATTCTTTATTTATTTAAAAAAAAAACGTGTATTTTTAAGGGTTAATCACGGAATTGTATTTTGATTATAGATTTAAATAATTCACACACCCAGACACCTCCAACAATACTATGTTTAACGAAAATTTCATGTTTAATTAAAACATATTATTGTCAACGACAACCATATTATGATTAAAAAGTCCGACATCAAGAAGCCACAACCATATTATGGTTGCCTCCGAACATATCATGGTTAATAATAACTAAAATATGTTTAACACTTAAAATATGGTTGGTTTTCAACCATAGCATGTCGATCTTGAAAAAGAGGAAAATACTATTGTTAATAGAAAAACAAATTATTGTCATATTTAACCATAACATGTTTAGAGACAACCATAATATGGTTGTCGTTGACAATAATATGGTTAAACTAAACATAATATGGTTTAAATTTTCCTTAAGCATAGTAGTGTTGGAGGTGGCCATATTTAAACATGTTTTTTCTCTGCGTGCAGAAGCGGCTACATTTTTTATAATTTCAATGTTGAAAGTATGCACTTGCAGCTCTATCAAATTTCAAAATTCTCTAATATTATTAACCTGCTGAATTTAAAATTCGGCATCGGCAAAATATCAAAATAGTTAGGAAAATAATCAACATTGTTTAGACACAAAGATGATTGACATCATTATAGTGTTTAATGTGAGATCTTTTTTTTAACAATTTTCTAAAAAAAAAAAAAACAGGCACATACAGAGCAAAAAAACATGCTCGTAGAAACTTTTTGAAAATGTTTCTTATGACTTGATTGTTTAATTTACATTTATTATTTTCCTTTATACTCTCGTATGACAGTAAAGGAAACATGAGGAACACAAAAAGTAAAAAACCATTTAACATTTTGTTAAATAAAATAAAATATGCCCTGTCAGCGGTAGCTGCTAAGGAGGTTGCCAAAAAACGGAAAATAGAAATAAAAAGAAGAGAAAGAGGACTCTTGTCGGCAACATAAGACAGAGTTAAGGCGGCAAAAGAACAATCACATGAATGCTTGACATAGAGCAGGTTAGAGAGAAAGCTGTAGAGAAAAATGTCCGCCTACTTTTTTTTTCTTCTCAACCAAAGATTGTCCGTTTTTTATGATTTAATTGAGACAACTAGAAAATCCAACAAAATTTGCCAAAAGTAAGTAGTGTAATGATGACTTAAAGTATCCTTTTTTCGGTGTATGTTGTTTCAAGCAAAGAAGCCGACACGACAGGCATCTAAAGAAACATTCCCCTACCATAATTTAAAAGTTAGTTGTGTTGTTGCCTGTTTTCTACAATATTTGTCCATTGTATGGCAACATGAAGGGCGAATTATGACGAGATTCGACAAAACTAATTGATTTAAAACACTATAATCGTCTCATCAGTTAAACAACAGAGAGACACACAGAATGCTAAGGAATCTTTTAATCTCTTCTTTTTTATCCCAACCACTGTGGTCTTCGATTATGTTGCACTTAGTATATGCATAGCGAAATAAAGAGAGGGTGTAAGTAAATGTACGCCTTTAAACCATGATGTATTTTCGCATCTGCCATTATGGTTTCATAGGCAACCACATTTATCTACACCTCTTCTCTTGATCGTTTTCAGCTTCGTCCTTAAAATGCATAAAATCCTGAACTTTCAGCATGGCCTCTAAATGAAGCAAATCATTAAATCATAAACGATTTTCTTTAAGAACGAAATTACATTTCTATTATTTTCTCGCACTATGCAAGCCCATAAGTATATTTTTATCCATCTTAAGAAAGACGATGTCAATTAACCGTGTAATACCAAATTATCTTGGCCAGAGTACGATTATATCTGTTTCAATTCGAATAAAGCAACACGAAGCAATTACAAACGATTTTTGACGTTTAAACATACTTTTTAAATTTTGAAGCCATCAACTACGACCATTCTGCGACCGAATAGCGGTGGTTAGTTCCACTCTGGGTGATCATTCACAGCAATAATTGCCCATAATGTTAGTCATTTTCTATTGTGTCCTGAACACAAACAACAACGCGAAGAGAACAGCATACCAATATGCTGAATAACGAATTGCTCACTATAAATTTAAAATGTTCCTTTAACAGTTTAATGATGTTTTGTTGTTCATCCTTTCGAACGTTCTCTACACGCCACATGCATCACACCATAAACGTGGTGTGCGTTTCTCTAAATTTGTCGCGGTCGAAATTATTTTTGTTCTAACATTGACATGCTTTCGAGTTCAAATATTCGTATCTTTTACCTAAATTTTATTGCGAGTGTGAGTGTTTTTTCGCCGAATTCTCTGCCTTTTTATTTATTCATACAACTCTAACAATGAGTCCTACTTATGGTTTTATGACGTTGTAAAGTCGTTATTAGAGAAATTGATTTTTTTATGATTTTAACACTTTTTGTTTTGAAGAATGAATATGTTGACTTAAATTCCATAATGAAAATCGTTTTACGGACAGATGGAATCAATAATGTAACGCAATCAAAGAGAATTTGGTGTCACTAAATTAAGTGTTACAGATTTTGAAATAGAATAAGTTCAATTTTAATAAAATACTTAGATTAAGAAAACAAATTTTTAATTCATGTGAGATTTTATTTAGCTTTAAAGCAGGATGTTGTTACACCTTCGCTAGAAATGGAATAGTTTATCATTTCGTCGGCTTAATATGAAAACCTGCTAAATCCACTTTTTAAGTAAATTGAGATTTTGATGCCGTGTGGTAGAGAAAGATACGCCTCGTCGACCAACATGTAGTTTTTCTTCAATTAGAGTCTTGAAGTGTGTATATTGGCAACACTTGCATCATCTCCTAAAATATCATGGTCACACCGTACTAGGGTGTTCAATTAATCGGGTTTTATTTTTGTTCGATTAAACGATTAATCGATGCTTAGCATTTTTAATTTATTCGATTAAACGAATAAAATTTTAAAATTAATCGATTAATCGAATATTTCTAAATCTAGAAATTTTATAAATTACGAGATTTGTTTTTGATAATTTTCGAAAAAATTAGTACTTGAGTAAATAAACAATCTTTTTTAAATTAAACTTATCAACGTAGCAAATTGTTGCTTCACTTTCGGGCACTTAGATTTTAATAGAGTTAATATCACTTTGGATTTTTTTGAAACTTTTCACGGACATTCCATCCTCTGCCATGCTTCTGCAACCAATTTCCTCAAGAGAATCGATAGAAGTACACTGAAAGAATTTTCTTCGCAATACCAATGAATTTTGACATTAATCCCATGAAAAATTGCATTAAAAAGGAACCTATGCAGCGATTCGTTGGATAATTAAAAGGATTTAATGAAACATGACATTAGATCTATGAATATTATTCATTGGATGAATACTTTCAATAAAGTAAAAGAAAAATTTTTTTTTTTTTTTTTAATTATTTTATTTTTTATTTTATTTTTTCTTATTTTATTTTTTTCTGTCTCTGGCGGGATTCGATCGCGCAACCTCGGTGCTGATAGACTAGCTCACTACCAGCTAGTCTACTGGTGCAGTGTAGATTTTGGATAAAAAAACTATGTTTTTTACTCAATTAAGAGCGTAAATATGAGATTAAATTGTCAATAATAAAAATAACAACGTTGATTGAAAGTGGATTGAAAGTTTTTGTTTCATTATTATAATGACATTTTTATTGTCATAATGAAAATTTAAATTTATGAAGGCAATTATTGAAATACATATGTTGCTTTTATAAAAAAATGTTTTGCTTTCATAAATTTAACCCATTAAGGCCCGAGCCATGATCCCGTTGAGTTATAATGACGAAACTTTTAAAATTTTATTGTTTATACCCAAATAAGAAAGAAAACAAATTTTGGGCAAATCGGATACGTGGGAGCCCAGATAACCAGAAAACACAACGTTGGGCCTTAACGATATAAAAATCAAGCGCATTTGCAAACATTTTAAATGAAAATTTTTTATTCACGTCTTTAGGAAAAAAAAATTCAAAAAGATATTCATATACATTTCATTTTTAATTTAAATATGATATGTTCCAAAGCACTTTGGGTGCATTTCTCACGTTTGTAATTGATTGGTCCATTATTTACCATAGGCCCCATATAAAGCCCATTCTCGAAAAACACTTTAGTAGTATAACACCATAACAAATAATTCTATTGTAATAAATTTTGTTCTGTCACAGTTTTATAATGACTAGAAATCACACTGTCAACTTTCGTAAAGATCGTTTCATAATTTACCACAGGTCCAATATAATGCGCACTCCTGAAATACAGTTAGGGACAAAATTGTTCACAAATTTAGCGTTATTGGCAAAATAGGCTATAAATTTTTGTTTTATTTATAGCTATTTAATTTTTTTTAACTATATGAAAAGTAGAACATTTCAAGAACTCAAAAATAAAAACTTTTCCAAAAAATATATGTTCATAATATTTTACACGGTATCAGTATTGACTTCTGGATGTGCACAATTATGACCTTAGTTAGAGATTATTGTTGTATTTGGGTCCTAGCGTTTGGTATGTTGTCCATTTGCTCTTTTAAGCTGCCTTAATCTTTTTTTCAATTCTTTTACAAGAGTTCTTAGCAGTTTTGGCTCTATTTTTTCCAAGCTTTAACGGCAAGCTCGCTAAGCTTATATCCAGTGTTAGGCGGGTTCCTCTGAGCAAACAAAAAAGTGGTATTTTGGAAAGGACCAAAGTTACTCAAGTGGCTACTACTCTGGCGACTAATTAGGTAAAATTATTTTCGAGTTTTTATTTTCTTCAAACTAACTTTTAGGTATTTCTGAAGTATGCTTAATATTGTTGTCCTGCATAATGATATCACCCTGTCGTGATTCTTAGCCGAATATGGCATATCTTGGAATCAACGGGTCTTTAATGATGATTATGTAGTGCTTGGCACACATTTTTCTTCTGAATTAGCGGAGTGTTCGAAGCTGGTTCCCGCGAAAACATTCTCATGTCATTTATGAGATCATCAAAATTTTAACATTTGGAATTATTTCACTCTTTTACGCTAACACTTTTACGCCAGCCATGTTAACACCCGTCCGCCTACCTGCAATCCGATAATTTTTGTCCGATCTAAGCATGTTACACGAATTAAATCTTTAAAACTGAATTTTTCTTACTTTTTTGCAAACTTCAGCCGTTTTCAGCTGTTATTTTTGCTAAAAGATGGGTTGTCGCTCTTTATTCTAGCTACCAATCTACTAGAACTTAAGCAACTTCGTATGTTTTAGCGCTTACATCTAAATTGTACTCTATGCTCAGTATTTGCCGTACCTTAATAGCTATACTGACTACACCAGTAACAATAAGTCGCTTTGATTCGCGAAAATTATTTGGCTAAAGTTTTTTTTGGGCGACCAGCTTTGTTGTTTTTGGTATCCAAACTACACTTGTTTTTATTTAACATTCAAATCTCTCTGAATTGTTGTATTTTGTGTGATCTTGCGATGTGAGACTTCTTTTTATAAATATTTCACAATGCTTTGTTTTAAAATTGCCGCTTTTGACTTACAGTTCTTGAATAAACTAGGCAAAATTTAACTGCTCGAATTTTTTTCAAATTTTAAAAATATTTAATATTAATGAATTAATTGACTAACTTTAAAAGCAAATCCCACAGATAAAACTTGAAATTTTGTTGGAATTTTTATGACAGATTCACACAGGGTCAATATTGTTCACACATATGGTTTGGATGTTAGCTTAGTATTAATATAAAAACAAACGGTACTTTTGAAAATAAGTTTACATAGTATAATTTTAAAATGTAGAAACCCATACAATAGTTTTTGAAAGTTTCCAAGTTGAAACTTTAATAGTTTTCATGATAAACATAAATGTTTTATAATTTCGTGAACAATTTTGTCCCTAACTGTATCCTAGCTGTCAGTGGATGGTATCAAATATTTGGCATAGCCGAATATAGCACTCTTACTGGTTTTTCTTTAATATCCTGGGAGAGGATAATTTCACATTAATTGTTTGATTTTCTCTTATTGTACCTATTGAATAACCCTGGGGGAAATTGTTCCAACAGACTGGTCCTGGGATTTTTGAAAATAGAACAAGTTCAAAAAGATAACATCCTGGGATGGATAATTTCACATTATTTGTTCGATTTTCTCTTATTGTACCTATTGAAGAACCCTGGGGGAAATTTGTGTAAATTGTTCCAACAGTTTGGTCCTGGGATTTGTGAAAATAGAACAACAACTTATCATCTAACTGGTATATTAAGAACAAAAAGGTTAAAAACTAATGAATTACAGTACATTCTTCACCGATGGTGTGACACTTTTTTTGGGACTTTCTAAAATTTGATTTTTAAATCTAGTTCTGGGGACTTGTTTTATTAACATAATACTACATTGTATCGAAATAATCTAACATTGTTATAACTAACACTAAACACGTTCATTGAGAATAGATGTTAGACTGGTCAAATAGTGTCAATTGACCAATGACAACCCCATGTTTAAGTGATATTTCTTATCTTATCACCAAAGACCTATCACGCGACTACTTTGGTGTAAGTTCGCTTTCCTTTAGGAAAATAACACACTTTGGGCATAAGAAAAAAAAAGGAATTGTCATTGAGAATTTACCTTCTGCGAAATATCCTGCATTTTAAAAATTGGAAATTAGTTTGAAAAAGGTGAAAAAATTATCGAAAATTTCAAAACACATAAATAACAACAACTTATAATTAACATACATACATGTTTTTATTATGCTGTGTTAAATAGCAAGTGATTGTATAAATATGTTTGTATTTAAAAATTGTATGTACATAATTTGTATATCGTTTAGGCCCAGTTTGCGTTTTCGCATCACGGATATATACAATCATAAAAAAAGTCTCAAATGTCTACGATGATTGGATTTTTCAGTAGAAATAATAATGTTCGTATGTTAGCTATCTCCTTCAGAAGTTTCAGATAGGTATATTATATATTACTTTATTTTGTTTAACTTTTTCCAAAAGTACCCAAAAAAACAGGAAAAATTCAAAATTTAAATTAAAAATTTTTATAAAAAAAACTTATGTATGATACAAATCAAAAAACAGGTCGATTAGACATTAAGTTAAATTTTATTTCACTGTGCTTTATAACAATATCACGTAACACCAAAATGCCTGAGGGGAGGCTTAAGTGAACGTTGCGAAAACGCAACGCAGGGCCTTAATGGGTTAATGGCATACATGTAACATTAGATGTACGAAATTATTAAATCTTACATTTTTTAATTAACAATTAAACATTTTTTTAAGGAAACTTTAATTTTGTATTAATTTATGAATATAGTTATGTTGGTATATTGTTTTTTTATGTTCCCAACTAAAATCTTTTGTTTAACTTGGACAAACTTAAGTTTTCATATATCCAATGAAAATTTTTAACGTAATTACGAAATCCAATGAAGCGATTTTTACGAAAATATTTCATTATAACTATGAAATTCCATTTAGACAATGAAAATTTTCATTTACCCAAGGAAATTTTTTTTATGAAAATGATTCATTAAATATATGAAGCATTTTTCTTTCAGTGTATCTTGTTTAAAATATGTATCTATTCATTGGACCACTTGTGGCTCCCTTAGATTTTGTTGGTGGAGTATCTTCTTCAAGAACTATGTTATAGTTACTGTGTAAGTGGTAAATTAGTGAAGTTGTTGAAGAACATTTACGTTAATATATATTTGGCCAACTGTTACATTAAGCATTATTAAATTTATCCTTCGTACAACATTTTTTAACCAAACTCACGCATGAACTATTTTGCTAAAAAATACGGGCGTGTTCTAGAATTCGAAATGAACTGGATTTAAAATAGAGCATATTTTTAAAACGACCCTGAAATCAAAGTTCATAAAAATATTGCGTTTTACCTAATTTATTCTTTAAGTATCTATTATTTTTGCAAGAACCACAAAAAACAACGGTCATTCTCTAAATAATTGAATTTAAATTATCGTTTTGATTTCAATTTCACTTCATTTCGATTTCTAGAACATACCCGATAAATGAATATAAACCTTTGAGTTAACATACCGACTTTTGTCGTTTTTTCTTTTGTCAAATGAACTATTAAATTGTGTTGCAAAAATGTAACTAAAAAATATAAGCTAAATTACTCACTAAACATGACTGTTTTTTTTAATTCCAACGGACACATACATTTGGTTTGTTTATTCGACTTAAAACTTTAAAAAAATTATACATTTACCAGAAATGCTGTATATTATTATCTTTCGATTAATCGGTATAAATTCTTCGATTAATCCTTTATTCAAAATTAGCAATTTTAAATTATTCGAACAATTAATCGCTTAAAATTGTTTGATTATTCAAACAAGAATTAATCGACTGAACACCCTACACCGTACCGTTACGATTTTATAGCAGGAACAATTTTATTGTAAGCGACAAATTACATACAAAATTTATAAAAAAAATAAAATAAAAAACCTCTCTCCTGTAAAATTTGATTTTTGGCGCTTACGTTATTTTCGCTGTTAGGGGTCGATATTAAGCCGATGATATATATGTCTATATATGTAGAAAAGCTGATTTAACGCTGTCCATCTTTCCGTGTTCCGTTGACATGGGATTTACGAAGACACAAGATATAATTGGGACTAGGCTGTTATATACTCCTGTAGTCCGAAATTGCCTGCTATTGAAATTCAGCCAGATCGTTACACAATTAGTCTGTGTTCATAGGGCTCTTGTCTTATTGACATGATTGCTACTTTATAGGCGAGAGGGACGAGGGGAAAAGAAACGAGTACACAGATGCATGTACTGTCTTTACGTTTTGCTTTTTCATTCGTTGTATAATTTTGTTATTGTTTTCAATATCAAAAAAGCACACGTCGTCAACATGACATTAATCATTTGAACGCCAATTCATGTTCAAAGAAGAATAAGGAAGAATCTTGTCAATAAGACATGAGCCGTATGAACTCAGACTTAGCAGAGATATGAGCATAAAACCACGACTGCTTCTAATTTTGACCCATGAACTCCCATGTTGTTTTTATACCCTCACCACCCATTGACTTTCGTATTTTTTATTATTGTTTTCAATAAAAATATAAGAAAGAAATGTTCTTGTCGGCATCGTGGGCCAGGCAGTTAAACATTTAATCCCTATAAAATTTGATTTCAATTTAAAAATTCGTGACAAAATTTAAAAAATTAAGTAAATTTGCACCAATTAACAAAGTATTAGTATCAATTAAATATTTGTTGAACAACTTTTTCTGCTAGGGATAGGCAAATTGAAAAAATATATCGATATATATCGAATCAATATTTTTAAGAGTTATTTAATAAGATAAGAGATATTTAATTTTTCAAAAATATCGATATATCGAATGTAGCTGAAACTATTACCAAATTGAAAAATTTAATACATATGCACAAATCTTATTAATATTCCAAATAAAAGTGTTTAGGCACATACATACATATATTGGTTCAAAACCGCATAAATTAAATCTTTTCAAGTTCGTTTGACTTTACTGTTTTAATTAGAAATCTGCAATGTGAGAGCCCCGCTTTTTTTCTCAATTCTTCTTCTTAAAAATGCCAATTAGCTTAGATCTTCATATTAGTTAAAAAAACATATGATGCATGCAGCGATGCCAATTCTTTAAAAAAATATATTGTTTGAAATACGGCTAAAATTTTGAGTTTTGAATAAAGACTCACTTTAAAAAATATCGAATTCGATAGTCGTATTTCAATATCGATATATCTGCTGTAGCGTTGTTCATATAATTAAATGTTAAATTCACTTGATGAATATTTTTATTAAAACTAATTTGTTTTTTTTTTATTAATGGTTGAGTTGAAAAAATTGGCGATTATTTTTTCTATGTATGAATCTAATGGCGATTTCTTTGCTGAGAAAAATGTTGCATCAATGTTACATGTTCTACATTTTTGTGTTCGTTTGTACGAAAAAATACAACTGTGGGAAAAATTTTCAAGTTCTTTTGTAAATATGTTGATGAAAAACATGCAAAACATGTTGCATATTTTACCCTTACTTTAACTTAAGGTATTCATACTGCCCTGTTTTACAACTCTGGTACTTAAAACTTCGTTTGTACAACAAATGTTTTATTTTGTTTGTCATAATTCATACCACTCATAATTTTGTAAAAATATTGTTTTAAAACAAAATATAAAAAAAATATTTACACATTAAAATCAAAAAAGTCTATTTATATTATAATCGTTTTAATTTTTATAAGCCATTAGTGATGTTAATATTTGTTTCCAACCCGTAATAGCGTGCAGACACCGCTAAATAGCTTTAAAAATCGCTCATTAAGTACGTTAATGATGAAAGTGTAATAGTTGTAAATAAAAGCACTAATTTTGTTCTATTGAAATTGCACAACATGTAACACTTCGATTAAAGGTTACATTAGAAAATGTAACATGTATATACTGTAACATATTTTTCTCAGAAAAGAAATCGCCATAACTTAAGAACCAATTTGCTTATTTTAAAGTATTTCCAATGTCAATACCATCTCACTTGTGCTGTAAGCATGGTTAAAAAAAACTGCAGTCGAAAACAAAAACTGTCGAACAAATTTATGTACAACTTTTTGCTTTTTAAGTTGGTTTGACAGCGACTGTTTACAGTTTTTACTGACCAATGACAAATGAAGATGTGGAAGAAATGGCAGTTTTTTAAACGCTGGTATTAATTTAGTAGTTTGTTTGCACCATTAATTTTGGTATCAAAAGGACCTCACATGTTCAATTTAGGATAAGAAAAAATATTTATTCTTAAAGTAAAATATATTTAGACTAATAAAAAAGTGAACATAAGTACGACCTACAGCAGATACGGTGTGCATCAAAACAAAACACCGATATGTCCAATCAGGCATTTTAATAAAAAAAATACCCAAAAAAAAGCATTAAAACTGAAACTCCCTTAAAAAAAATTGATGAGATAATCATGTGAGGTTGATTTTTTTCTTTTTTGGTCGAGCACCACTGTTTCATTTACCAAATTAATGGACAAGGAAAATGATTTATCAGAGAACATGCTGCCAGGCTAACGAATTACAAAGTACAGAGTCTGGTTGATTAAGCCATTCTTAAACACAATAAGTTATATTGCCGTATGTATTAGTAGAAATACGTGATAGTATTTGTGTATTTAGTATGCTGTTTTGTATATAGTTAGAAACATATAAACAACAACAAACAAAAATGACTTCTATATCAAATTGATCCTTTTTGGTGGATACTTTTTTTTTTGAAAATTGTTGTTGTCTTTTTTGTTACTTTGTGGCTGTTATCATCATTGTTTATAAATTTAGTTACGCTTTTTACCATGTGTACAGCAACAATTCTTTAGTTTTCTGGAATAAATTACAAAAAAAAAACATTTTTATTTATTTTGTTCAGAGGATCACAACAAAAAGAAATAAAAACAACAATATTATTAGTTATTTTTTCCTGTATTAATTCCTGATTCGTATGTATGGTACTGAACATGAATTTATTCCTTATCTGGTGCTACTTTGGCTTCGCTCGTATACATGGAACTGGTGCAACTAATCTAATTCGTCATGCGCATTAAGATTTATTAAAAGTAATCATTTGACATTAGGACGAAATTGTAGTTCAGCTATTGTTATTTCTTTTTTCCTTATTGTTCGAATTGCAATAACAATGAGAGACTGCAATGTGCATAAGAAAGCAACGAGTAGAAAGTGTGAGAACATATAGTGGTATGTGTGTGTGTGAGTTTAGGATGCGTAGGATCGAGATCGATTGTTGTAGTGAAGTCAAGTCAGCCAGCCAAGTGTTAAAAATTAACTCCCCAAAGCGTAACAAATTTCTAATAAGTACAACATTTTTGTATTTTAAAAAGAAGTTAAAGAATTAATAGAATTGAATAGAATTCAATTGTTTCGAAATTAATTTACGAGTTACTGCTGTAAAAAGCAGACAACATATGAGCTCAAACAAATGTAAATTTTTATATTTAGTTGTTTGGTCTGTATTGTAAAATAAAAAAAAAAAGATTTTTGTGTTGGTCAATTAAATATTCTTTGAGTTTTGACAAAATTCATAGTGTTTGATAAATTTTTATGAAATGAGTTTGAAAAATGTTTACTTTTTCAAAATCTACTTAATAGTAGAATAACAAATTTAAATATAAGTTATAGCCTCTTCAAACTTGTCAACATCTACAATCTACCATCATTTTGCGAAGATGTTGAAATTTTTCCACAAGAACTACAAAAGATAAAATTCAACATCTTTACAAGATGCTCCTACCTCATTGTATTACATTCTACATATTCCGACTATTAAAGTGTCATTACTAGGAAAGTGACACTAATTTCCATTATTATTGTGGCAGCATTAAAAAAATGGCATTTTTTTTTTTTAAAGCAGCGGCTACCATTTGAGAAGTTTTTACTTTTTTTCCAAGTATTTTTTTTGCACAAGTCCACAAATTTTAAACTTTTTGCTATAACCTCAAAAAAATAATGTTTTCTAAGGTAAATATAAAACATGCGTTTATACTTAAAACATCTAACATTTAATATAAATAAAAATATCACCATTTCTAAAAAAAAAACATTAATTATTTTTACATACTTGACCTGTGTGAACCAGCACTAACAATAGCCACAGAAAAAATTAACCTTAAAAACGAGATTTTTTTAAACTTAATTGTGACGGCTGAACAATAATTGGCACTCATTTATTTCTCATAAGAAGCGTTTTCGAGCTATTCGCGAAAATCGTGTTTTTCTGATATTTCAAAAAATCTCAAGCTAATTTTTTCCGATCAACACACTATAAATATTGTCTGAAAGAGGAAAAACATATTTATTCAACAGATTAAATATTGTACTATTCAGATGAACAGCTCTCGAGATTATTATCAAAGTAATCACGACAAACAAAATCTTATTAATTAAAAAAAGCTCTCGAGGTTTTTGGAAATATCTAACAATCGATTTACGAAACTGATAAAAGGCTGATCAAAGAACTAGGACAGTGAAAACTAGCATGTGAAGACGCGAAACAACTGCAAAAAATCGTGTAAGATGGAGATGCTTTGTGGAAGCTATATGCTAACAAAAGGAGTAATGGAGAAAAAAAATTATCTCTGTAGCGAATAATAAGAATTTTCAAATTCCCTACCAACACGAATTAAATGCTCCGACTTCTAATAAAAATACTTATTCCTTCACATTAACAAATTAAAAGTACTGGAAGCTCTTTTTCGACTTCCCGTTACCTAAAATAATATTTCAATTTTTTAAAAACAATGTTTGTAAAGTCCCCATAAAATAGGGTAATTTTTGGTTATCAAAGTAATTTTTGTGGGAATACAAAATTTTTAATTTACAAAATTTTGTTTGTCGTGCTTAATTCCCAATTTTTATTCTTGATAAAAAACTCTGAATTTATTGTTGATGGGATAAGCTATTCCTATGCGCATTTCACTGGTTGCTTAGGCCAGATCGTCAGGAAACTTCATCCAAAGATTTTAGAAAAACTAAGGATATTAAACAAATAGAATTGTTTAGCGAATAAGAATTATAAGCAACCGTTTTACTCGTAATAATATCAAAGTTTTAACAAAAACAGCAACAATAAACAGTGAGTTTATCTCTTCTTACATTCCCCACTACAATTGATTGGAATTCTTCCAGAATTAATTGTAGTTGTAAGTGGGTTAAGAAAAAACAAATTGAAAACAAAAACAAGTTGTATGCTGCCAGTTTTGTTTTTTTACGCCGTGCACTTGCCAGTTTATTATAATGGGTGATTTTTTAAGAGCTATAGGAAAGTTAAAAAAACACTTAAAATTCAAAAAATGCATGAAATCTTTATTTGAATCGATAGTACGGTCCATATAATTTCATGCAAATGTTGACCGTGACTGCGCCTCAAATAGTCCATCCGCTTAGTCCAATTTTGGCATACTCTTTCTAACATTTCGGCCGGTATCTCATTAATAAATGCTTCAATGTTGTCTTGCAATGCGTCAATTGAAGCGGGCATGTGTGTATAGACATGAGCTTTAACAAAGCCCCACAAAAATAGTCTAAAGGCAATTGACCGGTCCCGAACGTGAAAAAAATGTTCACCGAACTCGCCTCTCAATAAGTCCATTGTTAAGAGTGCTGTGTGGCATGTGGCACCGTCTTGTTGAAACCACATGTCATGCAAGTCAAGCTCTTGCATTTTGGGCAAAAAAAAGTTGGATATCATCTCACGGTTGCGCTAACAATTCACAGTTACGTTACGATTCGCATCATCTTTGAAGAAGTACGGTCCAATGATGCCACCATCCCATAAGCCGCACCAAACTGTGACTTCTTCTGGATGCATTGGTAACTCTTGCAATGATTCTGGCTGATCTTCACTCCAAAATCGACATTGCTGCTTATTAACGTACCCATAGAGCCAAAAACGAGCTGACTATAAAATAGAAGAAGCTCGCGATGAGCTTTCTTAACAGAGCACGGATTTTGATAATAAAATTCAATAATTTGCAAGCGTTGTTCGTTTGTACGACGATTCTTGGTTAAATTATAGACCAAACTGAAGAAGTTTGACAGTGAAACATAACACGAAGCGTGCGTCAGCTGTTTAAACCAGTATTGCCGAAAAGATAATAGCTAAAAAATCACCCATTAGAAGTAATTTTTGGGTTAAAATAGAACATTAGCCAATACACAAAACAAATAAACAAATGAAATCAGTTTTAATTACAAATTTAATCAATTGAATTAAACGTTTACTTATATGTATCAACAACATTACTGCTGAAAATTTTGTTAATATCAAATATTTAATTGATACTATTAATTGGTTTACTGGTGCAAATTAAAATAATTTTTTAATTAATATAACAAATTTTTAAATTGAAATCCATCTGAATAAAAAAACAAAGAATGTAAACTTAAGGAATTCTTAAAGAATAGTAAAACAAAGCATTAATTGAGGCACGTTTCCTTGAATTTATTACCACCATAATTCCACGAAATTTTATTTTACATTCAATAGATTATCTTTATGTACATATTTTATTTGTCACACCTTCAAAATATTTATAAAAAAGGATTTTATTTTATGCAACAAACAGTTACAGATTTAAACCCTTAACAAAAATAAATATTCTGATGAAATGTTAATCTGCTAATAAAACTGTATTGTATTGAGAAAAACAAATAGGAAATGGATCTCTAAAATTTGTATACATAAGTATGTTGGCCACATACTAAAAGACCCAGGAGCCCATCCATCTCTCTATTTCTGCATGTATACAATTATAGTGATCAGTCAATATAACTTCTTTGTTATGAATCTGTCATCTTTATGGAGATGTTAAAAAAAAAAACAGAAATGTTCACAAATTTACACTTTATATTCGTATTTCCTTCTGTTACAGAAGAACGAGAAACTGATAATCTCTTTCTCGAAAAAGGCAATCTTTAATCAATTCATCACTTTTAGTTTACTATTCTTACAGGACAAGCCACTCAGTTAGTTGCTGAAGACATTTTTCTCCAACAGTGTTACAATTGTATTGTGATTTTGTTTTTCTTCTAATTTTTGCCATAAAAAAGGTGAATTATTTCTTCAAACTAGCAGCAATTTGCAAAACGAAGAAAAAAAAACTGTTCAATATAAGAAAAAATAGTATGTATCAATTTACACCAACCGAGAGGCATACAAATGCACAAATTCTCGAATATAAATGTCAAATGTGCAAATGTGTTTTGATATAAATGTGTTAGTGCGTGCATGTATCCTGATCAATTTGAACAATATCCGCATTTTGTGTCTTAATGAAGAGAAAACGAGCAATAGTTAGCAGCAATTGTTTGTGATTCCGATACGCTCCGTAGGGGTGTGAAGTTGTGCACAATAATGCCTTGACAATTGTTTGTTGTAGGGTAAAAATACAGACGCTTAGAAGAACGAAAGTATAGTCAACTGTTTGTTTGCTCTGCACATTGTTTTGTCACATAAAATGTTTTTGGCTGTATGCAGTTTTGGGCTGATGGTTTCTTGTGCCGTGCTTATTCAATAATGTTTGATTTTACGAGTTGTTTAACTATTTACTGAGGATTTTAAGTAAAAGATCCTTTTAATTTCCGTATGTTTTAGAGTGTTGACAACCATTGACTTCTTTTGGAAAACTAACATGTTTCGTTATGCCCAAGCTGTGCTGATAAATGTTTAACGATTGTTTAGCTCTGTATCCCAGAGCGATCGAATTCCTTCGATACCCTACCAACATTCCAGCACACTTGGGAGTCATTCAATATAGAAATCATTCCTTTTCTTTGCCCTGTTTTATTGAAAGAGAGTCCAGTTGTGTTTTGGCTACATTTGTCTTTTGGCCTTGAATATGGTAAAAACTTGTAAATATTGGTAAGAAAATACATTAGAGTAATGTTTCAAAACTGGATCCTTGAATCTCAATACCACCAAGGTCAATGGATATTTTGGGATTCTGGTTAACCAGGATTTTTCGGAGAAACCAAAACTTTGGAAACGCAAAATTTTCGTTAAGAAACACAGAAATATTAAACCTTGTTTGACATTGAACAGAGATTAGTGATGCAGTTTTGATGCAGCAAGGTTGACATTTAACACTTGGGGGTTTGACGACAACTAACACACAATATTGTGGCTTTTAAAGAGACAAATAAGATAGATAAATAAATAATTAATGTTATGTAGACCTTCATGGAGACTCATTAAAGAATTAAACATTTATTTGCTGTTGATATATTTGAAACACATGAAACCAAAATTATTTGGTATCGCTTAACAACCCACATATCTCCCATAGTTTTGGGTTTTTGCTATTTTATCTATTTAAGGATAGTTGTTGGTTGCAATTATATATTCGTTAGGGTTCCTATAATCGTATAGTAATTTCATAATTTGGTTTTAAATAGTTTCAGCAAACTCTACAACAAGCTTTCGATTGAAAGAAACAAAACTATTTTTAATATGTTTTTCGTTTGAACGTGTTCATTTTAGCGTAATAATGATCAACACTCGAAATGAAGTTTTAGTTTTATTTTTTAAATCAAGCTTTTTTTAACGAAGAACTGTTAAATATCTTTTTGTAACTTTAACTTTACCATTTTGTTCCAAATTTTAATATTTTAATTATGCAAAAGTTCATCAAATTTAATTTTCATTTATTTATTTTTATGAAGAAAGGAATTTAACGACATGAAATTATTTTAAATTTGTTGATAATTTTTCATTCTTGACTAAATCTGGACTTGAAACCAGACGTTTTTACCACTCAATCTCTTCAGAGGGGTTTGCCGTTTAACACTCACAGCCATCGACGACAGCTGACGTCAATAGTCAAACATCAATCCTCAAACCAAATTGTATTTAACCTTTGGTAGATCGAAATTTGCTATAAAATGATTCAAAAGCAAATGGTTATCTATTTTAATTTATTTTACATGTTTTTCCTTACTTCTGTTTTTTCATACTTTTGTCAAGAATTCTTCTTGAAGTCCAAAGTACATTTTTTGTTTGTTTTGTTTTCATTTTTTTTTATCTTTCTTTTTCTTTGTGGTTGAACTGTTCCTCCATCAAGATGCCACAACCACAATAATAATAAAAAATTTGCTTACCACTTATTATTATATGCGTTGTAAGTAACAATAACATTTTCTTTTATTTCCATGAGCACCATGTTATAGTTGAAAAACAAAAATACTATTAATTTTGGTAAACATTTTATTGTTGTTATTAATCATAACTAGTTCGGAGGAAATCATAATATGGTTGTGTAGGCTTCGCGAAAGACTAATTTAACCATAATATGATTTCCGATGGCAATAACATTAATTGTTGGAGTAAACACAATACGCTGAAAATAAAAATCAATTCACCCGTACTTAAATCAAGCCAAAGCGGTGTCAATAGTACGTTAGTAAGATAAGTACGAAATTCCTTAAATCAAGTACATAATGCTTGATTCAAATACGGATTGACTTAGGTAAAAGTAAGTTTCAATCCCAAATTCGTACTTGAAATAATCCGAAAGGACTTTGATTCTAACCTTGGGGTAACCAAATAGAATATTAATATTTACTTACCCATTTACACCTATCATTAGCTCGTTATTAGTTTGACCTGCCGGCCATATAAAAAAAATGTAAATATGTATGAATGCCCTCTTTCCGAATACAAAGCCTGTTTCACAAAATTTGTTATGGTTTCTGCGATGTCAAGCATTAATATCGCTCCATATATGGGCACTTCCACAGAAAAGCTCTCTTTTTGTCACGTACGTCACCTAGCAATTATTCTTGTATTTTAGAACCACGTTGTTAAAATTTTTCCTCTCTTTCACTAAATGAAACCCTAGTTGCGCTCTACGCCCAAATGCAAAAAAGTAAATAATATTTTCATTATTCTTTGAGAAACAGTAAAAAATGGTTGGTGACGTTACGTGACAAAAAGTAGACATTTCTGTGGAAATACCAATATACTATTTTAAAGCAGCGTTTAAAAAACTGCAGTCAATGTAGAAAAACTGCCTTTCTAACACTTCTTCATGCGCCCTTGGCAAAAAAGAAACTGTTGCTTTTACTTCGAATTCATTAAATGTAAACAGTCGCTGTCAATCCAACTCAAAAAGCGGACGGTTATACAGAAATTTTCGTTTTTTGTTAGTGTTTGGTTTCGACTGCAGTTTTTTAAGCTCTGTTTTAAAGCTTATTAAGTATTGTTTTTCTCTTTACGCCACTGATTGGTGAATGCTGCAAATTTCACTCTTGCTAAATAAAATTTTTCTCTAGCTTCGATTCATTGGCGTAAACAAAGTATTAAAAGAAAAAGTAAATTTTAACTTTTAATAAAATACTATTAATTTCTAAGTTCGTTAATGAATGTTCACAAAAATTTACATTTTTCTTCAAAACATATGCCAGAAGTAGAAGGCGGAAGTTCAAACAAATTCTATCGGGTATATTTTCAGAAAACTTCATGTAAACCTTCATTGTTGTTTTACTCCACACCGACTTTTTGGCATATGCGCCAAACCAATACTGAGCTGACGATAAGTTTGCTTCACATTTTTTGTAGCCCCCTTTGTTTACAGAAGAATGCACACAATTGCAAGAAAGTAGTAGCATGCCCGATATGGTTTTCGTAATCTTTTTGCTTTGAAAATTTAATGTATTTAACTAAATAATTTTAACAAATAGAATTAAGGAATTTTCGCTTGTTGTTTTATTTTTTATTAAATATAAAAATAATGCAAAATAATAACACAAGCAAATCGTTTTTATCCACTTTTGTAGTATTGTTGTGGTTTCTATAACAAACTTTTACAAGCACACGCGAATGCACGGATGTATAATGCAATCGTTTAGGAAATTAACCCCATTTTGGATTATTTTAAGTGCTTGAATTTTTAGGTACTACTCATACTAAAAGAAAGTGGAGAAAACTTAAACTTAGTAACAAAGTAATTTTTGGGAATACAAAATTTTAATTTAAAGTAAAAAGCGCATAGGAATAGAATAGCTTATCCCATCAACAATAAATTTCAGTGTTTTTATCAAGAATAAAAATTGGGAATAAGCACGAATAACAAAATCTTTTAACTTAAATTTAGTAAGTTAATTTAGTTTTTTTTCTTTGCATGCTTAAAATTTTTTTGTTTAAAATAGTTTTGTTGAAAGTGACCATATCGAAACTGTGCTTTTTTACGTGAGTTTTTTGTCTATTGGCGGAAACTAGCAATTTAAATAAACTTAGGCGAGTATATGACTTCACCCTTTCGTATAGTTTAAATTTGTGATATTTCAAAATTAATATGTTTGAGGAAATCTCTACGAGAATAACTAAACGTTAAGAACACTCTTCAATTGATATTTTGCACTGAACGAGTCTAAAAACATTTAAAACTAAAATTTTTTTTAAAGTCACAAATTCATTTTTAGCACGGGCAATATCTTCTATTAGAGTTAAAATTCTTTAGAGGGCCAAATAATATAGAAAAATTGCTAAGTAATAAATGTTCGTGAAATGTAATAAATGTATATTCGAAACTAAGATTATGTTTCAGAATTTAAGTGGCAAAAATAAGTTTTTGCAACCCTTAAAAGAAAATTTATGGGATGACTTCGGATGGCAACTCAACTTCAATTCAGTTGCTAGCAGCTAAATCGCCGCTCATGTCAAAATATACAATCTTTTTTTTATTTTATACTTCAGAAGTGCCATTTGATAAGAACATCTGAGATTTCAAAAACCATACAACCGATCCTGAAAAAACTTCCAACCAATTTCCGAAAGGTTTATTGGTTCTAACAACTTTAACTCACTTTTTTCCACGAGTGTATCACTTACATTGCACATGTGTGTTGAGAAAAACACACACACACACATGACCGAAAACCGAGACTCATTACTATCCAACACTTTTGTTGGTCACATTTTATTTCCACTTCAATAGATTTTTACTTAAGTTTACTTTTTTAAATATATTTTTAACAATAATACTTGCAAACTAACAATAAAAAAGAGGGAATTCATTTGAATGGAAATAATTATTTATTTTTCGCTTTTCATTGTTTAGCACGACAACAATAAAATAATAGACGTGTATGAGCAGCAACAGAAACAGAAACATAATAAATCGGCTGACTGAATGTCTGACTTGGTGTGTTTTATTTAAAAAATGTTTTCATTGAAAACTAAACCACAATTAGGTATAAACAAATCAAACAGACGTTAATTTGTTGCGTTTAGTTTTATTTTGTTTTAAATCGATTCACAGCAAAAAGGTTTTGTATTCATTTCGAATTTTTAAAAATCAATAATGCAAAAAATACAATACAAATTGAAAAACTCTTTAAAAAAACAAATTGACATCTGTTGATTTTTTAACTTTAACGTTTTAGATTGTGTTCTGTGAAAAGGAGGGGTCATTTAATAAGAATTTTGTAAATATAGGAGTTTGCTTTCTCTGTTAAATGTTCCTGTTTTGTAAATATTTGGCGGTTCTGCGGATATTATACTTTTTCGAACGCTGTGAATTCCTAAACTGTTAATCGCATTATGCGGACATGTTTGTCAACAGAATTGTGAAAATTTCAATTAACATTCACAGTTGACTGACTAGCAGAGTGTTGGGAACTGAGATTGGCGTATTTAACATTTCAAGGTGTTAAACTTTTTTGGAACTACATAATCATAAGAGTTACTTTAATATTTTATAACATTTAATGACACTTTTGTATTTTTAGCTTTGACGGGGGTTTTTAATTTGGGACTCATTGGTAACACAAAAATCTATGGCTTAAAGCTTTTAAGTTTAAAAAGAAATTATTGTGATACATTTTAACTGGGAGATTTTTTCAGATAACTATTCCTACAATTTCAATATTCCTTCCACAAAGCATATACATATATACGAGAGGTCGTCAATAAGACCTTTTGGATTTTACCGTTCCTTAACTGAAAGGGCAATCCTGCTCCTGCCAATAGGTATCTGACAGTTGACTCTGTCAAAATCTTAATAAGTTGGGTTATTTATTTTTGTTTTTTGACAGCTAGTGATTAAAGCAGAAGAAGAAGCTGGAAAAGAGTGAATTTCGTGTGCTCATTGATTATTTCATGGCCAAAATCCATGGCTTAAACCACGAATTTTTCACTCTTCCGCCTAAAGGCTACTGTCAAAAATTAACAAAAAGTCTCTCAAATGTACTTAATAAAACAAAAACAAAATAAAAAAAAAATATTTGATTCCGTATGGAATGTGCGGTTAGATTCGCACCTTGCTTAAGCAAATGACAGTTTCATTAAACTTAGCAAAAAGTTTCCTTAAGTTCAATATGGTTTGCCTCATATTATTAACATGTATTCGCACATTTGCTTAAGCCAACTTAAGCACACTATGGTTGGGCCTTAATTCTCCAGATCTGGCCCCTAGTAAGTTTCCTTTTTTCTAAACCTAAAGAAATATAGTTCAGCGAAAACGGATTTAACTCCAGCAATTTAATCATTTGAATGGTGACCTGACAAATCGTATTACTTGAATGGGCTCAAGAAATTAGAGAAAAGTTGAATAAAGTGTATAGAGCTCAAAGAAGACTAAGTTAAAACATAAAATAATTTGTTTATCCAAAAACATTTGTTTCTTATATTGTAAGTCAGTCACTAATGTCGTATAAACATGTCAAGTTACACAATACTTTTTAAAAGGTCAAAGTTCAATTCATTGGATTAGAGCTTCTATCGAATTGAACGGTACGAACGTTGACGGGTTCTAGTTCCTGAATAATATAATATGTACAATGTCCTGTAGCCATAACGAATTGATTTCACTCGATTCGGGTTGAAGCTATTTGTTGGATTTCTCTCCAGGTTTTTTCAATATGGCTTACTTGGATGTAAAGTTGACAACGCCATTTGCGAGATAACAATCGGACAAACCAGAATGGGATAAATTTTATGGCCCTTTGCTCCATGTATATTAAGCATTTTTATTTAGCAAATTTTTTTTTAGCTTTTCAAAATTTTGAGCCAAAAATGTTACCTGTTCCTATATACCTCCAAGCTCGCCAGCTAAAATTTACAATAACCATATTTCTGCAATTAAATTTGTTCTTGGTCAGTGTCAGTGGAGACTTCAACCTTCCAAACTAAGTATGGAGTAATCCTGTGGAAATAAACCATCTAATTCCCTTACAACTGAATGAATTTATTCTGTCTATGCTGTCATGTGCACTTTTTCAGAAAAACTGCGTCTCGAACGCATTTGGGAAACTCCTTGATCTTGCTTTTGTTTACCAGCCAGCAGACATACAAGTTAACTCCAACAAAGTTAACGAACTCTCTTTATTAAATTATTAATAATCATATTTTTTCTTTATGCAAGTAGGGTATGTTGCAATGTACAAAAGCTTAATCAGCGTCTATAGTTAATAAGGTCAGTTTAAACAAATAACCATTTCCCAATAAATTGGTAAATTGTAAAAGTGCAATAATGTAATTATTTCTTAATAACAAAGCTACAAGTTCAGTTCAAATAAATAAGTATTTCCCATTAAATTGGTAAAATGTAAAAGTGCAATAATTTAATTATTTCTTAATAACGATATCATACCACATCTAGAATTAAGCCGTTTAATTTAGTATAAATTAAGAATGATTGTAATTAATTTTTTTAGTCTTTGATACCAATAAAGTGCGGACGTACCGTCCATAAAAAAAATAATTTTTTTAGAATTTCCAACGCGGGAATTCTTAAGTTACATGTTAAAAGCTCGGTACCTTTTTCTCAACTTGAAGATTTTTACCATCTTCTCTTCAGTCTCTTCTCAGAAACTAAAAGTAAATTTAAATAATATGGCTTTCTGTTTTTCCCGTACGGAATACACAAAACTGAACTGTTTATTATCGAACGTTGATTGGGATACTTTTATTTCAGGAGATAATCTGGATAATGTCGTATCAAATTTTTATGCTGTATTACATCACTGCTTGTTGGAAACTGTTTCTAAACAAATTATTCGCAATAATAATGGCCCTCCATGGAATAATCATTATTTATCTAAATTAAAAAACAGAAAAAACAAATTTTTTAAAAAATATAAAATATCCAGCTCATCTGTTGATTTTACGAATTATTGTATTATTCGATCTAATAACAATTTGGCTAGTAAACTAGCATATAAAAGATATTTAAGTCATATTAAAATTAAAATGAAAACCAACCACAAATCGTTCTACAATTTTGTCAACAGTAAGCGTCGTGCAAGTGCTTATCCTAATTATTTGAAATTCGGATCTCGGAGTGCTGGTGATGATGTTTTTATTTTTTGCAACCACGTATTCAAAGAAATCATTTGATAATCAAACTCCTTATCTTTATAATATATCTCATTCTATATGATCAACTTTTAATTTATTGCCACTGAAAAGGTACTATCCAATTTAAAGTCTCTGCAGTACTCTCTTAATCCCGGACCGGATGGTATATCTAACTGTATTTTAAAAAATTGTGCAGAATACTTATGTATTCCTCTTACAACTATCTTCAATAAATCTATTGAACTCGGCCACTTACCGCATGGATGGAAAAAATCATATATAACTCCGTTGTTTAAAAGCGGAAGTAAACTGGAAATATCGAATTATAGAGCGAAATATTATCCTCAAATGGGCGCAGCGCCCAGATTTTCTGTGAATGTGAATTACATGCAGACGACCCAGATATATCCTCTGCCTGTCCCAAAGTTGATGAGATCATAAACTCGATCAAAAGTCTTAAAACCAATAAATCACCGGGTATAGACGTTATCTTCGCAGAATTATTAAAAGCAGACTCTTATACAAGCGCCGCACGTTTTGGGAAAATGAAAGTCTTCCAGACGAAGTGATAGAAGGCATAATAATAAACATTCCGAAGATCTTTCGAACCCGAATAATTGGCGTTGTATTACTTTGCTTTGTAGGGTCAACAAGGTCATTGCCCAAATAATCGCCAAACGAATCTCCGCAAGGGTGACTCCAGTACTGAGACAGGAACAGGCAGGGTTCAGACCCCACAAATCCACTATCGACCATATAAACAGTCTCCGTGTTATCGTCGAGCAATCTGTTGAATGGCGATCACCACTCTATATGAGCTTTATCGATTTTGAAAAAGCATTCGACAAATTAAATCACAGTGTGATTTGGCGCGCACTTCGATGCAAAAACTTCCCGCGTAAACTTATATCACTTATTAGGTGTCTTTACCACAATGCCAGCTGTCGAATTAAACATGGTAAAGCGTTAAGCAGGAGAGTAAAAGTGGAAATCGGTGCTCGTCAAGGTTGTGTTTTATCACCACTTCTATTTAATATAGTTTTAGACACTGTTCTTAAAAGTGCCCTACGAAACGGAAAGGGAATTACTTGGGGACTGCAAGGCCACTTAAACGATCTGGATTACGCGGATTATATTTGCCTATTAGATCACAGCTTCTCAGATCTGGCATCAAATCTGCGAAACATAACAACAACAGCAGATGCGGCAGGACTTAAGATTAACACTGCTAAAACCAAAACACTGCGAGTTAATGCGACGTCTCAGGAATTATTTACAATAGGAAGTAATCAAGTGAAGGATGTAAGCCAGTTTTGTTATCTTGGGAGCATAATTTCAAAAAATGGCGGATCAAGTGAAGACATTGACAACCGTGTACGGAAAGCGCGACAATCTTTCGGCCGTTTAAGACCCATTTGGAATTCGTCTTCATTATCTCAGCGCACACAGTTAACAATTTAATACAAATGTCAAGTCCACTCTCCTTTACGGTTGCGAAACATGGAACGCTGCCTCTCGAGACATGCAGAAAATCCAAGTGTTTGTTAATCAGTGTCTTCGCAGGATATTGCGAATATTCTGGCCAAGAGTGGTGTCTAACAACAGGCTTTGGGATCAATCAACAACAGACGGCCAAAGAAATAAAAATACGTAAATGGCGGTCGATTGGCCACACATTACAAGAAACGCCATGGACTGGAACCCGCAAGGAAGTCGAAGAAGAGGACGCCCAGCTCATACGTGGAGAAGGCAAATTGATTTAGAAATGGTCGGAATGGGTAGAACCTGGGGCGAAGTGAGAGCGTTGGCACAGGACAGGAATATGTTTAACCAATTTATTGAGGCCCTATGCTCCTTATAGGATCGATGGGAGCATATATATATATATATATAAAGCTAAATTCGATTCCCAAACTTTTAGAAAAGATATTGACTGATAGTTTATATCATCAAATCTCTTCCCTTTTATCATCTTGTCAACATGGTTTCAGGAAATCACGTTCCACTGTTACTAACATTTTACAATTAACAACTATTGTAAATGAAGGTTTTATTGATAATAAACAAAACGACGTTATTTACACGGATTTTAGTAGAGCCTTTGATAAAGACAACCACGCTATTTTACTTTACAAGTTATCACGTATGGGATTTAGCAACAACGCAATACACTGGCTTAAATCTTATCTTTAAGATAGAACCCAACAAGTAAAATTTAAGAATGCTACCTCAAAACTTATCAAAGTTCTCTCTGGCGTGCCTCAAAGAAGTCATCTTAGTCCCGTTTTATTACAATTATTTATTAATGATCTGCCATCCGTTGTTCAGCACTCCAACATACTCATGTATGCTGATGATGTAAAAATTTTTAATTCGTGTAACAATATTATTGATCAATCCTCTTTGAGGGCTGACACTGAACTTTTCTCTCAATGGTGTAATTACAACTTATTGGATTTAAACTTAAAAAAATGTAAACACATGTCATTTTTCCGCTTATTAAAACTTGATACTAGTTATTATCTAAATGAAACATTACTGGATAAAGTTTACAATATTATTGATCTCGGTATTCTATTAGATCATAAACTAAAATTCTATGATCACATTTCATTGATGGTTAATAAAGCAAATGGAGTACTTGGCTTTATGAAATGTTGGTCGAAAGAATTTTCTGATCCATACATCACTAATCATCTGTATAAGTCTCTGGTTCGCCTAATTCTGGAATATAGATCAATTGTATGGGATTATTGCTTTAATACATTTATCAACAGCATTGAATCTGTAAAGAAACAGTTCCTTTTATGAAAGCAGACTTGGTCTTATAAAGTTACCAACGTTTAAAAGTCGAAGAATAATGCTAAGTATTTCGTTTTTAATGGGTCTAATACGCGGTGATGTCGATTCCGATTTCTTGTTGAATAAAAAAAGCTTAAATGTTCCAGCTAGACCTACACGAAACTTTCAGCTGTTAAAATTAAGGTTTTATCGTGCTGTTTATGCTAACAACGACTCCTTTCGTCAAATTTGAGTGAAATTTAACAGTTTATATCATCTAATTGACTTTTCTGATAGTAACGATATTTTAAAAAGAAAAATTATTGTTTATTTAAATAAACTCTTATTTTAGCACTTATGTCTGTAAAGATTTTTAATCTATAAATTGAATAAATAAATAAAAATAAGAACATTTAAAACAAAATTTTTTAAGAAACGCCTTTCTTAAAAAAGAACATTTAAAAAAAAAATTTGCCCGCCGCCCCTAGATTGTATCCTGGCTACGCCCATGTATTCGTGTACTGTCATCGGGAATATGTATGCCTGCAAAGTTTCATCCATTTGCATTGAGTATAAGGCGGTTAAATTAACGTTACAAGATTTGATTTTCCGTAGTGAAGCTAAAGAAAAGGTTTTAAAAAGCCTGGATTATGTTGTAACGTAAAATATTTTGCCATTTTTGCTCGTGAAATGTTGGCAACTCTGTGTTGCGAAAAATGCGATTGTTTTCAATACCATTTAAACGGATTTCTTTCAACCATTCTACTTTAACAGGTACATTAATTTTGTAAATTACTCCAGGCGGTTTTTTTATAGGCAATTTTTTTAATTATTTAAACACACGATATCTCAGAACTTTAAGTCCTAGAGAATAAACAAAATAAAGTTTTAAATATCTACACAATATTCCACGCAGCATTATTGTTATCAACTTAGCAATAATTTCAACAACTGATTTGAAGTAGCCTACACTTTAAGTTAAATTGTTGTTTTATATATTTTGTCTACATGTGTTTTCAAACCATCAAATCTAGATTTGCTGGGTCAGCTAAGTCAAAAAAAAAAAAAAAATTATAAGTATTTATTGATTTTGTAAACTCTTAAATGTATATTTTGAATAACATGTGAAACTATCCATGCTAAATTTAATGTTGTCAATTTAACATATTAATTTCCAATATTACCACTTATGTCCAATAGAAAACATGACCTGATTGCTTGCCTGGTCATGTTTTCTATCATCCAATCCATCTCCTGTTACCCACTTAAAGCCCTAAAACAATAGAAAATAGTGAAAACACTGAAGGAATATGTTGTACTTGTTAAAGTTAAATTGTTAAAGGAGAGCAAAAACATAAATGTCTTCACTTACTCCTGATAATAAATAATAACTAAATTCCGATTTATTTTCTTTTTTATTCTACATCAGTTAAATGTACATCAAACACAATTTGCCGACATATGGAAAAATTAATGAAAATCTACAAGTTAGAAAAACAAAAGGCAATAGAAGCGGCGGTATCTTTAAGGCAATTGTTTTACTTAAAAAACAAAAAAACAAAAAAAAAAACAACGATTAAAAATCTAAAAATATATCAGTGTCATATTTGGGCAGAATCAACATTTTGTTTCCATAACAGACCTTAATAGACAAAATGGAAAATATGTAGACATCAATTTAAAAAGATGAAGTAAAAAAAATAGTTATAAGCATTTTCAATATCAAATTGTGGAATGCAATCAGGCATTTTCTGAAGTAGAAAGAAATACGAGTTTAACAAAATAGAGACCACATAATATGGTCACGTTCTCGCAAACATCCACAGATATCACAGATATAATCAAGAACAACAATCATTTTCCCAAAAAGGACAACAACTCAATTAAATCGAATACACTTAAAAAAAAATTTGTGGTATACTTTAACAAAAAACGGGGGCCTAATTCTGGCAGTCGTGATCGAGTATTTTCTCGATTCGAAAGCAATTTAATATCTAAATATTTCAGTCAATACTGAACAAATCGGAATTATTTTTTCAGTATTGTAAAGCATTAATTTAAGTTTCACAATACTGAAAAAAATAATTTCGATTCTTTAAGTATCGACTGAAATAAAATTGCTATCGAATCGAGAAAGTACTCGATCACGACTGCCAGAATTAGGCCCCGGGTTCAGAAAATAATCTTTAGATATAAAGCCCATACAAAATAGATCATCGCTTACTTCAGACTTTGCATTTATGTACAGTAGAACCTCGAAAAGGTTTACTAGCGTAAAAGTATATCTCGCTGTTAAATTAACCGAATTACAGCGTCCTTGCACAGAAAATAATTCTTAACAATTTGCTTAAATTAAAAATTAATCAAAAATAAAATCAGTTTTAATTAAAAATTAAATCAAGTGAGTTAGATGTTTACTTACATCAAAAAAATGATTGCAGAAAAAGTTGTAAATATCAACAAATATTTAATTGATACAATTGATTTGTTTACTGGTTCATATTAAATTAATTTTTTAAATAATATCACAAATTTTTTCATTGAAATCATTTTTTATTTTTCTCTCTGTGAGCCGCTTTAAAATGTTAACTTTCAGCGAATTTATTAAAAAATATCGCAAATCAGATAAGATTTTTAGCAGAAAGTGAAGAGTTTCAACGAAATTAATTAAGATATTTTAAAGGAAAACTATTGTGACGAGCACATACATACTTATGAAAAATCATAAAGGAAAAAATTACTTGTACCGAAACATGCTGCTCTTGAAGCAAGTTTGTAACAATGTTTCTTAAATTTTCACAGTAATTTCCTGATTACCCGGCGCTTGATATAGACTTAAAATATGTATGAATTTTTAAGTGGGCGTGGCACCTCCCATAAAAGGATATTATGAATTAGCATAATTGTTTTTGGAAAACGGTTGAAAGTTTTAAACTTTGAAACGAATAACTTGGTTGTTAATACACAACATCTGTCCAAAAAGTAGGAAGGATTCAGGAAGTAGGCGCGGCACTTACCATAAAAAGACAAAATAGCTCTCTGTACATCTGGAGAAGGGCAGGAGCTAAAGTTTCCAAATTTGCTACAATCATCGATACACATCATCTGACAAAAAGTGGATTGGATAAGGTAAGTGGAAGTGGGAGTGGTACCTCCTACACAAAGACAATATAGATTTCTGTATATCTGTTGTAAAAATTGCTTTGTTATCAATACTCAAGATTTATTAAAAAATATTTATTTTGATGGAGGTAACGAAGCGCACCGGGTTAAGATAGTTTATCATTAATTAAAGTTCAAAAGTAATTGTAAAATTTAAGCCAGCCGGCACAAATTAAATCTAATGGCGATTTCTTTTCCAAGAAATATGTTGCATAAATGTTACATGTTCTACATATTTGTGTTCGTTTGTACAAAAAATACAACTGTGGGAAACATTTTCGAGTTCTTTTGTGAATTTGTTCATGAAAACCATGCAAAACATGTTGTATATTTTACCCACGTTTTCACTTAAGGTGTTCATACTGCCCTGTTTTATAACTTTGGTACTTACTACTTCGTTTTCACAACAAAGCTTTTATTTTGCTTGTCATAATTCATACCGCTCATAATTTTGTAAAAAGATTGTCTAAAACAAAAACAAAACAAAAAAATTTGTATATTTAAATAAAAATATTCTCTGCCTGGCCCACAATGTCGACAAGAACATTTCTTTCGCGTATTTATATTGAAAAGAATAATAAAAAACTAAAATTTGTTTTTGTTTTCAATATAAATATACAAAGAAAATTTTCTTGTCGACATCGTGGGCCAGGCAGTCTATGTATTTTATTATCGTTTTAAATTTCTCCAAGCAATTAGTGATGTCAATATACATATGTTTCCAAACCGTAATAGTGTGCAGAAACCGCTCAAGCAGACAGCGTCAGAACCATGAGAAAAGTAAATAGTTGGAACATTTTTGTCATCTTCCTTTGAAAAAAATTTTTTTAATATCAATAACTAAGTTATTTTCCAAGTGTACTCCAAACAAACCTTATAATGAACATGAAAAATGCCTATAAACACATCATCGGCTTTTGAACTGATCATGTACGAATGTTTTAGTGGTGTCGGCTTCGTTAATAATCCTGATCGGTTTCGTTAGTCGTGTCATTATAAGGATGATGATGCTGATGATTATTTGTGTGTTTATGTTTTGTAATCATTGTTTTCTATTTCTCTTGTCGTTTCTCAGCCTTAACGAGATGAAACAATGGACGACAACAACTAAAAAAAGGTGAAATTTATACTCATTTATACAGCTCAGCAGGACATTTTATACAAAAATATTCTACGTAAGCACGATTTAGTACCGCTTGTTTTATTTTATACCGATTTCTTTAAATGTCGCTTGTCATCGCCAGGAATAAAACAAAAAGTTGGTTGTTTTAATTTTACCGCTTTAGTGTAACACATTTTTGTGTGTGTTGTCCTTTTGGGTGTCGATGACGTTTAATATTTCATGTCCTGTTGGACGAACAGTAAGTTGGTTATAAACAACATCAAACACAACGCAATATTATTATAACATTTTATAAACAATAGATGTGAAAATAACACAACACAACAAAAAATTAAATAATAAAATTTTCAAATACATTTAATACCACAATAGTTCTTTATTTTTCTCCTTCTTACCAAATTCCTTTAATTTTTTTTTTCTTTTTGGTTACAAATGCACGTGCAAAATATTTATCAACACAGCTTTTCATATGTTTTCATTATTCTTTTCATCTTCTTTTTTATTTCATGTGTTGCACAATGTGATTTTTTTTTATTTGTTTACAATTCTTTGATCTATATAATGGACTCATCATCATCATAGCGTCCACAAAACACCAAAAAACTTAAAAAGAAAAAAAAAACAGAGAAAAGAATGGGAATAAAGGTGTTAACCAAAAAGGTGCGGCTACAATCAAAAAGTCAATGTTAAACGGGAAGCTGAAAAGAAATTTATGTTAAACATCTTCATTTGGTAGGGACTAATTATTGTAAGAATGACTGAAATTTAGAGCGATGGCGTTTATGAAGATTTAATTTTTTAACAATCAAGTGACAAGATTTATGTGGCTTTCAATAAATTTGGTAATTTTCTTTCAACACAACAAAGAATTATAAAATGTACGTTAATGCAAAGTGCACCTGGTGGAGGAAATGTGTATTGGAATTTAAGCCAATTTAAAAGGAGACAAACCGAAACATAAACATATTAACTGTTTTGAATATTAGGCATACAAATTGCAATTGAAACAAATTCACAATTGACTCGGTAAATTTTTACTTGCTAAAATGGTAAGACTTAAAATTTATTTAATAGTTAACAAGTAAGAGTGCGATGTTTGGCTATGTCAAATCTTATATACCCTTCCCCATGGTGAAATAATACAGGTGACAGCACTATGGCGGATGGCGATTTTTTGCTCTTGCATTTTTTGTCCAATCTATTGTCAAAGTTTTGTTTATGTTTTCAGAAATTCCACATTTTGTGTTGTAATTAGTGTATTTTATTAAAGTTTTTGATAACTTAAAATTAAAATAAATAAGATATTTCCCATAGTTAAATAAAAATATTTTTTGACGTAAGCTGGGCCCTAATTTCCATTTTTGTTGTAATGTTGTATTTGTTGTCGTAGCGATTTCACTTCTTATTTAACCAAGCCTTTCACCATGGTGCGATTATAACAGAAAATTTTATAAATTTATTTAATAAGAGTTACAAATACAATTACCAATTATATTCTAACTTAATTAACCGAGCAATAGTAACGTAGACTTTCAGAGTCTCTGGCGGGATTCGAACCCGCAACTTCCGCACTGATAGAATAGTTCACTACCAACTAGCATACCGGGGCACCCAAATTATATAAATACCGTTCTGTAGCTATTTATAAGTCAGCTTTGTGCCACGACTACTTGTCCAATCCCGCCCACATTTTGGGTAAAAAAGGAGACAGTCGTAGTTTTTAGCTCATATGTATCTCAGTCATTAGTGGACCGATCAGGCTGAATATATAAACAACTGGTCCCCATCATATCTGGGGTCTTCGGAAAACCCAGTTCAAGGGACAGACGGACATCGTTAAATTAATCTTGATACTCATACGGGCTCAGAATTTATATACTTTATAGGGTTTAACATCAATATTGTTGAAATTGCAAATGAAATGACAAGCTTATATTTGGGCATTTCTTTCTAAAGGTCCACCGTGACCGAAAATTAAAAAGTTATTAAGAGCATATTCTTTTATGATTTTGTTATAGAGAAATATTAAGATTTTACAAATTCCCCCATAAATTCGTTCACTAAGACGACCAAGCAGACTGCAGTTGTACAAACGTTATTTCTTATTTGTGAGAATGTTTTATTGTATGTTTTCTTTGATTATATCTTCCTTAAAAGAGGTGATATTTGATAAAAATTATTCCAAAAAAATTGTCTTACATGGTCTGTAATCTAAGGAAGTGTCCGAAGAGAAATGTGTTACTCGGATTAACGGTAAATTTTTATTTTGTTTTAATCATTATTCAGTTAAATTATTTTGGTAAAAACTTCACGTTCGAAATGTCACGTATCGGAATAGAATTTGGCATAAAAACAATACAGAAGATTTTGGAATCAAACCAAAGACATTTTAATGTTACATTGCTACGTAAAATTCTGAAAGTAGTTTGACTAAAAAATTGTGCCAGGTTTCGCTGAATTACGCCTTTTTATGCATGGCCACAAAAACTACTTCTATTTTTTTCACGTTCGAACCGCTACTTCTTTTACCATTATTTTTGGCCTAGAATCGCGCCCTCCATAAACTTTAGCATGGATAACAGTGCTTTTATTTAAGGGTTCAAAAACGTAAACATATTTATTGTTTAAAATGTTATTGCATTTTTGATGCATACGACTGTCACGTTCAACACTATGGAATTACCCATACACCCTTTTACCTTTGGTGAAAGGTAGTAAAACCAATTTTTTACTTTTTGCGACACATCATAGAGGGCTAATCAGGGCTAGAACTGGAGTAATTTTATAAATTTAATTTAACAAATTAATATGGAAAATTTTTTTTATTCAGATGAACAGCTCTCGGAATTTTGGCCAATAAACAACAAACAAAAAATATATTTTTGGCCAATATCGTTATATTCATGTTCATCGACTTCAAATAAGATTAGAAAATGTTTTTTTATTTAAGTTATGACTAAAACTTAGAAATGAAGTTTGTCTAAAACCTGACCTGACCGTGTAAGTAGATTTTTCCTGATTTTCAAAACTAATATTGTCGGTCGGATCCATCTGAAAATTGTTGATTTCATATTTAGCTTACGAGGCTTTTACTTAATGAGTTACTACCGGTGTTAAGGCAAAGATATTTAAAATATTTTTATGGAAGTCCCTTTATTCTCCCATGCATACATGAACCTAAGTAACTCCCACTTAACATATCATAAATACAACCATTATCATCATTATTCTCATTTTCGTGCGTGTTAAGCAGATAAGACTCGAAAAAAGCCATAAGTACAAACACGAGTAGAGTAACAAACACATATTACGTGTAATTATATTAAAATCGAAATCTTTAATAACTTATCACTTGACAAATCTTGTTGTTGTCGTTGCTGTTGTCATTGTTGTTAATTCTAAATGTTTTACAATAATCATACCAGACACGTGACCGTCATGGTAAACAACACAGATTTTTGTCACCGTTTAATGAAAACAACAAAAAATTTTTAAATAATAAAATAAAACACGCAACAATAACAAAAAACACGTAATTATCCGTAAATACGTGTTTATTTGTTAAACGTCATCATCATCAGCCTCATCACATCCACAATTCACTGCACTACAAGTAATGAAGGCTTCCTTCCTTCCGATTTCGACCGGTAAAAGTACAAAAAAAATGAAGGGGTGGCAAATTCAATACTCAGCTTTAGAAAAGGAAGAAGAAGTGAAACTTGGTATTTTGGCTGTTTTGCCACAAGTTTGTTACACGAGAGTATTCACAATCTATTTAATATTTTTGTTGTTGTTGTTTTTGTTATTGTTTGGTGCCGTTTCCTTCTTTAAGTACGAGTATGTAAACAGTTTGGCCCCTTTTTATACGACGTTTACATACAGACATACGTTCGCTTGTTGGTGTGTGCATTAAGTTTAACAAAAGCTGGCTTCTTTAGAATTTGCTTTGTTACTGTTTTCACTCAATGCACTTGAAGTACTTTTCATAATTTGTTGTTGTTGTAGTTGCTTTTTGTTTGGTTTTTTAACATCATCATCATCAGTTCAGTTCGGTTGGAAAATTGTTTTGTTGTTGTCGTAACTTTAGCATATTGTATTTTTGTATCTTAAAGTCCTTAACAAGCAATAAATACACTTGATGGCATAAAGAAAAGCAAAAAAAAAAAAATTGGAAGAGAAAACCTCATACACAAGAAAAAAACATCGAAGCAAAAACATCATTTGATTTGTTTTTTAAGTCTAAGGGGAGAAGAAACGAGGATTGATTAGGAATTGAAGTAAATTTGATAAAGTTGCAAAACCTTTCAAAGAAAATCTTCAATAGCTTATCAAACTGATTGTACAAGTATATTGCATAATGTTTGTTCTTATCTTCGTAACCATATAGAAAACTTTTTTTTTTAAATAAAGTGTCATTGAAAATTATGAAAATTTGAAACCAGCTTTTAAATCTTAAAAAATCTTCAATTAGAATTCTCCTCCACCCTCGTTACAGTTCAATACACATTGAAAGAGAAAAATCCACTCGATTCAAGTGTTTTGTTACAGTTTACAGTTTCAAATTTATTTTTCTTTTTTTTTTTGTTTCTGTCTGTTTTGTGTGTTGTTTCAAATCAGAATGGTTCTCTGTTTGTGCAAAACGTTGGTGAAAACACGTATTCTCTGGTTTGACATCGAACAGCTTTTGGACATTTTATTGTAGTAGTACAACGAATGGTACCGCAGAACGTGACAAATAACAAAAGAAGGCATTTTTCATGATCCTGCAGCATACGCTTTTCATTCGATACTAAAAACATACCAAGACAACATGTTAGTCAGTCTGTTTGTAAATAATCATTAATATTAAAAAAATATACTATGGCAAAAAAGTACACTTTATAATAAACAAAAAAATAACAAAGTTGGAACTTTAGCATCAGCATATTGTTAAAAACACACTCTGCAACAATAAGAAATGTAGAATTTCGTTATTTGGAAAGCGAACAAATAAATCACTGGTTTAAAAAATTCAAAATTTCAAAACATAAAAGTTTGAATGGATATTTAAGAGTCATTGTCCCAAAATAAGCTGCTGCAAGCGAACATATTTTTTAGAAAAAAAAATTTAACAAATTTTTCACAAATATTGTCATGATTTTACTTACTGCCTATTTCCGATGTGCGAAAGAATTCTTTCTTTCGTACAAATATGTACACGCAGAGAAAAAATATGGTTAGGCATGGTTACGGCAACAACACTATGTTTAATGTAACAATATATTGTTGTCGTACACAAATAATTGATATTTTTTATTAAATATCAACAATATTATAGTTACTGTAAGCATATCAATGTTGATCGCAATTATAAATTTGAGTATTGTTGATCGAAAAATAATTATTTTTCTAACAACTAAATTATGATAACTTTCAAAACATATTATATTACTCACATTCATATCATGATATCTAATAGCCATAGCATGATAACTTTCTATACATTTATCATATTATATTTAAGATGCAATCAAACAATTTTTACTCTAATAATATTATGTTAGCGCCATTTTAAAATAATTTGGAATCAGTTGTGTCGTTTATTTTATATGTGAGCGATTTATTAATTTAAAGATAAAATCCTATAAAAAACAAGTTTAAAGAAACCAAAAAAATTTAAATATTAGCGGAGTTCATTCAGTGTTAGTGATTTAATAGTGCAAATGCAAAATGTCGTCGTTATTTGTAAAATCCAACAACAAAACACACAGAGATTTCGTTGTATTTTATAAAAGTGATACGATATTTCTGTTGTTTTCATGGGCAACCGCGTATGTCTTAAAACAAATTTTTCAGGAGAGCCGAAAAACCATTCTAGATCAAACTATGGGCTAGGTATTGCACTTTTTAAACTTTATCACTACGTTTAAAAATCGGAATTGATCCATCTTTTTTCAAACATTTTTAGAAACATGTAAAGAGCGCTTAAAATTATGCAATACAGTGGTATCCCGGTTTTACGTATACTCAGTTTAACGAATTCGCGATTTAACGTACGGTCATATTTTTCCCATTGAGTACCTTATATTACGAACAAACAGCGAGTTTTTGTACTCAATATAACGAATTTTTACAAAAAAAATGTATAAATGTATATATTTTTACCATATTTTAAAAGCGATTTTACTGAAAACAACGAATTAAGAGAAGTATTTTCTTTTCTTACAAAGAAAGCAAAGAAAATACTTGCCCGCCAAAATAAAAATTTGTACGTTGCAAAGTCTTTTGTTTCAAAAACAAATGTTTGTTTTCTGTTTCAAATCATAATTTGAAGTTTTTGGAAAGTTGACATCAAAATGCCCAAAAGAAAACGTTTAATTCTTAAAGAAAATTAAACATTTTTGACAACTATGAAAAGAGCCTGCAACTCAGTGCTTTATCTAATAAATATCAGCTGCCAAAGTTATCAATATGAACAATTACAAAAGCAAATGGAAACGTTTGAGCGAAATGGAAAAAAGATAATTTCGGATCCAGGAATAAAAGGGCGTTAAAAACAGGTGAGTTTTCAAGAAACAGAATTGTTTAATTGGTTTCAAAACAGGAGGAAGGCGAACATTCCTATTAGTGGTCCAATATTAAAAGTAGAAGCCCAAGGTCTACACAAAAAATTTTATGGTGCACAATTTTATGACAGCCTTGGCTGGTTCTGTCGATTCAAAAAACGCTTTGGAATGTGTTTAATGAATCAAAATGGGGAGGAACTCTCTTCTTACAAAGAGTAAGTGCAGCCGTTTATATCTCCACTATGTACTCATTTATTTAAAAAAAAATGAAGTTCCATTTATTTTGTGTGATAAATGGAAATAAACGAATTTGCTTTGTTTTAGTAAAATATTGTTGTCTTATTAATAAAAATGTATTAAAAGAAACTTCGGGATTTAACGAATTTTTCGATGTAACGAAAGGGCCTGACAATATATAATTCGTTAAACCGGGATACCACTGTATCTCAAAATCGGAAAGGACATACGCGGTGGCCCATGAAAACCACAGATTTTGCATTTGTTCTTTTGCAAGCCTTATATTGAACTCCGGTATTTAATTTACATTAAAAAAAATTATAAAAGCCACAAAATAAAAAATCGATCAAAAAATTTTTTATTTATTTTATATTTTTTTGACAGTTTGATTGCTTCTTAATTTATTCTGATTAACCTGATGATAATATGATTACTTCTTAGCTTATTATGATTAACATGACAATAATATGATTAATTTCTTAGCTTATTATGATTAACATGATAATAATATGATTGCTTCTTAACTTATTATGATCAACATGACAATAATATGATAACTTCTTAAATTCGTATGATTAAAAGAATAATAATATGATTAAGGGAAAAATATTATGAGGTCATATTACGAGTATATTTAGTCATAATATGATTCAATAATTATCTTAATATGGTGACTACAATCATGAATCTTATCATAATATGTTGCTCTTAGAATATGTTTACCACAACCATGTTTTTTCTTTGCGTGTATATTTAAAACAAAAAAAAACTTTTTAAATTTGAAAGAATTCTTTCGCACATCGGAAATAGGTTATTAAAGTATAACGTTTACCAATACCAGTGTTGCCAGAAGTAGGGACAATTCTATACATTCAAGTATTTTCTTACCAAAAGAGTAGCTTAAAAAATAATGGACAGTTTTAAATATATTTGATATTCTACGTATCGTCGTGCCGAAGTTATCTTGACTTACATCATATAATTTTTTTTTTTTGGAAATTAAGCCTTTACAGTGTTCAACTTCTTCAAAGGAATACGAATTAAAACCATCAACTTTGAGAAAATAAGTCTGAAAGGGAGTTCCATGAGCGGTAAAGACCTGGGGATTGATTAGATTAAAAGATCTGTTAAATTTACCATAGAAAACGGACTTATTTAATTTTTTTTCTTTTTTTTGTGATATAAATCAAGTTCGGCACTACGATATGTATGTACGTTTTTTTAAATATTATTTTTAATTTTCATTAAATTATTTTTATGAAGAAAGGAATTTTACAACATGAAAAGCTGGGCTCGAACCCAGGCGTTTTTACGGAGAGGTTACCCTTACATGTTTCGATTGCAACCACTAAATCTCTTCAGAGGGGTTTGCCGTTTAACACTCACAGCCATTGACGACTGCTGGTAGTCAATAGCCAAACTTCAATCTTGAAACCAAATTGTATTTCACCTTTTGTAAAATCAGTTAAAATAGATAATCATTCAAAGCAAATTTCGATCTTCCAAAGGTTAAATACAATTTGGTTTAAATATTGATGTTTGACTATTGAATGCCAGCAGTCGTCGATGGCTGTGAGTGTTAAACGGCAAACCACTCTGAAGAAAGTGGTTGCAATCAAAACATGAAAGAGTAACCTGTCTGTAAAAACGTCTGGGTTCGAGCCCCAGCTGCAGTCAAGAATGAAAAATTATCAATAACAATTTTAATTAATTTTCATGTTGTAAAATTCTTTTCTTTATAAAAATAATTTAATGAAAATTAAATTTGGTGAACTCTAGCCTAATTAAAATATTAAAAATTTGGATTAAAACCATAAATAGTTCAACAAAATAACCACAATACTAATTATTATTTTTAAAAGCAGAAAATTCTATGAAAACGATGAAATTGGTCAGATCAAAACTACAAAACTAATAAAACTTGAAATTAATAAAGCGTTAATCATATTTTTTAGCAGTTGTCAACATTTTTGTTGATAAAATAAAAATCAAACAAAAATATTAATTGAAACAGTAAACAAATTTATAGAAATTTTTTTCTGTGTAAAACAAAATTTTAGGGATAACCTTTTTGGCGTGTAGAGAAAAGTTGGATTTGTTTTGATTCGTAGTTCTCTTCGAAAAAAAAATTGTTGCTACACTTCTTCTAGAATAAGTCTAGGTTCATACGCTTCAACTTTTACTGCTTTCCCTTTAAAACTTGCCAATATTATCACACGCCGCAACAATTTTATTCACAGCGAATCAAAGAGAAAATGAAAAGAAACAAATTTACATGCAGCCATCGTTGTGCATATACCTACGAATAAAATCGCAAAGCGTACTTCCCTTTCATCTTTCTTCTCTCTCCTAAAAACTCACAAGTTGAGCATCAAAAGTTATAAAACGTGTAAATTTAGACTACCAGTTTATATCAGATGTTTTTAGGATTTCTGTAGGAGTACCAACGTCTTAATGTTCCAGGAAATAATAGGAAGCTTTGGGGCATAGGTGTTTTAAAAACTAGTGCTAACTTATCTCCACGATTGAAGCGGATAATTATGTGGATAAAAAAGCATATATAAAATTAGATCATAGATTCGTTTGAGGTATTAACTGCGGACATATTGCCCAATATCGCTACCTACAGAATAATACTTAACAGGAAAAATTGATGATGAAGCAGACATTCAGGCTTATGTATATAAGTACCTCTCAGGAATAAACTTTCGGTTCTCTTAACACCGGATACAACAACATTCAAACAAACAGATGTATAGACTTGAGTAGAAATTCGAAGGCATGCATCTGAATATGACTTAACCCTTGACTTGACACCAAAGTAGTCCCGTGATAGGTCTTTGATGGCACTCATGGGCGTACTGCAGTATATTATTATTGCATTACGTATAGCAGTAACCAGTAACGTTATACTGACTACTGAAAAAAATTTCAGTAACAGAAATTTCTTCCAGTAAACAGTAAAATTTTACTGGTTACTAAAATTTTTTTCACTACGCAGTAAAATTGAAATTTGTAATGCATTATTTTTTTAATGCAGTACGCCCATGAATGTTTGGTGGTAGAGACTGGTTCTAGCTCTAACACTATATTACATGGGGTTGTCATGGGATGGGCTCAATTGACACCTAACAGCCACCATTTGACAAGTCACACACTTTCTATTCTCAATGAACGTGTTTAGTGTTAGCTACTACAATGTATTATTATTTCAATACAATGTAGTATTATTTCAATAAAACAAGTCCAAAAAAATGCGTCAAACCTCACCGATGGTGGACTGTACTGTAATTCATTACTTTTTCTATCTTTTTGGTCTTCATATGCCAGTTAAATGATTGGTTCAACTTTCACTGGTCATGAGTTCTTTCTTTTTGATCTTGTTCTATTTTCACAAATCCAAGGACCAGTCTGTCGGAACAATTGACACAATTTTTCGCAGGGATATTCCTGCCGTTTAGAAATCAAAATGCCATCTATCAAATGAGATTTTCAACTCTACATGGAGTTTAAGCTTTTTATGAATAATATTTACTTTGACAACGAACAGGCAATATAATCAGCTGGAGCGGGATATGTCTTGGACATCTTGAATTCGGGTTTGGTTTGCTATACATCTCTGGACTAGTAAATGCTCTATCTCCAATTATCTTCTTCAGAGATGGCGAAAATTGTACAGAACTGCTAGAAAATTGTGGTACAGTTTAAGTGAGATGCATTTGTTATAATTTGCGAACTATAACCGCAGGGATATTTTGAGACTGATATCGGCGTTTACATGTGCCAGGGCTATCAAAGAGCATGCAAACATAATGGGAATTCCGTGCAGTTAAGGGCGTTTTACACTATCCCACAATTCTGACGTATTTTGACGAAAATGCATCTCTGATCTAATATTTATTTGAAAATTTTCAAAAAACAATAACAACTTATTATGACAAAGTTGTACTTTTTTCAAAATAATAAGACTTGTGTGATGGTATAAAGCAGCTATTAATAATATTGAAGATACATAAAATATTTATTAAAGATGCAAGTAGCATCCTCTGTTGTTCCTTATTGTAAAAGTTTCGGAGTGTTTCGTTATGATGCGGATAAATAAAGTTAAATTTTATGAAGCCTTTTGTTTTTTTAACTTTTCTAATGAATAGGGGGAAGGAAGGATTTACTTTATGAACATGCTTATGTATGTGTGCACTTGTGTATGTATGCACTTATTTATCATCAATAAAATAATAAAAGATCCTTAAGGACATTGTGTACTTTCTATAGTCAGACACAATAAGATTTCAGATTTTTTTTTTTAATAAAATTTCCTGTGTCTTTTTGTTGTTATTTGCGGTAAAAAGAATCCGTACTCTTATAATTTCTACAAAATCTTTTAAATATTTAATATGACAAAAAATTTCTTAAACACTACAGCAAAAAGATAAATAAGATTAGATAGATTGTTATTAGAAAAATATAGAAAAATGTGGCGGGTGTTTTAGTTCATTTTTCTTTATTTATTTTTATTTAAATATTGTTTTTATAAATATTAGTTTTACTTCTTTGATGTTTGCATAAATATTTTTCTTTGAACAAACATTTACTTTAACCAATTGCTTCTAATTTTTAACAAGACTTTGCTGGATGTTATGATTTGCTATAAATTTGTTAGGCAGGTAGTTGTTTTTAAAATGTTGCTGCTGCATTTTTGAAAAATTTTATAAAAATAAATAAAAGGATGTGGTTTATTTTTCTTTTACGATTTATTTGTATATTGGCCGATTGAGAGGCTTATTGAGGTTTGTTTATTTTTAATGGAAAACAATAGTTTTAAAATTAAAAATAAATATTTAAGTTTGTTTTTAATATCTATTTTTCGCAACCAGCAAATATGAAGAAGGCTCATTAGTAGTGGATGTTTTGTTAGCATCCAAGAAGATCGATTGCTCGAAGGAATGTTTGTTTTGTCGATTTAAATTTAGAATTTTTTGGTCAGAGAATTAAAACAAATATTTTGTAGGTTTCTTTTGTACAAAAAAATAACTGATTAGAGATCTGAAATCCACTTTGTATTTAGATGCATAAAATAAATATGTATCTATGTAGGTATAAAAGCAAAGTTATTTGATTTAAACATAAAATGATAGAATACAATCATATTTAAGATGTGATACGATTAAAATATAATTGCGATAATATATACGGAAAATGTTCGTAAAAGGTGATTCACGGAAGGCTGATTAACAGGTTATATAGTTATTAATAATATTAACAGCAAGAAAAACAACCTTTAAAACAAGTAATAAGTAAAGTCGGTCAAGCCCTTCCATATGATACAAATATAACTGAACTTTAAAAGTTCATTTTTACGTTATCTTACACTCACAAAATTATTACAGTAACTGAATGTGGGTTATTAAATTCGTTTTCCGTACTGGTTAAATTGAATAAAAATATAGTTATTTTACGAATAATTTTATTTTTTAACATTTATGTTTGTTATTCAAAAAACAAACTACCAAAAAATAATGTTTTTCGGATTTATTTTGTTATGTAGTTTGATTTTTGTCGGTTCAAATGTATTTTTTTAAAGTAAAAACTATTCAATTTTAAGGAATGTGCTGTTCAATAAATAAAAAATTAATGTAAAAATCATTTGTTTTAAATGAAATGTTAATGATCCGTTTTTTAAATGAATTTTAAGTTGTTTAAAATGAATTTTCGTTTGAATTTAACTACATAATATTTTGAGTGTAGGGTGAATTATCATATACTGAAAATTTCATTGAAATCCGCCAACTTTAAGATTGCTTGGGTCGGAAAGGGATATTCAATCCCGATTTCGTACTTGAAATAATCTGAAAATGATGTTGATTTAAGAAATATCAAAATGTGCTTGATTCAAGAATTATAAAATTGTTTTAATCCGAATTCGTACTTAAAATAATCCAAAAACAAGTTAGAGTGCTATATTCGGCTGTGCCGAATCTTTGATACCCTCCACCGACACTTCGAATGTTTTACGAGTAATATCTGTATGATGTCTATTTATTATTATAATCTTTGTAAAAACAGACATCTGCATTAAAATTTGTTGCGGTTTAGACCTATATAAAATTATTGACCGACAATCAGAATCAATTTTAAAAAGCTTGAGTAGAATATCAGTTTAAGCTGAACTTAAATGATTTTCAGGGGAACAAATTATATAAAAGCCATGGTAAGCTATAAATCAATCATCCCAAATTCTGCAGAACGATTACTGGTATAAAAAAAAACATAAGTTCAATACAGCGGTGCAATTAGTTTAAGCGTTTGTGAATTTCAGAAGGCTGCTAAAATGGACCGCAAATTGCATAACATTTTTTCTTGCCATAGAAAGCTAAGCTGAAAGAAAGTTCACCGCAATATCTACATCTGCTACGGTTTTAGGCGTATTTTATTATTTTATCAGAGTGGACTTTATATGGGGCCTACAGTAAATTATGGACCGATCTTCATGAAATTTCACAGTGTCATTTCCAGTCCTACAAAATTGCGACGTACCAATTTATATTATGATAGCATTGTTAATTACGTACTAAACTGTTTTCCGGGAGTAGGGAGATCTTCAAAAAATTTCACCGACTTATTTCTAGTTCTATAAAACTTTGATGTACCACATTTTGTTATGATAGCGTTATTTTTTAAGGTTTTAGGCGTACTTAACTGTTTTCCGGAAGTAGGGTTTATATGGGGCCTAGGGTAAGTTATGGACCGATCTGTACTAAATTTCACAGTATCATTTCTACTCCTATAAAACTGTGACGAGCCAAATTTTGTTATGATAACATTATTAATTATGGTCTTAGGCGTGCTAAACTGTTTTCCGGGAGTAGTGTTTATATGGGGCTTAGAGTAAGTTATGGACGGATCTTCACGAAATTTGACAGCGTGATTTCCAGTCAAATAAAACACATTTTTGCAAAATCGTATCTCATTCCGTGCCTTGTTCCAGCATTTATGTTATTTTTTGTAACAAAATTATCAATTTTTTTAGGTGGTGGTTCCACGTTTTGATCCATAGCTCTGGTCCTACTGAACCGATTTTGCTGGATTTCAATCCCAAATAGCTTAGGATAACTAAAAGCAATTTGGCACCAATTTTTCAATTTTTCATTTCTTTTGAGTTGTTCGAAAGTGAGCGTGTTTTCAACAGACAGACGGACATGGCTAAATCGACTTAGAATTACTCAAGGACCCAGAATATATATACTTTATCTGAGATGAATAATAAAAAAATTTCACACGGAATGACAAACTTAATATATCCTCTTCACAACTAATTGTGGTGGAGGGTATAATAAGATTGATTTAAGAAAAACTAAGATTGAATCAATCTAAAAATGCGCTTGATTCAGGTATTATAAAATTGATTTTATCCTGAATTGGAAAGAAAAATTAGATTGATTGATTAACTTACACGTATTACACCTAACAGAATGATAAAACGCCAACATCTTGCCCGATATGGTTTTTACTTTAGACATCTTATGAACATATTTAATCAAAAATATAAACTAAGGGAGAAGCAAGAGTTCAAATTTACTTTTAACCCTTCGTGATACACATGAGTCTGGCCAGACTTTTTTTAATTTATTTATTTATTTGGTCTATAGATTATAAATCCTTACAGACTAAAGAATGTAATACAGGTGTGAATACATTAACTATTTAAATACAAAATTAGTTTTCTTTTTAAAATATCATTGCTTTCAGAAATATCTATAATATGATACAATTTATTGAAATTTTTACAAATGCGACGAAAGGAGTCATTATTAGCATAAATGGATCTGTAGTAGTTAAGACTGATGAGCTGAAAGTTACGAGTTGGCCTATTTGGACGCCAAAAGCTAATTTTACTTAGCAGGAACGTAGAGTCAACTTCACCATGAATCAATCCAAGTAGAAAAGATATACTCAGCATAACACGGCGGCTTTTTAAAGTTGGCAGCTTAATAAGAGCAAGTCTATTAACATACGATGGCAGAACATACGAATTCTAACCAAGACCACGTAAACAAAAAATCAGGAATTGCTTTTGTACTGATTCAATACTATTTATATGGATGGAATAGTAAGGATCCCATACAATGGATCAATGCACTGAAAGAAAAATGCTTCATATATTTAATGAATCATTTTCATAAAAAAGTTTTCCTTGGGTAAATGAAAATTTTCATTGTCTAAATGGAATTTCATAGGTTTGATGAAGTATTTTCGTTAAAATCGCTTCATTAGATTTCGTAATTACGTTAAAAATTTTCATTGGATATATGAAAACTTAAGTTTGTCCAAGTTAAACAAAAAATTTTAATTGGGAACTTAAAAAAACAATATACAAACATAACTATATTCATAAATTAATACAAAAGTATAGTTTCCTTAAAAAAATGTTTAATTGTTATTTAAAAAATGTAAGATTTAATAACTTCATACATCTAATGTTACATGTATGCCATTAAATTTATGAAATCAAAAAATTTTTTTATAAAAGCAACATATTTCAATAATTGCCTTCATAAATTTAAATTTTCATTATGACAATAAAAATGTCATTATAGTAATGAAACAAAAACTTTCAATCCACTTTCAATCAACGTTGTTATTGTTATTATGGACAATTTAATCTCATATTTACGGTCTTAATTGAGAAAAAAACATAGTTTTTTTATACAAAAACTACACTGCCCCGGTAGACTAGCTGGTAGTGAGCTAGTCTATCAGCACCGAGGTTACATGTTCGAATCCCACCAGAGACAGAAAAAAAATAAAAAATAAAATAAAGTAAAATAAAATAAGAAAAAAGAAAAAAAAATAAATAAAAAAAAAAAATTAAAAAAAAAAAATTTTACTTTATTGAAAGTATTCATCCAATGAATAATATTCATGGATCTAATGTAATGTTTCATTAAGTCCTTTTAATGAAACAGGTTTCATTGATCCAACGAAGCGCTGCATAGGTTCCTTTATAATGCAATTTTTCATGGGATTAATGTCAAAATTCGTTAGTATTGCGAAGAAAATTCTTTCAGTGTGTGTAAAGAAAATCAAAACATGCTTAAGTCGGAGAGTAAAACACAACGAAAAGTTTAATCGTTTTTTTTCTACTTGATTTAAGAATTTTATACTTATTTCAAGAAATTCCGAGATGGATTTTCGAAATTAATCCCATTAAGGATTGTTGTGAGTACGTTTTAGTGTTATTCGTACTTGAATTTTTGAGTACGACTCGTACTTATCCCGAGTGTTTTTCTTTCTGTGTAAGTAATAGTTGTTAGAAGATTGGGGATGTATACTTGGTTTAATGCAGTGTTCGAAAATAAACAGTACATTATTTAACGTTCGGCTCACACAGCCAGGAACGATATCTAGTTTTTTAGTGATTGTGTAGACATACACAACCCTTAATACCGTTCGTAACTATTTTCAAGAAAGAACCGAACATCATATAATGTTCGGTTCTTCGTTATAAAACAGAACAATTGTAGTGATACTGTAGACAAACATTATATTTTAATGTTCTTTAATGTTTTTTTCGTGTATGTATTTTGTTTTTGTAAAAATGTTTTTTTACCAGCCAAAAGGGACGAACATTGACGAGTCGAACCGAACGCATTGAAGTTTGTGGATTTTCAAAAAAAAACCGAACGGAATTAAATGTTCACATCTTTTGTTGAGTTTGATAAAAACAGTAATATTTTTGTGTTCGAAAGATGACTAACAGGGACACGTTATTTTTTTTTAATGATTTTCTACACAAACACCATTAGCGTTTGTGTTTTCCACAAATCTACCGAACCGATATTTAGTGTTTATTTTTGAACACTGGTTTAATGTACTCTGCAATTCTGTTTTTTTTGTAATTCTTAAGGCCCAACCACAATGTGCTTAAGTTGGCTTAAGCGAATACATGTAAATTATATGAGGCAAACCATATTGAACTTAAGGAAACTTTTTGCTAAGTTTAATGAAACTGTCATTTTCTTAAGCAATGTGCGAATCTTATCGCACATTCCCTACGGAATCAAATTTTTTTTTATTTTGTTTTTGTTTTCTTAAATACATTTGAGCCTTTACTCTTTTCAACTTGAAGTTGGCTGTAGGTGTATTTGTATTTATGTATATATAAAAAGATTAAGTGAAAAGGAAAGATACAAATGCAAATTCTACAAAAATTTCATAATTTGGACACTAATGCAATTTCAAAGCAGAATTTTTACAAATTGCAGCATTAATACTAATTTGTCTTATTTTTGCAATCATATGTTATTGTGGCAAATCCATTTTTTATTTAATTTTTTTTTTTTTTCAAGATAAAAAAATGCATTACAACATAATTCGAATTTGAAAACAAACTTATTACAAATCAATCCTATTATTTACATCCATTCAACTAAAAATATACAAAAGTAGATGGAAAAAAATTCCATGGAATAAATCTGTTTAATTAAACATTAAAGAAATTCGGAGAAAGTGTCTTTGAAATGCCGACAAAAGGAATTTTTTGGTAACAAGTGTCGTTGATCTAAAATTGCTTTTAACCCACAATAAACATGATCCATGTTTCTGTTCTCACCATTTAAGCACTCAATTCATGCACACAATGCAAATGAAATGTAGAGCATCATCGTCGAAATTAAAATCAAATAAAAAATGTTAAAGAGCATTCATCATCTTCTAAACAGACGAGCGATTTTGTTGATGAGTATGCGGTAGAAGAGATGATGCATTTAATTGGAATCCATCTGTCAAACAAAAATCATTTCGCACAGAAAGTCGGCACAACATCCATAGTTTCAAACAAATACAATTTGTTTTAGCGGCTCTTGTTTTTATTCATTTGGATTTTTATTTATGTATGAAAGAATTAATCTGTAAACAACTGTAATTCAAGATAATTTTCTTTGCTTTTATAAAGACATTGATCCTTTTCGTTATTATATTCGTAATGATGATGCTGCTGTTAATGATTTACTTAAACTTGTTATATTTTAATTGAAAATTAATTCAAGCATCAAGTTTCGACATACTACGTCTTTAAAGTGGCTGTTTTCTTAAGTAAATCTCGCATAATTTATCGAATTCCAGTTAGCCTTTTTCTGTAATTCTCGTAAATAAAGCTAAATCTCGATCTCTAAAATGCTAAACAAATTTTAGAGCAAATTTTTTCGCCGCGTGGTAACACAACGGAAATTAATTACTGGACCTACGTGAGCTGTTCTTGATCACGGCTGCCATGGAACCTAACCTAACCTTCGCAATAGCCAATTTACTCATAGTAGACTATTTCTTTCTTTCCCAAATTGACTTTATAGATTTAAAGCTATGGAGAGTTAGCTATCAAGATTTACAGAGTATTAGTTTCGCACGCAACGCAACGTTTACATAAAAGCTTGGTAAGGAAAAGGGAGCAGCTGATTTATTTGGATCCCACGATTTTATAGACAGTCCCTAATTAATAAACATTAAATTGTTTATTTAATTAAGTTGGTTTAAAATAATAAATACGATATTTAAACAACTGATAGGTAATCTAAAAAAGAATCTGTTTGCATCGGAGTTGGAGTAGAGTTTAAATAGAGCTGGAGTAAAGTTAAAGTACCGTTCGTGTAGAGTAGGAGCAAAGTTTGAGTTGCGTTAGAGCAGAGTTAAAATGAGGCAGAGTTAGAGAATAACTATAAGTAGAATAAGGTTAGAGTAAAGCTAAAGAAGAGCTAGTAGAGTTAGCCGAAAAGATTTGCTGTGTAGGCCTAATCTCAAGGTATCCTTAACCAATGGGTGAATTACGTTTACCATCCGCAACAATATAACCTTGGCTGTTTTAATAAAAGCCAGTAGCATATGTTTGATAGCAACATAATTTAGAAATGATCAGTCCCTTAGGCCGAACTCAGGCTTTTCTTGGTCTCCCTTCCTGCGACTTTGGGCTTAAATCAGAACTTATGTCATCTTGAGTGAAGTTTCTTATTGTGAAGGAGCATTCTTTTGTGCAAAAGTACATACATTTTTTATGAAAGTAGTCATATTTTTCCTTTTCTTCTTCTTAATTTATCACTCTTTAACCATTCATACTTAATATTTGCGGAGAGTGCATTCGATTCATACTTCATTCATTATTAGGCCTTGGAAAGTATCATTAATTTATCGTGCATGGATCATGTGAAAACTTTCATAATTTATTCATTCATTGTTCTATAATGGTGGTGGACGCTTAAATTCTCCGCTGTTAATTTCTGATTTGTTCTTCATCATCATGTATAATTTAATCTTCTTTTTATTTACTCTTTTATCTCCATCCTTCATTCCTTCTATTCCCATTTTGCTCCTTCTTCTCATCACCATTTTGATTACCTCAATAAAAAGTATCTTCTTTGCCTCAACCAGTAGTCATTCTGATGCCGTGTCCCCAGGGGCCACAGTCTACCATGGTACCAGATGGGATCTTCCATTCCATTTCTTCTAGGAATTGCCTGCCCCCGATTTCCTAAAAGGAGCCTAACACCAGAAAGTGAGATATAAAGGGGAATCACAATGGGTAGTGCAAAGTGTCCAAATGCGTGCAAAAATACAAACATTTGCACAACATAACAACAAAATGTACTTAGTTTGCACTAAAAAAAAACCATGAGCAAAATTAATAGTGCATATCCTCCGTTTCAAGTTAATGTAAACAATAATATTTGACATTTTAATCGCCATATCGTTTTTTAAGGAATATAAAATAGAGAATTAAATTTAAATATGTAATTTAAAAAGAAAAAATTTATAGAAAAAAGCTTTATAAAATACATAACTAAAATTTAGCTCATAGAATAATTCGAAAAATAAAAAATGTTGAATATAATAGAAAAATTTATTTTAATTTGCTTGTGTATAATTGTATACAAATGCAGATCTTTTACAGTGCTGCCAGAAGTTTTTGTGTTGCCAGAATAAGTTTTGCACAAAAAATAAAAGTTGTATGCTTACGATAAATCATAATATGCACTCTAAATTTAAAAATTTTAAATTTGCACAATGACCACCATGATTATCCTTGAACTTAAGATGCCTCTTACAAACTCCTGGAAATAGCCCGAAGTTTTTGTTCGACCAACAACAACAAAATCATCCTGACAGGAAGAATTCCCAGCAAGAATCACACTGACAAAGAAAATTTGCTCTCGTTGGGCTCTCCATGAGCGCACCTGTTGCCAGGAGTTCGATCAATTTTCCCCAGTGGATGTAATATCCCCCTTTAGACAACAGTTACATCCAGCTTGAGCCTGGGAGGGGAGGTGGGGGGGGGGATTTTGTATGATACAAAAAAGTAAAAAATTTGTTTTTAAAACCTTATTAAAAACAATATGTGTATATTATTAAAAAAAAACTCAACAAAAAGGTTAAATAAAATATAAGATCAGTCAATATATGTACATTAATCTTTTTAAATAAGCAATTTATGATTTTCTTGTGAGGCAAATTTAGACAGTACAATCTAGCTTCTGTCGTTGTTGATCGGAGCCATGTTTTTGTTCGACGAAGGGTAGGAAATGACCTTGAAATATTTTTCTTCATCACAGTTTATTAAAGCATCTACAACGCTATCTGATAGATGAGGCTCAAGTTTAGATGTTAGTAGGTGTTTATCTCTTTTATCAAATATAATCAGCTCATCAGCTAGTTGTGGTTTTAACAGTTTTGTATCTGTATATGACTTGATTACACTTTGAGGTAGAAGCTTAGGTATGTTTAATACATTAAGGATATCTATTGGGAAAGGTGTTTTGAGATCTTCTAAAATAAATTCAATAAAAGAAATGTAACTACAACTCGGTAGTAATCTTCAAAATTTTGGATGTGATCTTTTCGATTAGAACCTCGATTTGAGCGCAAATAACTTAAACTTTTTTAAAAATCTCTTTAAATTGTTCTTTGGCTTTATTTCTTTTCTCTTCAAGGCTCATGATTAAAGTTTTGATAAGGCTTGATTCTTTTTGAAGATCTATATCTTGCTTTTGGTAAAGGATACTAAGGCTGGGTTTTTGAGATCTCAGTTAAACTAGGTTTAGTTAATCTGAAAACAGACTTGTGCCGCCATTACCAAGTTTGTATGCAAAATTTTGACGCAACAGCTGAGTTTTGCTTAAAATTGTGGTCTCTAGTGATATATTAAAAAAAATCACATTTCGCTGGAAAAATCCGAGTTTCAGACTACGTTAAACTAAGTTTAAACTTAAACCACATTTGAAAAACCCAGCCTAAGTGGCTGTGTTACAATTAGTATCACACTTAATATGTATATTCCGCAAATAAACTCAAAAGTACTAAGTGAGTTCCTTAATATAAAGGTAGAGATACTACCTTTCCACTCAGATATTTTTTCCAAAGCTTCTACTATATGATGTACACTTGTTGTAAAATTGAGTCGTGACGGTCCGCCCATCTTGTCTCGCATAATGCAGAGAGTTTGGCTCCAAAATACTTTGCTAAAACTGCAGTTCTCTTGGGATGATTAAATTTAAAAAAAATTTGTCGTTTCTTTAACAAATGATACAACTTTTTGTATTAATGGCACTTTATTACTTTTAGAAATTGAGTTATTTGATTTATGGGAAAAGCAAGGCGTTTGTTTCGCATTTGTCGCGGTTTCCAGAATTTTTTAACAGCTTCGTTTTCTGCTGACATCAAAGGACACCCATCTGTTCCATCTCCTACACGATTTTTTAGGTCAAAAACGAAATTTGTCAAAGCTTTAAGAACTATTGATGATAGTGGCTTTGTGTCAATTCACACATCAACGTCATCAATATCCTTTGAAGCCTCTTCAAATGCGTTAACAATAAAGCCAATAAATTCTTCACTAACAACTTTTTGTTGTATGTTGAAATATCTTAAAGATAAGGAAATCTGGCTTTTCCCCGACAAATCCGTGCTTTCGTCAAAAATTATCGAATAGAATTTTGATTCATATAACACACACATACTTAAATATTGCATTTACTACGGCTTATTAATTATTCAACCGCACGCATAATCAAGTCAAACGTTTAGCCTTTGGATATAGATGGCACCTGCTGGGATTGAATGTAGAATAATAAGTATTTGAATACGGTAAACTAGATGTTTAATGGGAAATATCTATTAAATAACTATTAGGATTAAGATTTGGATACTTATTGAAAATTCGTTAGAGATTCAATAAAAAAAAAAAAAACAAAAAAAACCTTGCTGGAATTTTCAAAATTTTTGTACATCTTCTATATAATAAAAATGAAATGTTGTCTGTTGCTGATCGCATAACTTGAGAACGGCTTGACCGATTTGTACGATTTTTCTTTTAAATGATCGCCATGGCCCAACTTAGGAACGGAAAGAAAATTTTGCCCCGTCCACTTTTTTCGATTTACCTAAAATCCGAAAACTGCTCCATCGATTTGACTATTTTTTTTTTCAAATGTTCGTATTTATCCATTTTAAGTTTTTATCGAAAGAAAAATTTACCACGCCTACTTTTTCGTAATAAGGAAATTTCTGAATCCGCGCCTGTCATCTACCAAGTTTCCTTGTATGCGAGAATCATGTTTAATACACAGGTTGCAATTTGGGGGTATGACCGGCTAAATCATACCCTCCCCCTTTCTCAGGAGCTGGAGCTATCTAACATCCACTGCTAATATGATTAAAGGCAGTTTCCGCACTGATAGCAAGAGAACCTTAGAATGACATCGCAGCAGGTGGCCTCTCCACATGGGCAAAAGTATTTCTTCAAAAACGGACATGTTCATATTCCAAGTCCTCGGGATTCAGAAAGCATTTCGTGGAAAGCATACAGACCGGTTTGCTAGGCCGTGGGCTGAGGTAATCTTCGGTCTCCTTGGAATCATTAGACCCCAAAAGGGAAAGAGAATCGACATAGAAGTAAACTGTCATGCTTCTCTAGCCCGTTATCATTTCTCTGTTCCGAAGAACTCAATGGAGATACGTTTATAAAGCAGAAAAGATAAATCTTCCGATACCTCTCAACAGCTTCTCTATATGCGCGTCAATTGTTACCAGGGGTGCCAGATAATTTTCATAAGAAATCGGCATATTTAAAAAAAAAAATCGGCATTATCGGCACTTTAATAAAAAAAATAGGTTTAAATACAATAAAACCTATTCTTACTTACAATTCAGAATTATCTAATGTTTATAACTTATGAAATTTCAAAAGAATCAATCAAAATAAACGTTTTACAAAGAAATTGTAGTTAAATATAAAGTTTTTTTTAACTTTCTTATAATTAAGTATATTCCATATACAAATATTTGATTTTGACATTTTTATTAAATCCGTTTTAATATAAATATCGAAACAGTTTAAATTATCAATTTTTAAATAATCTTTAAAAAACGAATAACTTGCAAAGATAAATTTTCCAGTGAACATCAAAACTCTGTTACATTAAAAAATTCTTTCCATATTTGCGGAAGAATGTGGAAGGACCAAAAATTGTACCAAATGCTGCCATAAAATGTTCACGTTATTAATCTGAAATTTTTTGCCAAAAAGTTTGCAAATTTATTTAATTTTCCTTACATAAGAATTGGCTATTTAATTTATGTACTAACATCGTCCTCAATTGCGTTATAATCTTAAAAAAAAAATTATTTAATTATCAAAGTTATTATTATTTTAATTATATTCATTGATAGTGAATATATATTTATGTTACTTTTATTCTTTTGTAAGTATTTATCTATCCATTTTCAAACACAAATATAAAGTGATTTATATTTTCCTAATAGAAAAACAAATTTTAACTGAATTATTTTACGTTTAAAAATTATTTCTTTTTTAACTTTGGCCTTTAATTCTTCATAGTGGAATATTTTTCAAACAAACAAAAAGTAATCGCCTTTTGCGTGTTAGTCAAAAAATCGGCATTTTTTGAGCAAAAATCGGCAAATCGGCACTTTGACAATTTAGGGGCAAAAAATCGGCAAAATGCCGATAAATCGGCAAAAATGGCAGGCCTGATTGTTACCATTGATTGGTCAAACTTGAAGCTTTGCGGATCCCAAGATTAACATCAACCTGATTTGCCCCGGAGGGTGTAACACCAAAAAGTGGAAATTCCTTAAGATGATCCCTACCTCCCCCTGGGCAGGCGCGGATCCAGCTCGAGCCTTACGGGGGGGAAATTTTGTATGATGCAAAAAAGTAAAAAACTTGTATTAAAAATTTATTAAAAACAATGTGTATATATTATATAAAAAACAAAACAATAAGGTTAAATAAAATATAAAATCCATCTTTTTAAATAAATAAATTGTGATTTCCTTGTGAGGCAAATACATAGATAGTACAGTCTATCTTCGGTCATTGTTGATCTGAGCCATGTTTTTTATTCGACGATGGGTAGGAAATAACCTCTCGCTCGTAGCATTACTGACGAGCATTGACACGAAAATTTGAAATATTTTTCTTAGATTTGGGTAGATATCTTCATCACAGTTTATTAAAACATTTACAACGTTATCTGATAGATTTTCAGATATTTTCCATGTTTGTTGCCAATGCAACAGTTCAGGCTCAAGTTAAGATGTGTTAATCTCGTTTATCAAACATAATCAGTTCATCAGCTAGTTGTGGTTTTAAAATAAATGGTATAATATTTAATGGAATATAAGACTGGATGTATAATTTAATTTTTATTTAAAAAAATATGTATTTCGACGATCATTAATACAATAATTGTTACCAAATACTACCCCACCCCTGATCTCTTAATGTTATACATGAATTTAACATTATTTTAGGTGCTTTTTGAGCTTAAAATAGCACTTACAGCAGACTCATCACAATATAAATTTCGTTAAAATAAAGATTGATATTGATTCATATATTCATTAATAATCACAAAATTAGTTTATTTATATAATTTGTTTTGTTAAAATAAATAAAATTGGGTTTATTATATGTATAGTACTGAAAAACTGTAGCGTGCGTTGTAAGGCGTGCGTCACAAAGGGTTCACGGCTTTTATTAAAAAATTACAACATTTTTAAGCTGCGCGAATAAGTGATTTTAGAGTTCTCTCATATTCACCTTTTTTTTAGGAATTAGACTTTGTATACCTTATGATGCAAAATTCGCTAAAAATTAGGAAAACACACTTCAACTTTTAAAGTTGCTTCTAATTTTTGTGGCGTGCGTCACAAAACTTTGTGATCAATTATTTCGCAACAAAAGCCTGCTAAGAAATTATGATATATGCCATTCGTAAGTACATATTAATGCCACTAAGAGGAATGCAACCTACAACTCGGTAGTAATCTTCAACATTTTGGAAAATCTTGTCTTTTCGATTGGAACCTCGATCTGAACGCAAATAACTTTAACTTTTTCAAAAATCGCTTTAAATTGTTCTTCGGCTTTATATCATTTCTTTTCAAGGCACATGATTAAAGTTTTGATCAGGCTTGATCCTTTTTGAAGATCAATATCGTGCTTTTGTAAAATGATACTTAGTGGCTGTGTTACAATAAGTATCACACTGAATATGTATATTCCGCAAATAAGTTCAAAAGTACTAAGGAGTTCCTTAATATAAAGGTAGAGATACTATCTTTCCACTCAGACATTTTTTCCAAAGCTTCTACTATATGATGTACACTTGTTGCAAAGTGTAATGCTAGAAACACAACTGGGACGAACGACGAATTATTCGCAACGAATATTCGTCACCAGAAATAAAACACATTGGTGTAATTGAAAGTACACACAATCATTGCGTAGACCGAAATTCGTCGTGCGTAACGAACTCTGCGATAGGTTTATTTCTATTTCTTACGCAGACGAACGACGAATAAATTAGGAAAGGGACAGCGCAGCATGATAGCAAAGTTCAAGATTTATTAAAAATCGTGAAATATTATGAATTACAGGGACATCGCTTCTATTGCGAACTTGGCTAAAATTCGCGAAAAAATTGCGAAATTTTAAACAAACACTTAAATTTATTAGAAATCGCTAAATGAGTGAAAAAACGAAAGAAAATGTCGGAAAATAACAAAAAAAAAAAAAAATATGCAAAAATTGCTAAAATTCGCAAAAAAATTTTATATTTCAAAAAAGCCATAAAATTAATAAAAAGTTCCTAAAACTATAAGGAATGGCAAAAATGCTGTAAAAATTGCAAAATTAGCGGAAATTCGCAAAAATTTGCTAACAGCGGCATGATACCAAAGTCTTCTATTTATTATAAATCGTAAAAGCTGTAAAGAATCACAAAGACAAATTGCTTCTTTTTCGAATTTGGCTAAAATTCGCGAAAAATTGAAAACTTTTAAATAAACACTAAAATTTATTTGAAATCGCAAAATGGGTGAAAAAAACAAAATGTTGGAAAATGGCAAAAGAAATGGCGAAAAATCGCGAAAATTTTTAATATTTCAAACCAGCCATAAAATTTATTAAAAGTCCCTAAAACTATAAGGAATGGCTAAAATTCGGTAAAAATTGCTAAATTAGCGGAAAGTCGCAAAAATTTGCTAACAGCGGCATGATACTAAAGTCCTACTATTTATTATAAATCGTGAAAGCTGTAAAGAATTAAAAAACTTACAGGAACAAATCGCGAACATGGCTGAAATTCGCGAAAAATTGCAAAATTTTAAACAAACCCAAAAACTAATTTGAGATCGCAAAATCGAAATGCAGAAAACCTTAAATGCTGAAGAAATTAATTTCGAGTGGATACGGATTTTAGGATATATCCGATTAAAAATTAAAAAAAATTTTAGGTTCACGCACTTATTGTGTCTCATTTGACGAATTTACGCAACGAACTCTTGCCGACGAATTCGTCGTACTATGCGAAGTTCGACGTTCGTCCCAGTTGTGTTTCTAGCATAAAGCTGAGTCGTGACGGTCCACCCATCTTGTCTCGCATAATGTAGAGAGTTTGGCTCCCAAATACTTAACTAAAACGGTGTTTTGCCTGGGATGATTATATTTAAAAAATTTTGTCGTTTCTTTAACAAAATGTTACAACTTTTTGTATTAGTGGCACTTTATTGCTTTTAGAAATTGAGTTGTTTGATTTGTGGGAATAGCATGGCGTTTGTTTCGCATTTGTCGCGGTTTCCAGGATTTCTTAACACCCATTTGTTCCAACTCCTACACATTTTTTTAGGTCAATACCAAAATTTGTCAAAGCTTTAAGAACTATTGATGATAGTGCCTTCGCATCACTTGACACATCAACGTCATCCATATACTTTGAAGCCTCTTCAAATGCTTTTACAACAAAGCCAATAAATTCATCCCTAACAACTTTTTTGTTGTATGTTGAAATTTCTTAAAGATAAGGAAATCTGGCTTTTCCCCGACAAATCCGTGCTTTCGTCAAAAATTATCGAATAGAATTTTGATTCATATAACACACACATACTTAAATATTGCATTTTCTAAGGCTTATTAATAATTCAATCGCACGCATTATCAAGTTAGACGTTTAGTCTTTCGATATAGATGGCACCTGCTGGGATTGAATGTAGAATAATAAGTATTTGAATACGGTAAACTAGACGTTTCATTGGAAATATCTAATAAATAACTATGTATAAGGATTAAGATTTTGATACTTATTGAAAATTTCGTTAGAGATTCAATTAAAAAAAACAAAAAATTTTGCTGGGATTTCCAAAAATGTTGTACTTTAAAAAAAGTATTATTATTAGGAATTCTTGTATTATCGAAATTAACAAAACATGTTTTTATAATTTACGGGGGGGAAATTTCCTTATTTCCCCCCCCCCTGAATCCGCGCCTGCCCCTGGGGAAAGACAAGAGTTACAGTAGAATAAATTTAGAGTATGTTTGGAGTAAAGAGTGTAAGAATAGTTGGAGTTAATTTAGAAAAAAGTGCTAAAAATCCTTATAAAACTACGGGGACTTAAAACTGTATTTGCTGATAAATACCAAACGCACGTTAATAATGTCTTTCTATAATTGAAGGAAACTACTTCAAAACATTAATTTTGATATAATCAATTAAAACAATGTAGCTAATAAAAGTAAATGCAAGTTTTATGTTCTTAGCTCGTAAAGGGGAGAACTGATTTTTATTTGAAGTTGTCTAAAGGTCCCATTAGCCGACCGTAAATGTAGAAATGTAAATGTAATGTAACCAGCAGATCGTTTCTGTTATATGGAAAGCAATGTAAATGCTTAACTGACTGTAATGTCACTTAACCGTAACGTGCCAACCTGTAGAAAATAGAATTTCATTACGAGGTTGCGTGACAGTTGTAGATAGTGATGGGCTGCTTATATTTTAAATGCAATGCGGGTAAAATCACTCTTTTTGTTTGGTACTTTTTCAGTTATAATATCTGTGGACTTTTGACAAAATAAGTAACAATCCATACATATTTTCATTTATACAAATATATGCTTAGATGTATAAAATTAACAAATGTATACATATCCGCAAACAAACAAAGTCTGGTTTTTAATGGTATCAAAACCTTGTTTAGGTGTATGCACATTTTGAAATTAATGTAAGAACATGTGTACGAATATGATATAATACATATTTGTTTTTTGTAAATCTGTAATATTAATATCAAATATTAAGTTATTTATTTATTTATACATGCAAGACATACAGTTTTAATACTATTTAAATCACTTGGTACTTTTTCTGCCAAGCGGTCACTATTTCAACATTTTTAATTCTCATCACTGTGTGTGTTGTTTTATGTATACTAATGCTTTTTTGTTTTTGGTTGTGAAAAACAGCTGACACGTTCTTACATGTTCTATAAGTGCACAAACGAGCTTACAGTACGTTACGTTACTTTACATTGCCTTTAATTACATTTCGGTCGGCTAAAGCGGCCTTTAGATGACACTTTTTACACTGGTTACTTAGCAATACTCAAAAAATGTATGCACATGAAGTAAATGTTAGTAGTTTCTTTTCTGCACTTAGTAGGGTATTCATTCGGTTAACCGTTAATCGGTTAACCGATTAATTAGTACCCGATTAACTGATCGGTTAATTTAAAATTGGCTTTTTTCGATTAACGATCAAACCGGTTAATTTCAGTCGATTAACCGATTAACCGAAGTAACAAAATTTTAAATTTTTTTGTAGTATTTTAACATATATTTTTGTGTTTTACAAAAATGTATTTGTATAGTAAAATATTTTTTCCTTCTTGCAATACATTCTTTAAATACAGTACGAGATAAGAATATGTTCGGTGCTGAGCTTTGCCAGGATGAGTCAGATGATGAGCTGACAATAAAATAAACTCTCGATTGTAACACAAGCAATCTTTTAACAGAATTTGGTTAATAAATTAACCGAAGCAATTAGAAGTGTTTAAAATTTTAAAAATTAAACTTATATCTAATTATGTCATAATGGATGATATTAAATGTTTAGAGAAATACTGGAAAAGAATTGAGAAATAAGATAAGCTGCATTAAGGACTGCTTTCGAGATGACCCTTTCATTCGTAAACATATGTACTTCTATTCCAAAGTTTATGTTTCTAGATAAAAAAAAAAACAACCAGTTGAAAAACAAAAAAGTACCAAAAAGTTATTCTCATCCGTTAATGAAATTCCATGTTAAATTATTTTTATAGGTGCAATATTAATGACAATTGAAAAAATTACCAGTTAACGAACAAAAAGTACCAAAAAGACACCTCATACAGACTCTCATTCACTGAGGACCTTGCATGTCTGAGGTATTTTTTAGATTAGTTTCGAATGTGATATTAACTTTATTTATATGTTTATTGTTTTAAAAGATAGATGGGGTGACAAAAAATTTCCCAAATTACGGGTTTCACCCGTTTACTCCCTAAAAAGGCCAAAATTCTAAAAAGTACCAGACACCTGACGGCTTATTTTTCTAAAGAGCAACGATAGGTATTACTTATTTTGTATCTCTTTAAGTTATGGATATATAATATAACCGAATTTATCCGTTTTTACCCTTTTTACCCCCTTAACATTCGAACAAACTTTCATAAAAAGAACGCATATAATATTCCCTGAATTCTCGCGAATTGCAATGTTTAGGTTTAACATTTTGACCCAAAGAGCTTGAGACCGGATTTTTTTCTATTTCGCTCTTTCTGTCTTAGTTTTCGAAACAACGCCGTTTTAAACTTCTAATGCTTCTGTTTTTTAAGACACTATGGAGTTACCTAGTTTTGTCAAAAAATTCATGAAATTATCTACTTTTTACATACAAATTTTGTTCAAGAATTGTTTTTTGTTATGCCATTGTTTTTTTTTTACTAATAAATACCAAATTATAACTCATTTTTGCATTTTTATATATTGATATTACTTAATTTATAACAAAACTTTATTAATCGGTTAACCGATCAATTACAAAATTAACCGATTAGAAACCGATTAAACCAAAACCTCGGTTAATTAATTAAATGAATACCCTAGCACTTAGTGATTCAATTGTTTTTCGTTTTTTTTTTATTGAAATAAATCAATGTTTCGCTTTAAATTTGCTTAAGATTTTTTTATGATCTAATAACTTTTTATTAAACAAATTTAAATCCACAATACTAATAATTGTTAAAGCTAGGGCACGAGCTCTATGTTAGCATTTGTCCTTCAAGTTGTTCTGATAAGGTCAACAAGAAAAAGAAAGACAAAAAATGAAAAAACAAAAAAAATATGTACTTTGAACTTCAAGAAGAATTCTTGACAAAAGTACGAAAAAACAGAAGTAAAGGAATAACATGTTAAAATAAATTAAAATAGATAATCATTCAAAGCTAATTTCGATCTACCAAAGGTTGAATACAATTTGGTGGATGGCTGCGAGTGTTAAACGGCAAGCCCTCTGAGGAGATTGAGTAGTTGCAATCGAAACATGTCAGGGTAACCTGTCCGTAAACACCTGGGTTCGAGCCCAGATTGAGTCAAAGAATGAAAAAATTATCAGTAAATTTTAATTGATTTTCATGTTGTAAAATTCCTTTCTTCATAAAAATAATTTAATGAAAATTAAATTTAATGAACTTAAGCCTAATTAAAAATATTAAAAATTTGGATTAAAAACCATAAATAGTTCAATAAAATATCCACAATACTAATAAATTTAAATCCTTTAAAACCTTATTTATGATTAACCATTAAAAATAATATTGAAAAAGCAATTATAAATACTATAGCGCAATCATATTAGACGAATATGAAAATGCCCTAAAGTGTTTTTTAATAATTTTGAAACTATAATAAGAATCAAATTAAAGTGGTAAGTTCAGGATTGAATTGTTAAATGAATAAGTTTTCTTTCTTATATTTAAAATATTCATGCCAGTTATCGTATACGGAAGAAAACAATTTATTCAAATATGTAATCAATTTATTTAATATAGCGCACATTACAAGCTCATATAGAATTAAACATTTTGGGAATTTTCTTCGCAGTAAGAAATAAAATTCAAAAAAATAAGAAAACGAAAAACCAATAATAAAAAAAAATTACATAAATTTAAATCTTTTATAAGTTGTTCGTTCGTTCATACACCAGAAAACACCAGAAAAAATAACACACATTTAGTGCCTTATTAACACTTCAAACTGCTCGTAAAAATAAATACAAAATATATTTCCCCCCTCCACAAACCATAAAAAAAAAACCAACATGATTTACAAGCAGACTGCAATTGCCTTTTAATTTTTGTTTTTATTTATTTGTAACACATTTGTAGCAACAACATTCTGAGGATGTGGCTGCTGCTCTTTCCGTCTCTTAAACACTCAAAACTGAACAGTCCATCAGTTTTTGTATTGATTTGTGGAATTCATAAACAATCTGGTTGTGGATTTAGTTACTGATCCATTATGACCTTAAATATTTTAAATTATTTTTATCATTTCAGGATTATCACCAGTACACGTTGAGTGTTAAACACGCTTGATGGGAGAAGAGAATAATATGAGAACATCAATGTGTGTGTCCATATGGAGTGATTTAATTTTAACTGCCTCTTTTATTAAATTAGTGCCTTTTCCGAGCACAATTTATGAACTTATGTTAATATTTATTTCTAACATTTTATTGGTATTATTTTGGGGGAAATAGTTAATAAATTTTAGAGGCAGGAAGAGAAAAATGTATTTTAAAATGCCTTGTTTCAGGTTATGTGTAGGTTACTTAGAACTATATTATATTGTAGAACGATTTCCAAATACAAAGTTGGGTTTAATTGCAAATAAAATAAGCAAATTAAAATTTCATTGGGAAGTGGCTTTGTGTAGCAATTTATAAATTTAAGAGGGAACCTTTTGCTTAAAAAAATAAGTTTTACAAAAGAAAAATGTCCTGATTCACACACATCAAGTTAAATTGATCAGTTTTTGTTTAATGTTCTTTTAAACCTGCGTTTTCGTATATACACTAACCCCCCTATTCATTAAAAATAAAACAGGTTAATAAAAGGTTTATAATAGGAATTTTTTATGAAAGGTTTATTGAACAAAACCTTAAACTTTTGTAGAATATATTCGATTAACTAGAAAGAAAAAAAGGAAATTTGATTAGTGGGTTCAAGTCTGAATTCCTTTTCACTCTCTCTTCTAATAAGTCAAGACTTGACGACCGAAACATGGTCATTGTTTTTATTCCCTTCACCACAGGTGGAAAGCACTGTTGGGATCTGACAATTCTTAAACTGTACCGTCTCAATAGCAAAATTGTACCAAATTGACATAAATTGTACCAAAATTTTGCTATAAAATAAAAAAGCATACGTAGTAAGAATTCATAACACTCTTTTATTTAATAAAAACAAAAACAAAAAAAGAAATTATAGTCCGTAAAGCCCAAGCATTTGATACTCTACACCACAGTATATGGGCATTTCTATCTAAAGGTCCACCGTGACCGAAAATGTAAAAGTTATTAAAAGCTTACATATTCTTTTATGATTTTGTTATAGCGAAATATTTAGATGTTAAAAATTTTACAAATTCCTCCATAAATTCGTACACTTAGATGAACAAGCAGACTGAAAAGTTGTGCAAACTTTATTTCTTATTTGTGAGAATGTTTTATTATATGTTTTCTTTAATATTATCTTCCTTAAAAGAGGTGATATGTATTTGATAAAAATTATTCCAAAAAAATTTCTTACATGGTCTGTAATCTAAAGGTGTTATGATACTTGCTATTTTTGATAAAATGTAAACAAAACAAACAATACTGCCCACGTTTTTTCCCCCACAAAAAACCGTCATAAAAGCTAAAAATCGCAAAAAAAAAGTTAAAAACCGTTTCTTTCGATCAAAAACTAAAAAAATTGGCAACAGTGCTAACAATTAATCTGGAAATGTCAATTTTAAGTTAAAAAATTTTATATTTTTTTTGACAGTCTTAAGCGGCTCATACACTTGCAATAAAATTGTTCAATTTTACGTATTGTACAATTATATCGCCAATGTGTATGTGATATTGCCATCAATCAAAAGACTTTTGATTTTTATTGCACACCGAAAACAAAGTGAAATGTATTGGCAGCATTGTACAATGCTGTTTATGTTATTCCTATAGGTTATATTCACATTTTATTGAATGAATGAAACTATTGTGCGACTTATTGCATAATATAATACAAAATGGAAATAATATAGCGAATATCATATACAATAATATGGCAAGTGTATGGGCCGCTTTAGATTATTTATCGATAACACATGTATATTTGTTTGACATTTCAAGATTTTTTATGATATAATCATACTCTTTACACTTAAGGTATGTTCAGACCTAACAAATATTTGACGAAAAAATCCAAAAAAAGCGTGACCAATAAATTGAACAAACTTTAGCTTTATTTTTGACAAGTTCTATTCACTTACTAATCTTTATTTGTAAGAAGAGAATTGTTTAGTGTAATTTAGAAACTCTTTAATGGATTTTAATCAAGCCAAACGTTTAGCAAAAGCAAATAACTCTTTAATAAAGCTAGGGGTTACGTGTAGGACGTCAAATATTTAATAGGTGTGAACGTAGCTTTAGTCAGTTTTCCTATGCAAATATATTTGCACTGTTCTCCAATATAGAAAAAATACAAAAAATAGCAAGTATCATAACAGCTTAAGGAAGAGTTCGAAGAGAATTATGTTATTCGGATTAACGGTAAATTTTTATTTTGTTTTAATCATTATTCAGTTTAATAATTATGGAAAAAACTTCATGTTCGAAAAGTCACGTGTCGACACAGATTTTGGCTTAAAAAAAATACAGAAGATTTTGGAATCAAACCAAAGACATTTTAATGTTACATTGCTACGTAAAATTCTGAAAGTAGTTTGACTAAAAAATTGTGCCAGGTTTCGCTGAATTACGATTTTTTATGCATGGCCACAAAAACTACTTTTATTTTTTTCACGTTCGAACCGCTACTTCTTTTGCTATTATCTTCGGCCTAGAATCGCGCCCTCCATAAACTTTAGCATAGAAAACAGTGCTTTCTTAGTGCTAAGGGTTAAAAGAACGTAAAAATATTTGTTTTTTTTAAATGTTATTGCATTTTTGATGCGTACGACTGTCACGTTCAACACTTTGGAATTACCCATATACAGAAAATTTTTTGATAGTTGGACCCATGGGCAATCATGGATCCACCATTTAAAAGTGTTTTGGTCGACTATTATTAAGATATTTTCATCTATTTGAGATTTATTTACCTTTAAGTGATTTAAGGAAAGGTGTTTATATATGACCTATGTTTAATTTTGGACCCGCCAGCTTAATATTTTGTATTGACAATGTGGCTATCGTAAAAGTAATTGCCGCCAATTTTTATATCAATACTAGAGTTTCCACGCGGGAAAGAATTCCCGGGAATCCCGGGACATTTTTCTTTTAATTAATCCCGGGAAATTTTTTTCGGTAATTTAAATTTTTTGAAATTTTAATTTCTTAGCATCGTTAAAATAAAAAACGAGCAATAAAAATATATTCTTTACTAAAAACTACCTGCAAATCGAAATTTTTTTTCCTACGCCAATAAATCAATAGTCCTTTTAATTACTGGTGAAATATTTAAAAAGCTTCTTGAACTAGAAAAGGAAAATGTACACGATACACTATCACCAACACCAGATGATGAACCACCTACTTACTATCTTTTAAGAAAACCTTGAAAAGGCTATATCAAATTTTAAAAAAATCAATGTAAAAAAAATTTTCTTAAAAGAAAATTAATTTTACCAAAAAATACTGACTCAAACAAGTTTCTATTAATAATAACTAGTAAGTAATAAGTTTAAATAATTCGTGATCCCAAAAAAAAACATGTGTTTATATATACAGCCGAACTTCCATAACTCGAATCACCATTATCCCAAAAAAAACTTCGACTTATGGTAGGGTTGCCATACGTACTGTTTTAAGCAGTACATGTACTGATTTTTTGCAATTGTACTGTTTTATGCACAACTCCTAAAACAGTACGCAAATGTACTGTTTTTTACACTTTGTACTGTTTTTTGTACTGTTTTTTTCTGCTCAGTCTATATTTAACAGAACTAGCTTACAAAAAATTATGTTGTGCTAAAAAAAAAAGTTTGAAAATAATAAGAGTTTTTTCGCTGTGGTCATTGTTTTCTCATAAATACACAGTAGAAATCTAAATTATAATGGGTGGCTCGTAGTAGTGGTATATTTCGTGTTGTTATGATTTTATGGCTACCTCTTTCAATAGTCTTTCCCTTTCCACACCTGAGAAAGACAAAAATAAAATCTAAATTTTTTTAAGTACTAAAACTTTTTTAATTTTCGGGCATGTTCTGGAAATCGAAATCACTTAAAATTGAAAACAAACCAATTTGGAAAATTATCCGTGTTCAAAATTTATAAAAATACCTAATACCTTTGAGGACCACTTTTCTTTACCTAAACTACTGAAATAAGAAAAAGATAAGTTAATTTTTACAAAAAATTTTTTGTAAATATTCATCGTTTTCAATTGCACTTGATTTTAAATATTTTCAGATTTTGTGTAATAAAAATAAACCAAACAATTTTTTTTTTTGGATTTTATAGATTAATGGCCAATTTCACCAAGTTTAGGTTTAATTAACTTTCATTATAAAAGTCAAAAAACCTATTGTTTTAGTAATAGTTAATTATAGCTGAACTTGGTAAAATTAGCCGTAAATAATTTAAAATTGGAAAATTAATTTAGGAAACAAACATTTTCTCAAACTCTATATGCTTGGTGCAACTATGTGTGTAGTGTAAATTGCTTTAAATACGAATATGTTTAAAGAAAATCGTACTTACAAAATCAATGAGTTAATTGTATTGAGCTAAGTAAGGATTTTCTCCTTTCTTATATGGCTTACAGCAATGTAATGGTTTTCCTGGCCAAATGCTTCGTTGTGGTGTTTGCTTTTTAAACGCAAATTGAGTAATTTCATATGTATATTTATGAAATGCCATAAACTGGAAATAAAATTCTTTGACGTTACACATTTTAAGTGTATTTCTTTCTTTATATAATTGTTGTTGCATATTCAATCAAAAGTTTAAAATATTTACCCCAATTTCACCAAGTTCAGTTAAAACTAATTATTACTTTAACTTCCAGCTTACAATATGTTTTGACAGCTTGAACTGATAGTTAATTATAGCTGAACTTGATGAAATTGGGGGTTACTTATTAAAACAAATGGTAATGTTGTCGTCAAAAAAAATGTACTGTTTTTTTCTTGATTGTACTGTTTTTATGTATTCAATGTACTGTTTTTCCGAATTTAAAATCTGGCTACCCTAACTTATGGAGACTTCGAGTTACAGAATTTTCTTGTTGAAAAGAGAATAAATTGCAAACTTGTGTACATTTTGTATTTTTTGTTTAAAACAGGCACTATTTGAAAGCTTCATACCTAAGCATGTGGGTATGTATTTGTAATAAATAAGTTACAATGAAGTAAAATATCGGCATGGTTTGACTTCTAGCTGCTGTAAACCAATTGAGGACTGCTATGTCGATAATTTTGTATATTTGAGTCTTAATCATTTTACTAAAGTGATGAGATACTGACTCAAACGAGTTGATAATTAATTCTTTATTTTTAAAAATCTATGAGACCGTACTAGCTGGGACACCATATTTATTGTCTGCTTCCTTTTTTTTGAATCCACCCTCGACTTCTTTTATAAGCTTATATTTCCCTCCATCGACAAACATTATAAAACACGTTTACTTGCCATGAAATAAACACATACAAATAATTTTAACATATTTAGGCAAACCAAAAGACACACGTAATGTACAAAATGGGATGTCCCCGAAAAAAAGAGCAAAGTAAAATATACAAACCTGCTAAACAAGCAAAAGAAAGCGAAATAAATAAACAAAATAAACAAAACAAGCAAAAAACTTCGAGTTATAGAATACAAATTTGAGTATTTGGTTCGAGTTATGGAGAATTTCGAGTTATGGAAGTTCGAGTTACGGAAGGAGAATTGTATGTAGTTTATTGTTTTAGAGCTACTGCCAATCAAATTGGTTCGAGTAAGAGAAAATTCAAGTTAGAGAAGTTCGAGTTATGGGAGTTCGACTGTATATGTATACTATGTACTTATGTACGTACATATGAATGTAACAATTTATTTAGTTTTGTTTTGGTTTTCTGTGGAATTAACAAATCTAATTTTTTTAACTCATTTAATGAAACCATTGTTTTATTCTATAAATCCCGGGATTCCCGGGAATACGATTTTTTTGTTTCGTTTCCCGGGAATAGAAAAAGGCGGGGAAACTAGAAACCCTAATCAATACCAACATAGATAAGGAAGTCGTCAAATATGGACCGATTCTAATAAGAAATGGAAAGATGATTTAGATTGCAGTAAATTAAGTCTGGTCCAAATTTCATCTAAATACCAACGTTATAGGATGGTTTATAAATACATACTTACACTGTTCCGGAATAAAGTTTGTATGGGGACATGTGAAATTATAGAGCGATTCTCACCATTTTTAATAGTCTTTGTCTTTATGAATTAAACCCTTTTTACTAATTATAATTTCAAAAGATTTTGTTATTCGTGCTTAATTCCCAGTTTTTATTCTTGATAAAAAAAACTTGAAATTTGTTGTTGATGGGATAAGCTATTCCTATGCGCATTTCACTAGTTGTTTAGGCCAGATCATCAGGAAACTTCATCCATAAAGATTTTAGAAAAACTAAAGATATTAAACCAAATAAAACTGTTAAACGTATAAGACTTATAGCAACAGTTATACTTGTAATTATATCAAAGTTTAAACAAAACACATCAACAATAAACTAATTTTATCGAAATACCTTAAAAATTGCGTCCTGTACTTTACGCACAAGGTAACATGGACGATAACCAGCCAGCACGGCAGCCGGACGGAGGGACATCGTTAAATCGACTCAGAAAGTATTATTTTATGTGTTACACACATCAGCACAATCGCATAATACCCTCTCCACTATTGTGGTATGGGTATAAAAATTAAGAAGAATTAAAAATTTGTCTATTTCTCTTTTTTCTCAAAAGGCAGACAAAAATGTAGACACTTGGCTTACACTGTAAACTTTACAGTGTCGCCCAAACAATCGACAAAAGTGGCGATTTGGAGAACTTAATCATAGTCTTCAACATAAAGTACATATACTTATGTATGTATGTTCTTTATATGTTCCCAGTAAAAACTTCGCCTACAAAATAATGTGTTAAGTAATCTGAAAAACATAAGAGCACTACTTACAATTCCACTGAAAGAACCAATGAATTTTACAAGGCATGTCCCAAAATGAACGCATTTAAAAGTAAGTCATTATTTTTTTTACCTACATACATCCAGAAAAAAGTAGTTACAGAAGTTGTTATAGATTTAGTTATAGAACAAAGCTACAAAATACTTAGTTAATGAAGCTATTCATTTTTAAAAAGTAAGCGAAGTTTTTACTGGGTAAGTATAACATCCGAACAATAATTAACAGTAATACAATTTTTGGTAGTTTGGGAGTATGTATATCTGGAGATATGTTATTAAAAATTTTATTATTATAAACTTCCTGGGTATTTTTTTTAAACTTGTACCAAAAAGGGATGAATTGTACTAGTGTACCAATGAAGTTTCAAATCGACTAGATTTTGAAATTGAAAATTAGGGTTTCTAATTTCCCGGATATTTTCTATTCCCGGGAAACGAAACAAAAAAATCTTATTCCCGGGAATCCCGGGATTCTTTGAATAAAACAATGATTTCATTAAATGAGTTCAAGACAAACGTTTTTACTTTTTTAAAAGAATATACACATACACATTATTAATAGCAACTTTGTTAAATTAATTTTCTTTTAAGCAAAAATTTTAAAATATTATTAAAGTTTTTAAAAGCTCATCAGAGATTATATTTCTAATCCTTGTTGATATGTATATTGCCTGCTACCGAAAACGTGCTGCCGCTTTCTACAGACGTTGGTTTTATAGTAATGCTGGGTACACACAGTGCAACCTACATGGAAACTGTTTCAATGCAACCTCAAAATATCAAAGCGTTTTGATGTGTATGCAATCTGAAATGAATGAAAATGAATTTAATTCACTGGATTGCGTAAACGTGTTGCATAGTGTGTACCCAGCATAAGAAGCGCATCATACAAAGATTATACATTTGTTGGCCTGCTACCCGTGACTTCATAGACGTCAAATTCTTTTTTTAAGATACTTTTAGGCTTTTGTATTTTTTTTTTTTAATTTATTTTTTTAGAATTTGTAGATGGTTCATCAGCTGGTGATGGTGTATCGTGTACATTTTCATTTTCTACTTCAAGAAGCTTTTTAGACATTTCATCAGCAATTAAAAAGGCCTTGATTTATTGGCGTATGAAAAATAGTTCGATTTGTAGGTAGTTTTTAGAATTTTAGTAAAGAATATATTTTTATTGCTCGTTTTTTATTTAAACGATGCTAACAAATTAAAATTACAATAAATTAAATTTGAAATTCCCGAAAATTCCCGGAAAAAATTTCCCGGGATTAATTTTAAAAAAATGTCCCGGGATACCCGGGAATTATTTCTCGCGTAGAAACTCTTATAAAAATAGAAGACATAAAGAAAACAAAATATTTTGGGTAACAACTTTTTTATTGACTCAATAAACTTGGTTTTTGACTAAAAATTCAATAACTTTACCTACAAACGTTTTTATCAATACCGCAAAAATCGTCATCTCAGAAAATTCACACATTTTTTTTAATCAAATATGCGATTTTCGTATTCAATTTATGGAGCGACATATGTAGTGTATTTTATACACTACATACATATGTATGTACATAATTCCTGCCACTTGTGGTGGTGGGTATTAAAATGTGCTTTTGTTCATTTTTATGGTTAACTAAATAAATTGATTTTGTTAATTTATTTCGAATTCAAATTTCGATTATGTTCATTTCAATTCATTTAATAAAAACTTTTAAACAATCCCGATATCCCGGGATTTGAGTTCTGGAAATATCGAGTCCCGGGATTTGCGAAAACCCGTCCTTAGAAACCAATTTTCACCATTTCTAAATGTCTTCGTCCTTGTGACAATTAAAATGTACATAAACAATTTTGTTAAATTTTCTTCAATATTGGTACTTTGTACGAAACAACTTTGCGCACAGAGTTAACATGTGCAGCCAGCTGGACGAACGGACATTTTAATAAAATCATCACGTTTTTAAGTTGTTATTTCTAAAAATGTTTTTAATGCTACCGATCGGAAGTAAACTAAGGGTTTTATTCCAAATTTTATTGCATATTGAAAAAAGTTTGTAAAAAGTGATTGTCTATAACTTCCTAAAAAAAAAATTGTACTAAATATTTGAAACTTTTTGAGCATGTTGATCCCAAAGGTGCCATTAACTAAAATTTAGCTTCATACAGCACTTTTTGCCGCAGATATTGACATACATACATAAAAGCACATTTTAAAAGAAAGAGTACTTTTTGAAGCACTTTTCATTATAGAAGTAATTTTTTGCAAATTTAATATATTGTGTTCAAAAAAGGTTCGTTTGTGCATAAATAAAATTAATTTTTATATTAGAAAATCAAAAAGTACCAAAAATATGATCAATTTCCTTGGGTTTATAACTCTTTTCCTTCTGAACCGATTTTGGATTTCAATCCCAAACTACTCAGGATAACAATTTAGCAAGAATATTGTTCTTTTGTTTTGAGTCGTCGCCGTCATGGCTAAATCGACTTCGAATTACTCACCCAGCAATATGCATATGTATATGTATACTTAGATGAACCCTGTCGGACATTCAGTTAACTTTAAATTTACTGAAAGCTAACTACTTCTCAAGTAGTGGTGGTTGACATTTGTATTACTTTTATATGGAATTTACTAACTATTTTAACATTGCGATGTCCTAGGAAGTAGTCAATTGTCCGACTCTGCATTACTTGCAGTTAACTTTAAAGTTAGCTACCTAGCCGTTAACTTAAAGTTAACTTTTTGTAGCTAGCTATAAACTTACTACTTTAAGTTGGTTTTTTTAAATTAACTATCTTATTAAAATTGTATTTAGTTATTTTATTTAATTTTTAAATTATAGTATAACCTGGCCATTACCGATTACCAATTTCTACTCCTTATATTGTAATAATGGCCCTAAATAATTAAATCTTGTGTGGGTCTTGGAGCCGTTTGTTTGCCAATCGACTTGGCTCTCTCTACTTGAAATTCACATTGTTTGTATACACTTTGGTTAATGTAAATTTTGCATTGCTTAGTAGTTGGCTTTAAGTTAGTCTATACAAGCTAACTTAAAGTTGGCTTTTTTGTAGTTAGCTACTCATTTGACGGCAGGGAATGAATGATGCATATCACAACTATAGTTGTGGTGGAGGGTATAAAAAAAAACAAAAATAATAATTGCAGCCGATATCTTGTTATTTGGTTACAACCAGTGTGACCACAACTAAAAAAAAAATTAATGCTAAATGGGGATTAAAACAGTGTTAAAAATAAAATTTGAAAATGCTGAAAAAATGCTAAATTTTCTTAAATAATTGTGTCATTTTAATGAATGAATTATGCATTTCTTTAAAATAAAATGAAGTTTATATAAAAAAAAATTACATACATGCACAGATTTATTTATTAAAACAATTCAGTAGTTTGACAAAAGTTAGCGATTTTTTAACCAAAAAAACAAAAGGCCCTATCTACAAAATATTACATGATAAACGCTTAAAGCCCTAACCTACAGTTTGCAAAATATGCAACATTGTGAACTGTCAAAAAAAAAACTGTTTAGGCGCAACCATAATGTGCATCAGTTGGCTTAAGCAAATGTGCGAATACATGTAAATCATATGAGGCAAACCATATTGAACTTAAAGAAAAATTTTGTTAAGTTTTATGAAACTGTCATTTGCTTAAGCAAAGTGCGAAACTGATCATACATACAAAATATTTTTGATTTTGTTTTCTTAAACACATTTGAGAGACTTTTTGTTATTATGGTTGACCTTTTAGGTTTTACAAGAAAATTAGAAGAAAAATAAATTATAAACAGTTGAAGGCGATTAATAAATTTAACATTTTTAATGGGTTTTTGAAAAATTTTCAAAATGTTAGATAGGGTTTTTGCTTTTTAAGTAACGATATACCTACATATCTGAATAAATAAATAATAATGGCTAAAGTCGAAATTTCGTGTTTTGAGATATTAAGGGTTTTGTCTAAAATGAATTGTGTGTTGTATTGTAAAAGTTAAAATATTAATGCGTATAGTTTAAGTAATAATGACATTTTATACTAAATTTCAAGTTGCGTCGTAAATATTGAACAAGATAATAAGAATATCGTCGGCTTAGAGTGTAAACCTGCTAACTCCCTTTTAACAAATTTTACAGGAGAGACAAAAAACTTTTTATTTTTCCTATTTGCTGCTTGAGAGGAAAACCAAAAATATTGTTGATTTGATACACTTCAGAACTCAAATTGAAGAAAAACTACATGCTGGTCGACGAGGCATATCTTTCTCTACCATACGGCATTAAAAACTCAATTTACCTTAAAAGTGGATTTAGCAGGTTTACACTCTAAGCCGACGATATGTTATAAAATTAAAAACACTTAAGTCAACTTAAGCATTTATTATTTATTAATATTAAATAATATAATATTAAATACAATATATAAGTAAAAACAAATATTGCCATTGAAAACATAAAAAGTTATATTGTTTTTAAGATTAAAAAATGCTAAATAATGCTAAAAAAAATTTTACAAAAATGCTGAAAGTAATGCTAAATGCTATTTGAAAAAATTCGCTGCTAAATCAATATAAATAATGCTAAATTTAGCTGGGAAAATGCTAAAAGGGTCACACTGGTTACAACCTTTAAGACTTGAATGCTTCTAATTACAAACTATGTACTTTTAATCAAACCTTTTTGCAGCCCCTAAAGTATGCTTACCTTCTTATAACTTTTCATTAACACGAAAAACTTGGCATCACTTTGAAACATATGTTTCATAATTGTATCTCTCGCATAGCATCTCTGTGCTAATATATTTGACAGTTCATCTCGGTATTATTTATCTTCATTTTTTATTTGTTTATTTGGCTAAAATTAATACAAGATTCAATAAAAATAAACAAAAATTTTATTTTGGATGCAATAAAGCTTATATTATGGAACTAAACGGATACAATGGTTTCGAAGACCATTGCAAAAACAATGATATTGTAAGTTTTTTAAGATTGTCAAAATGTTACAAAGCAGTAAGGGAATGGTAAACCGAAAATAAATCTTATTCTTGTTCCGTTTGTTTTAAAGGATCTAAAGGGCAAATTTGTGCAAAAAGAACCTAATAATATTGATACCATGGAACAAATTATGCAACGCAAGGAGCAAGAATATATAGATCATGTAACATTTTTTTGAAAGAATTATTTGTTAAGTATAATGCCCTAATTTTTCTTTTTATAGGCACTCTTGGCCCCAGAGTATATGAGGGATCCAAATAATTTTATTATGGATTTGATAAATTTTCCCAAAACAGAGACTAGTGCCCACAATAATGGTGACAATCTAAGCACAGATCTACACTTTCACAATAGTTTATTTCCCGTGGGTACAGACGATCATCAGCACCCAAATGAAACACGCAAGACAACCAGCAACTCTGTGTTCATGCCTTTAAATAATGATTTTCTAATGCCGGTACAAAAATCTTACAATAATGCTGTAGATTCTGTTACCACTGATGTGGATAGTGGTGTAAAAGTGGTTCAGCATTTATTGTTAACTGATGCTAATGTCACTTTAGATGTGAGTTCTTATATGTTCATGTTTTGAGATTTTTTATTTATTGATTTTGTTTTTTCTAGGATGCATCCATTGATGATGACTGTGATATATCACGTTTTGATTCCCACAAACTCTTGCCTCATAAAAAGCGCATTTCCCGAAAATTAAAAATCAACCACTGTGATTCGGAACTGCAACTGAATGTCCCAATGGTGGATCATAAGTTACCTCATGTTGATCAGTTAGTAGTGGGTGGTGGAAATCTGCAGCAATTTCGTTGCGAGCTTTGTGGCCATGTCACTTGTTCTCAACTGGAATTTTTTGCTCATCTCAAACAGCATTATGAACCCTCTACACCTGACACAATATTAGCGGCAATGAAAACCTCATTAGATGTTTTGGGGCCTGAAAAAACAGCGGAGGATTTATGTGCAATTAAAAAGGTATATGAGTTATATTTCATTCAGGAACAAAAATTTGGATAAGAAGTTTTCTTTTTTAATTCTGAAAATCACGTGATATAAAAACGATCACACCTACAATATCACACGTATGATTATAAAAGCAAATGTGATTTATAAAATCATTTGAATACAAATCAAGTGATTTTCCGAACAGTGGGCTAATTTTAACAGTCGTGATCGAATACGTCTTCGAAACGCCTAAGGCCTGGTGTTTGAGATGTGGTTATACTTTAAATTTAGTTTAGTGTATTCCGAAACAAAGTCTTTTCCGGCGAAATGTGCTTTTTCATTATTTCATTAAAGACCAACATTTTAAGCAAAACTAAGCTTTTCCGACAACATTTGTATACAAACTTAGAAATGGCGGCACAAATCTGTTTTCAGATTCGCTTAACCAAGTTTAACTGAGATCTCAAAACCCCAGCATAAGTCGTTTTTATAGTAGATAAAAGAACGCAGGCTTTGTGTGTTACTTTAATCTCACCACTAACGCTTACCGTAATCAGGCTGATTACTCGCTCAAACACTGACTCACTTTGGTACTTTTTTTAAACATTTTTTATTCATTGACATATACGTATAAAATAAGTTCCCTACTACAATACATATTGATATGTTTAATACTTCAATCGTAAAAAAAATATATCAAAAAGGGGAAATACGGAAAATTAATTCCTTTCTTTTACAAATTGCATATGGGAGCTTTTGAATTTTGTATAATATTTAAATTAGAAACATAAAATAAACAAAAAAGGTGCAGGGACCTGAGTGAATGAGAACCTAAAAGATGAAAACTTTAGGTACTTTTTTGTTTCATTAATATTGTACCTAGAAACAAAAAATTAAACATGCAAGGTCCTGCGTGAATTAGAATCTGTAAGGGGAGTTTTTTGGTATTTTTTCTTTCTACAAATTGTACATTTTATTTAGTTTCGTTAATTTTGGACCTAGAAACGTTATATTAAATATGCAATGTATTTAGCGTATGACAATCTAAAAGAGGGAACTGTTGCAATTGTTACTTTCTGTTTTTTTATATAAGTGAAATCTATAAACAAAGAAATTAAACATTTTAGCATATTCGTAAAATATCTAAAATATACAAATACGAATTTGGTACTTTTTCCAAATTCGAACGTTTAATTGGTGAAAATCGTACCTATTTTCGGTACTTTTTACACAAAACGTAACTCTCAATTCAGTGACATGCATACCAAGTAAATTGTGGACTCCCACTACAATGTTGAGATTTCTGATACTTCAATGGGGAGAAAGAAATAAAGAATCGAAAAGGAGAAACACGGGAAATTAAATTTCTTACTTTTATTTCTACGTTCTACATGTGGTACTTTTTAAATTTTCTATAAAATTGAACTTAGAAACATTTATATTCAACACACAAAATAAAAGAAGTGAATGAGAACCCTCAAAAGGTAAAAAGGTTGGTACTTTTTTGTTAAAACCTTGAAACATAAGCCTTAGCATATACATATGTTCACGAAAAATAGGGAGACGCTAACGAAGTAGCTGGTAAAATGCTAGCATTAAAAAAAGTTAAAACCTAGAAACATAAACTTTGGCATAAAAATATGAACACGAAAGAAAGTCAGACGCTTTCGAAGTAGCGAATTAAACGCTAGTATTAGCTAAAAATATATTTCAAATAACAAATACATATTGTACTAGATCAAAAAGAGGGTATTAACTCCAAATTTGCATTTTTATTTACATATTTGTATTTAGACTGACGGGCTTGATCAAGTCTTCCAAGACGTTCATTTTCCATTTGAAAACTTTACACAAACAAGCGAAGTTGTTTCGGTGCGTGTGGTAATGGAACCTCAGCATCATCAGCATGAAACGGATACCTTAGTGGAAGCAAGAATGAATGTTGCAACCACGTCCCTTCAACAGCACCAACAACCTCAGCAGCAACAACAACAACAGCAGCAGCAAACAACACCAAATCTAGCGCCCGAAGAATTTAGTGACACAGAAGATATGCTAGAAGGCATAAGAGATAAAGTTCTAATTGAAGATACTTGTGATACCATGGATCTAATGACACCAACCTCAAATGGTGTAAGACCGCACTGGTAAACTAAAATTTTAATTTGTAGTTAAGAATATGTTAAAAATTAAAGTTTTCCAAATATTATACAGGTTCACTAATAATTGCTTCAATGGCATCGATTTGAAAACGAAGCCATTTTGTGATGTTCTATTTTCGGGACAATTTGCTCCAATTTTAAATACCGATGCCACAGTGCCTCTCATGCAACCGGAACCTCATTTAACCACGGGCAAAATAATGCACAGAGAATTAGAGCATAATGCTTCCGAACTTCAACAACCTGATCCAACACAAGCCCAACCACCACCTCAAATTTTAACACAACCAGTTCAAAATGAAACAGATTTGGGCTTACAATTTACACACCCCCAACCATCGCTACATAATAACGAACAGTGTTTTGTTCTCGAACAACATCAAACCTCTTTGCCACCCCATCATCAGCTGAACGAGCAACAGATTCTTCAAGCACAAAACATTAAAATGGAAGAAACTCATCCCGAAGTCAACGACATTCCCTATCAAAATTCCGAAGACACTCTAAGTGGCAGCGAGCTAGGGCACGATGAAGATTACCACCAAGATAATGAAGACACAGATGACGAATACAATGCCCTTTTAAAACAAGGAGAACAAGAATATCATGAAATAAAACATTTAGCCCATGTTAAGAGCGAAGATTGTGATGAAAGCGTATTTGATGACAATGGAGAAGAGATTGGCACGGAAAACGATCACAATAGTGAAAATGGTAAACGCAAACGTTATATCTGCAATAAGTGCCAGCGAATTTTTAACTCCTGCAATGCTCTTAAATATCATAATCGCACACATTCCGGTTTAAGACCACATCATTGCGAGATTTGTGACAAATCTTTTTTTGCCGTTGGTGCCTTAAAAGCTCACATACGTACTCATACCGGCGACAAACCCTTCGTATGTAAACACTGTGATCGCAAGTTTAGGCAGTGGGGCGATCTAAATTATCATACAGTTTCTATACACAGCACAGAGAAGAATCATCAGTGTGAATTTTGTGGCAAAGCTTTTTCGCGCAAATACTCGTTGGTCTTGCATTTGCGGATACACACAAGTGAAAGAAATTATAAGTGTGAATTTTGCACAAAAACTTTTCGTGCCAGTACGTATTTGCAAAATCATCGTAAAATTCATACAGGTAAGTTTAGGAAAACTTTATTTTAAAATGGATATGAATTGCAAGTTTTTAAAATTTTCGAGTGATATTCATACAATGTTTCGGAAATAAAATTATTGAATGTGTTTTTTCTTTTTGCAGGTGAAAAGCCTTATGAATGCGATATTTGCTTGAAAAAATTTCGGATATCTGGTGATTTGCGACGTCACAAACGCGTTCACGAGCGTAAAAAACAAAAGCAGGAACTATTAAAGAAAGATAATGAGGCAGAGGTGTAATCGGGCTTCTGATCCTTATCTTTTATAGTCATTATTTTAAGTACATACTTTATGGATTTTTTATTTATTATTTTAAACAAAGACAAAACAATAATGCATATTAGTATTACATACTTACATACATACATATTTGTGGTAAATCTTAAGCATGTGTACAGTTTTAATTGTAGGCAAAAACAAAAGTTTTATATTTTAAAAAAACAACTAATAAAAGAGTTATAATTGACATAAAACCAAAATAGTTAAATCAAGGCGAGCTCATTGCAGGAAATCTCGGTACTACAACAAGTGAAATCATTGTACAATGTGAAAAACAGAAACAAAACAAAAACGAAACTAAGATAACGTAATGAATTCGCCTTGAACAAAATATTTTTTCATCACTTTAATTATACCCACACCACCATAGTGGAGAGGGTTTTATGCATTTGTGCTGATGTGTGTAACGCCTTAAAATATTGGTCCTAGACACACCTTAAAGTATACCGATCGACTCAGAATCACTTTCTGAGTCGAACTAACGATGTCCGTCCGGCTGGCTGGCTGGCTGTCCATGTAACCTTGTGCGCAAAGCACAGGACGCAAATTATGGCAGTAGTGATCGAATACTTTTTCGATTCGAAAGCAATTTTATTTCAGTCGATACTGAACGAATCGTTATTATTTCTTCAGTGCTGTGAAAACTCAAATAAGGGCTTTACAACACAAAAAAGTTGTTTCGATCCGTTCAGTATGGACAGAAAGAATTAGAAATAAAACTGCTTTCGAATCGAAAAAGTACTCGATCACGACTGCCATAATTTGCCCCCAGGTCACAATTTTGGAGATAATTTGATAAAATTTGGGACACAGGTTATTATTGCCACAAGGACCAGGCCTATTGAAAATGGGCCAAATCGTAGGACCACTAGGGAAGATAGGGGGAAATTTCTTCCTCTCAGAAACTATCAAACCAATTTTAATGAAATTCAAAACATAGATAGAACCATATCTTTATGCACAAAAAAGGGATGCATTTTTTTAAAAATAGGACCACGAGGGGAGATATGGGCAATATCTGCCTCTCAAACCGATTTTAATGAAATTTAAACCATAGATAGATCCATATCTATATGGACACATAAGCTATATAGTTTTTCAAAAATAGGACAACAAGGGGAGGTAGGGGGCAATTTCTGCCTCTCACAAACTTTCAAACCAATTTCAATGAAGTTTATAAACATAGATAAATCTATATGTATTTATATGGACATATAAGCAGGATGTGTTTTTAATACTGTGGTGTAGGGTATCATATGGTTGGGCTTGACCGACAATACTTTCTTACTTGTTTTTTAACTGAAATTATTTTCAATATTAAATATTTTAAAAATAATCAGTATTGTGGTTATTTGGTTGAACTATTTATGGTTTTTAATCCAAATTTTTTAATATTTTTAATTAGGCTAAAGTTCATCAAATTTAATTTTCATTAAATTATTTTTATGAAGAAAGGAATTTTACAACATGAAATTAATTAAAATTTATTGATAATTTTTCATTCTTGACTGAAGCTGGGCTCGAACCCAGGCGTTTTTACGGACAGTTTACCCTTACATGTTTCGATTGCAACCACTCAATCTATTCAGAGGGCTTGCCGTTTAACACTCGCAGCCATCGACGACTGCTGACGTCAATAGTCAAACATCAATCCTTAAACCAAATTGTATTTAACCTTTGGTAGATCGAAATTTGCTTTGAATGATTATCTATTTTTAATTTATTTTACATGTTTTTCCTTACTTCTGTTTTTTCGTACTTTTTATCAAAAATTCTTCTTGAAGTTCAAAGTACATTTTTTGTTTTTCATTTTTATGTCTTTCTTTTTCTTGTTGACCTTTCTCTAAAGTATTATAAACACTTTTTTCTTGTTTGTTAATTTTATTTCAAATTTATAATTCTTATTATAAATAACTGTTTCAAAATTGTTCTATTTTAAATATTTTGTGAATATTGTTAAATTATTATGGCGAATATAAACAAGTTGGCCTTTCGTAACGAACATTGAATGGGGAAACAGTATATGACTGACAGTGAAAAGTTTTTTTTTTATATCAAATGATTTTCTTAAAAAACATTAAATAAATATACATGCCGACAAGTTATAAACAGTAAAATTTCAAATTTCTTAAACTCACAGCCATTTCGCACTAACTACTTAGAAAAAAAAGAAGACACATTCTTTTCAAACTGGGAAAGTATAAAAGATATAAAGATGAATTTACTACACAATTTAAAGAAAAACAAAGCGAAAAATTCTGCATCTCTAACTCCAAAATTTCATTTTTTGAGTTATGCCGGTCTTGCAGCAAATGAGCGATATGTATGTAAATAACCTAAATTCTGGAAATAACCTAAATTTGGAACTTATTTTTCAAGTTTTTAGAAACACTAAAACGACTTTTGTGTAATTTTTCAGTAATTTTCTGAAATCGATTCCGCATGATTTTATGCACTTCCTACTTTAAGTACTACTTATCTTTACTACTCTTAAAATCAAGAAAAACTAAGCTCATTTAAAAAAAATAATTGAAAATCTCCATTGATTAAAACTGCATTTGTTTTCGATTTCAAAACATGGCGTTTTTAATATAAAAATCACAAATTTCAATATTTTCTTAGCAAAAATCTTAAAAAAAAATTTTTGGTTGCTGTTTTGAAAGGGATTTTTTGTTATCGATAAATTAAAAAAAAAAACTTCTGTTCATTGGTAACAAATAATGAAAAAATCGTAGTACACAGTACAAATAATTCGTATCAAGTAAAACGTATTATTATTTTAGAAAAAAGTAACCAAAATGAAAAAAATATTTACATCTCCACATTGAAAAAAATCAGAAGTTGTATCAAAATAACACAGCTTCATTTTAGTTCAAAAATATTTAGCGTTTAGGAGGGTATAAACCGAGCTTTTGAAAGACATGACTAGAATTTGCGTGGTATAAAAAAACTATTAAAGACAGAAATGTAGCCCTTACAGAGCCATGAACACCGATATACAAAATGTTATGATCGGACTAAAAATGGGGACACAGTGAACAGCGTTACCGTTATGCGACTAAAGTCGCATTTTTGCCCCTTTTTTAATGCCTTGCCACTTTCTTTGCCCCTTTATTTTAAATACCCTTTTGTATCATTTTGTATGTTTTTGTGCCCCTTTTGCCCCTTTTTGAACTTCCAGCTTTTATATGATTGTATGTTTTTACTTAACCGCATAGAAGTGCATCCGCTTAACGGATTTTTTTTTAAATTAGCATTATAAAACAATAAGTGGTCCAATAGACTGAAAGTAGATACCTGGCAGTCCATGTTGAACTTATTAATAAATATACATAGATGCATATTTTAGAAAATAAGATACTTATATAACAACTAAAGAAACAGCATAGCACTGTAATGCATTTATAAAAAATCGTATCACTACTTAATTCTTCTAATAGGAAATTTCAGCACTAAATTTGGTCCACCTATCACTCATAATAAAGGCGCTATTGTGACAAAGCGCTTATTTTGGGAATTATAACGTGGTTATAAGTCTATTACTAAGTCAATTAGTAACCGATTTTGTTAAATTAAAAATGGAATGACAAACTATATAATAACGAACTTACATATATATTTCCAGCTGTGGTGAAGAGTAAAATTATATGCAACAGTTCATACACGTTAACTTGCAAACAAGACGTGTATTTTCACTGTGTATATATATGTACATTCGAACATCTCTATAGTGAAGTTCTATAAAATGAAGCTTTCTATATAAAAAATTTAAAAAAATTATTATAATTTGATCTCCTTACACACAAAAAAATCATAGCTAAAATAACCTTAAAATATGGTATTAAATTAACTAAGCGCAAAGGTAGCATGGCAGTATCTTAGTTTCTTGATGAAGATTTTAACAACAGTCGCGCGTTTTAGTGGACAAAAATGTAGCAGCATTTCTTTTAAAATAAATTTGATAATTAAAAGTTAAATAAGCAGCACAAAAGGTTTTGTAGCCTAACAGATTATTTTCCAGCACTTTATTTCGTACAAGCAATTAAACACTTAACGCAAAAGTCTTCAAACTTTTCCTTATAAGGATATTATTGAAGCAAATGTTAATCGATAATCGAACTAAAATACCAGTTTTTATTAACAAAAGTAGAAAAAATTTTAGTTCTGTATAATATAGTGAAGTTCGACTATATATGGATGTGTCAAAAGCTAAAAGACCTCCAAAAAATAAAAAGTAGAGAAAATTAGTATTGTTTGAAAAATAAATTTACAAATTAAAAAAAAAAAAAAATGCTACAAAAAGAAATTTGCCAAACACGCGAAGCTTAGTAATCCATATTTAAGCAATATATGAAATTGAAATATCGTGCTTATGCTCCTATCCTATCCAGAAGAAAAACACATCTCAGCGCAATAAAATATTTTGTTTTAAACATACAAATTACGAGAACCTTCAATGTCAACTGTCTCAAATTGATTGGATAGATGTACTAAATAATTGTAAAAATGATTTGGACCTCTGTTTAGTGACATTTTACCATATACTTACTAAATGTTTTTTGACATCTGTACCTAGATTATTTCCTTCTAAAGCTAATGGCCCCCCCTGGAACACAAAATTTATATCTCGGCTTAAAAACAGGAAAAATAAATTGTATAAAATTTATAAAAAATCTGGAACGTTGTTGTGTTATGCAAAGTACTCAATATCAAGATCTGAATATAAATCATTTTATAAATTCGTTAATTCTAAAAGACGATCGGCTGAATATCCTTCGATTATGAAATATGGTGATTCAGAATCTTCGGATGATAAGTCCATTAGTAATATGTTTGCTGACTTTTTTGCATCAACTTACTCTTCGTCATCCTTTAACTATCAATATTCGTACACAATCCTTGAATCCACAACTTTTTCTATACCATCCATTAGCCAACAAACCGTCTTAAACGCCCTAGCTAAGCTTAAATCGTCAAATGTTTCTGGCCCAGACGGTGTTCCCAGCTGTATTTTAAAGCAATGCTCACAAATATTATACATTCCATTGACTCATATATATAATATATCTCTTAAGACGGGTTATTTTCCTTCAATTTGGAAAGAATCGTTTATAATTCCACTGTTTAAATCTGGATCTAAAGCTAATATTTTAAATTATAGAGGCATAGCTAAATTAAGTGTTATACCAAAATTATTTGAAAAACTTATATATGATACATTGTCGCATCACGCATCATCTATATTATCTCCAACACAACATGGATTTCGTAAATTGTGCTCTACAGCTACGAATCTTCTAGAACTGACAACTTGGGTAAATGAAGGGTTTGTTAATGGCATGCAATCGGATGTTATATATAATGATTTTAGTAAGGCGTTTGATAGAGTTAATCATGATCTTTTGCTGTTTAAGCTTGATCGGATGGGTTTTAGTTTAACGCTACTTAAATGGCTTGGTTCTTACTTAAAAGGCAGAACACAATCTGTTAAATTTCGTCATTCATATTCAAATTGTATAAATGTAATATCAGGTGTTCCTCAAGGTAGTCACCTTGGGCCCCTCCTATTTACACTATTTATAAATGATCTTCCTTCCGCAATTAAACACTCAACAACTTTAATGTATGCAGATGATGTAAAACTATTTATTTCCTTCAACAACTCTGATCAGCAAGTTCTTTTGCAGAATGATATTAATAATTTAACTACCTGGTGTAACATGAACTTAATGGATCTTAATGCGAAAAAATGTAAATATATGATTTTTACAAGATCAAGTCCAATAAAGGGTAGCTATATTATGAATAATATAGTTCTAGACTTGGTTGACAATTTTAATGATCTTGGCGTACTTTTGGATAGACAATTAGACTTTAAAAGTCACATATTGTTAACAATTAATAAGGCTACTGGAGTACTTGGGTTCATAAAACGTTGGGCTAAGGAGTTCTCCGATCCATATACAACAAAGCAACTGTTTACTACCCTAGTTAGACCAATTCTTGAATATGGATCTGTTGTTTGGGACCCTCAATATCAAGTACACTCTAACAAAATTGAGTCAGTTCAGAAACAGTTTCTGTTGTTTTGTCTTCGCGGTTTGCGTTGGAACCCTAACATAAGGTTGCCATCTTACGAACATCGCCTCGCCCTTATTAAGTTGCCGACATTAAAAAGTCGTAGACATATGTTAAATGTTACATTTTTATTAAAATTAATGAACGGTAGTCTTCATTCCGAATTTCTTCTCAGCAAAATAAATTTACATATTCCTCTTCGATCGTTAAGAAATTATAATATCCTAAGCATAAAATATTATAACACAAACTATGCTTATTTTGATCCATTTCGTAGAATCTGTGATGAATTCAATTTATTGTACCCATTTATAGATTTTAATAAAAGTTTGGAAATCGTGAAAAGAGATGTTATAATACACTTAAATACAATTACCTAAAAAATGTTATTATATTTTAATTTTCATATGTAAAAATGGCATTTATATTTTTTTTTTTTTTTTTTTTTGTAAAATTATTTCTAATTTTTTAATAATTTTGTATTTAAATTAGTCTGTAAGGATTATTCCATAGACTTTAAGAAATAAATAAATAAATAAATAAATAAATAATGGCCTAATTTTGTTATGTATATTTTCCTTTTATCTGGCGGGTAGCTTCTGAAAACATCAAATAAGATTAAAACCCTATACCAATTTTTCATATTTTTTAATGGAAAATATTTAAATTATAAAAGAACAAAATCATTTTAAAGAGTTCACAGCTAATTTGATAGTAATATAACAAAATTGAAAAATTTTCGAAAAGTTGAGTTAGGCCTCTTATTTATACACAAGAAGAGGCTTATTTTTTTGTAACGTTTATGTTTTAAGTGAAAATAACTTAATAAAAATGAAAATGGTCTTATTTTTAAAGTTGCCCCTTTTTTTCTCAGAATTCCCCTTTTTGTGCCACTTTTATTTTGAAAATCCCCTTTTTGTGCCCCTTTTTGAAAATTTTGAACGGTAACGCTGACAGTGAACAAAAAACTAAAAGGGCGGTATTTCTAGGCGTGGCAAAAAAATAAAAAAATAATTTTTGGAATTGTTTTTACATTATCTTTAATCCTAGGGGGGGACTGACAAAAAAAATTTTCGAGCCACTCTAATGTACTTTTAACTTTTACTGGCAACAAAAAGTAATTTCAATTTTTGGGAATACAAAATTTTAATTTCAAAAGATTTTGTTATTCGTGCTTAATTCCCAGTTTTTATTCTTGATAAAAACACTTGAAATTTATTGTTGATGGGATAAGCTATTCCTATGCATTTCACTGGTTGCTTAGGCCAGGTCATCAGGAAACTTCATCCATAAAGATTTTAGAAAAACTAAAGATATTAAACCAAATAAAACTGTTAAACGTATAAGACTTATAGCAACAGTTTTACTTGTAACAATATCAAAGCTTTAACAAAACACATCAACAATAAAAAAGTGGGTTTATCTCATCTTACATTCCCCCCAACAATCAGTTTAAATTCTCTCAACATTAATTGTAGTTGTAAGTAGGTTAAGAAAAACAAAATAAAAAACAAACAACAACTTACAAAAGATGTTGTCAATTAAGTGTTTTTTTAGGCCGTGCACTTGCCTGTTTATTATCAAAAAGTAATTTCAATTTTTGGGAATACAAAATTTTAATTTCAAGTGTTTTTATCAAGAATAAAAACTGGGAATTAAGCACGAATAACAAAATCTTTTGAAATTAAAATTTTGTATTTTGTTTGATTTTTTTTATTTTCCTTATAAATGTATGATGTATGTATGTATGTATTGAATTTTTTTGAATTAAATTTGTTTATTTTTTTATATTTTAATAAGCAATTGTAATTTTGAAATAAAAATACAACATAAATTAAAAAACAATATTAAATGCAAAGAGGAATGTCAAAAAAAACACAGAAAATACGATTCATGTCTTTTTTTCTACCCTGCTTACTTCTCTCCCCCGCTCGCTATCAAACTAAAAAAGACATGTTTCAAAAAGAGGGGAAAAAATCATCATGAAAATTCTTCTTTACATTATTTCGCAGTTGTAAAAAAATGTTGCCAGAAACATTTCGGAACTTTTTCACAAAATAAACAGAGTACAACTCAATCAACATTATTTCATAGATATTCCGCACAAGTTTTTTTCATATGCATTTTGACAGCATTTCACGTGAAATGTTGAACAGAGTACCAGGCTTTACACTCGCAGCCATCGACGACTGCTGACGTCAATAGTCAAACATCAATCCTTAAACCAAATTGTATTTAAACATTTGGTAGATCGAAATTTGCTTTCCTGAATGATTATCCATTTTAATTGATTTTACATGTTTTTTCCTTACTTCTGTTTTTTCGTACTTTTGTCAAGAATTTTTCTTGAAGTCCAAGTACATTTTTTTGTTTTTTCATTTTGTCTTTCTCTTTTCTGTTGACCTTTTTCAGCACAACTTGAAGGACAAATGTACACATAGAGCTCGTGCCTTAGCTTTAACAATAATTAGTATTCATTGTTCATTGAATGAAAGATTATCAATAACAATTTTAATAAATTTTCATGTTGTAAAATTCCTTTCTTCATAAAAATAATTTAATGAAAATTAAATTTCATGAACTTAAGCCTAATTAAAAAATATTAAAAATTTGGATTAAAAACCATAAATAGTTCAACAAAATAACCACAATACTAATTAAAATAATTTTTTTTCAGGAGAGCAAAAAAACGTTTTTAACAGGTAAGATTATTAATTTTTTATTTTTTTTTTTTAGATTGTTAAAAATAATGATAATAAAACTTATATTCATTATTTTTCAATTTTTCGAATTTATTCTATGAGCTAAATTTCAGTTATGTATTTTATAAAGCTTTTTTGTATAAAGTCATTTCTGAAAAATTGAAGGAATAGATCTATTACAAAAAAGCTTTATAAAATACATAACTGAAATTTAGCTCATAGAATAAATTCGAAAAATGAAAAAATGTTGAATATAATATAAAGTAACCTTCGGAAGGAAATAATTCCCATTTTCTATTTGATAATAAAAATTTTTATGCAAAATATCAACAAATTTAAAACTTAAGTTATATGCAAATTTACAGTTTATAACTTTTTTTAGTGGAAAAACGTTTCATATCCACAATCACGATGTCATTTAAAACGTTCTTCCACTACACAAAGCATCATGACTGATGGCTTTTAAAACGTTATTCCACGTTAAACCATTAAAACCATTTACTTTGTATAATTTTTAAGTAACTTACAACGTTCTTCCACTAGCTGACTCTTTGTATGCCCCTTTTAAAGGCTTTAAGGTGCATAATTTTGGGTGATTTGAGGTTTAAACAGTGTACGAGAATAATGTTAACGGTTATCTGCAAAAAAACAGTTTTTGCAAAAAGTGGCTTTTACAACGCTATTCGCGGCTCTGCTTCAATTGTTATAAATTTGTAACAATTTTTATTAATTGAACACAGTTTATATCAGCAGTTAAGTAGCCATAATTAAATTAAAAAATTCCAGCAATTCCCGGCAAATCTCTTTCGAAAAACACTCAGCTGTCATAGGAGCCCAACTAGTTCATTTTATGCAGCCTTATAATAGTTTAAAACTCAATTCCCGTAACATATATAATAATGTATCGTACTTCTTCAACAATAGTTTATTAATTAATGATTTTTATTTTTTAGTTGATGGATAAAATCAGCACGTTATATTCATATCTAACCGCTGTAAAAACTTCGTGCTATTTTGTCTACTTTTTGGTAATGAAACGCTTGGTTTAAAAAATATTTTTCGTATTCCTTTAAAAGCTGTGTTCATTTACTAAAAATTTTTATAAATTTGTAACAATTGTTACTAGTAAAAATTTTTTTTAACATGTACTTTGAAAATTTACTTGCAACAACTGTTAATGTAAAATTAAAAATGGTAATACAGTATTGTTGAACAAGTGCGATTTGTAAGAAAATTTAATTCATTTTCATTTTGAAAATTAGTTGTTAAATTCTAGCTTTGGCCGGATTAAAACCTAAGTAGCCACCTAATTTGTGTTACACAAATTGCTACCTGGGCCTAGCTGGGACCACTTGTATTTTGTATGGAGTTTTTGTGGCTATCGAAAAAACTCACACTGACGAACCCCTGGGCTGGATGGAACTACTTTTATTTGTGTGGTGTTTTATGGCTATAGCAAGAACATTTGTTGTCAACTAGAATAATTGAGGGGTATAGATGCAAAGACTGCAATGTCCACATTTATAGTTTTCGTAATAAATAGTAAAAACCTCTAGCTCAAAGTATATTAATATTTATGTGTATATCTGCTATTCAGTAAATAAGAATATGATGGAGATATGACGCAAGTTTCAACTAAATCGATATAGCGGTTTGCTGGCAATTATAATAATAAAATTGGAGTTTGCTCTAATCAAATGGACATTGATGTTTTTTTTAGCATGGGCAAGTACTTAAAAAATCAGTAGTTATAAAATTCTTAAACTTAAAGGCTTAGTTTTTTCTTGATTGATTTGGAGGAACTTCATAACAACTTAGCTTCATAATTACGACTAATGACAAAGTTATAAAATGAACAATAAAACTAACTGTTTCATATAAAAAATAATTTGTTGTATTTTTAAATTTCTTTTTAGTTTTGTTTTGCCAAAAAGAAACAGAATAAAAAAAAGAGCTTAACAAACTGTGATCATAGCAAAAACGACAATCTCCAACGGACATTGCCGTTTTTGCATCAAAATTCTTAATTTTTAAACATACTCTTTAATGGGATAAAAGTGTTTCTGGTAATGTTATATTCACTAATTGCATTCATTAAATACAACTAAGGGCCATTATTATAACTTGGCGTTAGCTATTATCCGACAGTTAACAGACGCTTTTTGACAGATAACACATTATTATCTGTCAATATAATCTTAACTTTAGCTAACTTCAAGTTGTAATAATGGCCCTAAGAGGTATTATTCGTTACGTTTGTGAAAAAGTGGACATTGCAGTCTTTGCATCTATACCCCTCAATTCTTCGGAAAAAAGTAAAGAATGAATTCTAAAGTGCTTTTCCGTTTTGATTTTATTCGTTTGGGCGTGATTGCGCAACAAACAAACAAAATTACACCTCATTTTTATAATATATCGTTCCTTAAAACGCAAACGGACCTAACTAACTAAAAATTAAAAATTTTTTTTACATCATGATTTGGAATCTTTAGACGAAAACTAGCAATTTTATTAACAAAAAAAAAACTACCCTATCTAAAAATGCGATTATATTATAAACGCTAAAAGACCTACATAACTGAGCGCTTGCATTTTATGCACCATTATCTAATCAACTGGTAGGTTGTACAAGAAAAACTAAAAAATATATACATTTGTAGAGTTGTCAGATATTCGTATATTTCAAAAAACCGGTTTTCGAAAACTGGCTTTTGAAAAAATCTGGTTTTCGGTTTTGTAACAAAAACCCGGTTTCGAATAATCGGGTTTTCGGTTTCCTGATTTTTTTCAAAAAACTGAGCTTTTAAGAGCAGCGCTTATTAAATAGATTTTACAAAGTGATATAAATAGCACTGGTCTATAACAGAGAAAGCCAAAAAGTTATATTTTTAATACTTATAACCTATGCATACGCCACCGAGCACGAGTACAGGCAGGTATGACTCCCAATAAGTATGAGCATGAATAAGTTTGTATATCGACCGGTATGAGTATGAACAAACATGCATGCTTATGGGTAATCCTTTGAATGCGTATGAGTAAAGGCATGTATCGTAAGTATCGACAAGTAACTTCAACATTTTGTATGGTTATTGTAAAGCAAGCAGTGTTGCCACGACCTAAAAATTTATGTTAAAGTTATATTAAAACATAAATATTTGCTATCAAATTAAAATAATGCTTCTAAAGCTATAATAAATTATAATCTATTTTACGAAAGAGGTTTTTTATAAAAATAATTAAAAAAGGAGGCTATCAACTATTTTGGGATCTTTCCTGTTTCTTTTTTATGTTTCCAGCTAAAGAGAAATCTTAGTCTAAAGCTGCGCTGCATTCAGGAAATTTCATAAAATTCTTGATTCTTATTAAGACAACCGTGGATACCTTGTGGAGTTGATTTTCCACCATAGCATGATGTCGAAGTCTTCTTTAAGGCTAACATTTTCGTTGGCATACTGATTGACTTCAGCAATTAAATTTTAAACCATTTTTTAACGTCATAAAAATGCAACTGGCAACAGATAAACTACTCAAACTCATAATATAAATGAATGTATTTACCTGTGACATCTTATTTCTTAACTGCCAATATGAATACATATTCGATTTTTTTTTGGATTAAGGTAACTTTTTCTGTTTTTATTAAGAACGATTAAAATGACACGACGTATTTTAATTTGCATCCATTTAGTAATTTTTTTAGATTTTCTTAAATAAGAACGCAAATCTTTATATCACAGAAATTTTTTTAAAGTCAACAATCGTTTTTCAATAAAATTTTGTTGAATAGTACTCAAACGATTTTGAAAAAACGTATTTATTTGTGATTCGAAAATTTGGAAAAAAAATTCTGGAAACATTTATGAAAAAATTTAACAAAAAAAAAATGTTTGAAGTCAATGCTATAACTATGGGTGTGTCTGAATATGTGCGAGCAAGAAACACAATAAGTATGATAACATACATGAATGAAATCAAATGCGCATGGATATACACAAGTATGAGAATAAACAGATACGAGTACGCACACGTATTGAAAATTGTCGATATGTGCTAGAGTACTTTAATTTTTTTTATACTCATTGGCTTTCTCTGGTCTATAACTTAAATCGCCTTTTATTAAAAATATGTGGACTTTAAAAATTTTGATCCGCTAAGTTCAAATCCGTTTTCAATTTTTTTTTCTATCGGCTATGAGGCTATGCAAATGCATTTCATCATAACTTGACTCCGATTTTAGCGGTAGATCCTTGTCTACTTTTACCCGGTACCAAATTTAATAAAAATAGTATTTATTCTAAAAACTCACATGGTTCAACCCAACGTGTGACAGTTAGAATAATTCAAGAGTTTGATTTACATGTGATCCATAAATTACACGGTGCTCGAATTTGACAATTTTTTCTGACAAGCGGGACACCCAGTGGTGCTAAGCGTTTTTTTAGGTTAGCTTTTGTTTTCGAGATATGCCATTATTTCGAAAATGAGGAGAGTTTGCACAATATACAAACGGTGGTTTCCAGGAAAATCGGTTCAGTTGGATAAAAATTGATAATTCTGTTACAAGAACTAACATTAATTTAACATAAATTTTTAATTTTACACAAATTCGTTCTACATGGCTATAAATCATAAAACAAAATTTCAAAGATCGGTAAATAATTTTCCATAGGCCACATACATATAATGCGAACTCCCAAAAAAAAAAAAAAAAAACACTTAGTACGTCTAAGACCGTAACGAATAATGCTATTGTAGCAGATTTTGGTCTGTCACGGTTTTATTTAACTAGAAATTATACGACCATGTTTCGACAATCGCGTTTTGAAATCGCAAAACGCCACACTTTTTTTATGGTGTTATTAAACTCGTGCGTTTAGTTTGCAATTTCTTTGCAATTTGTAGTCTACAAACTTCTTGCTTTTGCGATTTACGTGTCAAATTTTCGTGAAGATCGGTGCATTATTTTCCATAGGACCCATATAAACTTAGCTCTCGAAAAACCGTTCAGTACGCGTAAAACCGTAACTAATAATCCTGCTATAATAAAATTCGGTATTTCATGGTTTATAAGTTAAGAATTAACACACAGTAAACTTTCCTGAAGATCAGTCCATAATTTTCCAATGGCCCCATATAAAATCCACTTACGTAAACACTTTAGGACGCGTTAAACCGATCCGGATAACGCCCTTATAATAAAATTTGGTCAGTTATAGTTCTTTATGACTAGAAATCACACTGTCAACTGTCGTAAAAATTGGTGCATAACACTCGTTCACAAATTTTTAACTTTTTGCCATAACCTCAAAAATAATATGTTTTCTAAGGCAAAGGGGCGGCTGAACACGAATATGACACTCATTTATTTCTCACAAGAAGCGTTTTCGCGAAAATCGTGAAAACCGAAAAATCTCAAAAATTGTTCATCTGAATTGTACAAAATTTTAACGATTGAATAAATATTTGTCCTCTTTCGGCACATAATTATACTGTATTGATTAAATAAAAGCTCACTAAGTTATAGGCGTTTAGTTTTGGAAAAAAATTTACTTTTTAACGTTTTTTCAATATTGAAAATTTTCAGTCTCTCCATTACGCCAATTTTTTTTCAAAACCAAAGGCCTATAACTCTGTGAAGTTTAATCCGATCAACACACTATAATTATGGGTTGAAAGAGAAAAAACATATTTGTTTATATTTATTTTTGAAAATATCTAATATACATAACTCCAGAAAAACACGATTTTCGCGAATATCTCGAAAACGTTTCTTGAGAGAATTAAATGAGTGTCATATTCGTATTCAGCCGCCCCAATTTAGCTTAAAAAATTTATAATTTTTGAGGTTAAATATTGTTTGTGGTGTAGTGTAATTTAACATGGGTCCAACAAAAAGCCCACTCATGAAATATTCTGACTGTTGGCAGAGGGTATCAAGGATTCGGCATAGCCGAATATAACACTCTAAAGGCCCAACCACAATGGGCTTAAGTTGGCTTTAGAAAATGTGCAAATACATGTAAATAACATGAGGCAAACCATATTGAACTTAAGGAAACTTTTTGTTAAGTTGTCATTGGCTTAAGCAAAGTGTGAAATACATCGCACATTCCGTATGGAAACAAATGTTTTTTGATTTTGTTTTTTTAATACATTGTTTTCGGTAAATTGAGCCCTGCTCAATTTATTGCACTAAAAATCATTCGAAATCATTCAGCAGAACTGTCTATGTAAAAATACCCGTTTAGTTGAGTTCCGTTTAGTTGCGTCACCCACTTAATTATTTCGCAAAATAAGAGCGAATTGCGAAAAACAAGAGCAAATATTTCGGTTAATTGTTTCCGTCTACTTAATGTGTTTTTGCTCTACAAACGTCTATTGTGCGGCAGGAAAGATTGTACGATGATCGTACCTGATTTTTATTTCGTTTTAAAAAACCTAAACCATTTTTTAACTTAATAAATAAAGAAATGAGTTTTTAATTTCCTACCTACACATGAATGTTTCGCTTTATTGCGCATCAAGCTCAATTAAGCGATTTTCGTTTTAATTGCGTCGGCAATTCAATTAACCGAGTACTGCTTAATTGACTTCCCGTTTAATTGCGTCAAAAGTCGTGCATTTTTAGAAACTCAATCGGAAATAACTGTTCATTTGAGAGAGTTTTTGTTGTTTTTTTGACAGTAGGTTAAGCACGAATATGCATATTACGTTTGGACCTTAAGGAAGAGATAAAATGTTTTTTTAGCCGTTTCAAATTATTCTTTAAGAATAGAAAAGTCTACTTGTCTGATGCTAAAGGGTGAAAGTTAAATTTTCTTAATTTTTAAAGAAATAAGATCTGATAACTCACCAGCGTGTTAGCCACATCAAACTGTGTATTTTTCTGGATAAAACAGAGTCTGTAGGTACTGTTTTGGATTGGTCTCACTCTATATGTGGCAATTAACTGCCTGTTTAACGATATCGAACGTCATCGTTCGCATAGAAAATAACATTTAAAATAAAAACAAAAATCGAACATTGTTCGAAGTTTTTTTTTGTTTTTAATGTTATTTTCTATGCGAACGATGACGTTTGAAATCCATGAACAGGCTGTAAGTTTATTGAAAAACACGAACGCGAATCGATGACTGATCTTCAAAATAATATTTTATAATTTCGTAACTGTTTTCAAGCTAAAATATATATATATATATATATATATATAAGACCGACTCAACTTGTATGGAGCTGAAAAATGTGATTTTGTTACCCCTCTGAAAATAAAGCTTGATATGTTTTATGATGATTCCCAAAATATATTGGTTCTAGCGTTGACCATCCGTAAGTTGGACCATTTTTAAAAAAGAAATTTTTTCAAATTTTCGAATTTTTTTGTACTTTGCTCCAAGAAGACTGGTATCATCGAAAAGAGTTTTTGAAGTAGCTTCCAATGGTATATAAAACTTGCGACCTACTAATTGAGATATTTAACTAAATACATATTCTCGCTTCGGGGTTTCATACAAATTCTACGTATGTGGAAATAATGTTCTGCTTTTCAAATTCAATCTGTTTTAAAATAATTTTAATTTATGTTTTTTTTTTGTAATTATTCACACAAAACGCGACAATCGCGATATATTTTATCTTTTTTCATATAAATCGGTATCAAATTTTTTCATTTTTCAATTTATCAAAATGTCAAAAATTCTATTCATACAATAAAAAACATAAAATTTATAAAAAATCTTTTCGCGATTCAATCTTTGTATAAAGTTTGCACGATTCCATTTTGTTTGCAATACGACCTGGTCGATTACTTTAGTTTGAAAAGCAGAACATTATTTTCATATGATACCAAATTTTATTTACGTCTTCTTGGAGCAAAGTACAAAAAATTTCGAAAAACTGAAAAAATACCTTTTTTAAAAATGGTCCAGCTCACGGATTGTCAACGCTAGAACCAAAATATTTTGGGAATCATTATATCAAGCTTTATTTTCAGAGGAGTAACAAAATCACTTTTTTTTTTGAGTCGCTGTAATGTACATATATGTATTAATGGTGAGAGAAGTGTGACAGTTCTTGTGACAGCTAACCCCTTTGTAACTTCCAAGGCCCATTGAAAAGGTCTGCGCAAGAAGCCTGATGATCATTGTTTATGTTCTTTTTAATTGTCAAAAGTTGTTTACATTTTGCTTACATGTGCATGTATACGTTTGTTTACGTTTATGGTATGTCAGACATACACGTTTTTTCCTTTTGCTTTGTATATGTGGTAGTAAATGTTTGACAACTAAAAAGAATCGTTTTTTGTTTTTGTACAAGTAAGCAGACCTGATAGATGGGCCTTGGTAACTTCTATCGGGTTATAAAAAACAAGAAAATAAAACTGAACTGGCAAAATAAAATAAAATAATTTGTTTTTGTTTTGTTTTTTTGTTTAGAGTTAACAAAAAATCAACCAATTGTAGTCGGGACTGTAAGAAGAGATAAACTCACAGTTTATTGTTGATGTTTTTGTTTAAACTTTGATATTGTTACAAGTAAAACTGTTGCTTGTAATTCTTATTCCCTTAACAGATTTATTTTTATACTATCTTTAGTTTTTCAAAAATCTTTGGATGAAGTTTCCTGACGATCTGGCCTAAGCCACCAGTCAAATGGGCATGGGAATAGCTTATCCCATCAACAATAAATTTCAGTTTATCAATAGTATGAATTCGGAATTTAGCACATTTAAACGAAACCTTGTTTATTAATTTTTTTAATCCCAAGAAAAACTTTGAAAAGTATTTTGTATTTAGTATCTTAAATACTCTTTTTATTTGTATTTTTTGTATTTAAAATACACTTTGGTCGCGTATTAAATTTATTTTGTATTTCAAATACACGACTTAAATGTATCCTGTATTTGTATTATATGTATGTATGTCCAGTTTTCAATTCGGGTGGCTTATAATGTTTTAACAATAAGCCCTTCTATTTCAAACGAAATGTTTATATTTTTAGATGACCAAGAAGGAGTGACCGTGGCATCTGTTAGGCGACACTTGAGACCTTTTCACATATTTGTTCGAACTGTAGCTAGTGAAACTGTTGACTCGTTGTAATTTTATCCATTTTGTAAACTAAAATAGGAAATGTTCAAAATTAAACAAAAATTTACCTTTTTTTATATAAAGTTGGGCGGCTTTTAACACAAAAATTCACACAGCAACCAACTGAAATCGTTGCTATCTTTAATAGTGTACATATTTTCGGCAACTGGCATCTCAACTAAAGTTCAGTTGTCATATCGCACTTGATCAACAAGAGGGTATTAACTTAAAATTAAAAAAAAAAAAATTTAGAAGAAAAAAAATTTTAGTTTTATATTAAATGAACTTTTATCCCAACTTTTTCATAACCAAAAAGAAGACAAACTAGCACGATATTTTAACAGCTGAGGGCTACTCTCTATTGCGGTCCGAATACAATTTCGATGCGAAAGCTTAATGACAATTTGATACTCTTTATCACTTTCGCAAAATTTTTTTAAAATAAAACAATACTGGCTATAAAAATTAAAGATGGCAGTAATTAATTTTTAAAATACATATGGGCAAATCCCAGAAACAGTCCAACAACCCAAAATTTTTAAAATGATTTTTTTTAATGGAATATAAGACTAGATGTATAATTTCATTTTTATATTAAAAAATATGTATTTCAATGATCATTTATGCAATAATTTTTACCAAATCCTATCCCACCACTGATCTCTTAATGTTATACGTGAATTTAGCATTATTTTAGGTGATTTTTGAGCTTAAAATAGCACTTACAGCAAACTCATCAAAATATAAATTTCGTTAAAAAACAAGTTTATATTCATTAGTTAAGAAATTTTTTTAAGAAATGCAGTTCATAATAATATAATTTGTTTTGTTTAAAAAAATAAAATATAATAATAAAATACTACTGGAAAAACTGTAGCGTTCGTAACGTAGCGTGCGTCACAAAGGGTTCACGTCTTTTGTCAAAAAATCACAATATTTTTTGGCTGCGAATAAGTGCGTTTAGAATTCTCTTATAGTAATCTTTCTTTTGGGAATTAGATTTTGTATACCTTATTATGTCAAATTCGCTAAAAATTAGGATAACGCACTTCAACCTTTGAAGTTACTTCCACTTTTTGTAGCGTGCGTCACAAAACATTGTGATAAATTATTTCGCAACAAATACTTCGTAACCATTCGTAAGTACATATTAATGTCACTAAAAACTATATATAAGTTGAAGCTATCTTTTTTGAAAGACCATAAAATGTTTATATTTCAATCAGAAAACGCGTGCGAATGTAGCGTTCGTCACGCAGGATTTGCCCATATGTTAAACAAAGAATGATAGAAATTTTTTACTGCGCATGTAGGAACTGTGACGTCACACAACCTTCGATCTCAGTGGCTAATAATTTTTAGCTCTCAAAGTGTTATGTTTATGTGTAAACATGACAGTGGCACAATTTATTATTTTTCTATTTAAATTATTTGAAAACTGAAAAATTTTTCTTAGAAGTTATTTTTTTCTTCTAGTTTCATTTTTAACTTACATAAATATATATTATCTATATATTAGCTAAAGTTAAAAATATAGGCATTTAATTAAAAGGACGCAACACATTAGGGCAGAATTAGTCTTTACTTTCTGTTCTGTTACGAATCAGCTGAGTTGTTTTTGTTATTAAAAAACCTACGAAATTGATTAGTTTTTCTGTTCTGTTGCAGTTCAGTTTGTTTAAATCAAAAACATGTTAAGTATTTGTAAGTGACAGTAAAATAAATAAGAAAAATACAAACATATTTATATTGAAATAAACTGTTTTTTGATTTTAAGAATTCATAAAATTTAATTTTTTTCAAATTTATGTGCATTAAAGTTATTAAAATAAAACAGTTACTACGGAAAAAGTAACTATTACAATTTCATAACAGAACGGCACGGAACAGAAACAGAAAGTAAAGACTTAGTGCTGGTTCACACAGGTCAAGTTTGACTCTTCAAGTCTTGAGCTTTTAGGAGAGAGGGGTAACGAGAATGGAAAGGGGTACATAATTGACCGTACCAGTCAGTTTTTATTTTTCTTTTCTTTTTTCATCCGTAATATAATAAAAAGCTACAAAGTTGAAGGAAAAGAAAACAAAAATTAATTTTGTGCATGAACGTGAACGCAAGTTCAAAAGAAAATTTAAATAAAACTGTTCAAGTAAACTTGACCTGTGTGAACCAGCACTAACTGAGCCTTTAATTTTTCGCACAACTTCGCCATTTGTTTTTTTGCCATTTTGTTGGCATTTGCCCACTGCACACTTTATGTTTGTACTCTTTTCTGCGCAATTCTTTTTTTATTTTTCTTTATTATGCTACTTTAAACACACGTTTAAGCACTTTTAAAAATTTTGTTTATTGCAATGGAATTTTTAATATAAAATTATAAGCAAAATTCTTAGTTTTTTGACAATTGATAAAATATTTTTTATTTGAACTCTTTCAGTAAATTAATTGCAGGGTTGCCATCTATCACGTAATACATACATTGTTTGTAAGAAATTACGATTTTCACAAATAAAAGAGACTTGGTAATCTTTACAAGGGAACTACTACGTCATCAAACGGTAAAACATGCGCAAGGCGTAATCTTCATTTCTATCATTCTTGTGTTAAACAAATTGAAATTTTAAAATGAAAATTAAACAAATAGTGATGATTTCAGAAAAGAAAATAATCATAGATGCGAAAGACAAATGCATTTAAAAGTACCAATCACTAGATTTGATACCATATTCTTTCGCATCGCAATTTTTAGATATGAATATTACGTGTTAATTTTTTCCAAAAATAGAAAATAAAAATTTTGAGTTAATATTCTCTTGTTGATCAAGTGCGATATGTATGTATGTATGTATGTACATATTTACATAGTCGACATATAAATAAAACAACTTAAGAATATATTTTTTTGGATTTTTTGCTATTGCAGAGCTTCCTTTATTATTTGCACTTGTACTTAATTATATGTACAATGTAGATGAATTTTATTTAATTTCTTTTTTTTCACATCTTTGTTTACTTTGTTTTTGTTTTTTTTTTCTTTTACAATTATATATAATTTTTTATATATATATTTATATTAATTATTTATTTTTGTTTCAGAGTTTCTCATATATTTTTTAAGACTTAAAAAACTACAATTTAACTTTATGTTTTATTTAATTTTTTAATATTTTCTGTTTATTTTTCTTTTTTTTTTTTATTCAGTCAATGAAATTCAATGTTAATTCTTGTGTTTTTTATTATTTCTTTTAATAATTCAAAGTTTTTTAAATAAAAAAAAAAACCATAGATTTTTTTAAAATATTTATTTTCTCTTCTTATCCTTCTACTTCGTTTCACTTGTTTATTTTGTTTCTTTTTAAAAACATAATTTGAAGATTTTTCTTTTCATTTTCATTTAATATTATAATTACAATAAATAATAAACTAAAATTAATAACTTTTTTCATTCAAATTTTAGTAATTTTTTTGTATTACATTTTTGTTTTTATCAGTTTTGACTTAAATATGATTTCTCTTCTTTTCTCTTTTTGTTAATGATGATAAGATGGATGATATACTTACATAAGTGTTTTTTCCATTTTGTTTTTCAGCGTAAGTGTATTTAAAATGAGGGGGAGCTATTGGGTGTTTTAAGTATGGCGGGGAGAAGAGTTAAAAGAATGAGTGGAGTCCGAAAAAAGTTTTATAAGGAGAAGTGTAGTTTAGTTAGGGAGGTAACAAAATGGTCGGTTGGTCTAGTTTATCCAGGGAAATGGATACAAATTTTTAGTTAATCGGATAATTGAGTTGAAAAATTTTTCCACTTTTGGCAAGAATTACATTTTTTTAATGTGTTTTATTTTGGTTTTTTTTCTTATATTTGAAAATCAATGAGGAGGTTTTAATTTTTTCTTAAATTGTTTTGTTATGTTTTTTTTTTTTTATAAATTATGTGCAAATAATTGAGAATATGGTTAAGATTTATTTAATATTTCTTTTATATTTTTGTTTGTAGTTTCGTTACAAATATTTGAATAAAACATATTGTATGTCGTAATATTTTGTTGAAAAAAAAAATATTTTAAATTTATTATTTATTTTATTTCTTTTTGAGATGGGGGGAGAATTTCTATAGATTTCTTATTGTTGTTTTCTGTTGTATTTTACTTCCGGCAAAAATAAAATTGCTTGGGTTATAATTTTTAATATATTTTGTTTTTTTTTTGCATTTCTTTCAATAAAGCTGTTTAAATAAAAACCATTAAAAAGACAAACAAAATATTTTGTTTGGCATTTTTAATTTTATTTCTGTTGCTTTTCATAAGTTTGTTTTAAAATTGTTTATTTATTGTTTACTGTTTTATAAATTAAAATGACATTGATTTTTTCTGTTTTTAGTATATTTTTTTTCTCTTAATTTTGTTTTCACAATTATTTACAACTACTTCTATATATTTCAAGAGAAAACCCGGCGAAAATAGGTTTTAAAGGATAAAAATAAAAAAATATAAAATATTAAAGAAAATTTTACAAATGATTTCCTTTCGACAAAAATAATGAGATACTACGGAAAATTTATTAAAATAAAAATATGTATGTTAGTAAAACATTTAATTGATTACAAACTGTAGTTAAATACTGTTTATGTATAGTTTTTATTCAAAACTTTTTGAACATAATAAACAGTAGATATAAATAAAATATAATTTGTAATTATCTTTTAGATATTATTCAACCCGATAAAAATAACAAAAGGATAAGCTGTCAAACGAACTGTCATACTGCGCTCACTCTTTGACATTTGTTATCATTATTCACTGGCAAATCATTATGATTTGCTACACGCTTAAACAACGATACTTAATTATCCAAAATTATTATGAAAATCAGTCATCGACGACTTCTTGTCTTTTCATGGCTCATGGTTGCCTTAACGCTAGTGGCATCACTAGACGTACAAAATGCTTCGTTTGAATTTAAATCCAGCACAATCTCTCAGATAGAAAAAAAGTTTTGAACAAAAATGTGGAACAACACCTACCTAAAAAATTATATTTTTGTTACAAAAGCTAGTGACAGAATGCACCGATTCTCATTTAAATTTGCAGCAATTCGTTTGATATGACTGGAAATCATACTATTACATTTTGTGAAGAATGGAGCATAATTTACTATAACTCCCAAAAACTCTCTTATAATTGTGGTATTACACAAGCCCAAGACAGTATTTTAAAATTTTGGCCGATTTGGGCCTTCTTAACACATTTCATATAAAGGGTACACTTAGCAAATGCTAAATAATAATTCTTTCTAATACATTATATTTTCGTTAACATATTCGTGTCCGTAATGGCCAAAGAACTTAATGTGCGAGACAACTTATTTTTTATTTATTTATAGTAAATAATAAATGTTGTGAAAATCTATTTTTAGAACTGTAAGTATTTAAAATACCAAATACTTGAGCGGCAGGTGTGTAAAATACAAAATCAATTTAGTGAGGTTATTTAAAATACCCATATGTATTTAAATCATACATGGGCGTACTGCAGCATAAAAATAATGCATTAAAAATTTCAAATTTACTGCTTACCGAAAAAATTATCAGTAACCAGTAAAGTTTTACTGATTACTGAAATAATGCAGTTATCCGATAATTTTAACTTATTACTGAAACAAAGGAATAAAAACATATTTTAAATATAAATTGTCTTAAAATGAACTGATTATTATCACAATAGAAACTTTAGTTTTATTAAAATTGTCTTAAGAAATGAATACTGATTTTTTTTTTCATTAACAGTACCCAGTAAAATTTTACTGCTGATTTTTTTTCAGAAGTCATTAAAACTTTTTATGATTAGAGTTATACGTAATGCAGTAATAAAATACTGCATTGCGCCCATGAATGATTTAAATACTGTTCAACCTGGCCAATAGCTTAACCAAATACATAAAGTCAACTACCCCAAACACGAATTTTGCTTTTATTAACACATAAATTATATGAGGTCGTATCAATAATACGTAATAGGAAGAACAACTTATAAAAACCTCACCCCCAGGAAAACACTTTAAGCTGCATAATTCTCTTTGAAATATTCATATCGCTATACAAATATAACCATAACATTTAACGGTGCCTTGGCAATAATTGAAATAAACATTTGAACCGCTGCACAGACAGGTATTTCGCCCTAAAAGTCGCTCAAAATTCATTTTTTTTATATTAGCACTACACCCTTTTTACTGTTATTTTTTAAAAGTCAGGTAACCCCTCGAACCAATAGAACTAACATGGCGCAGTTCAACCTTTCATCAGCTGCATAAAGTCAGTCGGAAGTTACCATTCGAAAAACGTGTTCGTATGATTTGGTCGATACGCTCAAAACTTGAGTGTCTGCAAATATTCATTTTATGGTGATAAATTAGATTTTGTGCTAGTTTCTATTATGGATTGTGTTTAATCAGGTATGTGCTTGTTCTAAAACTTAAGTTTTACATTGATTCTAATTATTAACTAGTTTTTTTGCCCTTAAGAACACACACATCTTCTTATTTCACAGAGGTTTCAAACTATTTCTGTTCATTTCTGAGCTTTAAATTTGGTAGTATTTTGTAGAATAGATCCTCCAGAAATTTAAAAAGCACAAAACAGCCACCCCAATCCACCCCTAAATTTCTGGCGATTTTTTTAATACATGGGCTTTGAAAACTAGGTTAATCAAGAATTTCAATAAAATGTCATTTTTTCGAGACCAACTGGGCTTATTGTAGGACATACCTAAGGCAACACTAATCATGGGAATACCTGTCGCCGCTATTTTGAAGAACACGAAAGATCAGCAGAGATATCTGGGATTGACAAAAATTTAGTATACCGGTTAAAAATAATACTTGATACCATGTGCTTTGGTATTAAAATTAAGGATATGCACTAATAATATTGAAAATAAATACGATACTGTAAAAAATGACGAATAAATAAGATTTAATATAATGTTTTTTGCCTTTTTCTACACTGAAATACCCTAACCTACCTTAAAATCCAATAAAATACTAATATAAAATTTTAAATGAAAAAAAAAAATACTTTTGAGCGACTTTTAGGGCCAAAAACCTGTCTGTGCGCTGGCAATAATTTCATGTTCTCATATATTCCCTAATTCAGTAAATCACTTTAGTATAAGAATAAGTATGATCACAAATCTGTGGTTTTCATGGGCAACCGCGTATGTCTTAAAATAAAATTTTTCAGGAGAGCCAAAAAAACCATTCTAGATCAAACTATGGGTTAGATATTGCACCTTTTGAACTTTGTAATTGAGTTAAAACATCGGAAAGGGTCTATCTGTTTTTAAAATTTTTTTAAAAAATGTAAAGAGCGCTTAAGATTAAGCAATATAGCATCAACATTTCAAAATCGAAAAAATAGACATACGCGGCTGCCCATGAAAACCACAGAAATGTCTTTTAAACTGTAAAAAAAATCTCTATTTTTGACGGACAATGGGTCATCTTTAAAAAAAAAACGAAAAGTAAATTAGTTTTTCCGGGAAAATATTATAAGAGCAATAAAACTTATTTGCAAACTATTTCCATAATATTAAAAATGAAACTCATTTTTAATTGTTTTAAATCCCATTTTCGCCAGAAATTACCCAAATTTTCCATTTTTGTAAATTATTTCTGTTAAGAATATTGAATGTGAAATATGTTGTAAGTATGTATATGTATGTTGTTGTTGTTATTATTATTTTTGTTTATTGTTGTTGTATTATCACTATCATATTGTTGTGATTTCGGTTATAATTTCAGTTATTTTTTTTTAATTTTTTGGGTCTTACGGTTTTTTCTTTTTTTTGTTTGATTATTATATTTAAGTTTTTTTTTTTTATTAAATTTATGTTTAAATATATAATAGTGAAAAAATATGTTTTCATTTTATTTGTTATTTTTGTTTGAGCGTGTAAAACCAAATGAAGTATGAGTTATTTTTTTATAATTCTTGTTTTATTAATTATGTTAAATTAATTATTTAGTGTTTTATTAAATTATTTATTTGTTGTTAATCATATTTATTTTAGTTGTAATCATATTTCCTTGTTCCGTTAAATATCGGTTGGTTATTTGGTTGTCGACTGTCTAATGATTGGTTGGTTTTTGTTTTTGTTGGTTGGTTTATTTTTTAAAAATATCTTTCTTTTCATATACTTACAATATGATACAATACAAGACGTTACGTTACGTTACGATACGATACGATTTGTTGTATGGTATCATAATTTGTATACTACAATATACATATTTTATTTATTTTTGTTTTATTTCATACATTTTTATTATTATTGGTTTGTTTTTGAGTAGAGGTGTTTGGTTTTCTTAAAAAAATTTTTAAAATTTTCTTCCATTTTTTTCGTCTTAAGTTTCTTAATAATTTTTTTTTATTGGAAAATGTTTTTCAGATTTAGATTTTTTTTCTTCATAATGCGGTAGTATTTTTTTTATTAAATTTTTTTTTTTTTTTTGGATTTCGTTAATTTATGTTTTTCTTTACAATTATTTAAAATTTTTATTCATTTTTGAACGATTTTTGATATTGTTTTTCTGTTTGTTTGTTAATTTTCTGAAAGGAAAAGTGTTCATTTGTTAGCTCTCTTTTTTTGGTTTTTTTGTTTTAACAGAAATATGTATGTGGTATGTTCGAAAAAAAAATCGAAAAATTCTAATGAGAGGAAAAACACAAAAACTTGAGATTGAGATCAAATCATAATTTTACTTAAAAGTTGAGGCAATAAATTGCTAAATCAATCTATCATACTAAATAAATACATATTACAATTATTTTACATACGATTTCAAATACAAATTAAGTCCAACACACATTTGGTTGATTTTTCTTTAGTCTTTATGCTAAGTGAAATAAAAATCTATAATTATTTCAGTCTCTATTGATATATTGACCGGTTTAACATTTTATTGCACAATTAGTTTAAAAAATAGTTTAAAAAAAAAATAAAATAACAAAAAAAAACAAAATCAATAAAGGGAATTTTGGAGTTGCAAGTTTTGGATTTTAAATTCGATTTAAAACGATAAATAGAGAAATGTTCCAAAGCATTCAGCTTATTAAGATACACTGCTGGTAGAACGTTGTGTCTGATATGCTTCACGAAAGGTTATTATTTTCCTCGACCTTATATTTAATGGCTTCGCGCAGAGAAAATACATTTTTCGATGTGCTCATCTCCAACATAACTATTTTAAACGAACAATTTTTAAACATATTGTGGTTAACCATACTATTGTAAATTAGTCCTCCATCAAGAAGTCACAGCCATATTATTGTTGCTTCCGAACATATTCACCCTTATCGTGGCTGGCGAATTTTAAATACGCCTGCGACTGTTTAATAACGTGAACTTATTTCCTTTAATCTATTAACAAAAAGTAGCAGGAGTATTTTAAATTCACCAACCACGATAAGGGCGGTTATTTAAAAACTTAACAATAATGTGTTTAGTACTTGTTGTTTTTTTTTTAAACCATAACATGTTGTTCTTGCAACCATGCTATTATAAGTGGTAAACATATTTTTGCGAACATATTGAATAATGTGTTTTCTCTGCGTGAAGAATCATGAAAAAAGAAATTACTTAAAGATAAAATCACTAGGCAGAGTTTTTTGTGGTCTATGGATTTACGACCTAAGTTATAAAATATATGTAAAACAGGTTTGTTAAATAAACCTGTTTTATTTTTTTTTTTTTTTTTATAAATAAGGAGGTTTAAATTTAATAAGTTTTTTTTCTACATTTAATTTATTAGAGAAGTACAACTTTATTGAAACGTTATATGATTAGTGATGGGAGTTTATAGAGGACACTATCGATTATATCGATAGAAAAAAAATATTGAAAATATCCATTTAAACTATCGATAGCGATAGTGTAAAATAATGTTAAAATATACACTAACGGTTCTGTTCTGAAAACCACGTGATTTCAAATCACGTGCTTTTAAAATCACATGTGTGATTTTATGGTGTTCTGAAAGTCATAGCGTTTTTTCGATTCTCGGTGTGCTTTCGGCAATTGAAAATCACATTGAATCATCCAAAAACGGAACACCAAAATATCACACTTGTGATTAAAAGGTAAATGTGATTTGAAATCACCTGATTGAGTTGAAGTGATTTTCACAGCAGGTTGGTTAAATGGCAGCACAGCGATATTTGTATGGCAAAATTTATTTATTTTTTACTTTGTAACGTGCTTGCAGGTGTGTAAATGATCGATCGGTGTGTAGAGAATCGATTGTGTTCTGAAAGCGGAGAACTGCTATCGTTTGTACTATAAAAGCTTATAAATGCTTATTGTTCGCAAATCAATAGTAGATGCAATCTTATGTTTAAGACAATACATAAAAAACCGGTTACAAATCTACTGACAATATACTTTTTGGGTTGAGAATAAAAGCCAGTTTCAATATCTTACAAATATGGGTTTATAATATATAACGATAACGGTTATCGTGGTTGGCGTTATTGTTCTAAAAACTGTCGTTAAGTTTTTTAACCACGACAGCGTATACATATGTACAAATTCTCATCTAAAAACGTCTACGCCAACCACAATAAACGATCTTCAGTGTCTTCTGAGAGAAGATTAAATGATAGATGAAGTCGCCTTAATCTAAATAAAATTAATATGCTTGAATTTCTACAAACAAATCAATTTCTTTTCCATTTAAAATTGTTATTTTCTCAAACTATATTAAATGGGTATGAAGTTTGTTCTGTTGTTTTATGTGCTGTTTTCACAACACAAGTGATTGAACGTGTAGTAAAATGTTTATGGAAAACAAATCGTGTTACCGATTTGGTAAAAGACTTTCGATATATATCGGCTGTAGTCACTATCGTTAGTTTCCCATCACTATATATATGACTGATAGGCTTTTGTACACTGATCAACATCTACCATCAAAGATGTAGAAAATGTAAATAAAATGTCTACCATCAAACAAAAATGTCACCATCTTTAAAAAAAAAAATGTTTTTAAAATAAATAATGTTTTTTTTTTACAAAAGTGCCAAAATTTAAAAAGAAAACAAAAAAATGTATTTGAAAAAAACATTAGGGGTTTTCACCTTTGATAGTAAAGTCCCTTGTAGACCTTGTGAATCTTATTAATTTAGTTAAAGTACTAAGATTTACAACACTGCAACAACAAAATGTATTAGACTAAAATTTACTACGCTGTTGTTAAAAAATCCAACAAAAAACTGTAGTAAACACGTTTGTTAAATAACCCAGAATAAAACAGTTGAAGAAACTATATCTGTCTCTTTCCCTCACTCAGCAACTTCATTAATTTACAATACTAACGAAAAAGAAACTCACGCTTTGTAGTATAAAATCGTATTAAGTAAAGCAGAGGTGTACACTTAATACAAAGGGTGAAAACCGCTTTTGTAATAAAAGAGAAAACTCAAGGCGAATTTATTACAGGTGGTCTTAAAAGCCCTGCTGATATTAGCTAAAAATTTTGTTTATTCTCTTTTATTATCATTGTTTCTGTTTTTGACATTGTACAATGATTTTACAAAAACAAATTGCTTGTGGTTTTTGTATAAAATCGTATTAAGTAAAGCAGAGGTGTACACTTAATACAAAGGGTGAAAACCGCTTTTGTAATAAAAGAGAAAACTCAAGGCGAATTTATTACAGGTGGTCTTAAAAGCCCTGCTGATATTAGCTAAAAATTTTGTTTATTCTCTTTTATTATCATTGTTTCTGTTTTTGACATTGTACAATGATTTTACAAAAACAAATTGCTTGTGGTTTTTGTACGAGTTGTACTTGTTGTAGCACCGAGATTACCTGAGATGAATTCGCCTTGAGAAAACTTGACAAATGGTAGCGCTGCTTTCAAAACCATTTTTTTTTTTTTTTTTTGTCAGTAATGCCACAATAATGGCAGAACATATTGCCACTTAAATAATCGAAAGATATATAATGGAATAAAATGAGATACATTTTAAAGATGTTGAAAGATGTTAGTTTTCAGCAATATGTATTTTTTATGAAAAGATGTTAAAATCTTCGCATATTGTGGCAAATTGATGGTAGATGTTAGATGCTGATCAGTGTAAAAAGGCTATATTAAAAATTTTCGAAAAAAAAAGTTTTTTTAGATACATATGTAAGCACATATATTCAATATTAGCAGAGATGTTTAATCTCACGTATTGAAACTTTGTAAAGCGGCAGTTTTTTTTTTGTACCCACAATTGTTGAGTTTTATTTCAGAACTTGAGTTATTATGAATATGCAAAACTCTCAGTCAAAATTTTTATATTTTAAATCACAACTCTTGATGATGTTGAGTTATTGTAAGTGTTATCGTCATAAAAATCCACTAGAGATAAAATTATCAGTAGATACGATTTGTTTAATAAAGTGTATCCTCTTTAGGGAACAAAACTCCATGTCCTAACGTTTCTATTTCTAAAGTAATAAACAAGTTGAGAAAGAGATTATTAAGTCTTCTAAATTTATCAAAGCTCGAGCAAGTTTTGAGTAGAGTTAAGTAGAAGTCCTTGAAATGTTTAAAGAGTGTATATTTTTGTCACAACTTGCGTTGCTTTAATAAGTAGACAAAAAATGACATACATAATTATGGCCCCAATTAATAAGAATTTATTAATGGGCAAACATGTAAAAAATTGAGCTCTGCTAAAAGCAAACTTAATATGACTTAATGCTCTGAATAATCAATTAAATGCTTAGCAAAATCACAAAAATTTCGGAAAATTTGTTTCATTCAAAAAAAAAATTTCAGAAATAATATTTAGCACCATATAATTGTGCATAAAAAAAGTTTAAACATCTATTGACTTAAAAAATCGCTTCACCTCTTAAATATGGTTTAAGTATAAGAAACTCCTGATTTAATATACTAAAGACCGTTTTTATCATAAGTATTCTAAGCTTTGCTTACTAACAATTATTTGAGAAATATTTAAAACCCAAGTTTAACGCACATTTTTCTACTTGTGCCTTAAGATGACCCAAGAGAAATATAAACGTCAAAACATTCCTTTTTGTGATTTATAACGACAATTAACAAATAAACGTGAATATGTGATTTAATATTATAGAACAACTAATTATTACAAACATCAAACATTTGCTTAAGTTTACAATGACTTTAAAAGTTTTTTTTATATTGTTTTTTGCTTTTAGAAAATTTATTATCCATTTGTATTTTTTGTGATTCCCTAAAAGAGACACATCATTGAAATCCAAATTATTCAGAAGTTAAGTTAAAATTACTACTTAATATATTAAATTAAATTGTTTATAATATAAAAAACAGAATCTGTAATTGAATAAGTTTAATAATAATGATATCCTTTTTCCTGTTATTGTTCTTGTATTGTTTATAACTTATACAATATTACCTAGTAATATTAGTTAAACTGTTTTCTTTTGTTTTTTTTTTCTTTTTTGTTTGTTTTAATGTTAATATGTTTATAAATAAATTTATTCATTTGTATGTGTGAGTGTGTTTTTGAGTGGGTTTGGGGTTTTTCGGAGATATAGAGAGCGAGAGAGATGGATAGAGAGTCTTTGCTATTTAAAGAAGTTACATTTTGTATCAAAACACACCAACCTCTGAAATGGCATACACGGAGAAAGCAGAACGACTGCGTGGAAAGTTGGACCAGAGTGATTGCTGCTGATGAAGATGACCTGTTTGGAAATTTCATCTTGTGATGCTTTTAGGTATACAACAATCGCTAGTTAATGTTGCGGCCGTTGGGCGCTTTGTTGCAGTCGCTGAGATAATGTCGGTTGTGTGGTTAATGCTGCTGTTGGTGATGATATTGTTGGTGATGATGGTTTTGTTGTTGTCAAAGGTGATGATCGACTTCTTTTTGTATATTTTAGTTCTGTTTGATTTGGCGCTACATTACAAACTAACCTGCTGCATTTTATCGAAATCTAAACATGGCCTGTGCGGTCTCTGTAACCGCTGTGAATTGTGTTGTGTGCGCATGGGTCGGCGTCTTGGTGATATTGCACAATGGAAGAGTTTCGCCGGTGGACTAACCGATCTTACCTCAACATCGAGACCAGTCGTGGAGGCAGGACTGCTGCGCGAACTGTTAAAATGAAAATTATGCTTGGCTTGAGGTTGATAAATATGATGGCTACTCGTCGAATTGATCATTTTCATTTTTATAATGCTGCTGGCTGTGCCCTCATCATTTTCGGTGTTTTCCTCCTCTGTGCCCATGGCACAGGAAGTATCACCGTTGTTGCCACCAACTACAACACAACCTCCTCCTTCTCCACCGTTTTCATCATTAACACTATTATCACATAACTTAATATTTTCAATACCGCAACGTGCCTCTTGTAAAATGAGTGGCGTAGTCGAGCGATACATGTGGCTACGATTTGGCTTGAAAGCCTCCAAAGGCGGTGATGTGCGAAAGTTGACAGGCGTCAATATCGGTTCCAAAAAATTTCGCAACTACATATTAAAAAATAAAAGAAAGATAATAACCCAAAAACAAAGTTTTTCTAACAAAAGTAAAACCTACATCATCATCTGAACTGTGGGCCAATGAACGTTTGCGATTTTCCACCAATGTTGAACTGGACCTTTTTAAAGCTGCTACTTCACCTTGTAACTCATCAGGATCTAGCGATGACGATCCCCGCTCTGATATTAAGGATGATGTACCACGCACTGTCAATACATTACTGGCAGCAGCTTCTGCGGCTGCCACTGATGAAGGTCCATTTATAACCTCTAGTTCTTCTTCCGAACTATGCTGATCGTACTGAAGGTGGGATTTACACATCATCGCAGAAGATTCTGATGAACAAATTGTATCGGTTGGAGAGTTTGCATCGGTGTAGGAACTAAAACCTAAAAAAAGAAATGAATGATTGAATATTGAGTTTTGTATCATGATTCAAATTTTATGCATTTATGCATAGTACTCATACGCAAAGGTGCCTGTCCTAACATAAAAAACAGGTGACTACTAAAAAAAACAGTGGTCTGATCACCGCCTATGATTTGGATCAAAAATTATTAAAATTTTTTTATCATGTATGATGACACTCAATATCTAATAAAATGTATCGTAATTTGAGATGATATCAGTGTCTATCGTATGCAGAAAAATACGATAGTTTACTCGATACGATGTTTATTCGATATCGAATGCGGTGATTAGACCCCAGATAAATTATAAATGAATGCAATACTTCTTTTGCATAATAAGTTAGATGCGTTGGTAGCAAAAGGGTTGTTTGATAAGTTTAGTTTAGCATGGTTGCCAGTGACAACAAAATAGGTTTAAAAATTGTTTATAATAGAAATATATGTTTCCTTTAAGTGGAGACTAGGGTTTTTTCCCGGGAATTCCCGGGACGGGAATTTCACTTATTATATTTCCCGTTTTCCCGGGATTTTTGTTGCGGGATCCCGGGAAATAAAAAGTTCTTCATAGTTTCAGAAAACAGCTATTTTTACTCTGAAATTTAGTTTTCTTTTCTCTACAAATTAGCATCTGTGGATGGGTTGTCGATTTGATCAGTTATAAGAAATGTGTACAAACGTAAATCAATGTCTCCTGCGGCAATAAATCTATTAAAAGCAGAATGGGCAGTGCAACAGTTGATAATTAATAAATTTAGTGAAGTGATGAATTGATAAAGAACATAAATTCAAAATAAGATGCAGGCAGTAAATTCTCATTGACCATGGACAAGTCTTAAAAATAGGATATACATAAACATATCGCTCCGTTATTGCAACATAGTATCTACAAAAAAAAAATCGAGCTTGGTAATATATCCGGGAAGTGCGGGGAAACCGAAATAAAAAAATAATGAAACTCGTGTAAGTTACTAAAACATACAATTTGAAAAACACATTGTCCTAAAGATTACAGATGGACCTAATGAAAAGAAATAGTTTGTAAGAAGTAGTCCGGATGATGCTATTTTTTGCATCAACCTTGACATTAGAAGCATGCAACAACGGTGCACTTTTAATTTTTTGTCCAACCTCGGTAAAAAAGTAAACGAAATTTTTCGGAAACATGGTAATCAGTAAACAAAATCAGAAATATACTCTTTGGCGACTCACTAAACGCTTTGAGTGTGTCAGAAAGAAATTTCCTACGCCGTTAAAAAATGTTAATATATATATTAAAATATTTTATGATTTTACTTTTTGATCTCATATCTTGAGTACCTCAATTGATATGTTTATTTTACCTTGAACTAGATCATCATAATACGGAATTTACATATAATAGCCAAAGGTAATAATAATTCAAGTTCCGCTTTCAATCTTCAATTAATTTTTGTAGTATTTAAGCATTTATTTTACTTACTTTGTAAACAAGTTCCCTCACGTTTGTTTATAAAAGTTTTTTTCATTAATAAAACCAAGTTTACTTTGTATTATTTGTATGGTGCGGGATCCCGGGATCCCGGGAAATTTAAAAATTTTTCCCGCTTTCCCGGGAATCGAAAAACTCCGGGAAAAAAAAAACTCTAGTGGAGACCCAATAAAAAACTTTTCTTGTTTTGCGAAGCACTAATAGTAAATTTTAAAAAGTAAGCGCACATTTATGTGCTACGCAATTAGACACACAGAGATGCAGTACGGTAAGTAAACGAATTCTTAATAAATTTAAAAAAAATATATAGCATTTGAAGTGCCACGACATTCCCTTATTACGAAGCAGGTTTGTAAGGGACCATTTTAAAGAATAACGGTAACAACAAAAGAATCAATGTCTAAAGCAGATCGCTATATTCCACAATGCATTGCTTCAAAGTGGGAATTCGCCATATAAAATTTATGTCTTCCGTAAGCGATACGATAAGCGAAACTTTCTCTCTTACAAACCTGTTTCGTTGGAAGCTCCATTTTTTTATTTGGCAGACACATTTTTTGTTTGAATTTTTGAAAACAGATACATCCAATACCTAAATTTTGGCTGGGAACTTAATAAAAGTTTAATTTTGCTTTATTGAACACAAGAAGTCGTTGAGGCCCTTTCAAAAATCACGATGTTGTTTAAACTATAATTTCGAGGAGGGAGTTTAATCTTGAACACAACTAACTAAGGCAGATTTTTAAAAGTTTTGAGGTTGTTTAAAATTTAAGTAAGTTCATTTAGCACGATTAAACTGCTTAGAGTGCTATATTCGGCTGTGCCGAATCTTTGATACCCTCCACCGACAGTTCGAATGATGTCTATTTATTATTACTAGGATCGCCCGGTGGCCGAAATTCGACCACGTCACATTTACTTTCAAGAAAACCTGTGCGTTATACAACAAAAACGTACACATTTTAAGAAAATAACAAAATGCACTATTCACCCATATTTATACGTATGTAAGATAAATTAAACGCTTTTCAAACACTTTAATGCAAAAAATTTAGAAAAAAAATATATTGTGCATATCTACAAACAAAAACCTTTAAAACGATATACATATGTTTCATTAAAATCGGTGGACGATAAAATACTTAAAAATCAACCACAAAAAAATTGTTCCCGTATTTATATATAAGATCATTTTTATAAAAACAGATATCTGCATTTAAATTGGTTGCGGCTTAGACCTATATTAAATTACTGACCGACAATCAGAAAGTTAAATGCTTTTTTTTTAGCAATTTTAACTTGCTTGAGTAAAATATCATGATTCGTAACAGTTTAAGCCGAACCTAAATGATTTTCCGGATGGCAATTTATATTAAAGCCATGTCCTATATAAGTCCTATAAAACTTTTATGCACTAAGTTTTGTTATGATAGCATTATTTTGTACGGTTTTAGGCGTAATAAACTGTTTTCCGAAAGTAGGATTTATATGGGGCCTAGGGTAAATTAAAGACCGATATCTTCACGAAATTTCACAGTCTTATTTCCAGTCCTATAAAACTTTGATGTACCAAATTTATTATGATAGCATTATTTTTTACGTTCTTAGGCGTACTAAACTGTTTTGCGGGAGTAGGGTTTATATGCGGTCTAGGGCAAATTATGAACTGATCTTCACGAAATTTCACAGTCTTATTTCTAGTCCTACAAAACTTTGATGTACCAAATTTTGTTATGAATTATGGACCAATCTTCACGAAATTTCACGGTTTATTTCTAGTTCTATTTAAATGTGTCGTGCCAAAATTTGTTACGATAGCATTGTTAATTAAGGTTTTATGCTTACTATACTGTTTTCCGGGAGTAAGGCTTATATGGGGCCTAGGGTAAATTATGGACGGATCTTCACGACATTTTACAGCGTGATTTCCAGTCAAAAAAAAATAATTTTTGCAAAATCTTATTTCATTCTGTGCATTATTCCACCATTTGTTAGTTTTTGTAACAAAATTATAAAATTTTTTTTTTGGCGGTGGTTCCACATTTTGATTCATAGCTCTGATCCTACTGAACCGATTTTGCTGGATTTCAATCCCAAACTGCTTAGGATAACTACAAGCAATTTGACCCCAAGTTTGTTTATTTATTTTGAGTTTCTCGAAAGTGAGCGTTTTTTTAACAGACGGCCAGACAGACGGACATGGCTAATTCGACTTAGAATTACTCAAGGACCCAGAAACTTTATGGGGTCCGAGATGAATAATAAAAAAGTTTCACACGGAATGACAAACTTAATATACGCTCTTCAATTAGTTGTTGTGGTGGAGGGTATAAAAATTTTAAAGAGAGTAGTAAGAAAGCTTATTAAAAATAATTTAATTCTTTCAACAACATTTTGTTTTATCGTTTTCTATTTTCTTTTTCATCATTTGTCAAAAGCTTATTGAATATCTTCGGGATGTTTTTACTGATTATGTGAAGTTTTTTTTTTTAACTTATAAAATTAAATGATTTTTATAGACAAACTCAGCTAAAACGGCTTGGTCAGCTAAAAAAAAAAATTTTCTCTTCCTTTTCGGGGATGCAATCGTAGTTCGCCTCCTGTTCGCATCCTGGGTAAAGCTAAATGAACTGCTGCGAATTGGAAGTCAAAGTTTATGTTTTTTCAACTTTATCAGATGAAACCACATATATCTGCGTAGCTCCGATTCCTTGGAGAAAACAGCAATACATAAACCAAATAATTACAAAAATATACAACCGAAAACGGCATTTACACACAATTGAACTAAGCACACGACACATATAAAAACAAGTTAGAGTGCTATATTCGGCTGTGCCGAATCTTTGATACCCTCCACCGACAGTTCGAATGTTTTAGGAGTAATATCGTATGATGTCTATTTATTATTATTATCTTTATAAAAGCAGACATCAGCATTAAAATTGGTTTTAGGCGTACCAAACTGTTTTCCGGTAGTAGGGTTTATATGGGGCCTAGGGTAAATTATAGAACGATCTTCACGAAATTACACAGTGTCATTTCCAGTCCTAAAAAAATGTGACGTACCAATTTCTGTTATGATAGCATTATTTTTTACGGTTTTATGCGTACTAAACTGTTTTCCAGAAGTAGGGTTTATATGGGGCCTAGGGTAAATTATGGACCGATCTTCACGAAATTACAGTGTCATTTCCAGTTCTATTATCCAGTCCAGTTACGATAGCATTGTTAAATAGGGTCTTAGGCGTACTTTACTGTTTTTCGGAAGAAGGGCTTATATGGGGCCTAGGGTAAATTATGAACGGATCTTCACAAAATTTTACAGCGTGATATCTAGTCGAATAAAACGAATTTTTGCAAAATCTTATATCTTTTTGTGCATTGTTCCACTATTTATGTTAGTTTTTGTAACAAAATTATCAATTTTTTAAAGGTGGTGATTTCACATTCTGATTCATAGCTCTGATCCTACTGAAACGATTTTGCTGGATTTCAATCCCAAACTGCTTAGGATAACTAGAAGCAATTTGACACCAAGTTTGTTTATTTCTTTTGAGTTTTTCGAATGTGAGCGTGTTTTCAACAGACGGACAGACAGACGGACATAGCTAAATCGACTTAGAATTACTCAAGGACCCTGAATATATATACTTTATGGGGTCTGAGATGAATACAAAAAAGTTTCACACGGAATGACAAACTTAGTTTACACTCTTCACAACTAATTGTGGTGGAGGGTATAAAAACTTGATGCAGACTAGAGATCAGCAATGAGTAGTGAAAAAGTGAGTAGAGCTAAATCATGACTCATAAATTCTTGTACTTATACGCACTCATACTTATTACAATGTTATTCAAACTCATATTCACTCAAAAGTTTAATTTTATTCATCGTACTCATATTTAGCAACATTGTTGTGTTTAATTTAGAATCTACTCAAGTCAATGTGTATAAGCGAAGCAAAATGCGAGGCTGCCAGATTTGTCCCCGAAATTGCAAAGTGACGATTTGGCAATTACAGTTTACTAAAGTTACATGTTGATTATTAAGTTGTGTGTTTTCTCTGTTGTGTTAAAACGGTATGATGAGCTAAATGATTTGAATCATTGTGAGTATTGTAAGTATTTTCTTGAAATTATAAATCAAGCTGAGGTCATTTATGCGTATGCGTATAATGTCGACATCGCACTCATAAATATTTCTCTTGTGAGTATGAGTGAATCAGAGAAGTTAAGTTGGAATGATTATACTTACAACTGCATGAGTCAGTATGAGTAGCGAAAAAACGATTCATTGCTGATCTCTGAGACAGACATGGTGTCGACCACTAAACCCATGGGACCCTAGGTCCGATATATCACCTCAACATAGAGGGCATTAGTAAAGCTTAGCCCAACTATCTGTTACGAAAGTCATGCTTCCTCACTCGAAATTTTGAATAGAAGGGTTAATATACCCGGTTTTAAACTTCTAGCTGCAATTTAGCACCCCAGATATGACATTTCAACTTATATCCAGGACGATATCTAAGGAACTGAGGTCCTTACCTGCGACAAAACTGGCTTACATATAATGAATGTTTATAAACCCCCCGCTACAAAGTGGTCAGCTCACGTACTGCTTAACAGCCACCATAGCACGTATAAGTACGCAACCGATGATGAAAATGGCGAATGTCTTCTTGAATGGTCTAAAAACCCCAGACTGCATCTTCTGTTCGACGCCAAAGATCGCGGAAGTTTCCCTGCCAGATGGAGACGCGGCTCAAACCCAGATCTCTCCTTCATCTCTTGTGCCCATGACAGACCTGGAACTATACCCGTCGTAAGGACTACACCAAAGCCCAGATTGAACTTTTTAAAGGCCGACTGGCCGAAATACACCACCAAACTGGACAACGACATCCGCTTTATCTCACCAACCGTCTAAAATGTTGAGCGTTTCGTAGGCCTAGCCATTGCCACAGCCAAGAAGTGCATTCCCAGGGGTTACCGCTAAGAATACATTCCGTGCTGAAATGAAGACAGCGATAGACGCTGATGATCTTATATCTAGCCTGGATAAAGCAAGAAAATCTGAGTGGTCCAACGCCGTATCCAACATGGACTTCAAACACTCCAGCCGCAAAGCTTGGATTCTGCTCAGAAAGCTGCTTAGCTGCTCCTACCCTCCCATCAAACGAAGACGTCAAATTGACTCAAACATCATCGCCCGTCACATGATAAGCGTATCTAAGGCAGAACCTGACAAACCATTTACACGAAAGATTAACTCGAAACTTAAGGTTTTAAAGCAAGGACTAGATTGCATCTACCCTGAGTTTATAAAACACAGTGGAGCTCGCACTAAGATATGGCTTGCTAGATATTACTCCGATATATAACACTCCGGTAACCTTCCTGGCATGTTCAAGAAATCTAAAATCATTGCCCTGATAAAGCCTGGCAAGAACCCAGAAGACCCATCCAGTTATCATCCCGTCGCTCTATTTCAGTTTGCCTTAAACTCTTTGAACGTTTAATATTAAGACGCACAGAAGAGCACATCGAAAGGGTGATTCCACCTGAGCAGGCATTATTTAGAAAGGGTCGCAGTTGTACTGACCAAATCCTAGTCCTAACGAATTTCATTGAAAATGGCTTTGATCAGAGTAAAAAACAGCAGTAACATTTGTGGACCTAACAGCTGATTATGATACCGTTTGGAAAAATGGCCTCATACTCAAACTTACCAACGTTATCCCATGCAGTAGAATTTGCAACATTATCCTGAACATGCTCAGCGATCGGCTTTTTAACGTTTTCCTAAACAACAGCCATAGTTCCACCCGAAAGCTCAGCAATGGCTTACCACAGGGTTGAGTTCTAGCCCCGGTTCTCTTTAACCTCTACATTAACAGCAATCTTCCGAATTCTATATCCCGCAAATTTATTATCCCAACGACCTGGCTTTTGCTTATCAAATGAGAGCTTTGAAAAGCTAGAGAGAGTACTAGAAACCGACCTACTCAAAATAACATCATACTGCAGCAAATGGAGACTTAATCCAAGTCATACGAAGACCGAAGTATGCTACTTTCACCTTACCCATAGAGTTGCTGATAGGAAGCTATTAATACGTTTAAATGGTACCACCCTCTCACACAGTTTTTATCCGAAATATCTTTGTATTACCCTAGACAGAACGTTAACGTGTAGAAGTCAACTAGATAAAACCGCTCAGAAAATAAAGTCGAGAAATAACATCATATAGAAACTCTCAAGAACGAGATGGGGTGCCTGCCTACGAACTACTGCAAAAGCATTAGTCTACTCGACTGCTGAATACGGGTTCCAATATGGTTGAACAGTCATCACTTAAAAAGAATAGACACGCAGTTAAGCACGACAATGCAAGTAATATCTAGTACATTTAAAGCTACACCTGTCGAATGGCTGCCAATTTTAGCAAACCTCTGCCCCCTGGCCTAAGAAGAAGTCAAGCACTCATTCGGGAGTAGATTAAGATCAACACAAACCCACACATCCCATTCAACTCTGACCTTTGCACTCAATACGATGCAAGATTAATATCTAGAAATCCACCCCTGCTCTTGGCTAAAAAAACTACGTGACTATAATTTTGATTTACACTCCGCATGGTCATCGCAGTGGAACGACTCGGGACGAAGCAGTCCCCTGTTTAACCCTCACGATAGGACCACCGATGTAATTTAAACCGCTTACGCACGTTTTCTGCCAGAACTATGGGTTCCCTAACCAAGTGGTGACTTGCTAATGACGCCAAATGTCCATGCGGCCATCCTTTACAAACAGTTGACCACATAATTCATAATTGCCCACTCCTGTGATTTCCAGGAAACACTGAAGAAATCAAGAACCTAACACCCGAAGTCATATCCTTGCTAAATTCTTGAAACTTGTAAAATAAATTTATTATCTATTTAACAACAAAAAATAAATAAAAAATAGATACATTTATATATGTATATATTTTCTCTGTCCATACGCTTAATCAAAAATAAAGTAGGACAAGTTTTTGACTATTGACACCTTTTCCTCACTTGATAATTTCTGAGAATAAACCTAAGCCAATTTTTACTACTTCATTAACCTGAGGATCTTTAATTACATAATTGGTTATATCTTTCCACTGAGAAAGGTTTGCCCAAGATGCCTTAATATCCAAAGGGTCCTTAATACAATGTTTTACATATAAAATAACTACAGAGCAGCCTGACTGCCAAAAGTCATTCAAAGTCAAATCTTTCTACCTGATTAATATATATTCTTTTACTAGTCCAATTGGATTAGCGGCTTTGGCTTCACTAAAATTAGTTTTTCTACAGGGCTGTGACTTTTTTGCTGTATGAAAAAAATTTAAAAAAGTAAGAAATGTTTAAAAACAAGATAGAGTGCTATATTCGGCTGTGCCGAATCTTTGATACCCTCCACCGACACTTCGAATGTTTTAGGAGTAATATCTGTATGATGTCTATTTATTATTATAAACTTTGTAAAAACAGACATCTGCATTAAAATTTGTTGCGGTTTAGACCTATATAAAATTATTGACCGACAATCAGAATCAATTTTAAAAAGCTTGAGTAGAATATCAGTTTAAGCTGAACTTAAATGATTTTCAGAACAAATTATATAAAACCCATGGTAAGCTATGAACCAATCATCCCAAATTCTGCAGAACGATTTCTGGTATTAAAAAACATAAATTTCAATACAGCCGTGCAATTAGTTTAAGCGTTTGCAGTGAATTTAGGAAGGCTGCTAAAATGGAATCTAAGGTAAATTATGGACCGTATATCACAAAATTGCATAACATTTTTTCTGGCCATATGAAGCTAAACTGGAAAAAAGTTTACCGCGTATTTAATTATTTTACCAGAGTGGGCTTTAAATAAGGCCTATGGTAAGTTATGCACCGATCTTCACCAAATTTCACAGTGTCATTTCTAGTTCTATAAAACTGTGATGTACCAAATTTTGTTATGATAGCATTATTTTTTACGTTTTTAGGCGTACTAAGCTGTTTTCCAGGAGTAAGGTTTATATGGGACCTAGGGTAAATTATGAACTGATCTTCACGAAATTTCACGGTCTTATTTCATTTCATTTCATTTATTTATCCATTTATAATACATGTAGCCATTTGGCCAATAACAATTATATTACAAGTATTTATTATCTATGAGATCATCCTTACATACTAACACCCTAACATCCTAACATCCTATTATTATTATTTCTAGTCCTATAAAACTTTTATGTTCCAAATTTTGTTATGATAGCATTATTTTTTACGGATTTAGGCGTGCTAAACTGTTTTCCGGAAGTAGGGTTTATATGGGGCCTAGGGTAAATTATGGACCAATCTTCACGAAATTACATAGTTTTATTTCTTGTCCTATAAAACTTTGATGTTCCAAATTTTGTTATGATAGCATTATTTTTTACGGATTTAGGCGTGCTAAACTGTTTTCCGGAAGTAGGGTTTATATGGGGCCTAGGGTAAATTATGGACCGATCTTCACGAAATTACATTGTTTTATTTCTTGTCCTATAAAACTTTGATGTACCAAATTTTGTTATGATAGCATTATTTTTTACGATTTTAGGCGTACTTAACTGTTTTCCGGAAGTAGTTTTTATATGGGGCCTAGGGTAAATTATGAACCGATCTTCACGAAATCACATAGTTTTATTTCTTGTCCTGTAAAACTTTAATGTATCAAATTTTGTTATGATAGCGTTATTTTTTACGGTTTTAGGCGTACTTAACTGTTTTCCGGAAGTAGGGTTTATATGGGGCCTAGGGTAAATTATGGACCGATCTTCACGAAATTACATAGTTTTATTTCATGTCCTATAAAACTTTGATGTATCAAATTTTGTTACGATAGCATTATTTTTTACGGTTTTAGGCGTACTAAACTGTTTTCCAGAAGTAGGGTTTATATGGGGCCTACGGTAAATTATGGACCGATCTTCACGAAACTTAACAGCGTGATTTTTAGTTGAATAAGACGAATTTTTGCAAAATCTTATATCATGCTGTGCATTATTCCAACATTTATGTTAGTTTTTGTAACAAAATTATCAATTTTTTTTTTTTGGTGGTGGTTCCATATTTTGATTCATAGCTCTGATTCTACTAAACGGATACGGATACTACCTGCAACTACGGAATTTTCTTGTTTATTTATTTTTCTTTTTAGATCCATAATTTTTTTTTCATTTCGCTTGTTTCGACACTATTTACTTCAAGTCTTTCAACTCTTTCAGTCACAGCATTCAATTTTGTTTTTAAATCGTTTATTTTTTCTTCTAGTACTGAAAGAATTTTCTCTTCACACTCTTTTAGTAAATTTTTAATTAAGTCAAAATGTTTTTCTTCGCTTTCTCTTATAGAGCTTTTTATTACATTGGATGCAGGGTTGATAAAGTTGGTACAATTCTACTTTTTTTGGTACAATTGAAAACTAAAAAGTACGCTGGTACCCCCGTGACTCATTTAGTACTATTTACAAATTTTTTAAACCTACATATTTATAATCTATATATAAATCGGCTAGGCAAAACAGTTAAGAACACTTTCCTCCTCTGTATGTCAACCAATTTGAACAAAATATACACCATTTAAGAGGTATTTACTCAAAGAAGTGCACAATGTATATTTTATTAAAATCTGTTCAATAATTTCAGAGTTATAAGCGTTACAAAATTGTTACTAACACAAATGCAAAATAAATAAATAAAAATTTATTTTCAATTATCAAATAATAAAAAGTTAGGGTGATCGATTATTCGACATTTTTCAGAAACCGGTTTTCGAATATTTCGAGTACATATATAAATCAGACCAGGCAAAACAGTTAAGAACGCTTTCTTCCTTTGTTTGTCAACCGAACCTCTATGGGGAGAAAAAAGGGGAATTATGGGAAACAAAATTTCTTTTTTTTTTACTTTTCTGTGCTTCATGTGATAATTTTTAAATTTTCTATAATATTGAACTTAGAAACATAATATTATAGGTGTAGGGTCCTGAGTGAGTGGTAACCTATAAGATAAAAAATGCTGGTATTTTTTGTTTTTCATCTGAAACTTTTTGAATTTTCGTTTATATTCGACCTATAAAGATAAAATTATACATTAAACTGGGTGAATAAGAACATGTAAGGGGAGCTTTTTGGTACTTTGATTAATTTTCGTTGATATTAGACATAGAAACATAAAATTAAATGTGCAACGTCCTGAGTGGATGACAATATATAAAGGAGACTTTTTGATACTTTTTTGTTTTTCAATTGATATTTTTTATACTGAACTTACAAAATTAAATTAACTCACGTAGAAGATAAAATATGAACCGAAGGTTGGTCCCTCGCCAAATCGATCCATTTTGAAGGAGAAAATAAATGCTCGAAACAAATAAATTCATATATACTTAGATGAATTATGTTTTCTTCATATTTACAAAAAAAAGTTATGGTCGAATTTTGACCATAAGGCGAACACTAGTCTATTTAACAACAAAAAATAAATAAAAAATAGATACATTTATATATGTATATATTTTCTCTGTCCATACGCTTAATCAAAAATAAAGTAGGACAAGTTTTTGACTATTGACACCTTTTCCTCACTTGATAATTTCTGAGAATAAACCTAAGCCAATTTTTACTACTTCATTAACCTGAGGATCTTTAATTACATAATTGGTTATATCTTTCCACTGAGAAAGGTTTGCCCAAGATGCCTTAATATCCAAAGGGTCGTTAATACAATGTTTTACATATAAAATAACTACAGAGCAGCCTGACTGCCAAAAGCCATTCAAAGTCAAATCTTTCTACCTGATTAATATATATTCTTTTACTAGTCCAATTGGATTAGCGGCTTTGGCTTCACTAAAATTAGTTTTTCTACAGGGCTGTGACTTTTTTGCTGTATGAAAAAAAATTTTAAAAAGTAAGAAATGTTCATGAAATTTAATTTTTTATTAAATTATTTTTATGAAGAAAGGAATTTTACAACATGAAAATTAATTAAAATTGTTATTGATAATCTTTCATTCTTGACGTGGCTCGGGCTCGAACCCTGGCCGGCAGGTTACCATGACATGTTTCGATCGCAACCACTTGATCTCCTCAGATGGATTTGCCGTCTTACACTCGCAGCCATCGACGACTGCTGACGTCACTAGTCAAACATCAATCCTTAAACCAAACTGTATTTTAACATTTGGTAGATCGAAATTTGCTTTCCTGAATGATTATCCATTTTAACTGATTTTACATGTTTTTTCCTTTACTTCTGTTTTTTCGTACTTTCGTCAAGAATTTTTCTTGAAGTCCAAGTACATTTTTATTTTTCACTTTGTCTTTCTCTTTCCTGTTGACCTTTTTCAGTACAACTTGAAGGACAAATGTACACATAGAGCTCGTGCCTTAGCTTTAACAATAATTAGTATTGTGGTTTTTTTGTTGAACTATTTATGGTTTTTAATCCAAATTTTTTAATATTTTTAATTAGGCTTAAGTTCATGAAATTTAATTTTTTATTAAATTATTTTTATGAAGAAAGGAATTTTACAACATGAAAATTAATTAAAATTGTTATTGATAATCTTTCATTCTTGACGTGGCTCGGGCTCGAACCCTGGCCGGCAGGTTACCATGACATGTTTCGATCGCAACCACTCGATCTCCTCAGATGGATTTGCCGTCTTACACTCGCAGCCATCGACGACTGCTGACGTCACTAGTCAAACATCAATCCTTAAACCAAACTGTATTTTAACATTTGGTAGATCGAAATTTGCTTTCCTGAATGATTATCCATTTTAACTGATTTTACATGTTTTTTCCTTTACTTCTGTTTTTTCGTACTTTCGTCAAGAATTTTTCTTGAAGTCCAAGTACATTTTTATTTTTCACTTTGTCTTTCTCTTTCCTGTTGACCTTTTTCAGTACAACTTGAAGGACAAATGTACACATAGAGCTCGTGCCTTAGCTTTAACAATAATTAGTATTGTGGTTATTTTGTCAGGGTTCGAGCCCGAGCCACGTCAAGAATGAAAGATTATCAATAACAATTTTAATTAATTTTCATGTTGTAAAATTCCTTTCTTCATAAAAATAATTTAATAAAAAATTAAATTTCATGAACTTAAGCCTAATTAAAAATATTAAAAAAAATTTGGATTAAAAACCATAAATAGTTCAACAAAATAACCACAATACTAATTAAAGTAAGAAATGTTTAAAAACAAGATAGAGTGCTATATTCGGCTGTGCCGAATCTTTGATACCCTCCACCGACACTTCGAATGTTTTAGGAGTAATATCTGTATGATGTCTATTTATTATTATAAACTTTGTAAAAACAGACATCTGCATTAAAATTTGTTGCGGTTTAGACCTATATAAAATTATTGACCGACAATCAGAATCAATTTTAAAAAGCTTGAGTAGAATATCAGTTTAAGCTGAACTTAAATGATTTTCAGAACAAATTATATAAAAGCCATGGTAAGCTATGAACCAATCATCCCAAATTCTGCAGAACGACTTCTGGTATTAAAAAACATAAATTTCAATACAGCCGTGCAATACGTTTAAGCGTTTGCAGTGAATTTAAGAAGGCTGCTAAAATGGAATCTAAGGTAAATTATGGACCGTATGTCACAAAATTGCATAACATTTTTTCTGGCCATATGAAGCTAAAGTGGAAGAAAGTTTACCGCGTATTTAATTATTTTACCAGAGTAGGCTTTAAATAAGGCCTATGGTAAGTTATGCACCGATCTTCTCCAAATTTCACAGTGTCATTTCTAGTTCTATAAAACTGTGATGTACCAAATTTTGTTATGATAGCATTATTTTTTACGTTTTTAGGCGTACTAAGCTGTTTTCCGGGAGTAAGGTTTATATGGGACCTAGGGTAAATTATAAACTGATCTTCACGAAATTTCACGGTCTTATTTCTAGTCCTATAAAACTTTTATGTTCCAAATTTTGTTATGATAGCATTATGTTTTACGGATTTAGGCGTACTAAGCTGTTTTCCGGGAGTAAGGTTTATATGGGACCTAGGGTAAATTATAAACTGATCTTCACGAAATTTCACGGTCTTATTTCTTGTCCTATAAAACTTTGATGTACCAAATTTTGTTATGATAGCATTATTTTTTACGATTTTAGGCGTACTTAACTGTTTGCCGGAAGTAGTTTTTATATGGGGCCTAGGGTAAATTATGAACCGATCTTCACGAAATCACACAGTTTTATTTCTTGTCCTGTAAAACTTTAATGTATCAAATTTTGTTATGATAGCGTTATTTTTTACGGTTTAAGGCGTACTTAACTGTTTTCCGGAAGTAGGGTTTATATGGGGCCTAGGGTAAATTATGGACCGATCTTCACGAAACTTAACAGTATTATTTCTAGTCCTATAAAACTGTGACGAGCCAAATTTTGTTATGATAACATAATTAATTATGGTCTTAGGCGTACTAAACTTTTTTCCGGGAATAGGGTTTATATGGGGCCTAGGGTAAATTATGGACCGATCTTCACGAAATTTTACAGCGTGATTTTTAGTTGAATAAGACGAATTTTTGCAAAATCTTATATCATGCTGTGCATTATTCCAACATTTATGTTAGTTTTTGTAACAAAATTATCAATTGTTTTTAGGTGGTGGTTCCATATTTTGATTCATAGCTCTGATTCTACTAAACGGATACGGATACTACCTGCAACTACGGAATTTTCTTGTTTATTTATTTTTCTTTTTAGATCCATAATTTTTTTTTCATTTCGCTTGTTTCGACACTATTTACTTCAAGTCTTTCAACTCTTTCAGTCACAGCATTCAATTTTGTTATTAAATCGTTTATTTTTTCTTCTAGTACTGAAAGAATTTTCTCTTCACACTCTTTTAGTAAATTTTTAATTAAGTCAAAATGTTTTTCTTCGCTTTCTCTTATAGAGCTTTTTATTACATTGGATTCAGGGTTGATAAAGTTGGTACAATTCTACTTTTTTTGGTACAATTGAAAACTAAAAAGTACGCTGGTACCCCCGTGACTCATTTAGTACTATTTACAAATTTTTTAAACCTACATATTTATAATCTATATATAAATCGGCTAGGCAAAACAGTTAAGAACACTTTCCTCCTCTGTATGTCAACCGATTTGAACAAAATATACACCATTTAAGAGGTATTCACTCAAAGAAGTGCACAATGTATATTTTATTAAAATCTGTTCAATAATTTCAGAGTTATAACCCAGCGGCAACTAGAATGAGTAAAGATGCCAAATAGAAGGCCTTATTTAGCAGGCACAAGCAATCAAAAGCCCTTCTCGCCGCATTCCATACTTATTTATTTTTTACACAGGTTGTCATTGGGCGCAAGGCCTTCCACACTTCCTTTTAAAACAACTTGGATACCTTCCCAAAGAAGGGAGTAAGGAAGGTCACTAAAAATAAAAAATAAATAAAACTGAACACCTTCCTATCTCCCTTCTCAAAGAAGGGAGTAGCGAATGTGTACTGAATATTTCAGAAGGTCTTTTAAAAAGAAGTTTATACCTTCTAGAAGGCATACTTCTGAAGGCAGGATATAATGCGAAGCGAAGCTTTTAGAAAGGAGTATAGAGGCCTTCAAAAAGGCCTGCCACTTGCGGTCCTTTCAATATTTACCGCTGGGAAGCGTTCAAAATTGCTACTAACACAGATGAAAAATAAATAAATAAAAATTTATTTTCAATTATCAAATAATAAAAAATTAGGGTGATCGATTATTCGACATTTTTCAGAAACCGGTTTTCGGTATTTCGACTATATAAATCTTATTTATAAATTGGACCAGGCAAAACAGTTAAGAACGCTTTCTTCCTTTGTTTGTCAACCGAACCTCTAGGAGGAGAAAAAAGGGGAAATACGGGAAACTAAATTTCTTTTTTTTACTTTTCTATGCTGTGATAATTTGTGATAATTTTTAAATTTTCTATAATATTGAACTTAGAAACATAATATTATAGGTGTAGGGTCCTGAGTGAGTGATAACCTATAAAATAAAAAATGCTGGTATTTTTTGTTCTTCATCTCGAACTGTTTGAATTTTTGTTAATATTCGACCTATAAAGATAAAATTTTACATTAAACTGGGTGAATAAGAACATGTAAGGGGAGCTTTTTGGTACTTTTTCCTTAAATAGCTGGTACTTTGATTAATTTTCGTAAAAACATAAAATTAAACGGGTAACGTCCTGAGTGGATGACAATATATAAAGGAGACTTTTTGATACTTTTTTGTTTTTCAATTGGTATTTTGTTATACAGAACTTACAAAATTAAATTTACTCACGTAGAAGATAAAATATGAACCGGAGGTTGGTCCCTCGCCAAATCGATCCACTCTGAAGGAAAAAATAAATGCTCGAAACAAATAAATTCATATACATATACTTAGATGAATTATGTTTTCTTCATATTCACATACAAATTTATGGTCGAATTTTGACCATTAGGCGAACACTAGTTGATATAAAATGGCAACTCGTATTTACTGTCCCATGAATATAAGCGGAGTTTAGTGTTTGGTGCAAATAGTCTTGCGAAAATGCAAGACCAATTGTCCCAAACACTGAACTCCGCTATTGTGAATAGATTTTTGCTCTTGTTTATTGAACGATTGCTTATGCCACATTCTAAATTTAGTATCAGCGGCAGATAAAAGCGTGAATTTTCTGATGACATTGACACGTTTTTAAAACATATAGGGAACTACTTCTGCAAAAGTTCTACATAGTAGAAAAGACGACTTCCTCTCAATTCAAGATTATTTTGGAACGAATCATAATATTTTAAAATATTCGTCAACAAGACGATTGCCACGTCAAGAAGTAATCAACAGAATTTTGGAACAGTGGGAACCCACTCCATTATTATTTTACTCCGAATTATTTTGAAGAAGATTTTACAAGCGCTAAATTAAATTGTTTTATATTCGGACTTTCTACTCCTTTCCTGTTTCTGCAGTACATATTCAAAATTGTAAACACAATAAATTTGGAAATGCAATCCGAAGATGCTCGTATGCACATTTTTTTAGAACGCTTTAAAATTTTATTTTCGTTTAAAATTCGAGATGTCATTTTGAGAAATATTCGTAAATTTTCCACAAGAAAGACGATAATGAATTCTAAAAAGTTTATGAAAACGCTCTCTGGCGGCAATCAAAATTAAAAATAAATGGATTTCTCGACCCTAAAAATCGCATGATACAGGTCTGGCTAGCCCAAATACAATTTGTTTGCCTCTATTCTTGAATATTTTGGAAAACTAACTATTTTGACAAATCTGAGGCACGAAATTCATTCTTGATCTATGGTTTCTTTGGCAAAGTTTGTTGGAATGACTTATAGAACAAGAATCGCGATGTGCTTTTGACGCGGAAAATTTTTACCCACCCTATTATTATGTATATTTACTTTACATGTACAAATGAACTTTAAGTACCCTTCGTTTTTGTTGTATTAAATTTTTGTTTTTAAAAATAAAATAAGATAACTTTATAAAAAAACAAGTAAGAGTGCTATATTCGGCTATGCCGAATCTTATATACCCTTCACCATGGTTTGGAAAGAACAGAAGTTTATATATATATATTTAAATATATGTATATATATATGTATATTTATAAAATATATATAGTTTAGTTTTATTTAATTATTTGCACATGATTGCGTGCTATTAAATATATTAAAAGTTTAATTAATATATAGCACGTTAAGTTTTGATCGAATTTCAGTATTTGGTCATACCGACATCTTAAAGTATAAAATTACCATTTACTTTGGTGATAAAACTTGTAGTCGGGAAGTTCTATGGTTCACGAAAATAGGTATTAAAAAAAAAACTATATTTTTGACATTACTTTTTTACTAAGTTTCCGAGTTTTTCTAAAGATTTCCGATATTTTGATATCTAAAACGTATGAATAGGTCATAATACAGCTCTAAAATTTTAGCTTTTATAAAAATGTTAATGTTTTTAGTCCTTTTTTGGAGTATTTTGCACATAACTTAACCATTTTTAACCGATTTGGCAGATTTATATACCAACGTGCTTAAAAATAATATTTCCATTAAATTGGCTTTTAGGCATATATATATATACCTACATATGTGTACATATATTTAAGCAAACTTAATTATAAAAAAAACAAACTTAATTATAAAAAGAGTAACTTTTGGGATTTCAGTATTTTGATTATAACTCAGCCATTTTTTAACCGATTTGACAGATTTATATACCGACGTGTTTAGCAAGAAATTTAACATTTATTTGTGTTATAAAATTTGGACTCGGGAAGATCCATGGTTACCGAAAATGGGTATTTAAAAAAAAAAATTAATTTTGGTCATAACTTTTTTGTATCTGAACCGATTTTCCCGAGTAAAATATGTTCTACTAAAAATTTCCGATATTTTGGTATATAAGTCATATCCATAGGACATATGACAGCCCTAAAATTTAGGTTTTTATACAATTTTTAATTTTTTTTGTACGGGAGGTACCACGCCCACTTCTCCAATCCCGCCCACATTTTGTAGGGTGGTGTGTATTGACAACCTAAATGTGTGTACCTAATTTGGAAACTTTGGCTCTTACCGTTCTCCAGATATACAGAAAAAAGCAATAAAAATACAACAACAACAAGGGATTTTTGGAAAAAATTAGAGGCAGTCGTGGTTTTTTGATCATATCTCAGCCATTTGTGGACCGATCTTGCTGAATTTCAATAGCACGAAATGGTGGACTATATATGACATAAATGTAAAACAACCTAGCCGCTATCATGTCTGGTTTTCCCGTTAAACACATATCAAGCGTAAGACGGACAGACGGACAGACGGACAGACGGACGGATATCGTTAAATCAACTTCTCTCCTCATAAGGACCCAGAATATATATACTTTATAGGGTCTAAGATCAATATTGTAGAAATTACAAACGGAATGACAAACTTATATATACCCTTTTCCACCTGTGGTGAAGGGTATAATAATATAGTACTATTGGGGTCGAAAAAGTACGATTTTAAAATTTAGTTGGTACGATATTGGGTTTCTCATTTATCATCCCTGATTGGATGTGATCTTTTCACTCTCTCTTATTGAGTTTTTAATAGCTTCAGATGTGTAAAATTCACTTTCTTTACTTAACTCTCTAAAAAAAGCTTTATCTTTGTTTGATAAGCGCGGAACTTTATATTTTTCAACCAAAGAGTCTTGGTGAGATTCTCTTGCTCTCTTAGACGATGTTTCACTCCTGGTTTCCATGTTAATTCTTGTTGTATTTAAGTTGTTGTTATAAGATATTTTATTTTGTTTATTATTATTTTCTTTTGTGTTATATTCACTTATATTGATTTACAATTGAAGCACAGCCGCGAATAACGTTGTAAACGCCACATTTTAAAAAAAAACTGTTTTTTGTAGATAACTGTTGACCTTACTCTCTTACACAGTTTAAACATAAAATCAAACAAAATTGTGCACCTTAACGTCTTCAAAATGGCGTACAAAGTGTCAGCCAGTGGAAGAGCATTGCAAGTTACTAAAAAAATGATGAAACCGAAATGGTTTTGCAGTGCGGAATAATGTTTTAAAAGCCTTTTGCATTAAAGTTTTTATTATTATTATTATTTTTAATAAAAGAAAAAAAATGTTTAAAACAAATAATGCTGCGTGTCAAAAAACGTTTTTTTGCTCTCCTGAAAAATTATTATTTTGTAACTTAAAACGTTATTCGCGGCTGTGCTTCAATTGTTTTTTTTTTATGTTATTTAGTTTTTAGATTTATGTAAAATTTTGTTTAATAAATTAAATTATTGAAAAGTATATGGGTTTTGGTATTTTAAACCACTATTTTAAAGTTTATTTTTATGTAAATATCATAATAAGAAACGCTGTTTTTTACAAAATATGTATGACGAAGCAAACACGGAGCTATTTAAAACACGTCCAGTTGTTTTGAAGAGAGAAAGTTTCAATCCCAAGCTGCTTAGGATAACTACAAGCAATTTGACCCCCAGTTTGTTTAGTTCTTTTGAGTTTTTCGAAAGTGAGCGTGTTTTCAACAGACGGACAGACGGACAGACAGACGGACACGGCTAAATCGACTTAGAATTACTCAAGGACCCAGAATATATATACTTTATGGGGTCTGAGATGAATAATAAAAAAGTTCACAGCTAATTGTGGTGGAGGGTATAAAAAGCAGTGGGTGCTTTGGGCCAAAGACCGAATTTGAAATTTTTGGTCGACCCTAATGGACTAGTAAAAAACAGGCCCCTGCTTTTGGCTGTCGTAATTGAGTACTTTCTCGATTTGAAAGAAATTTAATATCTAATTATTTCAGTCAATGCTGAACGAATTGGAATTATTTTTTCAGTTTTGTAAAGCATTAATTTGAGTTTCACAACACTGAAAAAATAATTTCGATTGAAAAAATTATAAATAAAATTGCTTTCGAATCGAGAAAGTACTCGATCACGACTGCCAGAATTAGGCCCCAGATCTTTCGTGTCTTAAAGTTTTAGGTTTATATCAAATTATTAACAACCTTTTGTAATTGTATATTTCTTTATTTTTTTTTAACTAAAAATTAATGTTTCAATATTAGCACTTGATCAACAAGAGGCTGTTAATGCAACATATTTATTTTTTACTTTTTGGTTGTAGAAATATCGTGCTAATTTGTCCAACTTTTGTTTATTAAACAATTGGTTTAAAAATTATTTTTTATATCCCTTCAATAATTAATAAAAAAAAAGTTTTTGCTTCTACTGAAAATTTTAAAATTTCGAGGTTATAACCTCTTGTTGATCAAGTGCGATATGTACTCCTAGTAAAAATTATTGAAATTTTTTGCATCTAATCTGGTAAATCATAAAATTTCCAGAAATGCACCCACATCACTTTGATTGATGACAATTTTGCTTTAGGCCAATAAGACTCAGACATGTTTTTGTGTATAAGATTTTTTTGATTTTTTTTTTAATTAATTCTTTATGGTTTAAAAGCAATTGCGTTTTGTTTTTGAAAAGTAAAGTAAATTGAGTTTTTAAAAAGTTGTTGCATTTTATCGCTTGAAAATAAAATTTTGCCCCTGAAACTATGCTATGTTTTACATACGGATTTTTATATTAACTATGTATTAGCAAGAAACAATAAAAAAAACTTACTAGTTTCCATATCCAACTCTAAATAACGATGATGTTTTATATCCGCATCTAAGATGTCGCCATCAGATTCAGTACCAGAGTCATTTGATTCGCCCTAAAACACACACACAGACACAAACAAAAATTTTAGATAAATTAAATTTTAGCAAATTCGTAAATTTTTTTTATTAAGATAAAAATTTGTTTATTTTTTTGTTTCGTAGCACAACCTTTTTCCTAAAAAATGTTGTTGCTGAATTATAGTTAGACTCTTGTAAATGTTGCTGTTGTTGTCTTTCCTGTTGTTTTAATTGCTGCAGCGTAGTTAACTGTTGTTGTTGTTGGTGATGTTGCAATTGTTGTTGGGTATGATAATGTTTTTGTCCAACAAACTTTAGCATTATTTTTTGTCGAAAACTAATTTTAAAACTTCATTTAAAAATCTTTTTTTTTTTCTTTTTTAGAAGTTTAGAAATTTTTTATGTATTCATTTTGGCTGTGATTTGTTAAATTATAACACTTGCGTTTTGAATTGGCAGAATTAATTGTTTTTTTTTTTAATATATTATTTATCATTTTTTCATCAAATTTAAAATTTCACAAGACATTTTCTTGTTTTTTCTGTTTTTGAGAAATAAAACGAAGATATTTTTTATTCATATTCATCACACATACATATACATACATCATTAAAAAGCCAGACACTTCTTTCTGTCTGTGATATTTTTCTGCGTCTGTCTGTCCGTCCGTTTGTTTGTTTGCATGGATGTTAGTTTGTAGTCAGTTATATGTATGTATTTGTGCGAATAAGTTGCAGTTGTGTGTGTATTTATATAAGCATAGATATGTATATATGTATGTTAATTTTGTACGTGTATTTTAGTGTGTACGTCTGCTCGTTTGTTTATGTGAGTGATTTGTACGACGAGAAAATTTAAGGAAAGTACAAAAATTTTACCAGCCGGAGTAATAAGTAGCAGCGATGCAATAACCCAACCGAAATAATAGTAGATACTAAGAAGACAACTCACTCATACGTTTAACAAACTTCAACGACATCACAGTGATGATTATTATCACTACTACTATGTTTCACATTAGTAGGAAAAGTAAAACACAACGACAAAAAAAAATAAATGCTATACAGGCAGTTAGGAATGGCGCGGAGCTGCACGCAGTTACGGTAGGCAGGCAAGCAAATAAATGTTAAGCAGCCTGCAACTCAACAACCACACACATTAAGGAATAAAAATCTGCAAAATTTTCAACTAGCAGCTACGAAAAACCGGGGCGGCTTTACGAAAAACAAAAACGAATACGAGATACTACTTCATCGTTTTTATCGTAGCTGTAGTAGTTTTTTTGTTTTTTTTTTTGAACCTACACATACTTGTATGCATGCATACATACGTGTACTGTTTCTTCTTCTTGTTTTTATATATGTATATATTTTTGTTGTTGTTGGTATTGTAGTCCCCGTCCTCTGTGTGCAGCCTCAGATCACCTTTGCCGTAAGATACAGTACTGAATTATTGATTTTTTTACTTGGCAGTCAAATTTATATATATTTAGAAGAAAAAATAACATACACACACACACACACTTTGAAAAGTGCTAAGAAGTGTAATTATGAGACACTTTTTAGCAAAAAATTAAGTTAATATACACATTTAAGAATTTAACATCTTCTTTTAAAGGCAGTATTTAATCCATTTCATATAATGCTGCTTTTTCTTGATTAATTTTACTTTTCCGGTTTATTCACACGCACACACTCGTTTTCTTGAAGTTTTCTCTATAATATTTCATTTTATTCCTTCTTTAGACTTTTTCCAATTTTACAAGTTATCATGAAACACACACATAAAAAATACTACAAATAATTCGCCTGTCACCGGCAAACGTTACACACAAACTAATGGCGCTCTCTGTAAAGAATCCTGCACGAACATCTTTTTACATTTGTTGATGATGACAACAACAATACGAATCATACCAACAACTAAAAATACGATTCAACTACGACGATAAAACAACAGCAACAACACAAAAAAGTAAGCGAATTGAGAATGAGAATTTATTAAAAAAAAAAATGTGGAGAGAAATTAATAAAAGCGAGTGGTATTTTTAAAGGGCAAAACGAAAGTTGTGGTGGAGCAAAGATCATGGTGGTATAATGGCCGGCAAAAATAAAAAATATGTATTTGCATCCTCTCGAAATATTGTTTAAAAGGGATTATTTTTTAAATCACCTCACCTTGCGTTAAGAAATTTTTCATATAAAATTTTTTGAATTTTCAAAATTTATACGAATGTATTTAAGAGAAAGTTGCACAGTTTTAATAAAAAAAGGATGGTTCAGCTACTGATAGCAAGCAACTACTGCAAGCTAAAAACTTAAATGTCTCGTATTATATTTTCAATTTAATATGCTTGGGAGACGCAAGCGAGGACAGTACATGAATTTTAGAACAAAAGAACACAGATCTCGAACATTAAAACCAATTAATTTTATTTGAGCATTAATTTCATCAATTGTCATTAATAGCATTTCCGTTTTATGAAGAAAATTCGAAAATATTTTTCGTTTGAGTAAGTAAAATCCCATTAATTTCTGGATCCATTGACTTGGGTTTATTACCGATACCTTAGGAATGAAACATTTTTTTGATTTAGTCCGTTACAGAACTGGATAGAGTTAAACTTTGCAAAGAATTTCGAACCAGTTCTGAAATATTTACATACATATGTGACAGTGTCAGTTAAAAGGGACCTATGGGCAAAAAATGAGATTTGGAGAAAAACGATTTTGAAGTTAACAAGTTAATTTTCTTTTCTTATCAAAGGTGTATTTTAAAGCATATTTTTGACAAAAGTAATGAAGTTAGAAAACTACGGTTTGCTGCATTAGAAAGAGCGTATTGTCTATTTTATGAATCGCCAAAAAGTTATCGATTTTTTCATCCATAGGTCCCTTTTAACTGAAACTGCCACATATATGTATTATATTAATTTTTTTTTTTTTTTTATTGAATCTTTCTTGTCGAAAATTACAATATGTATTCAAAGCCTAATCCTAATTCTTATTTGTAGTTGTTAGCCGTTACCAATGTAACAGCTAATTAATTTCATTCAAGTGTCAAAAAAGCCTGCTAAGCTCAAAGTATCGGATCTTTTCAGCCTCCGGTGACCTTCGAACTTTTTTAGATCCCGAGCGTGGTAGTTGGGATGGACCATTAGTTTATTTTTTTTTTTTTTTGTTTTGTATTTTTATTACTATTAAATATTTATATAGTTTTGCCGTTATTTATTTGCAAAATTAATTCGTTTTTTTTGTTATTTATTCTTCTTTCATTCTAAAATGTTATGTAATAAGTTGTTGTGTTTGTTGTAGTACAATTATGTATTTGACTGAATACTTTTTAATTTCTTCCTGGATGGTAGCGATGTTAAGATCTCTGTGGATGATGTCATTGCGTATATACCATGGGGCGCAGACAATTTGCCGTAATATCCTAGACTGTCTTCTTTGTAGCTTCTGGATGTTTGATGCGCATGCAGTACCCCATAATTGGATGCCATATGTGCATATTGGTTTTATGATAGACTTGTATAAGAGAACTTTGTTGTCTAAGGATAAGTTTGAGTTTCGACCGATTAGCCAATGTTGTTGAGCTGCTTTAAGTTTCATAGCCGTTATTTTCGCTTCAATATGACGAGACCAGGTCAAGCGTCTATCTATATGAATTCCCAAGTATTTAACATGGCTTTCTACCGGACAAGTGATGTTATTTATTTTTACAGCGGGGCACGTTTGTCTTCTGAGCGTGAAAGTTAAGTGAGCACATTTATATTTAATGACTTGGTGCGGTTCAGCTCTGACCCGTCCATATATCCACGGGAATGATAGAAAATTTGTAAATTGCCGCGGTTTTGAACAAAGTAATGTTAATTAATTGCAATTAATTCGCAGGAATCGCCACTTGTCTTATTCAAAACATGGCCTGAATGGTGGCTTAATTATTGGCTTTGAATGCTTCAAGAGTTGCTGAGTTGTCGGCATTAGCCAATGACTTTTCATAGCCGCATAAAAATGTACCAAAAGGTGTTAAATATCACGAGCGAGGGGGCCAGTGAACAGGACCACTTCTTGAAATAAAGTTATAACGAAACTGATTTTGCAATAAATCGATTGTAAAGCTCGCTGTATGCCAAGTTGCGCCGTCATTGTGGAACCAAATGTCGTTGATGTTTAGATGATTAAATTTTAGAAGCAAACATTTAGTCAGAAGGCCTAAATTACGGTCGCCATTCACTGTCATGGCAGATCCTTGCTCGAAATAGCTTAAAAACCGCACTTCGCGCCAAATACGGCAATTTTGCTTATTAACGCAGCTGTTTAACCAGAAATCAGCTTCGTAAAATTTACAAAGGGCTCTATGAGCTGCGCCAACAAATTTATTTTTTTAAAGTTAATTTCTTCAATTTGGAAGCGTTGTTCTTGCCCTAAACGATTCATGATAACTTGCCAAGTTTTACTGAACAGAAATGTCGAGACAGTTTGATATTCTCAGCTGTTTAATCATAGTTATCGATGTCGGAAGTTTTCATGAAAGCTAAAAAAACTCGAAATCTATATAATATAATATAATCCGTGAGTAATTCTAAGCTCCTAAAGAGTTTGGTATCGAAATAGATAAGATTTATGAATCCAATTGTGGAACAACCACCCTAAAACATTTTTAATTTTGTTACAAATGAAATGCAAGATTTTGCACAAATTCGTTTAATATGACTAGAACATAGAGCGACAGTTTACTATAGGCACCATAGAAAGCCTACACTCGGAAAACAGTTTAGTACGCCTAAGACTGTAAAGAATAATGTTATTGTACCAAAAATTTGGTCTGTTACTGTTTCGACTAAATCCGTAGCATTTTTTTTATTTATTGTGGTAAAATTGGGTCCAATTTATTTAGCTTTCAGTTTTTATAAATAATTCTGATAAAAGAATGAAACATGTAAATTCAACCCAGGTTCGAGCCCCAGATCAGCCAAGAAAATTATCAATCAAAATTTCATAAAATTGAATGTTGTAAAAATTCCTTCCTTCAGTAAAAATAATTAAATGATAATTAAATTAAATGAACTAAAGCCTAACTGAAAAATATCAAAAACTAAAATCACAATTATTGGTTAATAGCTTATATGGGATATATAATATAAAGAGCCTAAATTATTCTAACTGTCGGATTCGGCACAGCCAAATATGGCGCGATAACTTGTTACCTAAGAAATTGCTTAAGTTTATCAATATTATTTAAGTATAAATGTTGAGTAGGGTGGAGCAGAGAAATACACACGCCTTATACATGGAAAGTGCGTTTTATATAGATATAGATTTTGTTTTAACTAAGACAAATTAACTATTCAAACTATTTAAGAATTATAAAATAAAAAAAATAATTATCTGCATTACAAGATTAGTAGGACTTATTTTCATTATATGTAATATGCATCCCTTAATAAAGTTAAGTTAATTAAGGTCTTTTACATTTACTAAGCAAAATTGTTCTAAAAAAATAAATTAATAAACATTTTGGTATATGTATATTAAAATCATGCAATACATAATTATTAAGACTTACTAAAGCGGATCTGGTAAGGCCAAAAATATAAAAATACACATATATTCTAAAAGTCATAGAAATTGCTCACTTTTTAACGAATACCCTTTAACTTATTGCAAACTTGCCTATATAAAATAAATATCTTTTCTATAACGTATTTTATAACACAACGCAAATGGAATTGGTGTGGGTTATACATACTAATATTCGAGAATGTTTAATCACGTTCCTAAAATACGAATACGTACAACTAGCCTCTCTCAGTAAACGCTATTCTGCGCAGACTCCCTTAAAGTCGGCAGCATATTAATTGAGCGTAGAAACGCAAAAAAATAAATAGATAATGTAATACGAATACGTCCAAAAGGTAGTTTAGCTCTCATTGTTCATTGTGTATCACATGTGTATATAATTTTATAAAAAAAAATATATATATATATATATATATATATGTATGTATGTATATATATATTGTTGTAGAAGTATATACGCAAAAGACCAATTTGTTAAGTCTGGATACTCAATGAATGGTTTACATCCAAATGCCTTGAATGAGTTTTCGAAATCTGAATACAAGGTTAGAAAAGTTGCACAAATTTTTTTATATTAAATGACCTTCATCTTTGCGATCCACGTAAATATAATATGATAATTTGATAATATATATGTATATACACGTATCATTTTTCATATCATATTTATTTATCTGTATTCATATGTATAAAAAATAGAGGCGATTGAGCTTACGTTTGTCGACGCATCACGCTCAAACGCATCGACTGATTTCAACCAAACTTATACACTTATTAGGGCCTTTATGCTTATGTTAAGTTTGGTTGAAATCAGAAATCGCATGTGAGCCATAAATAAATTTTAAGATACCATAAATTAATTGTTTGTTCTATTTTTCACTGTTGTCATTTCTTGCCACCATTCTTGAGTCAATTGCACCTTATAAGCGTGTAAATTCAAGTCTCTATGCATAATGTTCATCAACGACGTGCGCGAGAGGTGCAATTGTTGGGCACGACGGCGAGTTGAGGTGGACGGCTCTTCAGCCACACTATCGCGAACAGCAGCAATATTTTCTGCAGCACGAGCTGTACGAGCATGCACCGTTTGTACGCATATTTGGACGATTAAATTGACCAAAAAAAAATCTCGCCCATTTTCATAATAAGCCTGAATAACTTTAACGAGTTGCTCGATTGTGTATCTTTCCATGGTTCAGCATTCCATATTCAGCATCGGCCCTTAAAATTTAGCCACCCTTTTCTCTTTTATTTAAGTATATATTTTGTTTCGCAACCAGGCTCAAACGGCTGAACCGATTATGAAACTTGGTACGAATATAAAATGTTATAGTAAAATTCCTATAGGCTACATTTTCCCGGAATTTTGGACCATAAAGGGATTAAATGGTCAAAAATAAGAAAAACTGGAACCGATTTATTTGAGGTAACCCTTTATCTTCAATGTAAATATTGTTTTCGTGCGAATTTCTATAGTTACTTCGGCATGGCACAAAAAGTTAATTTCGAAAATCGCCCTTTGAGTGGGCAAAATTGGGTAAAAGGGAATTTTAGATAGATTTTGATCAACTTGATTTGAATTCCAAAATTTTAGATAATATGTATGTGTGTATATCTGTGGTATTTTGACAATTTGACTAAATTGTTTACAAAAAGAAAATATAAATACGAAAAAAAAAAAACAAAAAGCAAGCGAAGACATTTTACACAAACAAAACATTTATTTTTGTTTGCTCATTTCCTTGTCTATAGAACATTAAAATATGATGTATGTCTACAGTATCAATACAAAATATGGTCACCTCCAACCAAACTATTTTTAAACGAAACTTTTAACATAATATGGTTAATATAATCATATAATTGTCAGCGACAACCATATTATGGTTAAATTATTCATTCATCAAGAACCCATAACTATATTATGGTTGCCTCTAAAAATGTTATGGTTAAATATTTTTTCAAGAGCAACATACTATGGTTGAAAACCAACCATGCTATTGAAAGTGCTAAGCAAATTTTAGTTATTATTACCCATAACATGTTTGGAGGCAACAATAATATGGTTGGGGTTTCTTGATGGAGGCCTAATTTAACCATAACATGTTTACCGCTAACGATAATATGGTTATATTAAACATAATATTTTTAAAATTTTCTTTAAAAATGGTTTGGTTGGAGGTGACCATATTTAAACATGTTTTTTCTCTGGGTGTATATAATGTTCGTTACTGTCTTGAAAATAGTTACAAACTCTGTTAATGGTTCCGTACACATCAAGCATTAGTGAAATTGTGTTTGTATGTGTCACACCGACGAGGACACGAGTGTATTCGACTGCTGGACAAATATGCTTGACGTGTACACAACCAATAAAAAAAATAGTATAGTTTTTGGGTGTGTGAGCTGTACGTTAAATAATGTCCTGTTTATTTTCGAACACTGCTTTAGATACAAAGCTAATTTTATAAGGTGACCGCAAAGGTGAATTCACTATTTTTTTTTATATTGAGCTTACGTTTTGTTTTTGCTAGTGATGTTTATTTATTTAAATTTTTCACTTGTTTTTAACAGTGTCGAATTCTTTTTTATGAATCACCTTATGTAAATTCACCTTGTTAAATACATACGCACAAGCCACGGGAGCAGGATTGCGTATAGTAAATTATAGTTATTGAAATTGTAATCCAAGTTTTTTAATGTTGCTTAATGGCTCAATCAAGAATCAGCAACTACAAAAACTCGGAAACTTTTAAAATTTAAAATAGGAATATTTTCTTATTCCTAAAACATTGTTGTATGTGTGCTTAAGTTTAACTTTTGAATTACGAAAATTTCAATACATGATAAAAATGGCAGAATGAATCACTTTTTTGTTAAAAAAATTTTTCAAAACTTTAAAAGGAAATTTTGCTTTATAAAATATGTATGAAGTTAACGGTTAAAATTATTATTTGATGACTTAAAATAGATGAAAAATTTGTAAATCCAGTCACTAAACGGCTAAATTGATAGCACTGGTAGAAGCAATAGCAACACCAGCAGCAAATATTGCAGTTAAGACGGGCAATACAAGCATCTTTGCCAAAGTTGTTATTAAAATCGAAGCGTACTCTATTAATACTCACATTGCAGAAAAACAAATTAACTTTTGCAATTATTTTAAGTAGAATCAAATACGTCAATTCGCAGCTCTCTTAGAGAGTTTACTATTATCTGCAACTTATGTTCCTCAAGAGCGATTTCTGCAAATTGTGCTCAATTCCACCCACCCACTATTTCACTACACCAGCTCCAAAACTCTTTAGCAAACATGCGCTTTAAAATTTACGATAAACATAAAATAACAAGGATACAAACGTGCAAGCGTGGGAGTGCAGTCGAAATGGATGGCTGGACGGACGGTTTAAACACTTTGTTTTTAACTTTTAGTGCAAGTGGAATTAAAGAGCGTCAGGGAGTGAGTTAGTTTGTAAGCGAACGATAACACACTAAAACGAACTAGCGAGTGAGTGAGTAAAAAGTGTAGAGTGGGCTGCTAAGAATAAATTGGTTGGATAGATTTCCCTTTAGCAAGAAAATCAAATTTTTTTATATTTTTGCTAGCGCTTTTGTATTTGTAAGCGTCCATGTTGTATGTATGTATGCATGTATAAGTTAGTGTGTGTTGCATGGTTATAGTAAATATTCAAAGGTATTATGTCGCGTGTTGTTATCTAGTAAATAATTTTAAACGACGATACACGGATTGAGATTGTGAGTAAGCCAAGTTAAGCTTCGATGTTTATGATTTTTCAATTTTTTTTCTATATTCGTCTTTTTATATTTTGTACTTTTTCTTTTTTTTATTCTTGTTTGCTGTTTAGTTTGTTTATTTTCTTCGTGGCTTTCTTGTTTTTTGTTTAATTTGAAAGCAGGCGCACTCTATACAAATAATATTTGGTTATTGTGTTTTGTTTGGTTTTATATTTTCGTCGTCTTCATTTTTTTTGAAGAGGACTTTTTTTAGTACCACAATTTATATTTGTATGTATGTGCTGTAAAAAAAGTTTTGTTTGTAGTCTTCCGTGTTGTTGCTGCTATTTTTCAAAAAAAAGTTTATGCAACAACTTAAACATAAAATAGATACTCGGTCTGTGTTGCCGTTTTGTAGGGATATTTAAAATAAAAAATGTGGAAATGTTTAAAAATAAATTCTAACAGTCTAATTCATAAATACTTTATAAGAGAGAAATAAGAAAAAATGAAAAAATGGTATTCATAAACGTTTAATAGCACTATTAAGGTCTTATAAACCATTTATAAATGTCAAAAATTTATTGTAGCTTTCCCCCTACTTTAAAGGTTTTATAAGGCTAAATTTTTAATCAAAAAATTTTATTATTTAAATTAAAAAAAAATACACCAATTAAATGAAAAAATGAATGCATTGAATGTAATAAATGTAATTTCAACAAGCGGTAAGTTTGTATAAAATGACTATGACAATATTTTGTTAAACCAAATGGATATTTCAGATACTATTGCTCGAATGACAAGACGGCCTTAAACCTTTAGGAAACGACGTGACCCATTTTTGATGCCTAACGAACAATTTAAATTGAGGTACCGGTTCGAAAAAGCAAAAGTACGAACAATTATAAGCATGGTAAAACCAGAGATTGAGTTGAATAAAAGAGGCTGTGGAACTTCTGTTGCATTACAAGTTTTGGTTTCTTTGCGTTGTTGGGGACGAAGAGAGGTAAGTATAACAGACAATAGCAATAGTTTTTGCTCATTAATAATAATTTAAAGGCTCAGGATGATTCGGCCGATCTTCATGGCCTTAGTCAACCCACGGTGTGCAGAATCTGCACCAGAGTTGCTAAAACATTAGCCCGCTTAGGAAAACACATAATCAAAATGCCCGGGTCTCTGATGGAAGAAGAAGCTTTGATGAGAGACTTCAAGGCATTAAGAAATTTTCCGGGAGTTATTGGGGCTGGGGCCCATGTTAAAATAAAAAAGACCTGAGGCGATCTGGCGCAATATTATATTAATCGGAAGGGATACTACTCTCTGAACGTGCAGGTTGGTTATCGTTTTACTCCTTTTAATAAGAAGATTATAATAAAGTTTATTATTCTAAGGTAATTTGCAATGCAAAACTGATAATAAGGGATGTGGTGGCAAGATGGAGAGGTAGCACGCATGACTGTCAGATATTTAACGAGTCAACTTTTCAAATTTTTCATAAATAAATAAGTATACATACATCATAGTGATGTAAAACAATTACAATGAATTTGGTACTTGACTACTTCCGGTGCACTTTGTTGTTTTAAATAAAACATTACAACATATTTTTATAAATTTAAATTTTTTATGTTACACAAACGATAACAAATTAAATTAAACTATTTATTTGTCCTATAATTTATATTTTTACAAAAACTTAAGTTGATTAGACTTTTTCTTCCAGCCCAAAGGGACTACTTTGGTAGCCAGGTATTTTATTGTTTGCAACACTAATATAAATATGACAATTCAAATAATGCAGTGTTGCTAACATTTTACTACAATATTACAAAAATCGTTTCAATAGTTATTTTAGATTTGTGAAATGTTTATAACTCATGTTTCTTATTACTGGTTTATAAGACAAAAAAGAGAAATAACTAAAGTGAACATTATACCTTAAATAAGACATTTTTATGAATTAGACTGTAAGACAATAACTATTTTTGTGTTTGTGAATTAGCTCAGTTTATATTTTTAAGCTAGCTCTGGAGAAAATAATTACGTGTGTAAGTTATATTTAATGTTAAATAAAGTAAAGCAGTTATCCCGCTACTTCGTTTGCGTCTCCCTTTCATTCGCGGACATATTGATATGCCAAATTTTATGTTTCCAGGTTTGAATAAAAAGTACCAACATTTTTCATCTTATAGGTTCTCATTCAATAAGGACCCTGCAACTATAATATTATGTTTCTTAAGTAAATATTATAGAAAATTCAAAGAGTACCACATGAAGAAGGGAAAATTTAAAGAAAGAAATTTAATTTCCCGTATTTAACCTTTTACATACTTTTTTCTCCCCATTGAAGTACCAAAAATTTCTACATTGCAGTGGAAGCCCAAAATTTACTTCTTGTGTATATATCAATAAATGGAGACATATGTTTTGTAAAAAAAGTACCAAAAATAGGCATGATTTTCACTTATTAAACGGTGGAATTTTAAAAAAGTACTAATTTTTTATTTTTTGGATATGTTACGAGTATTAATTATTTGAATTTCTATATTTATTGGTTTAAAAGGTAGATAGGGTGACAAAAAATTCTAAAATATCAACGCTAATTTATTTAATGAACAACGATAAGTATTACAGTTTTTTATCTCTTTAAGTTAAGGAGATATGAGGTTAGCGAATTTAGCGTTATAGAGGATCGATTTGGCAAGAGACTAGCCTCCGATCTAAATTCTAACTTTCGAGCTTTAGGCGTTTAGGATTTGCGATGATGACTAAGTGAGTCAGTCAGTAACGTGGAAATTATATATTATTATTATTATGACATGTTCTTATTTACAATTCATAAAATTCGAACTAAGTCCAAACACAAATAAATATTTTTTACAAAACTTCTCCATTCCGTTCCATTCCTAGCTATGTATCGCAACTGGTTAAACGATTTGCCAGTTTCAGCTGCAACAGTTCTCCTCCAGGTCGTTTTAGGTCTACCAACATCGCGCCGTCCATGTGGATTCCATTCCAAAGCAGAATGTGTTATTTCATCAGTTCCTTTTCTGAGAGTGTGCCCCAGCCAACCATATTTACGTTTCTGTATTTCGTTTTTAATTGGTAGTTGTCTGGTTCTATTAAGTAAATCCTCGTTTGACACAGTTTGCGGCCACCAAATTCTTAGGATATTGCGTAAACATCTATTGATGAATGTTTGCAACTTCCTGCTGAGTGCTTCGGTTAGGAACCAGGTTTCGCAACCGAACAGCAGTGTAGATTTAACACATGAGTCAAATATACGAATTTTCGTTGAATTGTTGATTGTGTTGGATCTCCATACCTTGCTTAACATTGCAAATCTGCCCTTGGCTTTTTTTAATCTGTTTTGTACATCTAGCAACGTCCCGCCATATGTGATAATTATGCTGCCAAGATATTCAAAACTGGTAACATCATCGATTTCTTGAGCATTAACTGTGAATTTATCGGAATTTGTTAAATTAACTCTCATTGCCGTCGTCTTTGATATGTTTGCCTTCAGAACTACTTTCATTGATTCAGAAGTAAGAGATGTTATAAGGGTTTGCATATCGGTCAGTTTGTTGCTTAACAACAAATCTTTGGTACATTCTCCAATTTAAACACACATGCGCTTCGTCTATAGCATCAAATACGATATCCATTACGGTGATAAATAGTAGTGGTGATAACGCACATCCTTGTCTTACGCCGCTGATTGTTGAAAAAGTATCACTAAGGGCACCATCATGTAACACCCTGCACGTTGAATTTTCGTAACTGCTTTTTAAGATGTTGATTATTTTTTGGGGGATTCCTCTTGCGTCCAATGCCATCCATATGTACACTCTTTTTAGGGCATCAAAGGCTTTCTCGTAGTCTATAAAAGCAAGTTACATGGTCGAATAAAATTCTGCTGCTTGCTCAATCAAGATACGCACAGTACTGATTTGGTCTGTACACGATCTTCCAGTGCGGAAACCTGCCTGTGTGTTACGTATGCTATCATTAAGTGTTTCTGCAATTCTTTCAAGGACAACTTTTGTAAATATTTTAAAAACCACAGGGAGTAAATAAATTCCTCTCCAGTTATTGCATTTTTTCTTATCACCCGTTTTGGGAAGCTTGACGATTATTGATTCTTTCCTTTCTAATGGAAAACTTTCACTACTCCAAATTTGACTGAAGAGCGGGTACAAAATTTCTGCCATCACGTATGGTTCAGCTTTGAGACACTCTATTGGCAGACCGTCATTACCTGCAGCCTTCCCATATTTCATGCTCTTAATTGCCGCACATATCTCATATACATCGGGAGAATAAACGTTAATTCGAATATCTTGATTTAGTCGCCTTCTTATTTGAAATCTGTCTTCTTCACTATGTATAATGTTAAGGGTCTTTTCGAAGTGATTTTTCCAAACTTGTGGTTGTTCTTGTTAAGCTGTCACTAAAACGCCGTTTTCTTCATCTAAAACAGGAGAGCACCCACTAAAGTTACTTCCAGCAAGTTTTCTTGTCATTTTAAATAGCTCCTTCATATCCCCTTTTCCTGCCGCTGTCTGGAAATTATATATATATAAATATATATGCATATATAGAGTAGCCGCTCGCTTATATGAACTAATTTAGACAGGGCCTGTTTACTAAATGGAAAAGTTCACAAAATCGAGACAATATAATATATATATATATAATATAAATACCAAGCAATAACTTTACAAACACCAACCAACCATCTTATAAATTTTCCTTTGCATTCGTATATACACATTTACTAGCTTAATTCGGGGAAGTACAGATTTCTAATAGAGCGGTTTTTTATAGAGTAACACAAGTTTACATCAAAATAAAATAAGGAAATATATTTTTAATATCAATGAAATGGGATTTATTGGAAAGAAAATTTTATTATAAGCGCACCAAACAGTAACAGGATCTAATAGTGTTTTGAGAAAAGCTCTTGGATTCTACTCACTCCAAATGCGACAATTCTGATTATTTATGTACCCATTCAACCAGAATGGGCTTAATCGGAAAATAAAATTTTGAGTGGAGATTCAAAATCACTATCAATTTGTGATTTAGCCCATTCGCCGAATTATTTTGATTAAAAATTTCAACAATTTGCGCGTTTCATAATAAGCCATAAGTCGATTCAAAATGAAATTTCAAAGCAAACTAAACAAAAAGCAACTATCAGCTGGTAAATTGGTGCTCAAATAAAGCAGTGATGCCAACTCAAAGTTGTGATACTCTAAAAAAACACCCTTTACAACAAATACATAGTTACAAAAAAATCAACTGTTGCAAGTTTTTCACTTAATAGATATAGGTTGTGTTCACTCTTTATTAACTCATGTGTAAAAATTTTGTTGTTCACAATTCTGGATGTTCACATAACTGGGTATTCATATAACCGAGCTTCTACTATATATATATATATATATATATATATATATAATGATAATTAGTATTGTGGCTATTTTATTGAACTGTTTATGGATTTTAGTCCAAATTTTTAATATTTTAATCTCGCTGAAGTTCATTAAATTATTTTATGAAGAAAGGAATTTTTACAACTTGAAATGAATTAAAAGTGAGTGTTAAGGGGCAAAGATCTCTGAGTCTCTGTGGTGACTATCGAAACGTGTCAGATCAACCTCTACGTGCACGTGGGTTCAATCCCGTGGTCAGCCAAGAATAAAAAAGTATCAATAAATTTTAATTCATTTCATATTTTAAAAATTCCTTTCTTCATAAAGTAATTAAATGAAAATTAAATTTAATGAACTGATTAAACAATATAAATAATGGTTCTGAAAACAGCATAAAATCCGTCTGCAAACTTTTTTTTTCTCGTTTATTGAAGGTAAAGATATAAGTAAGAACTACAATACACAATAGTTAATAATATAAGGGTTAGAATATACAGTGGCTCTTATTAGGGCTCTCTAGTATTGTTACCATAATAATATTTGTTTTTTTTTCAAAGAATTATTTGTTATATGTTTAAGATTTTCAAATTAAACGTATATAATTTACTTTTTGCAATGAAAAATGGTAAAAAAAAAACATTGCTTATTTAATTATGATCCGTCTGCAAACTATTTTGTACTTTAGATGTCTGAACCATCGGCCCATGTACGAAAACTGTCGTACATTGCACGAAGTCGAAATAAAATTGTTTACATACATAAATTCATAAAAATTTCATAAATTTTTAAATGTATTTTTTAAAGCATATTGTTTAAAAAAAAAACATTCATTAAAAAATACAATTTATGATTCATTTCATCTAAATATGTACCTACTTTGAAATGAAATAACGCAATTAGAGAAAAGTGAAAAATAGGCAAAAACAAAGCTAAAAACGTTGCGTAATTAAATCCTATTACTACAAGTAATTTTGAAAAAGTTATAAATCTAATCATGAAATCATCAAGGTAAGGTATCTATTAAGTTATTCATTCGGTTAAGCGTAAATCGGTTAACCGATTAATTACTTCCTGATTAACTGATTGGTTAATTCAAAAATGGCTATTTTCGATTAGCGATTAAACCCGTTAATTTCAGTCGAGTAACCGATGTGACAATATGTTTAATTTTTTGTAGCATTATAACCAAGGCCGGGATTTTTATGCAAATGCATATTTAATGTCGTCAGTGGTATATTTTGAAAAAAAAACCTTGTTTTAATTGCTTTATTTTGCCATGCACCCTGTTGCAGAAGAGATATGAGACAACTTCGATATTATTTATTAATTGATTCTTTATGAACAAAAAAAAAAATATTTTGTAAAACACCTTCGCGTGTTGCCGCATATAAGGAGAAGTTTTTCGATTAATGGGTTGCTCCACAGCCTATAACTCCCAGACAGGGAACGTTTTAATTTAATTTTAATTTAAAAGCCTTAATTCATGCACCTATCACTTCCGTTTGTTTTCTTTTGAAAACAGGCAGTAAACTTTAACGTTTTTTACGTTATATGCTTTTTTATCACTCATAAATTTTTTTTTTTTAAATTTTAAGTGTATATTTTTAAATTTTAAGCACGTTTCTTTTTTTAGTGCATTTTTCATGCACATAAAACGCGATTTTAACTGCATAAAAGTCCGGGCCCTAATTTTAACACCGTTTTATGTTTTAAATTATTAGTTTCGTTATATACAAAAGGTATGTGTTTAGAAAATATCTCTTCATAATTTAAAAGGGAATGTAAGAAAACATAAACTCACTATTTATTGTTGTTGTTTTTGTTTTAGCTTTGATATTGTTACAAGTAAAACTATTGCTTAATATTCTTATTCGCTTAACAGTTTTATTTCTTTGATATCTTTAGTTTTTCTTAAATCTTTGGATGAAGTTTCCTGATGATCTGGCCTAAGCAACCAGTGAAATACACATAGGAATAGCTTATCCCATAACCAATAAACTTCAAGTGTTTTTATCAAGAATAAAAACTGGGAATTAAGCACGAATAACAGAATCTTTTGAAATTAAAATTTGTAATATTTATTTTGATAAAATAAAAACTTTTGTTAACAGTACAACAAAAAGAAGCTACGAAAGTTGCTTTCGTAAAATGTGGTATGGATTTTTTTTTGAGTGTAGGAAAATGGATTTTAAATTATTGTGAGTTTTTACCAGGCTTTGGGCCATTTAAAAATATTTTATTAAAAACTACGGCAAAAACCATTTTGTCAACTTAATTATTGCTATCTTGCTTGATCAACCTTTTTTTACCAAAAATTAATATGTTTATTGTTACTATGTTATATTATTATGTAAAACAATAACACTAGGCGGAAAATCAAGTTTGAGCCAAAATATTCATGAGGCAACTTAATCCAAACGGCAGCTAAACTAGCAAAACCCAAATAGGATTTTGTTGGTTTCGATAAATACTTCGAGAAATTCCACGCGAGAAAGAGTTTGCATTCGATGACTTCAAAAATGTTGCACAGTGTAATATTTCAACTCAATTATTTCATTTTTTGCAGGCAATTTCAATTTGTATTTGGGACTCAAAATAAAATATTAATCATTGGATTTAATATGTGCATGCATTTAAGAATCCGTGAGAAAAATACTACTTCATATAATCCTCCAGTGAATTTAACAGGTACAAAATTTGTTAATGGTAACACTGGTAACTTGTCGCTTAAAACTTGTACATTTTTGCATGTTTAAACTTTAAAATTATAAATTTATTAGTATAAGTACACATACTGTCAAATATAACTACATATACGTAATACAAATATATGTATGTATACATACATATTGAAAAAAGGAAATACCCTGTAGTAAATAAAATAGTCAGTTGCAAAAAACACTTACTATAAATTATCTATTTTTCAAATGACTACAAATTGGTTTAAATCTCATGGAGATATCAACCAAAAATATTGCATAGAGGCACACGTAAAACACAAATAAAAGCAAAATAAGTAAAACAAGCATGCCATGAAGTCAAATTAAAAAAATATATACAAATATATTAAAATAATTAAAAATAATTAAAAATTAAATAAAAAAATTTCTTAAATAATTATTTCTATATCAAAATATATAAAGATATACATATCGTCATCTTAAAGACCTAATAACCTGTCTGCAAAAATTTCAAAATTGAGTTTTTTATGGATTTTTATTCTCTATATCATAACGCATATGTGTGCAAAATTTTGAAGATGTAATATTACAAATGACAAAGTTGTTGTGCCTACAGGACCGTTACGCACAAAAAAAGAGAAAAATAATTCATCAAAAATCACGATAAAAGTTTCATTTTGTTGCATAGTGTAATTTAAACAAACATTAAGTACTTGTTTTTGCTTAAACCAGTAAAAGAAACTACTACTGTAATTATTAAATGTATATAATATTGATGTGTATAAAGAAATTTTTGTTTATTCATACTAATTAGTACTGCAGATAGGTTATTTTGGTCTCAGATTTTTACAATTCCAAAAAATCTAAGTGTCATAAAAAAAACTGTGATTAGAAAACAAAATTTTCTCAACCGATATATATATTACTGGTTTCATTTTATTCGAAATGTGTAATTTTCGTTTCAATATCGTTAATTGTTCCAATTTTATAACGTTTTCCCTCTCCTGTAAACTTTTGAAAACTGCAGATAGGTTATTTCGTCTTTTAGGTTTTTTTAACGCACCAAATTTCTTAGAATAGCATTATTTGTTATGGTTTAAGTCATACTAAAGTTTTTTTCGAGTGTGGCGCCTATCGTTAATTATGGACCGATCTTCACGAAATTAACAGTATGATTTTTAGTCATATAGAACGAATTTGTGCAAAATATCTATATGTGCATTCCGTCACTAGTTATGCTAGTTTTTGTAACAAAATGATAAATTTTTTAGAGTGGTTGTTCCACATTTTAATTCATAACTCTTTTCCTACTGAGCCGATTGTGCTGGATTTCAATCCCAAGCTGATTAAGAGAATTCCAAACAATTTGATACCGATATTTATCTTTTCTCTTGAGTCCTTGGAAAGTGAACGTGATTTCAATAGACGGCTCGACAGATGGACGCAAAAAAAGTTAATAACATTTACATTGTTGTTGGCAATTATTTGCCGTTCCAAGCAATTAGAAAAAATTAGTTAGATGAAAGTAAGTGAATTATATTGCATGCGATCTATCGAGACAATTAGATCAATAACTTACCTTTTGTTTCAAAATTTTTAGCAAGCTTAAAGTTGTGAATTGTCACATACAGCCCTAATAAAATTACTAACTAAAAATCGAAAAAAAACTATGCAATACAATCCATAGTTAACTAAAACTACAAAAGTAAGAAAACCGTAAACATAAAAATGTAGTTTTTAAGCGGAAAGACAGAAAATACACTGTGCAAGAAATTTACACTTTTTTCGAGAAAAGCTGGGCACCTGGCGTTTTAACCTAATTCGGGTAACCTAGTGGTGCTAGCCGTTTTTTAGGTTATTTCTGGTTTTCGAGATATACCGCTGAAAGATGTTTGAAAATCGGTAAATTCCCCGCTTACCGCTAAAACGTATTTTTTTCGCGAATGACATTTCAAAACCGCTAGATTAAGAGGGAAATCTCTAAATTGTCAACAGTGGTAAGGACAATCTGCTATAGCATTTGTTTTTAAGCTTAAAATGTATATGTTGCTTTGATTCTGTACATACATACACACATATCTTTATGCACATACACATACATATGTATGCACAGCCTGGTTGCACGTCATACAAATATAAATATGTATATACAATATTACGTTAATGTGTAAATGCACCTTATTACACACGAACATCTCATCTGTACACATACACAAAGCGTTTATAAATTTGTATGTCTGTCTGTTGGAATGTATTTTCTGTACTTAAATATTTGTAAAGCATGTCTGTGAGTTATTTTATAAATGTATTTAGTAATGTGTGTGTGAGAGTATTGAACAATCTATGAATGTTTGTAACTTTAAAATAATTACTGTCACCAGTTTATACAGCCGCGAGCTCTATTATACGTGGGTGTCGAAACATAACTTCTTAAGTTTCGTGTAATATTTGCACGTAAAACGTAAATGTATGTATGCATATATACAAAAACAAGTGTTCAAAAAAAGACTCACACATGTACACAATTTAATAAATATTGTTTGTTTTTTTTTTATTTATTTTCTGTTTCCGTTTCATGCTCTTGTTTGAGAAGGTTTTCACTAGGGACGCGGCGAATTTGTGTTAAGCGAACATAAAGCATTCAATCATTAAGCATTTTTGTGAAAGCGAATACGGAAGCGAATACTTATTTATATATTACGGGTGTGATGAATATTCGATTTCGCAATCGCATTTGCGAACTATTCGCTTTTTTTTATTTGCATTCGCATTTCTAGTTTCGATATTGCAACTTAACTTTAGTTTGTATCAGAGAACTGCACACTATTTTTCTTGATTTATTCATATGCTAAAATTTACATTCAATCTTTGCTTGCAAAACAAAGTTCCACGTTGGTAATTTTTACATCGTTTCGTTCACATTTGATTTTGCATTTATTCATTTTTTATTGAAAGTGCTTTATTTGCATTTTTGTTGCGCATGCAATATAACACAAATGTGTAAATTCAAAGAAACACATTCTTATACTTTTGCATTCAAGTAGTCATTGTCCACTCGGTGGTGGTTGTTAATGGTAAACAACAATAACAACAATAAACCACTCGAAGAGACGCTTTGTTAAAATTAACAACAATAAAAACAACAATAACAAGAATACATTGTACCTACATACAGAACTACTGTACTTTTTAAAAGTAAAAAAAAAAATTCTGTTTCTATGGAAATTGTTTGTATGAACCTTCATATGTGCGTTTAGTTTCATTTCAATTTTTTTTTTCTTGTACTACATAGTTAATGCTGAATGAATACATGACTTTTTTGTTTGTATTTTTTTTTTTCTTTACCAAAACAATCATTGTCGCACCGAACACACAAACATCTTTATTAAAAAACGAAGCTAACGATTGTATAAATAACAAAGCACGATGTGCATTATTTGAATGACTGCAAACCAGCAGCGAATATTTGCGGTTGCGCAAATTTGATTGTATGACCGCAAGTGAGTGTATTTGATGCTGTTGATTTAATGCGATTTTTTTTACAATTGCACAAAGCCGTTCTCTGGTTTGTATGTATGTTGTTAGTACAAGAAGTAAAAATATTGCCATATTAATCCCTGAATTGCAACAATGTAACCTAATGCTGGGTACACACTATGCAACGCATTTACGCAATCTAGTGAATTAAATTCATTTTCATTCACTCCAGATTGCATCAACATCAAAATGCTTTGTTATTTTGAGATTGCATTGATGTGTGTACCCAGCATAAAGATATAGATTAAATGACGATGTTATCAAAAAGGACAAGTTTTTTGGGCAAAATAAACCACACAAAATGCTAAGACTGAGTTCATATGGCTAATGTCTTATTGACAAAATTCTTCCTTTTTCTTCTTTGAACATGAATTGGCGTTCAAATGATTCATGTCATGTTGATGACATGTGCTTTTTTGATATTGAAAACAATAACAAAATTAAACAACGAATGAAAAAGCAAAACGTTATGTACATGCATCTGCGTACTCGTTTCTTCTCCCCTCGTCCCTCTCGCATATAAGGTAGCAATCTTGTCAATAAGACATGAGCCGTAAGAACTCAGACTATCAGTCAATTCACATGGAGGCTTTTACGACGTCGCTTTGTCGACGTCTCTTTTGGTTTGTTGGTGAGCGGTGTAGAAAAGAAATAGGGGTTAACAAAACGACTCGTTTTGTGTTTTGCATGTCGTTTTTTATATTTCTCTTTTAACTTTTTCTTTTTACGTTTTATTCTTTTTCTTACACTCAATTCACATGAGGGCTTTTACGACGTCGTTTTGTCTTGATTCCCTTTTAAAGCAACTTCCAAAATCTCTTTGCGTTCATACGATGATTTTTGGTTGCATGTCTTTTTTTTATTTACAGTATGGCCTTGATTACCCGTCATTCGATTAACCGGCAGCTTCAATAAAATGGAAAACAAAAATTTTTTTGCACTGATTTAAATTGCCTCTATTATCCGAAATTATAAACAAATTATCTTTTTTTCGTTAAATTTTGAACAATCAAAAGAAATTTAAATAAACGAAGAAAGAGAATATCTTAACGGTGTGGAAGCATGTTCTGCCAAATTTACTTTTTTCCTCATGTTTACATAATAAAACGTTATATATTTACATAAAATAAGAAACACACCAAAAAAAATAAATAATCAAGAATTCTGCCGATCCCGTCTATTATCGATAATCGAGGTCTCACTGTATTTTCAACCACACACTTCAAAGTAAGAAAAAGAATAAAACGTAAACAGAAAAAGTTAAAAGAGAAATGTAAAAAACGACATGCAAAATACAAAACGAGACATTTTGTTAACCCCTCTTTCTTTTCTACACCGCTCACCAACAAACCAAAAGAGACGTCGACAAAGCGACGTCGTAAAAGCCCTCATCTAAACTGAGTGTTACTTTTAAGTGTGTGGTTGAAAATACAGTGAGACCTCGATTATCGATAATAGACGGGATCGGAAGAATTCTTGATTATATATTTTTTTGGTGTGTTTCTTATTTTATGTAAATATATAACGTATTATTATGTAAACATGAGGAAAAAAGTAAATTTGGCAGAACATGCTTCCAGTACGTTGGGAAATTCTCTTTCTTCGTTTATTTAAATTTCTTTTGATTGTTCAAAAGTTAACGAAAAAAAGATAATTTGTTTATAATTTCGGATAACAGAGGGAATGTCGGATAATAGAGGTAGTTTAAATCAGTGCAAAAAAATTTTATTTTCCATTTAATTGAAGCTGCCGGTTAATCGAATGACGGGTAATCAAGGCCATACTGTAAATAAAAAAAAGACATGCAACCAAAAATCATCGTATGAACGCAAAAAGATTTTGGAAGTTGCTTTAAGAGGGAATCAAGATAAAACGACGTCGTAAAAGCCCTCATGTGAATTGAGTGAAACTTTATTTCCGTGTCTGCCAATAAACAACACAAATATACTTCGTACAAACATTAATTTTTCATTTTAGTTTTGTATTCATTGAATGCAGACGTTGACAGTGCTGCGGCAATTTAATTGCTTTTTGCTTCAAACGGAGAAGAAATATAAAGTGAAGGCAAAGAATTTATAGTGAAAAGTGATTAAAACACGAGTTGTTTTGTGGAAAAAATACTGGTAAAAAAAAATTTAAATATACTATTGAAGATGATTTTATGTAATCCTTCTTTTTCAAAGTCTTCCCTCTGCATAGTTTTCGCTGAAATTAATACATTTAGCATAAGACACCACACAAAGTTTGACAAATATGCAACATGTCTGCCAAATATTAAAAAATTTTAATATTTTTACAAACCTGCTTTAAATGTTCGTCGAAATAGCAAACAACCCAATTAACAACACAAAATATTTGTACAAACGTAAAATTTTGACATGTTTGCAAAGCCATTTGTGTGGTTTATTATGCCCTTTATTTGCTCAAACATATTCAAAAGAGCATGCATTTGTATACATACATACATATTTTGTTTAGTATATTCTAGACTAAAATTATACGGTCTTACTTAATGAAGTTGTTTTATTTGTTATAAATAAGGCCGATAGAAAATGAGTTTTTTCCATTATTAAATTAAAGTAAAAAATTATTATTTTTTAAAGTTTTTAAATTAAAATTAGATAAATAGAGTATATAAAAATAGTCACAATGTTCCGATTATCCCATTTCCCAAAAAGAAGTTGATACAAAACATTATATTCTTGTCAAGAAAATTATTGAAATAATGCAAAATCATAATGTAAATAAAGTTGTTAGTACGTATTTTTCATGCAATAAGCTTTAACAACATTTTCGTAAAAGCCTTTAGTTTTTAGGAGAGAGAGGAAAATATATGGCATTCTCTTTCCCCTTCTCTCCTAAAAGCTCGGTTGATGGCAAAGCGAATTCATCCCAGGTAATCTCGGTACTACAACAAGTACAACTCGTACAAAAACCACAAGCAATTTGTTTTTGTAAAATCATTGTACAATGTCAAAAACGGAAATAAAACAAAACAGAAACAAAGATAATAAACGAGAATAAACAAAATTTTGACATCCAACAGTGATTTTAGCTAATATCAGCAGGGCTTTTAAGACCACCTGTAATAAATTCGCCTTGGTTGATGGCAAATTGTCACTATTCTATTCTACAAATCTTAAGAATTTTGCTCCTTCAAAATGAAATGATTTTTGGTCTGATTGTCAAAAAATCAAATAGAAAATGTTTTTCGTTACATTTTGCGTCTGCACTATCAGATAAAAGAAAACTCTTTGTAGAATACAAACAGCTGTTCAGTATGAAAACATTTATATTTTTGTTTGTTTTAGGAACGGTTTAATTTTTTTATTTTTTTTTAGCAGACTTTAAAAAGTAAATAAAAGTGAGAAGCTTTATGTTATTAGCTTTGTAATTGTAATTTTTCTTTAGTATTTAATAATTCTTATTATTATGCTGGTTACAGCGTACATAGAGGCGACATTTCTCTTCGTAATTTTACCACAACACAGGTAAATAATACTTAAGTAAGTAAATAACATTACAAAACAGAACAATTTTACTTAATAAATTTTTTGCAGAAAACAAGACGTGTTTAGCTTTTGTTTTACGTGATTTGGGTGTATATTCATGAAGAAATTTGTGTTGATACCAAAATAACCTTTCTGTCTCTTTCTTCGAAAGCTGCCCTCACAACTGATTTGGGAATTTTTCATACGTCTTTTTTCACCTCTGCGATTCTAGCGACACATTTTTTGGCAGCTATAACAGTTTCCATCGAGGATTGGAAATTGTTGTCTTTATTTGGCGAGACCAATATAGGTTATAAAAAACAATTTATTACACGAGATGTAATAAATGTGTAAAGGGTACAAAAGCGGTGTTGTATATCAGCTGGTATTGTATTCAAAGAAATTGAATAAAGGTATACTTACATACTTGGTGGTTTGCTGATTAAAACCAAAGAGAATGTTAAAATTTAAGAAAATACGAATTTATTTATAACAATTCTATTTGGTATATTCAGTGTTGTTCATAATATGCATTGGTTTTATTTTTTTTTAAGTATTATCTGGTTTTAATTGTTTCCGTTTGTTTTAACCTACGTATTCGGTTTAATTGTTCCTAGTTTTGTAAACCCGTGTGTCCGTTTCCTTACTTGTTTTCTTGCAGATGTTTTATTTAATGATTTTCAACTGCATGTATAATTCACTTGTTTTGTTGATTTTATGTTTTTTTAAATCTGATGTTGCTCTGAAAGTGCATCTCCGTTCGAGATGCTGCTTTTTCTCTTTTTTTGTCTTACCGCTTTGAACTCTGTGCTCTTACATGACCGGAACTGTCCCTTTGGCCCCTATTACGGTTTTTAATTTCATTTTTTCATTTTTGTATTATGGCTTACAACTTTGCTGTACTGCGGTGAATAAAAACATAACAAAAATTACAACTGATCACAGCCAGTTGTCTTAATTACAACTCAACTGAGTTAAGTTGTAAACCGTAATAGGGGCCTTTAAGTGGAAGTCGACCATGTCTCTTTTAATTCAGGCGATAGCAACTGATCGATCTTCGACAGGCGCCCCCTTTGCAACAGTGCAATGTTGTGAATAGCGAATGGAAGTACAATACGTTGGTGATGTGTTCGACTATACGCTTTGTCTGGAGAAAAATTAGGGGTAGCGATTCGTACCAAGTTCGTCAAATCTATTGGTGTGACCCACCAGGGGTCACCGGTTATACGTAGATATTGAGGGATGCTATCTGTAAATGTGACTAGTTTGCCACAACAGGGTCGCCAAACCCGGGTACACCATATGTTCTTCCTGGTGTGGCGGGGCTGGGATTGGTTGGCCTAAAGCCGAAGAACCCAGTCGTAACGACACAGTTCACCGAAATTGTCAGTTATAATAGTCTATATGACCCAAGTTGGAAGGGCAAGTCGCGTTAGTCTGCATTCAGCACGAGAGTGGATCAACATCAAACATCATTGAAGCCGGGACTACCGCATAGTGACAAGCAGGACAAATAATGACATTCTGTCGCTCAGAGCATGGGGCGCCAGCTTGATCTGACATGGAAGGCATAATTATCATAAAGGTTAGCATTAACGTAGTTTTCCAGAAATCGCCATTTATATGACCCTAGATAGTTAGCTACCAAACTACGCACATTCCACTTGGCCTCATCACTCGTGTTATGGACAGCATTTGTTGGGAAGCAGAGAAAATTTAAATCCGGCTCAAATCGAGGACACTACACTTTATCAGAGAAAGTAACCTGCTGGCACGGTAATATCGTAAACCGATCCCCTTTTTGTATGGTATAAGCAAACAATTGTAACCAAATATCACTAAGATCTGCTGGTGTGTACAGTGAAGAGCTCGCTTGACGCGTTAGCTCCTCCCGTTATCAATCAACGCTCTAAGGTCGCTCGTCCATCCATATAGATGCTAAATCTTGCAATATCCACTTCGACAGTTCCGTGGTTTAATAAGCACTTGAAAGAGTATTGGTTCAGCCATATGGTGGTATGTTCAAAATGTTAGTGTAGCGTATCATTGAGTGCATATCCAACAACTCATAGAGGGTGCATTACAATTACAGCCCCTGTAGCTTAAGGATGGTGTTGAAAGCGACCATATCCGAGACAGCGAATCCACTCTAAGCTACGTCATTATCACAGGCCCTGAACCTGCCGCGATCAGCTCCCTAATTACACCAGACACGAAAAATCTCCGTAGGGCTGAGGTTGTTAACCCAATAGTCACACATCCGAACTGTGAGTATGGCTACTCCACCATGCCATTGGGGTTTCAGCCACTTGGCCTTCAAAAGTCTGGCATTGGTTGCTATGACGTAGAGGCCTGGGGAGTATCCACCATGGTCCAGAAAGCTGGAGATTTATCCACGTCGTCCATAGTGGTACTAAATATGTTTCCATTTAAGGCATGTACTAGCTTGTTATGCACTCGGTCCTTCGCTTCCTCTTACTCGAATCCCTCTTCAAACTCAGTAGCCGCTGAAATCATCTTTGCCAAGCGGTTTTCTCGTAGTCCCATTGAATCAACAGTTGGTAAGTATGAGTAAATGGTGAACTGGAGTAAACACATTTCCACGGCATGCTCCCACCCTATCCCCTAAGCCAAGGTAGATATTCGTCGTATCCAAACATTTTAAATTTGTCAAATGGGCATTTCCTGGGGTCACGAACGTACGTTCGAACGCTTTTGATGTACAAATAATATAGAAAACAAAACTTTTCCTAGCATTTTTTTGCGATTCGATAGCATTTGGGTAGCTCTATGTTTAGTACAAAAGATGGATTTCATCGAGTTTAAGTTTTCATAGTAAGAGTTATAAACGTGTGGTCACGAACGTACGCAAAATATAAGTCAACTTCGGCTGACAGTAGTGAAATGTAAAAATCTGCGTAATGAAACGGAATTTTCAAAAGTGATTAATTTATTTTAAAAGTGTATTAATGTAGGTCTCCATCCAGTTTTTACAACATAAAATATCTCTCTTGGTTTTTATCTAATTGGCTTATGTACCGGTCGCGAACGTACGGATCGCGAACGCACGTTTTTCCATATGTTTTTTTTATTATTATCACCATGCATTTTACCATAAATGTCTTCAAATTTCCTTAACAAAAAAACTTAATACTCCTTTTACAATAGATTGTAATGGAGAGATTATGAAGAAAGAGTGTAAACATAACATATTTTGTGCATGTAAAGTAAGTATATAAAAATGTCTTTAGAAGTAGAAAATACAGGAAATTATAAAATTTTCCAGTTTCCAGCCCAATTTTTCCGGGAGCGGGATTTCCCGATTGGAAGCCCTAAAGTCAATGTAGGAGACATATTGGCCACGAACCGAGCAGCACAGGTGTGTACTGCAGACATACGTGTTACAATGCTCCTCATAGCAGTTTCATGGGAAACCTTCGCAGCCTCAGGGTTCCAGGAAGCACTCCTTGTGGATGTAAGTCCGGCCATGCGGCCACCCTGGGGTTGCGGTTTATTTACATCAGTTGTGTCCAGGTCATCGGCCAACAACTTAGCACTGCGTGGCGCTGCGGCCCGCGTATTACCACGTCGGCTTACCCTTTCGTCATCGAACTGCAACATATCAGCGCCAGGTTATAGTCTACGTATACCTACGCACTGCACTGTAAGTAATTTAAGACATTAGGTTTGTATAAATAAACTGTAAGTATAAGACATTTTTTTTGTATAAACAAACATCAGCACAATTAATTTAAATATTATGAATATAGTGCAAGCGTCAGCACATATAACGTGGGAAAATAATTAATTCAATTATGCTTATTAATAATTGATTTTAGTATATAAATAAGCATAATTGGTAAATAAAATTTAGAATTAATTCAACTATCAAAAAGACTGGATCTTTGAGTTATTTCTTAAAATACGTGCATTTTAATGTTGAGTTAAAATGGCAGAAGTGCTCTGAATATACTTGACCTTTTCTTTTTTTTAAGCTTTAACTAAAATGCATTCTTTAAATTTCGATAAGGTGTAGTGTCGTACTCTAAAGACGCCAGCGCATTGAACCTACTATCCGATTTGGAATTTAAGCTCGCTAAGACTATTAACATCAAAGGGTTCGTCTTATTCTAGCCATTAAACTGTCGATAATCAAAAGTCGACACCCTCTGTAGTCAGGACTTTATCTGTTTCTGCTCCGTTACTCACATGGGTTCGGTCTTACCAAGCTGAAAGGCAGTTGGACCCTTGGATATTCTTAGTGCAACGTTAATGGTAGTTCGTTGGTTTTCACTCACTTTAAATTGGAATATTGCAGGCTCCAATAGTCGTATAAGTAGGCTGTAGGCAGCAACCAGTCCTACTGTTATTACTTAGGCCTAGAGAAGATGATTTTTGGTTAACTACATAAAGGTGGATAGGGTAAGCTCTGCCAAATTGGACATCTAGTAAAGCGTCGTGCAGCCCGGGCTCAAATGACAAGACATTGACCATTTTCTGTCTCTGGTAGTGTATTTGGTTTTTATGTGGGCTGACCGACCATTAAACGTTACGCCAATTCTCAAATTCAGGGAATACGTGAGTAGCCAAATATACGTTAGCCGGAGGCAATTGGCAATTGACCAAGCTACCTTCCACTGTGATCTCCTCGGTCTCACCAATGGATTGTGGGTGTATGACGGCCTGCTCTTCAATGTATGTTGGCATACAGTATAGTCCGCTGGTCATGGATAAAGACATAATTGGCCTGCAGTTCCATTATGTCCAATACTCTTTCATCCTCATCAATAAACTGCCAATCATTACCAGCGAGTGTGAGACTTATGTATGGTCTCTAGCTACTGCACCACCGTCCTCGGTGATTTATGTAGGAATTACCTAGAGAGAACGGCTAATCTGTTTTTCTGGGGGTGGGCTCGTCTTAAAACAATTTCCTTGTTGATATTTCTATAAATATGTCAAACCGAGTTCCAAAAAAATTTCATTTAAAGGTAAGTGGCTTACATTTTAATTTGCCACAGACATATTATGCAATGCATCCCTTTTAATAAAATTTCTTGCCAATTGAAAGAACAAAAATTTCATTCTGGATAGCAAAATATGAATCCTGGCGTCCTCGCTTTGCATTTCAATAATAATGTCGCGACGTTGATTAGTTTTAATATACAACAATATAAATTTTACAACAAACACATGATTACCAAAGTCTGCTATCGAAATGATCACATTGCACAATTTTAGCTTAGCGCTGAGTTAGGAATGTTGCTAACATGTACTAAAAACAACGGTGTTTTTAGTATGAAAGAGTACTGAAAAAAGTACTGAGTTCTTAAATGTCCAATAAACCATAGAACGATACAAGGTACATTAACACAAGGTAGTATAGACATGCTGCTCTAAAAAAATACCCGACTTGTCAAAATTTTCTTCATATAAAACAAAAACCATTTGACACACACATGTTCAAATTTTGGCTCATACACACTAATTTGATAATTGGGGTTTATGTGTGTCCGCCAACGAGTCTATCTTGTGTAAATATACCTTGGAACGATATGATAGCGAAAACGTATTATATTTTACGGCGTTTATAATATTATATACAACATCACTTTTCAAAATCTTTTTTCCAATTTAAAAACAAACATTTGAAAAAAAAAATTTTAAACATACCCTGTAGGAAGTCAAACACATTTATAACTAACTTCAAACTGGTTTTTTTATAACCACATCTAGTTGATTAAGTGACTTTTTTCCTTTTCGACGACTCATTATTTTAACATGGGCATGTCATAGGCAGTAGTCAATTGGCCATCTTTGCATGACTTTTTAACTGACTACTAACTACTTATTTTTCAAACTATTTGTAATTAATTAAAAGTATTGTCAGTTTATAATAAATTATTTAAATTTTAAATAATTTTTGTCAAAAAAATATATGTACATATGAACATGCATACATATGTATAACTTCTAAAAAAATGGTTGAAGCATCTAGAAAAATGGAGGAGAAGTCTAGCACCATCCTGGCTGAAATTCAAGAGAATTCCAGAATAACAAATGAGAAACTTCAGGAGATTTCCAGTGAAATAAATGAGAGAGTAAATGACCTGGAAATAGAGTTCAACAAAAAGTTGACTGATGTTAAAATAGAAGTGGATGAAAAACTACACAATCTGGAAGCAAAAGTAAATAGTCTTCAAAACCAAGAGGGATCAGTGCAGGTTATTCCAGAAGTTTCTAGCAGGATAAAGGCCCCTTGCTTTGACGGTAGTGTCCCATTAAATGTTTTTAAGTTCCAGTTCGATACAGTTGCCAACAGGAATGCATGGAACAGTGAGGAAAAAGCTATTGAGCTCATTCTTGCTTTAAAGGGGACTGCGGCTGAAGTGCTTGAAAGTGTACCAGTAAGTAGCAGAAACAATTATGATGAAATTATGGTAGCACTGCAACGTAAGTATGGAGGTGAACACAAAAAGGAAATCTACAAAATGGAGTTACGTGGAAGAGTGCAAAAAGCAAACGAAACCTTACAGGACTTCGCACTGGAGATTGAGCGGTTGGTACAGCTAACTTATCCTGGTGAGAATCATCCCTTTTTGGTTCATTTTAAAACTGAGGCATTTGTAAACGGTATTCGGGATGCAGATATTAAACTTGCGGTATGTGCATCACAAAAACCAACATTTGCAGAGACTGTTTCATTTGCCCTGGCCCAGGAAACCGCAAGAATTATTTCAAGACCACAGACATACAAGGTGCGAAAACTCGATATAGCTTGCGAGGACGAAAGCGAGTTAATTAAGGAAGTGAGGGGCATGAAAGAGGCACTTTTCAAGGCTTTGGGTGAGAAGCAATCTAAAAACAAGTTCAAATGCTATAACTGCGGAAAGTCTGGTCACATACAACGTAACTGCAAAGTACCAAGAAAACGTTCAAGATCTGCTTCACCGCCCAGAAATAACCAGCGGGATAATCACCAGTCTTCACAAGAATCCCCGTTAAACTAAAAAGAGCTAGCACAGCGGGGCATGAGCTAGCTCCCACATATAAGAGCCCCACAATCTCCATCTCAGTAATGCAACAGAGTAATAGAAACCTTACTGCTTGTGGTTATATCAACGGTCAAAAACGGGTTTTGACTGTGGACACTGGGGCATAACATTCGATCATTAGGCCTGATTTAATACAACAGTCCATCGAACCACTAAGGGGTGTGAGTCTGCGAACAGCTACAGGTGAGCCTGCCACCGTCTATGGAAAAGTAAAAGTAAAATTAAGTATGGCCAATTCAAGCGCTCAACATGTATTTATTGTGGCTGATATTGTAGATGAAGTAATTATTGGCTCAGATTTTATGATTGGACAAGGTATTCGTCTGGATATGGGACAACAAATTATGACTTGGCGTAATGTTGAAATACCCCTTGATGTTGGATACGAAAGCAAGGCTCATGTAAGACAGTTACTCGCCTTTGAACGTGAAAAATTGCCACCCAATTCAGAGACCATAGTATGGGCGCGAATGGAGGGAGATTGTGAGGACAACAATAGTGTATGGATGGTAGAGCCAGCATCAATAACAAGTGACATAGTAACAGCGAATGTCCTCGTTGAAACCAACAACAGCTTAGTTCCTGTAAGAGTTTAAAATTTATCAAACAGCGAAAAGGTCCTTACGCAGAACCTTAAGATTGGACAATGTGCTTCAACAGAGGCAATAATAAGTTGCGATGAACATCCAGATGCTGCTAAAAAGAGTATCAAGGACCAGGAATTACTAGAGGAACATGTCCGGAAATGGACCAATAAAGTGAGGCCGCCCGAGAGAAATAAGGCTAAACAATTTCTAAAGAAATATGCCTTTATCTTTGCCTCGAAAGGTAAATACCAGGGCGGGACGTCAATAGTGAAACACGAAATTAACACCGGCGATGCTAAGCCAATAAAACAGGCCCCAAGAAGCATTCCTCTAGCAAAACGAAATGAAGTTAGAGACCTGGTTAATGAAATGGAACAGGACGGCATAATTAAACCATCATCAAGTCCCTGGAGTCCTCCGGTGGTTTTGGTAAAGAAAAAAGATGGAAGTACTAGGTTCTGCGTAGACTACAGGAAACTAAATGACGTCACCAAAAAGGACAGTTATCCACTGCCTAGGATTGATGACACCCTGGACACGTTAGCCGGAACAGAATGGTTTTCCACATTAGATCTGCAGAGCGGCTATTGGCAAGTAGAAATTGCAGACAAGGATAAAGAGAAAACTGCTTTCAGTGCAAGTAATGGCTTATGGCAGTTTAATGTAATGCCATTTGGGCTCTGTAATGCTCCGGCTACATTCGAGCGTTTGATGGAACAGGTGTTGAAAGGTCTCCACCGAAAGACATGTTTGGTGTACCTTGATGACATAATTGTCGTGGGAAAAAAATTTAATGAACACCTGAAAAACCTCGAAGAGGTGTTGAAACGTATATCTACAGCCGGACTCAAGTTAAGTGTCAAGAAATGTTCACTGTTCCAGAAAGAAGTAAAATACCTAGGGCATCGTGTAACATCTGATGGCATTTCAACAGACGAAGAAAAAATACGAGCAGTTATGGATTGGCCTCGCCCTAAAAATCTTCATGAGCTACGCAGCTTTCTAGGTTTATGTACATACTACAGGCGTTTTGTACCGAGCTTTGCAAATATTGCTGTAAGTCTGCATGAATTGACCAAAAATGCGCAGGCATATGACTGGGGTGAAGCACAGGAACGGGCATTCCAGAAGCTAAAGGAATTATTGTGCTCAGCACCAATTTTGGCTTATCCAATCTCGGGCGAAAAATTTGTGCTAGATACTGATGCGAGCGGATTCGGAATTGGAGGTGTGCTGTCCCAAGTGGTCAACGGTGTAGAGAAAGTCGTAGGCTATTACAGTCGAATACTTTCGAAGCCTGACCGAAATTACTGCGTGACTCGGCGAGAGCTTCTGGCAGTACTTGAGTGCATAAAACATTTTCACAAATATTTGTATGGTCAACATTTTCATTTAAGAACAGACCATTCTGCACTCAGGTGGTTGCTGCAATTTAAAAATCCGGAAGGCCAGAAAGCTCGTTGGATTGAACGCCTTCAGAGCTACGATTTTAGCATTGAACACAGAAAAGGTGGAAAACATGGCAATGCGGATGCTCTGTCAAGAAGACCCTGTAAGCTGGAATGCAGCATTGCGTAAGGGCTGAAGGAAAGGAAAACATCTGTGACGTTCGTCTATTGCAAATAGAATCCAATGAAGACTGGTCGATGGCGCAGAGAAATGATCCCATTTTAAGCCTGGTACTCTGTTCAACATTTCAAGTAAAATGCTGTCAAAATGCATATGAAAAAAACTTGTGCGGAATATCTATGAAATAATGTTGATAGAGTTGTACTCTGTTTATTTTGTGAAAAAGTTCCGAAATTTTTCTTGCAACATTTTTTTACAACTGCGAAATAATGTAAGCTGCCTTTATTTCACGTGGAATTTTAAGCAAAAGCAAAAAAGTATGAACTTAATATTAAATAAGAAATATAAAATTAAAATAATGCAACCGGTACGGTTTTTTATCCATATTTACTTTCTTTTTTTTAAATTTTTTATTAAAAAAAATAATTTTAGTAAAATACATGTGGCGTTTGTTTACATACACGAAACAATGTCGCATACTTTAAAGGAATAAAAACGTCAAATTGTGCAAACTCGCAAGATTGGTAACATTGATAAATGTCAAAATTTTCGTGTGGAATAATCAATGTTGCTCAACATTTTTCATAAATTTGAACAGAGTACTAGGCTTTAGCTAAAATTCTGATAGCTAAGGAAGAAGGTAGAAGACCCGCACGAAATGAAATTACGCCTGAAAGTCCACTGATGAAAGCATACTGGGCTCTGTGGAATAGCCTTCAAGTAGTAATTGGCTGCTTATACCGTACGTGGGAAAGTACTGACGAAAAATCAGTTAAAAACCTTATAGTAGTGCCGTCGGCAAAAGTAAAGGAAGTTCTGAGTGAATTTCATAACGGTCCTAGCGGTGGTCATCTGGGTGTGACTAAAACCTTAGAAAAATTAAAACAACGCTTCTACTGGGTTGGCTGCCAACAAGCTGTAGCTGATTGGATAGCAAATTGCGCACAATGCATTTCCGCTAAAAGCCCAGTAAGGAGCAGTCGTGGGCCACTACAACAGTATAATTCTGGTGCCCCATTTGAGCGAATCGCAATGGATATAGCTGGGCCATTTCCTGTAAGTAATGCCGGAAACAAATATGTGCTAGTAGTCATCGATTACTTTAGTAAATGGCCGGAGGTACATGCGATCCCAAACCAAGAAGCTAGGACAGTGGTAGACGTGTTCGTAAACAATTGGGTGTGCCGCTACGGTGTTCCATTAGAAGTACATTCTGACCAGGGAAGAAATTTTGAATCTGCTATATTTAAGGAAATGTGTGAATTGTACGGAATAAGAAAAACAAGAACAACCCCATTGCATCCGCAATCTGACGGCATGTTTGAAAGATTTAACCGTACATTAGAGGAACATTTGCGAAAAGTAGTCAGCACACAACAAAAAGACTGGGATGAACACATTCCAAAATTCCTGTTGGCGTATAGGTCAGCTGTTCACGACTCCACCTCCCGTACACCTGCCAAAATTGTGTTTGGAACAGAACTGAGACTACCAGGGGATCTAGAGTTTGGCGTTAAGCCAATACCAACTGGTGAAAACATTGAAGGCTCCACCTCACAAGAACAAGAAACTCTTAATGAACTTCATGAATTTGTTCGAGACCGCATTAAGTTGTCTAGTGATAAGATGAAAGCCAGATACGATCGAGCGGTAAATTCGGAAGGATTTAAGGAGGGCCAGTTAGTTTTGCTTTTCAATCCCAAACGAAAGAAAGGATTATCTCCCAAATTACAGACACATTGGGATGGTCCATATAAGGTGATAAAGAAATTAAATGATGTTGTATACCGAATACAGAAATATAAAAGTCCAAGAGCCAAAATGAAAGTTGTTCATTTGAAAAGATTAGCCCCTTATGGAAGAGGTGATTTTGAGCCTATTCGGGACGAACAGGCTTAAGTGGGGGGCAGTGTTACGAAAGTAACTTTAGTTAAGACTTAGTTCTAATTATTAGTTAAGAATTAGTTGTATTTATTGGTTAAATTGTATTTACTAGTTATCTTGTAGTAATTTAATTAGTTTACATTGTTATTAAAATTTGTTATCATTATACATACTTCAACCCCAATGTGCAGAGTACTCTAGAAAAAGTTGATGTTAAAAAGTCTGTTAAAAAAAGCTATAGTTTAAGTGATGCGACTACTTAACCATAGATGTCGCTAGTTATTACTTTTTAACTGTTAAGTTTAAAATACATAACATAGTCAATGTATTAGTCGTTAACATCAAATAGTAAAAGCTCAAACATACCAGAAACATTCTTAGGTATTACTTTGTAACTGTTAAGTTTAAAATGCATAACATAGCCAATGAATTAGTCGTTAACATCAAATAGTAAAAGCTCAAACATACCAGAAACATTCTGGAGCTTTCTAGATAAATGTTATTGAGTATAAATAATTGCGAAATGACGTTGCCAAATCAGTTTTAGTTTAAACTTTCAAGTGTGTGGATCACTTAGTGAGCAATAAATAAAAGCTGTAAATTACGGTTGTTAAAGTGACTAAGTACTAAATAAAGTTGTGTAAATTTGTAAACAGTTGCAAAACTGTTGTGTTTATTTGTTTTATTTGAATTGCAATAAAAGAACTCGAAACGGTTTATTATAAAGGAAATAAACGTTATTGAAAGGCAGTAACGTAACAATATGTATATGTATGCCCTTCCGAAATTCAGTTTAAGGGACCACGAATGGGGAGAGTATTTACAAAATTTAAAACTAAGAAAATTATTACCACTTTTTAAACACAGATTTCAATATATACTTTAGAAAATGCCACGAGTGCAGGACAGAAAATATTGCGATGTACAGTTTAAATATGACACAGAATCTTTCCATAATTTCCCAGTCAAATCACAATAACTATGGTATATACTCTAATGGAAGAAGAGGTTGACAAGGATGCAATTCATAGGTATTTAGATTCAAAAAGCAGCAGTAGTTATGAAACTGATAGTGAAAGCTCTACCATACGCGAACAAATAGCAGAATGGTCCGTAAGATATAACCAATGTTGCGTTAAATAACCTTTTGAAAATATACTGAGAAATGTGATACCAAATTTTCCTAAAGATGGCAGAAGTCTCAAAGAAACGCCCAGATCTGG